>OZ010571.1:32633066-32838066 GCA_963932145.1 Acanthosepion lycidas | reverse complement strand
CCTCTAACTTGAATGCTTGCCTTTGTTATAGCTTTTTATATCATCAGGAGAAACCTCAGCCCAGGTCACTGACCAGTCTAATAAACCGTACCTCCAATGATATCTCATCATAGCACAGCTGCATACATAGATATAGAGTCTAGTCTATCCCAAAAGAAGTTTCAGCTGTCCTTTGTCATGTCAGGAATTGAATCTCTATCACTTTTTCTATCAGGGAAACTGCTTGTTTATCCAAAATATGCTGCTACTAGTTTGGCCTTTATATAGCAAGGTTTCAATTACCTACTTATTAAATATACATCTCTTATTTGGATTACTATCAATCTATATCTGCTAGATTTGGTTTTTATACTCACAATGTAAACAAAAATAATTTTTGAATGGATTTCAGTTGCTTCTATGTGCTGTGTAACTTTAGGATATTTTTGATTTTGGAATTCTACAATTTTCTGTCTTTTGTAGCTCTTAATAAATTTTGTCTTTTTTTATTTCTCCTAAACCTTGCTCCAGCATACATTTACTCATGTTCATTAGGTCGGTCTAAGGGAAAAGGTATAAAGATGATTTCTTTTGAAACCTAAAGGGAACATATTCAGCATGTGATTTGAAAGTTAATACCCAAAGTATTCAGACTATGCATTGTTTTTCTGCCCCTTTTGTCATCAATCTGTCCCATGAATACCAAATTACCAAACCCCCTTTCCTCATTATGTGTCCTAGAAATTTCAACTATCTCTTCCTGATGTTAAATAAGAGTCCTTTTTGTTTCCATTTTCTTTAAAACTTTGTTGTTGCTTATATGTTCAGTCCAAGGTATTCTCAGCATCCTTCTGTACAACCACATTTTTGTTGCTTCAAGTCTCATCTTCATATGGGAGGAGATTGTCCCGCATTCACTGCATATAAGAGGACGGATATCATGTAACAGTTCAGTAGTTTTTTCTTTCTTTCTAATAAAGTCTTTCTATTTTCTGAACTAGTGAAATAAATAACAATCAGCCAAGATAAAAAAATAATCCTTCTAAAGAAAACAGATCTTTATACGTTAGGTAAGCATCAGAATATTTTGACTTAAACAAAATTCTAATAGTTCAGAACTTATAGTAAAATAAAAAGTCTATTCCTTAAGGTGTCAGACAAAAGAGAGGGATAAACTTTCATAATTTTTTTGATCAATCAAATTTGTAGCTTGAATTGTGCTCACGCCATTTCTGATAGATTGCTTAGTAAAAAAAAAAAAAAAAATTAAAAAGATATCTTCTATAAATTAGATAAATACATCTAAAAAAACAAAACAAAAAAAAACAATTTTTTTTCATATTTCTTGCCAAAAGAAATCTATCAAAAATTTACAAGAATAAAAATTGTCTGTGAAACTTAATCTTTTGATATTATATTTGGATATATCAAGAGTATTTTCATTTTTATAGACATTATTTCATGTTAGACATCTGGTGACTCTGACTCCATTATAATTTTAATTTTTTACATATTGTCATTATTAATATTATTCAACTTAACATTTTAAATTTTATAACATACCTGCAATCTTTAACAGATATACTCAAAATTTATTTTGAGGTCTAAGAAAAAGATATACAGATGATTTCTTTTGAAACCTAAGGGAACATATTCAGCACGTGATTTGAAAGTTAATACCCAAAGTATTCAAACATTTACTTTTACTACCATAAATAAATTCATGACAAATAAATGGCAGAAACATTGGAGCTCCAACTCAGACAACAAACTATTAGGTTGGTGCAAAAATAATGACGTACTAATGTCGTTTTTTGACGTTAAAAAACGACATTATTACGTCATTATTTTTGCACCAACCTAATATATATACCATCAATCCCATCATAAGAGAGAGAAAGCTAAGAAAAGAGGAGGTTGTGTAAGCCAAACTCCACATGACATACTCAAATAAGCATAATTATTGATTGAAAGATGAAGACTTATCAATGTGTATTGCATGTTACAAACAACAGACAGAGAAACACATCTGATTGAATTGTGATGATCTAAAAATTAAACTGAATATAATATTAATTAAACAACTTGAAAGAACTCTTCAATAAAGTCAATCTATCCAAAATAATCCAATCCCTGAAAGAAGCCAGAATTTACATGAGAATATAATCCCAAAATCATAAATACATTATTTCCCTACACTGCTCATAAAAAATTCTACTAAATCTACTTTAAGTTTTCCTTTTCTTCTTCTTTTGAATCCTATTCCAATCCTTTTCTAATATTAAACATTCTAGCAGTATATAACCCACATAAGAGTTGATATGCCAATAAAACTAGAAAAAGAAACAAATATTTCCTTTTAAACCTCAATGAAACAGCAGGACCATCTTAACTCTCTAGCCTTGTTTGGCAGCCATTCTAGGAGAAGGAAAACCCTGAATTCAAACATCATTTCTCTTGTGGATATCTTCAGAAAAAATGAAGATTAAACACTACAAACATCAGGAGTGAAACCTCCAAGGTGGTTGGATAGCATATTAAATCCCTTGACAACTCATGATGTTGTACTAGTAACAAAATGTACTTGTTTACTCTTTTTTGGACTATACCAGCAATGCTGACTTGGGGATCTTGATGTATGAGAAACCCAAATTCTCCATTACCAGATCAATAGATTTTTGAGATGGACCATTGTCTCTTAAGATGGATAGATGCCAACACAATGCAACAATGGATATGAATAATGAGTTTCTGTCATTCGAGACATTATTTTAAAGTGGGATTGAAAACCACTTAAGCTGTTCATAGAATTTAAGAAGTGGAGAGATATTAAAAATATGTCTGACCATATTGGCCAAAATTGGTTTAAGCATTTTAAGGGTGGTGACTGTCCTTTGAAATAAAGCTGAGAAGTGAAAACTCATCAGTGGTCAATTACAATTCTTTAAAAAAGCAAAACAGAGGAGAATCTGACAAGAAAAATTTCAGTCTTTTATTCAAATGTGAGAAAATTATCCAGTATCCATTTCCATATAGGAGATAAGATACATAGCAGCCCAATATTCTCTTCTTTGTTAAAGGGACACATTTTTTTTTCTCTTAATAATTTAACTATCAGGGAAGAGTTTTCCTAGAAACAGATGATTGAAAATGCGACAGCAAAATTTGAAGGTTAATTGGAATAGCAAATGAATAAGAAACAAATAAAATCATTAAAAGCAAAAAAAATGAGTGACAAACGGCTATGTAATATCAATGCTTTTATATGGTATTGAATGCTGGACAATTTCTGCACATATAATGAGGCAACAGAGATATGGTTCTAGAGAAGGATACTGAGAATACTATGGATGGGGCATGTAAGCAATTAAGGAGTTTTGAGGAAAATGGAAACAAAAAGCACATTTAGAATCAGAAAAAAAGATATGTCCAGGATACATAATGAAGAAAGAATTCTTGGAAAATTAGACTTTCACAGGACAATGAAAGCAAGATAGGTAGTAGGAAACAGCAAGTTAATATATTTGTGTAAGTAGAAAGAGGAGTAGGAGAGATAGCAAAATCACAAATATTATACAGAATTACAAATTAGAGGAAATTGTAGAGAGCTATGACTCTTGTGCTGAAGTGAAACAACACATAGTAGGACACATAGTACAGTGGATAAAGGCATTAGATCCAGTAACAGGACCCAAAGAGCACGAGTTCAATACCTGGTTAATGCAGTGGAGAACTTGGAGAGGGGAATTAACAGGAGATAACTGATATCCATTAGACATGGCATGTGGAACTAGAACAATCTACCCCAGCGAGCAAAATAAAGGGTTCAGTTTGACATTCCAACCACCTGAAGAAGGCCGGAGCATACAACAGCCAAAACGT
Organism: Acanthosepion lycidas; assembly: GCA_963932145.1. NCBI lineage: Eukaryota > Metazoa > Mollusca > Cephalopoda > Sepiida > Sepiidae > Acanthosepion > Acanthosepion lycidas. The sequence continues at coordinate 32,834,205 of OZ010571.1, read as the reverse complement.
GATAAATATGGCAACAAAGATGAGGACAATAGTCCAAATATTGTAAATAGTATAGTAGAAGAAGTAGCATAATTTGCTTGGTTTTTGGAAGGATCATTTTTATTTATGCATGCCATTAGATTTCTGTGTCAAAATTTCATCATCTGTTACTACATCAACTAGATAGTTAAATTTCTGTACCTGCTTGATTTTGATATCCTCAATGTGTAGTTAAATTTCTTGGGATGTCTCTTTTACTGGTAATGATGTATTCTATATTTCTACAGTTAACAGTCCTTTTTTGTTGATTTTCTTTACTACATTACTGAAAAGTTATTTCAGTTTTCTTTCTGAGTCTACCATCAAAACTTTTATCCATGTATATTTCATGCTTTTATGATGAAGTCCTCCTATCATAAATTCTGGAAGGTTTTCTAGTTATCCTAGAATCAACTCAGTGTAGAGATTAAAAATTTGGTGAGAAAACAGATTTTTGGCTTACTCTTCTTTCTTTTTCTGTGTATTTAGTGAATTCATTCACTATCTGGTTACAAGCTGTTTGTTCCCAGTAACGATTACAGATTAATTGAATATATTTCCTGCCTAAATTCGGTTTTAATATGTCTTTAAATAATCCTCTGCATTTTTTTTTTAATCAATTCACCCCAAGCAAGTCGATAATGCCACTAAGGTAAAAGAGACTACTGAGAGTGACAGAGAATGAAAAGACAGTGAAAAAGGGATAAACCTCTAAATCTGTTTCAAATACTGAGGAAGAGTGTGAACATAATACACATAATATATAACTTACTGGCTACTGGACTTCAATAACAACATCTTTATTTCTTTTTGACACAATGCTGCAAATAAACTGATGGCCTATCACACTTCAGGTATGACACTAATCTTCAGTTAAGAAAGAAAAGATAGGAGAGAATTTTAATTGTTTACTGATAACTTAAGTATTTTAAACTTTGTGCTTTTGAATCTTAGCCATATACAAGTGATTCTCAATCCTGAGGAAAGCCCTTATATAAACACTCATTTCCTATTGTTCTTAATGGATTTTCATGATAACCACTTATCAAAAACAACCAGTAAGATTAAAAATAAATTCACCATTTTCCATTTATAAATCTTCACTCTTAGAAAAGAAATCATTGGCTTTCAGTATCAAGTTAGCAGTAGCAATATTAGAAAAAAAAAATGACTCATGTTGTGAAATCTCTTATATTTTGACTTGGAAAGAAATAGAAAAAATAATGGTTATATATGATTATAAATTGTTATTGCTATCCAACTAATAATGTGTATATTAATGATTATCAAATCTTTTTCTTTTTAAAAACTATACAACAATATTGATAATATTAACCCTTTGGCATTCATTGACTTAGCTGCTAGTGCAGCTTTCAGTTGAAATTTATAAAATCTTTTTCTTAAAGTAATTTTTCAAAAAAATAGCTTTTTCAAGTCAAGTTGCTCTTATCACTCTTTCCAGTATTGTTGGTGTTTTCCTTCCTAGCCCTTTGTTTCAAGTAGTGTAGAATGTCAACATTGGGATTATATCCTTATTTTCTCTTTGAGTTACTTGTGCTATCCATTTTAGTTGTTGAAATTCTCAAGTGATGTAGTTTCTGTTATTTATGTTGTTTGTGATTTTGTTTGCAATATTCTAAAAAGAATGACCATTGCTAAGACTTAAATATTTAATTCACTCAAAGCCATTTTTAATCATTGATCTGAGAAAGCAGTTGTATACAGCTGACAGTTTAGGTATTTCTGACTGAGTTTGGTGTTAAGCATATGAAAGTCTCTATTAAGGCTTTTTAAGCACATGACTCGAGATTTGGGTTTGTAGCAATTTGAAGTGTTGGACAAACTATCTCCCGTGATGCTGAGTCTAATAAGTTCTACAATGAAATATATTCACCTGTCTGAATATGGTTTGTTTATGTAATTCTTTTACAATAATAAAAAAAATCATGAAAAACAAAAATATAAGAACAAAATTATTACCTGGACATAAATACCAAAACTGTACAGAATTACCAAAATCACAAAATCTTCTATGAAATGCACATGAATTCAAATGTAAAATGGTGAATTAATGATTGTGCTAAAACCAGATGTTGCATTATAATACAGTGTCTAGTAGATAAATTGTTGTCTAAATTATGCAAAATTGAAAATGACATTGATATCTCATTTTAATGGATTTATTTACCAAAATTACACAAAATGTCTTGAAATACTAAAGAATAAATTTATTCAATAAAATTGTCACTGGCTTCAACCATGGTCACCAAATGACTTCAGAATCTCCTGCATCTCTTCCGGAAAGTCTCCTTGTTTATGTAAATGCTGCTATAGTCCCTGACATTAGTACATCTTCGATCTTACAAAGAGTTTTGTTGATCTCCTGCTCACCCATGCCCCACACATAATAATCAAAGGGATTACAGTCTGGGAGTTAGGTGAGCAGATGCAAGGGGTGATGTGGTTGCAGAAATTGTTTTACAGCCATAACTGGGTTCTCCTGCTTGTGTGGCATAGTGCAGAGTCCTGTTGCCAGACATAGGGTCTTTCAGCATCCACCCTCTTAACCCAGGGCTACACTACCTCCTCAAGGTACTTGATGCAGGCCTCTGTGTTGTGTCTGTGGCCCTCAACAACAAATTCCATTCTTATTAGAATGATCAGAGTGAGTTTTCTGTGCTCCCGTACCTTTGTAATCACCATTAAACCTATCCAATTCTTTCCAAATCCTCTGCACTGTCCTCAGATTGACACCCAAACACTGAAATATTTGTATTCAAGCAGTACAGTATGCCATTTTCAAATTTCTGGCACAGTGCATTGGATCATGGTGCTCTTTTTCCCATAGATAGTGCCCAACTGACACTACTATACTGTGTAGTCAACAAAATCTAAAACAAATAACATGCTTGTGCAAAATAAAAGATATAAAATGGTGAAAATTTACCCATCGCATCCTGAATATAGTATTAAAATTAAATGTCCATTTATCTTGTTTTTACTTTGAGTTTCAAAGAGATAGAACCCGCTCTACAGAAGACTTGGTTGTAAAGTTTAAGAAAATAAATTTTACAATCTAGTTTCCTGAAATGAAGAACTCAAACTAGAGACAAGCTAAGTGAATATTTAATTTTATTCATTATCTTTAAAATGTCATTTCTGTGATGAAATTATATGGAACTAAATTATGATGTTATAAAAGCTACATACTGTACTTGCCTACATAGTATTTGATTAATATGGAATTCATTTGTTAAAAAAAAAAAAAAAAAAAAAAAAGACACAAATATATTTAATCTCATACTTTTATTTGATTGTTTATTAGTTGAAAGCAGTGACAATCATTATTAATTTAGACTCGTATTCACTTTCATCTTAATTTCTTATCATTTGAGACATAATTCATTTTGAGTGATTGACTTTCATTTTAATTTTCTATTAGTTGAAGCATTTCATCCAGTTTACTTGTGTCTTCATTTTTCATTGCAGTTTTACTCAAGCTGTCATTCCACAAATTGGAATAAGCACTGCAGAGTAGAAATAAAAGACAAGAAATTTCTGAAAACTTGATTTTATGTTTCAGGGAAGCCTGGTGAATCAACTAGGTAATTTAAAAGCAAAGCTACAAGAAATTAATAGCTTTACAGTAAAACAAATCTAACCTATAACTAATCACTCCTTTCCATCATCTCACTTGGTGCCATGTTAGTTTCCTAGATAGTAGTATTAGTAGCAGAAGTATTATTTTATTACATGAACTACCAAACATTAATATTAATTTTGAATATTATCTATTTTAATCATGAAGGAATCTGTTCTTTGACAGTAATAAAATGTCTATGTAAAAATGTGATAACAAGCCACTAATGAACTAATAAATACTATTCACAATATTAAAATTAAAATTAAAGTAAATACCTGTTAATACGAATAATAATAACTGACAATGCTTCATAAAATGAAAAAATCAAATGAAATTGTCAAAATTAATAATAACGATTTTTTTGGAAAAAAATTTATCTATTTTTGTCCATTTCTATTCATTATTTTTTGTCCATTTTTATTATTTTTTTTATTGTCAGTTGTATTATCATATTTTATATTTTTATTTTCTGCCATCTTCTCCATGAATTGTTTAGAATTAGTAAGTATCCACTGTCATAAAAGAAATCAGAGGCTACACTGTTTCCATCAGTAAAGGTAGGGACTGAAACAATATTAGTGTGCATCTGTGGCAAGAAGGTTCAGAGATAAAATTCTTGTTCATCATAGCTATAATAAAGATTAGTTTACGTGGACAGAAGCTGACCAAATATAAACTCTCTGCGAGAGAGTGTCTAGTTTTTCATTCATCATATCATTTTTGTTTTTTCAATTCTTTTATTATCAAAGCAACAAATATAAAAAAAAAAAATAACTGGTAATTTTTTTTCTAAATCACCTTGAAAAAAATATACATGATATAAAATCTCAGAAGAATAATAAAGAAATTCACAAAATTACAGTTCCTCCAACAAAGGATTGATCAAATGATAAAAGTTGAGGGTCAGGCATGGTTTTTAGGCCAATGCATCTTTACTAGCAATACTTATGATATAACCAGGCTTTGTTAGATTTCTGTCACAATGTGGGAAGGCCAGATCCATGCTGATATAACCTCTGCCCAATCCTGGAACCTACTTAATTCTCTTTTGTTGACAGTCCAAGTTTAGTCAGGTAAGCCAAGGTCGAGTAGGCAATAAAACCTTGGCATCTGACTTCAATAGGAAATTTATTGGTTATCCAGCAAAGACTTATATATCACACTCATAGATCTTCATACTTTTCCAGCTTATGTCAATGTAGCCAGTCTATATTTTCCCCAAATGGAACAATTAATTAAACAACAATTTTAATAATTAGCTGACCAGATCATAAATTTAGGACATTCAATTGTTAATGTGATTTCAGTTGGATAAACAAAATGATATTTCAGATATGCTGTAATCTTCAAATTAGTTTTTGTGCAAGTGTGAGAAACATCCATCTCAAAAGCTAAACAAAGTATTAAAAACAGTAAAATTTCAAAGGAAACAAAGAAAAAGTGCTGAGCTACTGTATAATATCTATTCTTCTACATGGTAGAGAATGTGGGACAATTTCCACACAGATGAAGAAGAGACATGAGACTACTGAGATGTAGTTCTACAGAAGGATGCTAAAAATACCATGGATGGAGTGGTTTAGCAATGAAGAATTTTTAATTTTTTTATACATAGAATCCAAAAGAGATAGTTGAAATTTCTAGGACATATATTGAGGAAGGAGGGCTTGGAAAATATGACATTCACAAGACATACCAAAGGCAAGAAAGACAAAGTGAAATGTTGAGGAACCTTGTTAATGAGCTTGCATGAGTGATCACACAACAGAGACTGAGAGAGATAGCAAACAAACAACACTGCTTAGAGTTAGGAAGTTGTGAGGAGCCATAATTGTCCACATCAAAAAGAGGCATAAAAGTTCCTAGAATGTTTTCTTTTATGAAATACACCCCTGTGCAAATTAATTGAAACAAAATGAATAATTCAGTTATTATTTATTTTTTTTATTATTTTTTCAATGAAAAATGACCTACTGCACATGTTAGTACTTTGTATGTCCATTCCACAAAGTCTTTCCTTGCAGACTGACCACAGATTCTTGATTGGATTTAAATCAAGAGAATTTCTGATCCAGTTGATACTACATTGATTTGCTTACTGCTAAGGCTTGCCATTGTGTTTGTGCAATGTTACAATTTTCATACACTTTCTTGTAGTAATGTCTATCACTGACAATGGCCATAGGGCAACTAATCAACAGTCGAGACAATAGTGTCTGGTGTTGATAAAAATCTGATGCAATCACAGATTACACAATATATTTCAAGGCCAAACAAATTTCTTCATACACCCCCAAAATAGATTCATATTATTGCATACCACTGCAAATGACATAATCTGAGGAAAAATAGAAATCAATTACACTCTGTCACTCCAGCTTTTCACTTTTCAGCTTGTGGAGAATACCTGAATGTCAGATCCTGTCAAAAGCTTTTGAGATGTATAATGCTACAGCCTGGCCTTCACCCTTTTTATCTACAGCATGGTAAACTCTTTCAACAATTATTGTTAATACATCAGCAATTGATCTGGAGAAACAAAAGCCATATTGCTTGTCTGAGAAAAAAGCCTTGTGATGAGAGATGAAGAACCAATTCAGCATTGATTAGGGCCTCTAGGAGTTTCCCAAAAAGAGGCAGAAGGCTAATAGGCTGATAGTTGGATGGGTCAGACTTTTGCCCAGAGTCCTTAAAAACTGTAACAACAGAAGGTTTCCAGCAAACAGGAAAGCAGGAGGCAGCGAAGCAATGATATATATATATATATATATATATATATAAAGACATTTTTATGTTTATACATTCTTTTTTAGGTATAAATATTTAAGTAAATGATCTGTTTATAATAAACAGTATTAATAACATTTACCGGCCTGAATGTCCAAGAAATTTTCATAGAAAATAGTCCTTCGACAGGAATCGAACCTGTATCCTATACAGACCTGTTATATAGCCTGATGGGCAATAACTGATTGAGCCACAGATGATCGTTTGATTATTAATGTCGATTTTACTGCTTTTAAACTATAATCTTCCATGAATCTCTCGCATACATTCATATCTCCTCATGGCGTATCAAATGTAAACAAATGACGTCACACATTATGAAATGGACAAAGTCCGACAATTATTTTAAGACATTTTTATGTTTATACATTCTTTGTTCATATATATATATATATATATATATATATATATATATATATATATATATAATGCAAACAGTTCTATGCTAAAAGTTTCTTTTCTCACACTTCTTGTTTGAGTAACTCCCTTCTGGCTTCATGCTTTCCAGCCAACTTTAAACTGTAAAAATTTAAATGTAATGTCAGTCACTATCTACAGTCCTCCTGATTTTTCCTGATTATTCTTTCCTCTATTATTAATTATTTCCTCTATTATTAATATTTCTGTTTCTAATTCTTACACACCCTGTAACCCCTTGTGTCTTAGTGGCATTACTGTCTTGCACAGGGTGATACTGATTAATATATATATATATATATATATAATCATTATCGGCTCTTGTCAAGGTTGACAATGAGCATAACAGCATTTGGCACATGTTAGTGACAAAACGCTTTTGTTATAATATCAAAAGATGGATAATTTATAGGAATAAGCAAATTCATGCCTTTCCCATGGGCATTTGCATAATATAAACATACACAACATTGAAACTAGTTTACTGATTCCATTTTCTGTGCATTAGACCATTCCACACCTCGATATAAATAAAAAAAGTAAAAACAAAAATTACTGACAGGATACATTATTGCAACCTTGGCAGACATGTTAGAAATCAATTCAGCTATGCAAATGTATTTATCAGTAACATTTCATCCAGGTCTGAGTTTGCATGTAACTTGACTTACATGTGAAGCCTTAAATTTCTAATGGTAACATAAATCTTTTTTTCCTGTTTACAGAACAAACAGCCAAATTTATAATGTGCCAGGTTTTTATCATCTCTTGCAATCCCCAAAAGCAAATATCTATTTTTTCTTTTGCTTTTTAAATGTCTGTAGATTCCTGATATGTTTCTCGTTTATAGAGAGTAAATCTTTTTCTTCTGATATAATCTTTTCTCTTGTGTATTATCTTTTCACTCTGCTAACCACACCATTAACTAATGCTCCTTGATTCTGATACCCACCCCCAAAATCCTGAAAACAAGCAAACTGAAGATACAGTAATAAAAGCTGACATCAAACAAACATTTTAAACAGCTGAGAGAATCCATATCAGTAGTAAGATAACTGTACTGAATCACTCATTGCTAACGAGGATGAAACTTGTATGATATGTAACATTCAAATGCTATGTTAACCATTCTTACTTCTCCCTGTGTCAGTATCATTACCAAATAAAAGTTGAGTTGTTCCTATACATGATGACAATACAGTCTCAGCTTCATTAGAATGGAAAGCAAGCTGCATAAAGTAATATGAGATGTAACAAGGCAAAGTAGCAGAGAATAACATGCAAGACAGACAGAAAGCAGAGAGAGAGATAAAATGAAAGCCTGAAGGCAAGAGATGAAAATATTGATGATGAATGAATCATATATGACTTGGTTGTAAATGCATTATTTTGGTAACACTCAGTAATTGTTAACAGTCTGATAACAGACTTCATTATTGGACAGTGTTTTGAGCTTTTTCATTAATATTGTGTGAAGAATCTTGCAAAGATCATTGACAGCAAATATATTTCAAGTTTGCTGTAGAGGTCTGTTTCATAATTTTCATATCTTACACTGTCTCATTAGTATGTATGAACAATATAAAACAATTGAAACTGAATGAAATCAAAATGGAAGGGTTGATTGAAGTTCTCCACTTCTCTAAAACAATACTTAGATTGCATAGAATAATGAAACTGATATTGAAATGCACTCTTTAAAATTATACATTTATTTTCCAACATAGTCATCAATTATTGCTAAAAATTTTACTCTTGATTCTGTTGTGTACAGTAAGGTCAAATTTGATATCAGTTAAAAAATGTTGGCCTTTCAACAAATCTTTCAATTTCAGAAACAACTCAATGTCTGATGACAGCAAATTGCCTCTAAGTATTTATGTATATATATATTAAAGAAACTAGTCTCGTCATTCTAGTTGCCTGAAGATTGTGAGAGCATGAAACTTCAGTAGCGACTCAATCTGTGCCTTGATGAGGGTTGGTGCTGTGAAGAGTTTTTATATATGTCTGGGCAACCTAGGCATTGGGTTAGGTAGTTGTTATCCTTTTGACAGTTTCTTCTTTCTTTGAATTTATTTCACGTCTAAGTTTTTTCTTGTTTTTATTTTTAGGCTTTTTGGTCACACGAACATTTTTGGATTTTTGCACACACACACACACACATATATATGTATGTGTGTGTGTATATATATATATATATATATATATATATATATATATATATATTATTTTCTGTTTATATGTTATTTTTATAGATATAAATATTTAAGTAAATACTCTGTTTATAATAAACAGTATTAACTACATTGACTGGCTTTAATGTTTGAGAAATTTCATAGAAAATATGTGTCCTCCAACAGGAATGAAACATGTATCCTACATGGGACTGTCATTTGGCCTGACATGCTATACAATTTAACTACAGAGGAAGTTTTCTAGTTAGCAAAATTATTACTGTTTTTAAACAACAAATTTCTCATGATTTTTCTTGAACAATCATATCTGCTCGAAGCATATCTTAATGTAAACAAATGACAACATATATTATGAAAAGGACTAAGTCCAGCAATTATTTTAATATATTTTGTTTATACGTTATTTTTATACATACAAATGTTTAAGTAAACACACTGTTTATAATAAATGATCTTTATACTAATAATGATTGTTCGAGATACATTAAGATATGCTTTGAGCAGATATGATTTGAGAAAAATCTTAAGAAATTTGTTGTTTAAAAACAGTAATTTGACTTTGCAAACCAGACGCTTCATCTATAGCTTAATAATATAGGCCAGGCCAAATAACCATTCCTGTCAGAAGACACATATTTTCTATGAAATTTCTCAGATATTTAGGCCAGTAAATGTAGTTACTACTGTTTATTATGAACAGACCATTTACTTAAGTATTTGCATCTATAAAAATAACTTAAAAACAGAAAATATATTAAAATAATTGTCAGACTTAGACCATTTCATTATATATATATATGTATATATATATATATATATATATATTATATATATACCCAATAATCACACATGTCTATGTGTGTATATGTATATATATATATATATATATTTATTCTTGTTTCATGGTAAAAAATATTGATTTTTGACTTTCATAATATATATATTTGGCAAGAGAGAGAGAGAGAGATAGATGATCATGTAAAAGAAATATAATTGATGAAAAGAGAGAATCAATGATAAATGAAGTCTGTACCAGATGTGGGTGTGTTAAAGACATTTTTGTAGCAGTATCATTTGTATATCTTATAGACACTCAATACATCCAACATGTCCAGATTTAAGCAATATGAACACATAAAATATGAAGAGAAATTAACAATACCATATAGAATCAATTCTTAGCAGAAAAAAATACTTTCTCACATTTTCAGTAAGTAACTTGAAAGAGTGTTAATATTGCAAGCAAGTCGGCTATCAAAATTTTGAACAGTGACAACCAGTCAAAGTATTTTATTTACTCAATGCAAAGGAGACCAATGTTCATTTCTTTCTGAGCATATTTTATTAAATATAAGTAATTAATATATATATATATATATATATATATATATATATATATATATAAATAAATTTCAATAAAGGTGCAATTAATTTACAAATTCATGAATCATTCATACAAAAAACAAATACAGAGGTTAATGATTTAATTGGCGAGAATCCATCGTCGCAAACAATTCAAATAAGATACATAAACCCCGAACATGTACATGAATGATATGATCCTCGTTTATAAATTTCAGTTGCATAAGGTCATACACCTGAGGATGTTTGTAGGAACAGACCAAAGCTTGTAAAATAAAAAAGACCTTATGCAACTGAAATTTATAAACGAGGATCATATCATTCATGTACAGGTTTGTGGTTTATGTATCTTATTTGAATTGTTTGTGACGATGGATTCTCGCCAATTAAATCATTGACCTCTGTATTTGTTTTTTGTATGAATGATTCATGAATTTATAAATTAATTGCACCTTTATTGAAATTAAAATAACTGATCCAAGTGCAACTTTCGGATAATAAATGCGACATTACTGTAATTATTGAACAATATAGTTCATGCCACTTTGACGGAAAATCTACCAGTAAAAAAGAATTCTCTTATTGCTATATTTGTACAAAAACGCACAACCTTAAAATTTAAAATTCAAACTCAGCATTGCGACTGCACATTCCAAAACAATAACACATTTCTCATAGCATTTTTTCGGATTATATCTCTATTTTCGTTGTCCTCTTATTACTGAGAGTAAAAACAAGAACAAAATCTATTTCCATACCTGAGGATGTCTGTAAGAACAGACGAAAGCTTGTAAAAATAAAAAAGACCTTATGCAACTGAAATTTATAAACGAGGATCATATCATTCATGTACAGGTTCGGGGTTTATGTATCTTATTTGAATTGTTTGCGACGATGGATTCTCGCCAATTAAATCATTAACCTCTGTATTTGTTTTTTGTATGAATGATTCATGAATTTATATAAATAAATGCCTACCTCACTATCTCTGTGCTTATCTTAATTTTTATTTTTAACCCATTATTCTCATTTGGGGAATATTAAATATCAATGAGTTATAGACAGAAATCTGTAATTAACACTAGAATTTTATAACTCTATAATTAATACTTTGTTTCAGTTTGTTTAACATTCTATCAACACCTTATGGATTATTTAATGCTGAAACCTTGATTCACTTACAAATGCTTGATTATAATCATAACTATTCATATCACACACTGATGACTTCCAAACAGTTTCATCCACCCAATTCAATCACAGAGCTTGGGTCAACTCAGGATATAATTTTCAGTCATTTCCTAATGGTATCCCATTCTGGTTTCATCTTCTAAGTATGATATTATCAAGTAGGGCTGGTGCAAGTGTCTTGTACCCTCACTCACTCTACTAGATCTCAATTTTCATAAGGTAGTATTCATAGAAAATACACATTTTATTGTAAACTAATTATGTACAATAATGAATCCTATGCAGTATAGGTGAACAATTCAACTAGAAAAATTAAACAAAAATTAGAGACATATAGATAGATAATATAGATAATTCGATCTTAAATAAATCAACAACGTTTTGTGGCAACTTTGAACATTAAGTTGAGATTTTTCTTGTTAGAAATTTGAATAATTTAACACATTCAATGAAAAATTGTTAATTTTATATAGTATTTTTTTTTTAAGATTTAGCATAACAAATTCAGAAAAGACTCCAGAATGATGTCAAAATCTGCAAAAAGTTTCATCCTTTAATAGTCAGTTGTACTTAATTAAATTTGTAAGTAGAAAAAAGCAAAAGTTGATAAGATGGCGCAAGTAACAATACACAACCCACAGTAGGAACTTGGTAGCCAGACTTCTTATCAAGAAGTCACCTTTTTGACTATAATATTTTTTTCGTTTTTAGAAACATTAGATTTAATATCAGATTTGTATTTTTATAATTAATTCAGAATTTTATTTAACAGGTTAAATAAATCTTTCGCTGTTATTGTTGTATTTTTGTGCATAAATGACTTGATTCACATGAGGGGTAAAAATGTAACGGGTGTACAGAGGAATAAACATAGGGGTAATTAAATAAGATTTACAAAAACCAGATAAAAAAAAGAAAAATGGACAATTACAAGATTTATTTTAACTTGCAAATTCACATTTATCTTAAATGAAGTGTACACTTAACTTAAATCAAGATGTTAACTTTCTATCTTAAGAGATGGCTCCAGAGTTGTTCAATATGTCTTTCCTTAATGGCAGCTTGATGCCATTAAAGGAGTTAGATTGGGATTTTTGGTGCTAAAAGAAGCTAGTTTCTGATTGGTTGGTAAAATGTATGGGTGTAAAGTAGGGGAAGATAACTATTCCCATTATGATTATTAATAGTATACTGCATACAATTACTTAACAAAGAGAAAATTGTATACAGGCATTTAATTAATGGTTTTTGATTAGTGTGCTAAAATTTTTATATACCAAAATTTGATATATGATAATTGATTAGTGTGGTAAAACATACTTCACTTTAACCATAGTAATTGAAAACTGATTTTTTATAGTTACCAATATACACATTTGCTATATTAATCAAGGGATTCCTGTATTTTGGGAAAGGTATTGTCAGATTTGAGAAGTAAATATTCTTATTTTGCATGTTCCCCTTGTATTGTTTAAGATAGTTTGTTAATGAGAACAGATAATAATTGTTATAAATTCGAATAAGAATGAAATAATACAGAAAAGGTAATACTTGTCATCAGTATTTAATCAGAAATCACAGTGGGGAATATTTTTTTTTAATTCTTACCTGAGATCATGCAGGTGGCTTTTCATTTATTTTTCATTCTTTTCCTGATAAAACATGAATATAAACTTTTACACTTCCCATCAGTCAAAGAAAAGAAAATTTTGAGAAATCATTTTAGGTAAACAAATGAGACTTAAACTGGGACAACTAAACAAAGTTTGTACTGCTTGGCACCAAACACATTCTACAGGGAGTTGGACAGAGTCTCAATAAAGAAAGGAAGGAATGACTGAAGCTTGCAGACAAAGAGCATTAGAAAAGAATGGCTCAGCTTTTAGGCAGCAGGTGCAGCTCTGAAGAATAAACAAACATTATATTAAGTTTCAAGTTACAGAAATAAAATAATATAGTAACTTACAAGATGCAATATATTTTTCAGAAATTTCTTTATGATAAAATGGCAGTAGATGATTATAGAATTTTAAATGTGTGACATTCTTTTGATAATGGAAATTTGCTGTTATCAGATGAAATGACTGACATGATTTGGAGAAATGTTCTACTACATTTACAAACTATACATACCAGACACAGGGGAGCCATCTTGCCATGGTTATAATAAGTATACTGCTTAGTTTCAGGGGATCCATGATCTTATGTTCTACTTCTTTAGTGCATTAAATGGTGTATGGCCAGAGTTAATTCCTGATGTTTGCACTCTGCTAAAAGGCAAATACTAAATGAACTAATCAATTTTTGTCCTCTATTCAGTGTTATTAGTCTTCCTATATTAAAAAGACTTGAACCACATCCTGACTAAATGCTATGAAAGATATATATATACATATATATATATATATATATATATATATATATATATATATATATATATATATATATATATTCTGAATGGGAACATGTGCTTTCCTTAAAAGGTCAACTGAATCTTATTGGGCTGTGAAGTACAATGTGACTGAGTGATCTAACACATACCAGATCAGATGGTGGCTTCCTCTGTAAGTGGGGATGCAGGTTTGAAACCTACCAGACCAGAAGGCACATTTTATTAATTAAGATTCTCAAATGCGCAGACTGGTAGATGTAATTTGCAGTTAAATAAAAAGAAACAGGGTGTCTACTCAAACATGTGTACCCATGGAAATATAAGGCTTAAAGTAACAGAAAATAAAATCCATTAATTCCCCAGAAATAACTTTGTTCACATTTTGTATACAAAAATAAAGTTAGCACATATGGACATTCAAGCAGGTATTGGCTTTTAGGAATATGTTCATTCTTTAAATGGGTAAATGACCTTTGCTGGGTTGTGAAGCTCTCTGTGACCAAGACTGGATTGGACAGTGGTTTTCCCCTGTTAAAGGGCTTATTTTTTTGTTTAAGTCTCTCAAATGAGCAGGCCAAAAATGTATTTCACCCTGTTTAAAAAAATATCTTCTAAAACATCTATATCTATGAAAGTATAGCATTTAAATTTATAAGAAATACACACACACATTACTATAGACATTATTTTTATTGGATACAGGTGCATGAGTAGACATCCCTACAGATACATGGTGTGATGGATAAATTGTCATCTAAATTATGCAAAAATGAAAGATAACACCGACATCTCATTTTAACAGATATCTTTACCAAAATTATACAAAATATCTTGAAATATGAAAGATGAAATTTATTCAATAAAATTGCCATTGGCTTCAACCATGGCCTTCAGATGATTCAGAATCTCCTGCATCTCTTCTGGACAGTCTCCTTGCTTAAGTTGGTAAATGCTACCATAATCTTTGTCTTCAGTACATCTTTGGTATTACAGGGAGTTTTGTTAGTCTCTCACACAACTGTGACCCACACATAATAATCAAGGGGGGTTAAAATTTTGGGAGTTTGGTGGCCAGATTTAAGTGGAAATGTGGTTACAGAAACTGTCTGACAGCCATGACTGGGTTCTCCTGCTTGTGTAGCATGGTGTAGGGTCCTGTTGCCAGGCATAGGGTCTAATGTTGACTGGATATTAAATTTTCATTAATCTTGGTACATCTTTTGGAGACACAGCAAGCCAACAGTTGTTCAGTGTTTTTGTATAGGGGCTTCTGGTGTGAATAGCAAGCAGTACAGCATGTTTTTTTTTAAATTTCTGGCAGAGTGAATTTCATCATGATAAACTTTTTTTTCACAGATGGTGCCCAACTGACCCTAATAAACTGTGCAGTTGACAAAATCAAAAACAATAACATTTATGGCTGAAATTAAGAATATTAAATGGCAACAATTTAGCTGCCACACCCTGTGCTTTAAGAAGATGTTATGAAGATGTTATACACTATTTAAATTATTCGGACTATTGTCCTCATTTTTGTTGCCATCTTTATCACTATGTTTCAGCCATTGTACACTCCGGCCTTCTTCAGGTGGTTGGAATGTCGAGCTGAACCCTTTATTTCACTCCCTGGGGTAGACTGTTCTAGTTCCACATGCCATGTCTAATGAATGTCAGTTATCTCCTGATAATTCCCCTTTCAAAGTTCACCACTACCGTAACCAGGTATTGAACTCACACTCTTTTGGGTCCTGTCACTGGACCTAACCAATGCCTTTATCCACTGTGCCATGTGTTAAGGCGATAGGGAACTTTGAGAGGGGAATTAACAGGAGATAACTGACATCCATTAGACATGGCATATGGAACTAGAACAGTCTACCCCAGTGAGTGAAATAAAGGGTTCAGTTTGAAATTCCAACCACCTGAAGAAGGCTGGAGTATACAACGGCCGAAACCTTGTGATAAACAGGGCAACAAAGATGAGGACAATATTCTGAATAATGTAAATAGTGTACATAATACCTCATCTCAGAAATATAGACAGATACTGTAGATGTTTTACCAATTTGAATGGTGCATGATCACAAAATATTAGGTTGGTGCAAAAACAATGACATAATAATGTCGTTTTTTGACATTAAAAAATACGTCAAAAAACAACATTATTACGTCATTATTTTTGCACCAACCTAATAGTATATCCTTTTGCTGTAATTCTTTGTGAGCAGTACCTTTTTTCTTCAAGTGTGCTGCCTTAAAGGAGACAAATCCAAAAGAGACAGTAAATGCTAAGTGCTAAAGTCAAATTCTTCAAGATTTCGGTTAGTACCTCCAAGTAAAAAAGTAAAATCTCGTGACTAAACAGTGAAAAGAAAAATTACTATATTTCTTCCCCTGAAAAATGATCTTAAAAGTCAACCCGAATCTTAGCACTGAAAGGTCAAGTTGCAGAGAGAAGTTTGCAAACCCTCATAAACTTCAGTCACAAGATATAAGTAATCATGAACCCCAGACATATAAGCCTACAATTATTATTCATATGTAATAAATACTGTATATTCCATTAGTATCATATATATATTGTTTTTTTAGAGTATGGATGATAACCAGTAGGCAGCTTCCTATTGGTACTGTAAATCAGTCATTCTTCTTCTTGTCATATAGCTGATAATATATTCATACATTAATAGGGGACTGTGGCAATGATAATACAAAAGCAACCCAGAGTTTGCACACTTGAACGCAGTCTTGAAATATCAGCTATGAGCTGAATGTAAACATGCCATGTGTTAGGACACCCTGTGGTTTGTGGTGGCAAGTATGACCTGTTTGATGTGAATAGGTTTATCATTGTGCTAAATTACTGAAAATCTAATTATTCATAACCACAAATATTTAATAATAATGTGATAATATGTTATAATAGAAAGAAAAAATGAAACTAGAAAGTCAGTGACATTGGCCCTGTCAGTATGGTAAGCTATTTAATCCTCAAATATTTTTTTCAAAAAATATTTAGCTAATTATAGGTGTTTCTTATCTCTTGTAGTGTCTTCAGGAAATATGGTATTATTTTCATTAATAATAATAAAAACAATTTCTAAAATATTTTGAACATTTGATCTTTGCATTCATATTAAGTACTATCAGTCACAAACATAGTATTCATTTATAATCTGTGATACCTGAGGTAGGATTTATTAAACAAATTGGTCAGAATATTCATTCACTTGAATAAGTATGCAGGAAATAATGAAAGCATTTTGAGAAAAAAGAAGATACCCATTAATCTATGTTCTGCTTGAAAATTCATTAAAAATATTAACTTCAGATATATCTCTCAAAGAAGAATTTTTAATAGCCCTATGTTGGTGAGCATTGGTCTTTGTTAAAGAATGTGATAGTTGTTTGCAAAGTTATGAATGAATGTTGTTGATGTTTTATGGCTTATCAACACTTTGTAGTTTATTGAAAGCTGAATCCAATCTTGGATTATAGGAGGTTGCTTACAGTACCAGGTCTTCTCTCAAGTGGCCCCCCCCATCTAAGTATTAACCAGGCTTGACACAGCTTAACTCCAGTGATCAAATGAGAACCAGTGCTTTCTATGAATTAATGAAAATCATTGTGGTAACATTAAGATTGAAAATACAAAATTGATATTTTACTAAGTGCCAGTGCTCTCTTTCTATAAGCTAAATCATTAAGAAAAGAATTAAAGTAATTAATGAGTGACTACTTGTTTTGTCTGTACTGTTTTCTCTCTATTGTTTGTTTTTTACTCCAACTATGTTCACTTGACTTTAGTTATAACTTTGGGGAATGAGAGAACATAATCTAGTAACATAAGTAGCTAAACATATAGACCAGCATGTGCAAACTGAGACTTGTGATTTCATTCTAGCACAATCAACTATTGACATTCTTTCTGGCAATTTCACTCATAAGACTTGGGTCGAACTGTGGTTTGATTTTCAGGTACTTTTCAACAGTGCAGCATGCTGGTATCATATTACCAGGTTGATGTTATCAAGGTCAACTCCTTGACAAATTGACCATGGTGAAATTCAAATTTGGGTTCCATGTTCAAATATTGACATTCTAACCATTGGAATCATTATAGCAATTACTTTGCAGATGTTTGGTTCTCAGCCAAAGGAACAACTCAGGATATGAACTAAGAATTGGAGACATCAAAATTAAGTACAAAAATTTAAATATCTAGAAAATTTTTAACAGAGAATAGAAAATGTGATGCCAGATTCCAAAGGGACACTAGAACAGAAAAAGACGTCTTCTAAAAGCTAATCAAAGTATTAAGAAACAGGAAAATTTTCATAGAAACATAGAAAAGAATGCTATACTCTTATGTAGTATCAGTTTTCCTATATGGCAGTAAATGCTGGACAATTTCTTCATAGCAATCAATGTGATTCTACAGAAGGATGCTGAGAATATTATGAACTGAACATATAAGAAATGACAAAGTTTTAAGGAAAAAATGGAAACAAAAAGGACACTTATGCATAAAATTGGTAAAATAGTTGAAATTCCTAGAACATAAATTGTGGAAAGAGGGCTTTGAAAATTTGACACTTACATGATATAATGAAGGCAAGATGGACTGAGGAAAGCAGCCAATAACCTAACTAATAAGCGTATATAAATAATTGGCAGAACAGGGATTAGAAGTGATAGCAAAATGCAAACCTTACAAAGAGCTCCAAAGGACAGGAAGTTATGGAGAGCCATGATTGCCTATGTAAAATAAGGATAACGTACACTGCACTTCACTGATGAAATAATAACAACTATAAACAATTGTGAAAATGTCTTACGTTAATGACTGAATAAGCTCATGGTGAGTTCTATGAAATTCTCTCATCACATTGTTAAATATTTGAGCTTAACAACTTTAACAAAATATTGCAATAAGAATCATAAATATGAATGTTGCGAGTAAGGAAGTGTAAAAAAAAAAGATTTGAAATTGTCATTTTTTTCCATTTCACTGGAAGAGACGTTAAACACTTCTATCTTCCTTCATTTCTTTCTTTCATTCACCTGAAACCAAGTAGGTCTCTGATCTGTCTTTTCTGTCTTTCCACATGATCAAAGCAGAATAATCTATTATTTATGAGGTATTGGCTGGAGATGTTAAACATTTCTATCTTCCCTCTTTCCTTTCTTTCATTTTCTCACTGAAACCAAGATGTCTCTGACATTCAAAATGGAATCGACCATTACTTATGAGGTATTAACAGGGTGTAATGATCTGCTAAGGGAAGGACAAGCAAATTTATAATAATAATAATAATAATAATAATAATTTTCTTGCTACTTTAACTGTTTTCTTTTTTATTAGGTTGGTGCAAAAATAATGACGTAATAATGTCGTTTTGTGACATTAAAAAATACATCAAAAAACGACATTATTATGCCATTATTTTTGCACCAACCTAATATTATGCCTATTTTTCAGTTTCTTTTTCTTTTTAACAACGTTTCACTTTGCTAAACAAAACACTAAAATTTACTTACTGAAAATCAATTCTATGAGATGTTCCGCTGTGGTGTCCCTGGAGCAAAAGCAATACTATGCACAAAGTATGTTGTCTTTGGGCAGTCAATCTCTCCATTTATTTGCATTTTTTTATTGACTTTGTTTGGTTGTTTTTTTTTTTAAACAAACTGAACTCAGCATAGAACATCATACACACAGCACTCTACCAATGAAAAGATTGCTTGCCTTAAATTTTCTTTTTTCTTATGATAATTTATGTATTTTTACACTGAAGACAGCCATACAAATTCCCGTAAGGTGTTACAATTTTTCTTTATTAGAACTTTTCAATTTAGGCTGGCTGTTATTAATTTCACTGCTTAAAAAAATCAGAAAAAAACAAAAAATACTATCTGAAAGATATGTACCCAGTAAAATAATATTTATACTAATAAGAAATAGGAATGATACTGTTAATATTAGCTGTTTCCTTTTAAAGAAACATTCAGCATTCTTTGCCTGAGCAGCCAGTGCTACATTTGGTTGAAATTTATAAAGTCTTTCTCTTAGAACAGTTTTCAGGAAAATTGGTTTCTCAAGCCCAGTAGCTGATATTGCTCTTTTCAGTACTGATGGGGTTTCCTTCCTAACCTTTTGTTTGAAGTCGTGTGAAATGGTGACATCTTGATTATGCCATTATTTACTCTTTGAGTTATATTTGATATCCATTTAGTTGCTGATGAAAATAGTAAACTTCCTTGATGTAACACTAGACTTATTCAATAACATATGCCAACCATAGATGAAAAATAATGTAAATCCTTTTTAAATCCACTCAAAATCTAATCATCCTCCATCTATAATCAAGCACATACCCTCCTCCATAGAATATATAATTAGTAATAACTCTTCCAATAAATATGTATTTTATAAACATAGCAATTTTTACAACAATGCCTTAAAAAATAGTGGCTATAAATGCCTTGACATTAAATACAGAAAACATAATAGTGATAGCAGGAAAAAAAATAGAAATAGAAAAATCATTTGGTATATGCCCCCATTTAACCAAATGGTTAGCACAAAGTTAGGGCAAAAGTTTCTCAATTTACTTGAGAAACATTTCCCAGTAATAATTCTCTAAGTAAGATTTTTAATAAAAATACACTTAAATTAAGTTACAGTTGTACAGATAATCTAGAAAATTATAAAACATATAATAATAAAATTTTAAATCTACATTTAAACCAAAGTAACAAATGTTATTTCAAAACAGAAAACAATAATGATAAAAAATTGTGTAATTGTAGGAATCCAAATGATTGTTCATTACAGAATAGGTGTCTCACTGAATCTATTGTTTATCAATGTACCATCTTATCTTGTGGAAATCCAACAGTTAAGAAATTTTATATCGGCAGAACAAAAAATCCCTTTAAATTGAGGTGGTATCAGCACATATCTTCTTTCAGCAACAATGCCTACCATAACTGAACATCCCTTTCTGAATATTTTTGGCATTTAAATGAAATTAAACTCCTAATGTTAAATGGAAAATATTAAAACAAACCAGAATCTGTAAATCCTTATATAACTCATTGTGTTTACAAGAAAAGCTGCATATTATAAAATTTTCTAAAAATAAAGTTCTGCTAAACAAAAGAAATGAATTAATGGTTTATGTAGGCATTGTCTAAATTTTACATTAAAATATAGTTAAAAGAATTCATCATTAATTTTTTATGCATCACAATTACATAGCCATTATTTTCTAAGTATATAATGGTCCACTCAATTTTTATTGGATATTTTTCAATTTTAATATTGCCCTGTTTTCACAGCCCATTCAATATAATTAGCACCACATAGTAAAATTCCACAAAAAAATTTCTTTTAACTTTTATGTATTCGGTCTCTTTAAGAAATTTCTGTAGTATAAAAAAATTTGAAAAATTCTTAAAAATAATTTTTTCTTGTTGAAGATTAATCTATGTCTACTTCACCAGATTTGCAACATTATGTTTGACACTGATATGTCTAGAGTGTCAAAGTATCAAGACATGATTTTATAACTGACCTCTGACCTTATTTTTAATTTTTCTATTTTAGTATAGATCTGACTTTTAATTGGTTAATCTAGACATGCTCACAAGTATATGTTTTAATTCTGACATTAGGCTTCCCACCGTCCCTTGTTAACTTTCAAAAGAGGCAATGATTTGTTTTCAAATTTCCCAAATAAATCATTTGTATTATATTTAATCTACCATCGCCTGATTAGGAATGATTACATTTTTGAAACATGAAAGTTTTTGTGTAGCAATGTAAAATGATATTATTGTAATCTATTATAATAAAAATATTTTAATAGTAAGATATTTTCCTCAATGTTTGTATTGAGCACTTTTTAAAAAGTAAATGCTAAAAACTGTCAATTCTAACTCCCGTTCTTTCTTAATATATATATATATATATATATATATATATATATATATATATATAAACACCTTTTTATTCCCCTCTTAGTTTTAAATTAACATTTCATTCTCTATATAATCCCAATTTAATGTCATAAGGTTAATATCTGGGTTTAATTTTATAAAACCTCTTCCCTTTAAGACAAATACCTTCCAGGCTCCTCTGACCACCGTCTCATGCCTTTTGTCTGACTGAAACATTGAAATGGATAAGATCTGTATTAGTTTTTCAACAGTTTTCACTTATTTTTGTAGCTCTCATAGTTAAATTTCTACTTCTAACACAAACTCAGTTTATACCAGGGATGATAAAACTGAAGAATTATATTTTTGCTGGTTGAAATAAGATTATTCCCCATATTAGGTGATTTTAGATTTTATTGTGTATTAATTTTTGCTCTGTAATAATAAATCCATTGAGCTCTTTTTGTGGATCAATTTTAATATTTTATATTACTAGGATCCACTTGTATTATATACCAATGGATTTATTACCTTTACTATATTTATTTATTTATTTATTTATATATAGTAAAGGTAATAAATATATATATTTGAGGGAGTGTTGACCCACTTGCTATAATCATACCAAATAACTAAGCATCAGAATTTATTTGGCTGAGTTTCTTGGTTAGATGGAGAACATTTCATCAGTTCATGTATACACAATGTGTTTTATGCAAGTTGACTGAATACAGGAATATCTTAATTTTCCTTATCATAAGTGGTATTTATTTCATATGAAATTATATCTCTCATATATAATATTGTTTTATTTTGCATATGCTGTGATAATATGCTTATATATATATATATATATATATATATATATATATATATATATATATATATATATATATATATATACAATACATACTTGTGAGCATATTCATTTACTGCTGTGTAAATTTCTCAATTTCTTTTAACTAATTTTTGTAGAAAATCAAAAGCACCTTGTATGGATAAGGATGTGTCTGCCATGTCATGTTTATTGACATGGAAAATGGAAGCAATTAGCCAAGTTTAAATTTCTGGTTAGTCTTTAATGTTTACTTTGCCACTAATGCCCTTGGAAAAAGCATAAATCTAGACAGGATAGACTGGGCTCTCTAGCATTTAATTATCAACAAATGTAAGAGAAGGAGAAATCTCAATTCAGTATTCAAAAACTGCAGAGAAGGCAATGGAAAACTACTCCATTATCCTTCCCAAAGAATCATAAAAATTCACAGAATCTGTGGAGAGCCATAACTGCTTATTTTCTGAATGGATATTTCATTTAAAAAAAAGAGAATGGTATGAATGATGTAAAAGATTTATTCAAAGTCTATAACAGATAATTTGCTAGAAATAATTCTGGAATGATCTTTTAAACTTATTTCTTGAAAATTTTTAGTTTTTACTTGTTAAAAATTTCAGTTTTTACTTTTTAAAATTTTAATGCAACCTTAAAGCAAAAGTTGATCATCATTTGCCATAGTTGCATATGCATGTTCATAAACAATAAAAACAATCTTATAAATGTAGCGTGTGCCTCATCTCCAGATGAAACCAGGTTAGACTGCATTCAATTGATCTTTCAGCTGCCAAGTGCAGAGTAATGCAACCAGATCAACTGCACATGGCTGCAAGCATGGGGAAGAGCTAGATGGCATAAATAGGTATATAAACACCCACCCCATGAGTAATAATGGCAGAGTCTCTCTCAGACATAATAGACAAGAATGTATGGGTTCTCTTTTGGGTGACAGTTACTGATGAGTGATTGAAATCAAATCAAATGCAATGCTAAAGGAGAGAAATGTCTTATGTTTCAATCAAGCTGTGGATGTTAACAAGGTTGTGGGCTTTGTCTGTATTTCTAGGTTAAGGTGCATATTCAGTATATAAATAAAGATGACAGAACATGCATACAAAAAACTTGAGTTTCTTCTATGGACTATCACTACAGTACACTACAGCTATTTCCAAGGTCAATGTTCAGATGAATTCCATTGTTTAGTTCAGACCTTTAATATTAGTACACATGATGGAATTAACAGCATTTCCTTCATATGCCAAAGACATATGGTTAGCTTTTCAATAAAGTACAATCCATGAGGAACATAATGGTATATATTTAATTTCATTACTATTTTGGGTTGTGGAACAGTAACAGCCAACTGAGCTCACTTATTACCACTAATTAAGAGTAAAGATTGATTTATTCATTTTCCATGACCTATCAACCCTTGCAGATTATTTAAAGCCAGAAAATATTTTTAGGTTGTAAGAATTGTTTAAGTTAATAATACACGACTTAGTAATTAACTGATAGCTGGTTGTAGAAGAAGTGGGTTCATAGCTTTCCCCAGGGTATTTGTGCATGTGAATATAATGAACCCAATGGGAATTGGAACTCAGCTCTCTCATTAACAATTTTGAGTCATTATCCATTACACCATCTATACATCAAAGCTTACAGCACCTGATATTCCCAATCTAGTTCTGAGCAGGATTTATGTTGATTAACTTTAGTGACTGTATATGAACTAGTGTTTCAACATGATGTAGCCATAAGCTTACAAGTTATCATTAATGATGGCATAAAGTCATCTAAATAAGTTCATTCAAATATAATGGAGTGGCTACCACTGGTTTCCACCAGGGTCATGCTTTAATAAACACAGAATCTAATCTTGCTGAACTGAGACAGGTGCATGCAACTCTGTAGGGTATTAGTTCAGAGTGCCAGTCTAACTGAAGTGTTGCTCTCTCATTGATATCAGAGAAGATAGTAAGTGACTATAACACAGCAAAAAGAGAGAATAACAGATGGAGTAAAAGGTTGGTTGATTGGTGCCCAATTAACAGAAATTACAGTAAAAAAATGACTACACAGATGATGGAGAGATTAGATAGAGAAATTTGCAGGTAAACAGTAATCATGGAAGGAGTTCGGAAAGACCTTTGTTCAGTTGTGAATGTGGAATGTCTGCTAATAATGATGATATCTGAGGCTAGAAAAATCCTATCTTTGTTGACAATATCAAATAGAGGTTGAGATAAATAGAAATATCATTAACTTGTTCAAGCATACCAATTTCAATGCATAAGAAACAGTTCCAGTGGTTCCAGTGAAAATTCTTGAAGGCACATCTAAGTGAATAAAGATTCAAAAAGTCAAAAGACAATAGTACTTAGAAGCAAGTGACATATTGAATCGCCAAGATTTTCTCTAACATAGTTTCCAGCTATCAGAGATGTTTTTATGCAAGATATTATTAATAATAAGACAAAATAATAATCATAATAATCAATATTGCACGAGTTTTGCTCCAAGATATAAAAATAATGAAGAACAAAAGGATGATGACATTTAAAAAAAAGCCATATATATTTTCTGTATATTTCCAAAAGGTATCCAAATACAAAAACTTGGTCAGTGAGTTGAAGGCAATTTCAGTATTGAACAATAGAATAAATAGTCGGTTGGTATATAGATGCAGAGATCTCTAATGTAAAACTAGTAGAGAAAATATTGTGAGTTAAATGTAGGAATTAGACATTAAGTCATGGTTAAAGGAGACAGGATCTTTCAGAAGATTTGTAACTTTGAAGAAAATCTCTGAGCAATGAAATTTCTCTTGTTCTAATTCATCATCATCATCATCATCATTAGTACCATGAACAGTTACAGTTATAGAGTCACTCTGCAGATCTGGGTTGAAGGCCAAAGAGGTATTCATTTACATAGTGTCTTGAACAAGTAAGTGGAGCCCATTCCTCTCCACATCAAGCCACTGTTGGTCTTCTAACTTGCATGTTCATCTTATTTATGAACACAAGGCCATTGGACCTTCAGTCTAGGAAGCACTCAACCAAGTGATTTCTTGTCATCACTGCACTGGCTGCATATATATAGCTATGGACTTGTCTGCCCCATTGTGCTAAATGGCCACTGAGCCTTCAAGAATGTCCACCTAACTTTTGACAGATCTTTCTCATTGGGACTGTGGAAATGATCGAATCCCTAAATATGATAGTTCTCATTCATGTTGACCATTATGTTGATAATGACAATTTTTAAAGTTTCCCTTTATTGTGAGTATGCTGGTTGTTCCTATATATATATATATATATATATATATATATATATATATATATTCTGTAATCTAAGGGATTCAAGTCAGACAATGTCTCAGACACTGTCATCTAAGAGATTCAAGTCAGAAAATGTTTCTGTCATCTAAGGTATTCAAATCAGTCAATGTCTCAAACACTGTCATCTAAGAGATTCAAGTCAGACAATGTCCCAGCCACTGTCATCTAAAGGATTATTGTCAGGAGAGCTAAGAAGCTGTGGGGGAGACATGATTGTAAAATTTATTGGCCAGCTACTGTTAGGTAATGTTATAGGACCAGAGTCCTACTGAAACGTATGTGGCCACCCTCCTCAATTCAGAGTTTGAGCATTGTGTCCAACATCTAGAATTGACCTTTAGGTACTGTGTAGGCAGGTGTGGTATAATGTGACTCTCATAGGTCAGAACACCCAGACAATGTGACAATGTCAATTTACTGTGTATAATCATAAATACCTCAGTGCTGTCTGCTCATAACTGTCACTTTGTTCACCTGGACACTTTCAAGAAGCTTGCTTGCACTAAGTCACAGTGGTTGGTAGTTAGTGTCAGAAGCCTGACATGTCTTTTCATTTTCTGCATCAGTTTGGAAACTACTATGTTAATACTCCCAATACTTCTGTGAAAGAAGTGAGAATGCTAAAATTTGGCATAACATTACATCATCTTCTATTTATAGTCCTCTATAACTGCGTTTTCAAATACCTGTCACGTCCGTATCACTTGAGAAGTGCTTTTCATATGATAATGTTTTAATGATAGAAAAAATACTTTTGTCTTTGTGGGTTATATCAAGGTTTGTCACCTTTTGCTATCTATTATCTGTTCTTTGAGGTGTTCATAAATTTAAGTGGGCTTTCATTGTATAAGGGTAATGAAAGCATATAACATAACATTACATGTTTTGTGCATTTGTGTTCTTTAAAATAGTGTGCTGAAAAATTCTCACCCTTATCCATTTCTTGAAATTTCACTATATCAGAACTAATTTTTAAATCTCTTCTTGGTCAAGTTGGGAAATTTTCAGCAACACAGCATGTGTGAGTGAGTTAGTGACTAAGTGATAAATATATAGATAGTTAGATAGATCCTGTCAGTACCATCTGCTTAAATTACTAGTAATTCCTTTCTTAAATGCAAACATTGAATAAAAATTTGTGTTATTTGATACTCAATTGTTTTCTGTACAGCTAAAAATAGTTTGTTAGTACAAAAATAACTAAAGTTGAACAAAGGAGTGATAGAATATCACTAAAGTCAATGGGTACTACTAAGAAAAGCTGAAACCTTGCATCTCTATACTTGGTAAGAAGACAGTCAGTACTAAAATATAACCATGACCATTGCTTTTTTTCTCCTATTATGATAATTAGCTGTATTGTTATAACATGTAATAATTGGGTTAAATCAATATTCTGGAATACTTATTTAATAAAATCTACTTATATTATTCTTGGTTAGAGAAATAGTAATGGTAATCATAATGGTGTTATTAGCAGTTTTCTTTGCATCCTGACAATCAGGAGAGGATCAAAGTGTAGTCTCAGTTTTCCTCATCCCTAATTTGCCATTTCCTTTTCAGCAAACAATCTTGGCAATTTCACTACAATCTTGGTTCAAGTCTAGAGTCAAATGGTATCTTCCCTACATATCTACATAAACTGTATCTCTTTTTCTGTAACCTTCTATGTCAAGTGGCTCTCAGGGCAGGTATAAGGTGAACATCACTGTAAAAAAAAAAAAGATTTAAATTCAGCATTCAATGAAAAGGCAACTCATGCTATGATTGGTTGAAATTTAGAAAATCTTTCTATAAAAGCTATTTTTCAGTAAAATAGATTTCTCAAGTCTAGTAACACTTATTATACTTTCCAGTACTGATGGGGACTTCCTTCCTAACCTTTTAATTAAAGTTTTGTTGAGTGTCAATATTCTGATTATGTTATTATTTTCTGAGTTACATGTGCAATCCATTTTAGTTGTTGCTGATGTTGTAAGTATTCAAGTGACATAGCTTCTGTTATTTAGTTGTTCTTTGATTCTAACATTCTCAGAAAGATGATCTACAGGTTTAATTTGTTGAAAGTCATTTTTAACCATTGATTTGAAAATGTGACAAAATAGTTTGAGGTGTAGAATTAAGTTTGTGTCTCAAAGATCATATAGCAGCAAGGAGATAGAAATAATATTTTTAGACATTTTGAACTGAATTACCATGCAAAGAATATGATTTTGTAAGCTTTTGATAATCTGTATATGAGAAAGTGAGAAATATAAATTTGATTTGCTTTCTCTCAGGATATAATGACTTCAAAGTAGAGAAGATGACCAATGGCTATAATGGGATAGACAATGAGAATCATGTAAATTATAAGAGCATCCATTTACAAAAAGAAATCTAATACCCAAGGTAAGTGAACACTGACACTTTTCAGAGTTTCATTTCCTCCCATTTAGGCAATATGTAACATTTATGACCAAATATTAAACATGCCAGAAGGCTTAGAGCAACGCTTGCCAAACTTTTCAGGGTTTCAAGAAGAAATGCTGCTATCTATAAGATTATTCTACTTGAATATGTGCAAGTCTGTGACACTTTTCAATCTAGAATTAAAGTGTAATATCTGCTTCAGATCTTCTGTACTGTATTCACTTATACTTTCTGGCCAAGAAACCTACAGAATTATGCCAAGAAGAGTGAAAATTTGGAAAAGTAAATGAGAAGAGGAAGGAGAAAAAGGAGGAAAGCTCAGAGGTAATAAAATTAGAGAAAACTAAAAGGAAGAACAAATAGAGAAATACATGGACACTGACTTATTAAAAGCCAAGAGATGGCAGTAAGTAAAAGTAATGGTTGGTGGCACAACTCTTCTATGGTAATATCAACATTTTCCTGATAAGGAAACATTTGACAATAATTGCCCAAGCAACTAGATTTGCATTCAGTTGAAATTTATAAATAATTTCTTATGTCCACTAACTGTTATTGCTCTTTCTAGTAATGATGCGGGCTTCCTTTTTAATGTTTTATTTGAAGTAATGTTAGACATCAATATTTTGATTATGACCTTATTTTCTCCTCAAGTTATATGTGATATCCATTTTAGTTGTTGCTGCTGTTGAAAGTCCTCAAGTGATGTGATTTGTGTTATTTGGCTCTATTTTTGCATAGCATTCTGTAACACCAGTCAATAAACTTTGCCAAGATCCACAGGCTTCACTCACTCAAGGCTATTTTTAATCATAGGTCCACAGTGACTGATATACTGTTCTTTGATGTCTGGTCAGTCAGTGTGCACACCAGTTATGTTGCTCATGACAATGTGATGTAATTTTTCTTTGAAATCATTATCTTTGATTTTAAAACATTATCTTCTACTATAGGATTGTGTACTAACATCAGATTGTTCTCTTTGTTGAGCTCAGCTTTGAGAGGCCATATTTTATGCTCTCAGATAAAAGACCATTCATGCAAACCATCACATCATTGATAAATATGAATTATCAAAATTCAAATAGGGCATTATAGTGGCTACCATACAGCTGGGACATTACATTTCTGAAAACAGATTTTATTATGGAAGTCAATGCTACCCAAAGAAGAAAATGATATTAATCAAATGAAGATGGTAAAATTTTCAGGACATAAGCCATACAAGACATATCCTATATGCCTGAAGAAATTATTTTATTACTTTACGTTTTAATATGAACTCCTTCCTTTTCTATAATCTTTCATAATTAATTTTGTAACTTTCTTAGGGCTTTGATTTTCACTTTATTTCAGCAGTTTTTATTTCTTCCCAGATATTTTTTTCATTTGAAGACTGTTTTTGATTGGTTTGATACAAAAGTGACTACACTATAGGTAGTAACTACCTATAAGTATCTGTAAGTCAATGGACTATGGAGACTAGCTGGGATCTGTTGAGTACGACTCAGACTTATGTGAGAACTATCAAACTTTCAATAGTAGCACTCACTACTGGACTGACTTGCAACAACCTTGTGCATAACTGTTATCTTTATTCTTATTGTATTGGTTTTTACAATAAACCTTTACTTATTTTATCCACCATGTTTGTCAAGTATATATTCTTATTAGCATAGAATATAACATGGTGACGAGGATGAGATATAACATATATATGTGTGAAAAGTGTGTGTATATAAATATAAATATAAATAAATATATATATATATATATATATATATATATATATATATATATATATATATATATATAATCATTTATATATTATATGTGCGGTACTTATTAGAAAGTGCTCAATATCAGAGCTAGAGCTAACATATTTGGTTGGATTGATGTGAGTTTGTGACTCTGGGTTTCACGCTTTTGTGATCATCAGACAAACTGATTAATTTTTTAAAATTTTGGGTTTATGTAGATTGCGTGTATTGGTGTTATTATGGAAGTGTGTGTGTGTGTGTGTGGGGGGGAAACATCGTCATGATGTCATCGTTCTAACGCAAACATCGATGTATGTTCATATGCCCAATGAAGTACGCAGACACACATACACATTTGGTCGTCCGTCGGGACTCATACATATATAAACATATGTGGACAGTTTCGGATATGACATATGTATGTATACGGGTGGTCTTGTGTCTATACATACACATTTGTATGTTGAAATTCAAAGATTCGAAGTGTAGTGAAAATATATTGGTTATTGGAAACCTTATTGGTTATTTTTATGGTGGTATTAAATATGGTGGGGAACAAGGTAGTTTACGTTAATTATGGTGGGTTTATATGGTAATATTAGATGTGATATGATATTAATGTGTAAGGGGGTTGGTGACAATGATAATATAAGTGGTTAATATATTTTTGTAAATTGTTAGTAGTGATTAGTAATGTTGGTGGGAGAATAATAAAAACCTATAAATGTAATTATTGTGGTGCTAGCTTGAACTAAAGAGTGGTTGTTGGTGTTTTATTTTATTTTCTATATTTATTTGTTTATTTTGATATGAATCCTGGTAATAGGTATTTATTCTCATGGTTACATATGGAAATTATTTCTGATCTTATTGGTTTTTTTTTTTTTTTTTTTTGTATTAAATATGTTGCGGGGAGTAATATACATTAATGAT
This sequence comes from Acanthosepion lycidas, assembly GCA_963932145.1. NCBI lineage: Eukaryota > Metazoa > Mollusca > Cephalopoda > Sepiida > Sepiidae > Acanthosepion > Acanthosepion lycidas. Next base: position 32,802,969 of record OZ010571.1, on the reverse strand, counting down.
TATAGTGAATTTATATGTTAATAGTAGATGTGATGTGTTAGTGATGGTGTTGGGTGTTGGTGGTAATGATAATATTAGTAGTTAATAGTTATTGTAAAGTGGTAGAAGTGATTACTAATGGTGGTGCAATGATAATAACAATAAATGCAATTATTGTGATGGTATCTTGAAATTAAAATGTGATTGTTGGTGGTTTGTCTTTTTTATGAACATACATCGATATTTGCGTGAGCACGATGGCATTTCCCCCCACTTCCATAATAACACCAATACACGCAATCTACATAAACCCAAAATTTTAAAAAATTCATCAGTTTGTCTGACGATCGCAAAAGCGTGAAACATAGGGTCAAAAACTCACATCAATCCAACCAAATATATATATATATATATATATATATATACACGCACACATATATATATATTTGTATTTAGGCAGCAATCCTTCTTTCATGAACATTTCACTGAATATGACAGACAAGGTGTTTTGATTTATTTTGTATAGAATTTCTCATGTGATCTTGGATGATAAATTATATAAAAACCAATTGTTCTTTCTTTCTGAGTCTTTTGGCTATAAATTTAGCAATTTTCTAGGTTGAAATATATTAACTGTTAACAAGAAATAGATTGTTGTATGTATGTATTTATACAATGTTTTCATTTTCAAAAGACAGTCAAGATATTGTGCCCATGTTCATAGTTGGTATTATTAAGTGTTGTTTTTTGTTTTTATTATTAAGGCTTTCATTATTTTTAGCCTTTTTTTACATGTAGATGATGCTATTATATTTGTGTTGTTAACAAGTATGTTATGAATAGGGTCTGGTAGGTCTCCATGAGTATTTAAATGAGATGTAACTATGGTCAGAAAGGTGTAGTGTGAGTCTTCAGGTCAAACTTGTAGTATAGCCTATATAATTATTTACAAATTTTGATTGATCAGTAATACAATTCCTTAATGGACATTTAAATTTGTAAATAATATTTGCCCTACTTAATTTTGTTCTAAGAGGTGAATTATTATTTTTAACTATAAGTTTAGAGGTTTTAAAGTTTTTGTCATAAATAATTAATCTAATTTTTTACTATCGTCAACTGGTGCTGTGCATTTATATATATATATATATATATATATATATATGAATAAAGACAAAAAGAAAAACTTATCTTAGCTGACATGTTTCATCCTCTGAGGGACTTTATCTAGACAAATGTAAGCATTTTATTTCTGATAAGTATTTAATATACAAGAGAAAAACTGTTATTGCTTTTTCCATGAACTTGCTTGACTTTTCCACTAACCTGATGAATATTCATGAGCACTCTTATACAAGAAGATTTTGGAAAATCCAAGTGTTTGAGTGCACTGGCCTTTTTAAACAAAAATTACCATGTCAGATTATGCACTCCTTACTAGAAACTGTTACTAAGGTCTGCTCAGCATCGTTGCAGTATAAACCTGGTGGATTTTGTAGGTTGAGCTTGCTTTTGTAATGACGGCCATTATATATATGCTCAACTAAATGTACATATACATGTACTGATATGCATAATATATATCTGAGAATATGTGTGACTCCACCATGCAATTTTTTTCTGGATGGGTTAAAATTCTAGCAAAAATTTTAGGAGTGGAACTATAGATAAAATACATGAATCTATACAGTTCTAATTTTTAAAATTACACTTCAAATACCTGCAAATATCATTTAGAATCTATAAAGAACAAATTCTTCAATGAAAATATCAAAATTATAAAAAACTGATGAAAAACTATTGCCAAATTTTAGGTACTGTGAGTTATTTCTGTTGACTGATACAGTTAAACGTCCTGGGTATGACGGTAAACTACATCCGCGTCCTGGGTATGGCGATATACTGCATCCAACAGCAAGGTTTCAGATAATGTTTTCAGAAAAATAATGTTGCCAGCTGTAAGTTTTTGAAACAATAATGTTGCCAGCTGTAAGTTTTTGAAACAATAATGTTGCCAGCTGTAAGTTTTTGAAACAATAATGTTGCCAGCTCTAAGTTTTTTTTTTTTTTTTTTTTTGTAGAAAAGGAATAATGTTGCCAGCTATACGTTTTTTTTGCAACAATAATGTTGCCAGCTATACGCTTTTTTTGAAACAATAATGTTGCCAGCTATACGTTTTTTATTCTATACAAAATAGGCATTTAAAATTCATATAAACTGGATTTGGCATTAAATAACCCACAGTGGTTGATATGCCATAAAACCCAAACAAACAAACAAACTGATACAGTTAAGGAAAACAGCAGAAAAGTGATAGTCAAGGAAAACAACAGAATGGTATCTGTAAGTGAATTTCTAATACTAACTGTAACTAGCAATAAAAAAGGAAAGGACACAGACCCACCTTCTTTTCTTTCCCTCTTCTCTCACAAGATGTATCTTCTTTCCCTACCAGGTTGGCTTCTTAGCCCCACAGGTATATCATGCATTGCATACAACATTGTATACTATCTCCTATTCAAAAAAAACTTTCATGTGACCCCAATAATATCTCTTCTATGACCTATCACACAAATATATATCTCCCTCAAACACAAGAAAATATCTGTCTTCAACAAAGTATTTAATGTTGCTTCAAAGCTGATAGTCAAGGAAAATAGCGGAAATGTGTAAAATAAAAGAAAAAAGAGAAAGTAGCTGAAGAAAAAGATTTATTTGTGTTCATTTTATGTAAGCACTTTCAAACTTTGTGATATTTCTTCATTTTCTCAAGATACTCGCGCGTCATTGACAAATTGACTATTGATGAAACCAATAATATACAATCTATGCTTTAATCTGGATATTTTCAATTTCAATACAAAAAAGAAAATTTCCAACAAATTTCATTTTCTTAAAAGTCTCATAAATCTTAGGAGAAAAGAAATGTTAAAAACAAAATAAATTAATAAATGCTGCAAATAAGAACATGAAAAACATAAAAATATATTGTCAAGGTTAAAACCTGAGATATGTCATGAATGACTTGTAAATGATTAACAAAAATAAGAACAATAGATAAGTAAAATAAAGAATAAGTATTTCAAAGTGCAATTTCTTAATAAATTAACTGGTAACATATTTGGTAGATTTTGTACTAAAACCTCATATTTGTAGTCTCTAATATTATGTATTAGATGAGTATATAATATAATGGTTATCATCATGGAAAGTGTAACGGGCAAGCCAAGTTCAAATTCTGCTCCAGACTGTTGGTACCATTTAAATAAGAATATCCTTGGGAAAAGTATGAACCTTCTCATCTCCCCAAACTAAGGATTAAATAGCAGATTAAGCAGGATTTTTATGCCATGGATAGCAACCAGTCTGAGATAACTCTAAATTCAAAGTCATGGAAAAGGCAACAGGAAATTACTCCAATATCTTTCCCAAGAAGTAATGGTAATGATAATATTAGCTGTTTCCTTATTTGGCATGCGTTGACTGAACAGTACTGCTGTCAGTTGAAATTTATAAAATCTTTTGAAACAATTTTTCAGGAAAATAGATTTCTCAAGTTCAGAGTGAGTTTTCCAAGCTGCCATACTTCTGTAATCACCATTAGACTGATTCATCTCTTTCTGAGTCTTCTGCACTGTCCTCAAATTGATTCCCAAACACTCTGAAATGTTTATATTAAAGTATCTGGCATGAATGCCAAGCAGTCCAGCATGCTGCTTCCAAATTTCTAGCTTAGTAAATTGCATCATGGTGCTCTTTTTAGCACTGATGGTTCCCTACTATACCCTGTTGTCAACAAAATCAAAAACAAATGACACACATGCATGAAATTAAAAATGTAAAATGGTGACAATTTAATCAAGGCACCCTGCATATCAAAAGTATGCATAGTGTAGTGGTTATCAGCAGAGAAAATAGGTTTTGAATGTCAAGTTCACATTCCATTTCACACAAATACCCTTAGAAAGGTATGAATCCTTCTCTTTTCTAATTAGCTGTATATTAATAGTAGGGTAGACTGAGTTCTCTACTCTTGATTGGCAACCAGTCTAGTACAACTCTGAATTTAAAACTGTTTGAGCATGAGGCTCATAACTACCTTGTAAAAAATGTATTGCTATGAACAGCACTGTAGCAGTGTCTCATGAAGTCAGTTTGTGGTACTATACTCGACAAGGAAGACTCCAGGGTTAACAGCAGTGAGGAAGAAAAATTGAATACAGTTAAGCATTTAATATAAAAATGTTTAAAAAAAAGACAGAGAGAGATGCTTAAGAAAAATAAGTGAATTAAATCTATAACTGTCTTGCAAATATTTTTCTTAGCAATATTTCTTATGTTTTCTCTTGTTGGTGATAATTTTTTAAGATTAAATTTTTGGAGAAGAAGCCAGTAAAGAATAACTTCTTTGCATAGAGCAGAAAGCAAGAATAAAATCTATAATAAACAATAGATAAAAAGAGTATTTAGGGTTTTTAGTACTTCAGAATTACATACAATGTTATCTTCATAATTGAATAACTTGCAATTAAAACCCAAGCGATGTAATTGATGCCTGTATTATTCAACTGGCTTCAGTTGAAAGAAAAGCATAAAAATATCAAATAACCCACCACATAATTTTATTTCTTTGTGAGCTTAAAATTTGCCTAAACTATACTTCTATATTATTAAGTTTTATTGGTTTCTGACATTATTTTCTGACACAAAAAAGGAAATAATTAACACTTTATGATAGGAAATAAAACAGAAATTAATAAGAAATTCAAAAAAATATTACTGAATTCTTGAGTATCCACACACAGAAAACAAAAGTGCATCCATATTTATGAAAGGTGCTGAAAATTTCTCTGCCTGACAAAAAAATTTTTTTTTTAAATTTTGGGAAGAGGGTTGGGCTGAGAATATATATATATATATATATATATATATATATATATATATATATATATATATATAACAGCAATTTGAAATATGCTAACCAGATACTTCTCTGTAGTTGAATGGTACAGTACGTCAGGCCAAGTAACAGTTTCTGTATAGGAATACAGGTTCGATTTCCATTGGAGAACTGATATTTTCTGTGAAATTTCTCAAACATTCAGGCTGGTAAATGTAATTAATACAGTTTAATTAAAAACAGAGAATTTACTTAAATAAATTGTATCTATAAGAATAATGTATAAACAGAAAATATATTATATATATATATATATATATATATATATATATATATATATATATATATATATATATATATAATTAGTTTCATTTCTTATAATTCTCTCCTGTTATAACATAGACACAAGGTAGAAGGTTTTATTTTTACTTAATTTTACTTTTAGGTTAATGTTGGTGAAGTACTCAACAGAGAAAAGAATATGAAGATAAGATTTTCAATATTTTACAAGTACAATGAACTTGCCTAAATGTACCAACACTTTCTGTTGGTGTGATTAAAATCTTAGATAGCTTCATCAGATCAAGACTTTCCTATGGATATTGTGCATGGCACCAAACTCATTCAGAAATATCTAAACTGTCAGCTGTATACAACCACTTTCTCAGATCAAGGGTTAGAAAAGGCTTTGAGTGAGTGAATACCTGTGGGTCTTGGCAAAAATAATTTTTCTTTGAGCGTTGTGAACTGGCACTACAAAATCACAAAGAAAAAACTGTACCAAATAGGAGAAACCACATCAATTGAAAACTTTCAACAATGCCAACAACTAAAATGGATAGCACATGTAACTCAACGAGAAAATAAGGATATAATCAAAATGTGAACATTCTATACTATATCAAAAAAAGTTAGGCAGGAGATCCCCATCAATATTGGCAAGAGTGATAACAGCTTATGGACATGAAAAACCTATTTTCCTGAAAAATTCTTTTAAAAGAGAGATTTCATAAATTTCAGCTGAAATCGGTACTGATGGCTTGGTTAATGAATGCAAAATGTTTCCTTTTAGGGAATCAGCTAATATTACCGTTTGTGAAACTGCCCAATCAGAAAGACTGCCAACACTCTAACAGAGATGCTATAGCTGGAGAGTGTGTAGGATCTATTATGACACACCTTGTCAAAACCCTTTGAGATATCTAAGGCAATTATTCATTGATGAGTTTATTATTGAGTACTTCACTCATTCAGGGTGTAATGACACTTAGGATGACAGCAGTAAATTCAAAGGAGTGAAATCTATTCTGTTTGTCATTCAGGAGGTTGTTTCTGTTGGGGTGATCAACCTACTGGTAATACTAAAAAGGCTGATGGGGTGATACTGCGATGGGTATGAGCTTTCACCCACATTCTTGAAAACGGTATACAGCTGACACCTTCCAGAGACATGGGAAACATTTCTCCTTCAGGCAGTGGATAAATAATTTTGCCAAGATTGACAACTTTCATTATTTAAAGAAGTAAGAGGCTACAAATCAGAAGATTAATAATTGACAAGATTTTCTATTTTAGCAAAGCAGATTTTAAACAGATGAGAGGGTTATCACCTCCTCTATCTTCTCTTTTTTCTTTGTTTTTCTTTTCCTTTCTCTGAAACCAAACATTGTCTTTGATATAGCTTTTCTTCCATCTATCCTCATAATTAAACAGGAATGGTTCATTATTTATCTGAGGTAATGGCAGGGTGTAGCATATGTGATAACTAAGGAGAAGCAAAATTCTGGGAGAGGCTTTAAGTGTCAAACTTTAGGGTATGTACTAGAAGACTGAAAATATTATTGATTAAAACAAACCTTAAGAACTTTAGAAGCAAGAAAATTTATTTAACAGGATGAATAGGGAAAGAGAAAAAGACCTGTGTGAATTACAATGATTCCTTCTGCACTGAATTAAGGATTTATCATTGAACTTTTATGTAAGGAACTGAAAGATTATTATGTAATATATTTTCTGAGGAAGAAAGTATTTTTAAGAAACCCACAGCACTTCTTTGATTCAACTTTCTTGGCATGTAAACAAATATAATGTATTCTCTCAATTAAGATAACAATGAATAGTTTATTTTTTAAAACAAATTTCTTTATTTTAATGTTAGTGCTAAGTGCTTTGTAGAGATAAAATAACACAAATATTTTATTTAAAAAAAAAAAAAATCATTGCAAAAAAAGAAAAAAAAGTAATATACTTCAAATTTTATTCACACTGGATTCAGCTCAATCAATACATACATTTTACAAAAATTTGCATGTTTTAAATTTCCACTTTTGGAGAGTTACAATTCCCTTTCCTTGATTAAATAAACCCGACAAATAAATGGAGATCTCTTTGACAGACATCCCTAGTGCCACTGTTGATCTCAACTTACCATTCTTTAAAATATTCTTTAGCACATTCTCAGAGACTTGAAGATGGTGGGAGTGGAAATTGCTTTCCCTATTTTTTTTTAATGGGAATACCATGCATGAAACTTGACCATCTCACAAACACTTCAGTATAAATTTTCTGAGAAAGACCAGGAATAAAATTGGCAAATAGTCATGTATAACATTTTAAAAGAATCAAGAAAGAATTAGCATCAAACAATGCAAAATAAACTGGATAAAACTATTGCTTTTACTAGTATTTCAAAACCTGTGCAAGATGCAACATTGTCTCATCACAACTTGTAAGTACATGATAGAATTTATAAAAATTTCAATTTAAAATATTTTCCAATTAAATTACAAAAACTAATTTAATAAAGATTTTATTCAAGTAACATAAAGCATGGTTGCCTTTGAATTCTTGGAACATCAAACCAAAATAACAATTTATTTTCATCTAAATTAAATTTTGTATTTCAGAATATCCAAGGTAAATTTATTTATCAAAAGAAAAATTAATTTACATAAAAGATACCTGAACAATATTATTCTATCTCATGAAAGTTTAAATTTAAGCAGTATTATACTATTCTGATATTTCAAACTAACATATTATAATTATATATCTTACATAAAACTTATATATATATATATATATTTTATCACTTTTCAACATTATTTTTAGTGGGTACTTGTATTTGGTGTTCCATTTACAGTATATTTATTTATTTTCATTTACCAGCTTGTTCAAAAATTTGAATTCACACCCCAAAATGAAAAATGAAAAAGAGCTCTTAGAGTCATTGAAAAAAGAATGGAATCAATTATCAAACTTAGAGAAAGAAAACAATGAATGCCAAAAATTTGTACTGCTGTAAACATGGTTAAAAAAGGATATTTTGTGAGAGTAAAATAAAATCATAAAATGTTTTTTTTCTTTTTGTCATAATAAAATTTCTAATAAAAAATCATTGTTCAATTTGGTGGGACATAATAATCATTTTGTGATACATGTCTTAATTAACCCATAGCTGGGGGGAAATAGGTGTATTCATACCTTTCCCAATGGTATTTATGCATAAGTGAATATAATGACCCAACAAGAATTGGAACAGCTCTCCGATTAACAATCCCAAGCCATTATTATACCACCTGCACATATATCCAACATTATAGCACTTGATATTCACCATCTAGGTACTGAACAGGCTCAACATTGCTTAACTGTAACATACAAGAACAGCTGTTTTAACATGATGTGGCCATAACCTCCTTATATATATATATTACAATTCTTACATATTTTACTATTACTTTTGATACTGTATAGATGAGAACTTTGCTGATATCACAAAAGCAAAAAAAAAGAAAATAGGAGAGAGAGAGAAACATTAATCATGTTTCTTTTACAAAATTTATCATTATAATTCTTAACAGAGTTCACTTGGGAACTAAAAGTGAAGTTTCTAAATTTTCGTTTGAGACTATATAGAAATAATTTTTTCTCTTTAGAAACAAACCTGTTTGCTTTATTTAAAGTCATTTGATAAAGGAAAATTTGATGATACTCATTAAGTACATTTCTCACATGGCAAAGTGCATGCAATCCAATATTCTTTACTTTTCTATCAACTTTTTCTGTATTTTAACTTAAATATTCTACTTTGTAAGTAAAATCTTTTGGTTAAAATTCTGAAACTGTATTAATTATATTTTAATAATAATGGATGCACTATGTGATTCACACCAGATGTCTTAATAAATTTAATTTTCAATGAGAAATTTATTCTAAGAAGAACTGATTTGTGGTTGCCCCACTATGTACTGGGTACATCTTAAGATGGTGGTTCCCAAACTTTTTCTCTGGCTGTATTTTCAGAACGAAAATTTTGCTTGCACATCACCAAATTTTATGTGATAAAAACTAAATTTAAAAATAAAAAACAGAGAAAAGGTTAAAGGGAGATAACTATGGATTCAAAGTCAGAACATTATTATTGATAACTTTCTCCTCCAGTTTGTGGAGCCTAGTTACTATATTCTTAATACTTGATATAATGCAAAAATATCACAATGATAATATCAGTCAATAATTATTTATAACTATTTTTACAGGGACTCATGCATGTAATTACATGTAATCTATAATAATATTTTAAATTTTGAAATCCTATTTATTTTTGGCATATGAATTTTTGAAACTCTTTCTAAATCTTTGATTGTTTTTCAATCATTTTGCCTCACCTGCTATCCACTTCTGCTGCACCTTTGAGGTGTTCTGTACTGTTTGAGAACAACTGCCTTAAGAAATACCAATATCGGATTTGTACTTGGTGTTACCTTAGTATGTCAAAATATGAAGGTTCACTGAGGGTTGACATAGACGGTGGCTTCAAAGCAACCAAGTGCAGAATTGGGCCTAAAAGGCTACTGGCGGGTGTACCGATATAAACAAGAAAGTCAACCCAGCTGAGTATAGGGTATACACACACAAGATGATTGGTAGTTTTATAAAATGTCCAACTTTTAAGGAGGGTATAGGAGAGTCACTTATATTCTCACAAGATGATCAACTGTTTGAAGAAAGAGTTGGAACCTCATACCCTTGATTGGCCAACATACATTCAATAGATTTCAAAAGTGAATAAACAATTATTTTACATTTGAAAAATTTCTAACATAATATTATGTGAAAATACTGATTCATTATAAATTTATTATAATATTATTTATTATTGTTGCAAGACTAGTAAGATACTGATTATTGTATGATTTTGAAGAATGAGCTAATTTGAGAATGTCAATAAGCAAATCAATATTGACAAAAGGAAGGAAAAAAAACAGTGTTTAATCTACAACTATTATCTTGTAAAAGGCTGTCATCATTTACACACAAGTATAATGAAAAAAATCTGCCAAGTTCAAACTTCAAAAGAAATAACTTTCATTCTTGGAATAAAGAACAAATCTTGCACGTTATCCTTTTTAAAGAGATTTTCCTTCCAAATCAACAAAATTATTGGCCAATTCCCTTATTGTCTTGCTCAATTTAGCCTTGCAAAAATTTTAATTGTCTTGTTGTCCTAAATTTATCTACTGAAATCAGATTATCAGCCGTTAACCCCAACATCCAACAAAATCTGATTGTCTGCATTTAACTTTAGACTCACAAGAAGGAAATGCTAAGAAAACATAATATCTACTTTGTACACACTAAAGAATTACAGAAAAATAGCACTAATTCTTGCTATACTAACTTGGTTTGGTTGACCCTGTAAAACAGAAGTCAATAAATTTTCTCAATTAAATATGGAGGATTAAGAACCAAATTCTTTTACTTTACTTTTTTGATCAAATTCCGTAATGAGTTGTAGTTTATAATTAAGACTTAAAAAAAACGTATATGATATTATAAAAGTTTATTTCTGTAATATTACACTTGTCATAATAAATTTAGTTATTTTTGTCGTTCAGAAGAGCAACACATAATAAGACACTGATGCCAATGGATCAGAAACAGACAAGGAAAATAAATATGAGCCCCAACATTAGTGCAAAGCAGTGTCTTTTTTACCTATTTTAAATCAGTCAGTTATGTGTCATGCATGATACACGCTTAGGTGATCATATATCTTTTGATACATGAATGACAAAGCAGATTTTTTCCCGCAGTAGGTTGCCATTTCTTTATGTGGTAGACCAGTTGCCATCCAAGGCTATAGAACTCAGTCTGTCCTGCTATTTAGCCATAGCTGGCGGGAGAAGAAGAAGATTCACACCTTTCCCAAGGGTATTAGTACGTAATTGAATGAAATGGATTCAACGTGAATTCAAACTCAGCTCTCCGATTCTTCAATCCGAGCCACTATCCATTGCTCCACTATGCCTTCCTCTATTTTAAATACATGAAATAATAACAGTAATAGACAAAATAATAATAATATCAGCTCCAGCCAACAAAAAAGACATTTTTGAAAATGTTTGAGAAACTAAATACAAGGACCTTGAAACAAAAATCTGTAGAATGTGTTTTTTTTAAAACAACATTATCTGTTGTTACTAGAGCTTTGGGAATGATATCAAGGGGAACAAATTTCTAGTAGCCCTAGAATATGTGAATTACAAAAAAAAAAAAAAATTCATGGCTACTTCTTACATCTTGTATAGATTTCTCCCTATGCAGTGGACATAATTACATAATTTTTTTTATGACACCTCACCTCTTTCCATCTTCTGATACCAAAACCTTATTGTATCTGGAAGTCTCTGGTTGAGACTTGGTGGGGGGCAACTCATACTATAAAAAGCAAAATCAAAACACAACAATAATACAAAGAAAATGATGAAAAAATCACTAACTGTTAACTCTGGATGTAGACCCATGACTTTTTTTTTTTACATTTTTTCCTCTGTGAAAAATAAATCACCTTTCCAATTTGTAAAAAATACTGAAGCATTTTGTTCCCCATCATTTAAGTGAATAAAATAATGTTGAAAATTTTAGTCAAAGAATGTCTGTATATATTATTGATGATAAAATATTTATTAAGAATGAAAAATAAATGCATATATGTTCACCAAATACAAATAAGTATAGATTTTACCTATTTTTTTCCCTGACAAATAACTCTTGAGAGGAAATATATCTGTTTTGGTAGAACACTTTAAAGAAGAACCAGTCAGTAAACTCATATTGCTAACTTTGATTTGTTTATCTATATTGTCTCTTTCAGACATTATTGTCATAAATGGAGAGCAAACTTTTTTTGCCTACCAAGTGTAATGTGTTAGAAGTTATTTGGTGCAAAAAATGAAATCACCAAGCTGAGTTCAAATTCTGGTTGAGTCTGTTATTTTTTATCCTGTTGTTCACTCAATACAAGGCCTAAGTTTTACTCAAGTAGAATATTACTTAATGGAGTTGTTTTATGAAAGAAAGAATTGTAGATTATAAGGATATGGAGGTTAGATAATGGTTTACCCTAGACTTGAAAAGGCTAAGATCATAGTGGTTGAGGAAGTATCCTCTTGGGATGCTATATTCATTTTGTACTAATGATCTTAGGAAAGGCATGAAACCATATCTTCTTCTGTCAGCTATTCATAAAATTGTAATATATTTTCTGTCAGCTATTCATAAAATTTATAAAAGGCTAAGATCATAGTGGTTGAGGAAGTATCCTCTTGGTATGCTATATTCATTTTGTACTAATGATCTTAGGAAAGGCATGAAACCATATCTTCTTCTGCCAGCTATTCATAAAATGCTAGATTGTCTCTTTTAGATATTGTGGTCATAAATCTAGCATTATCTTTTTCTCTACCAAATATAATCAGTTAGCAGTTATTTGATGCAAAAACGAAGACATGAAGCTGAGTTTAAATTCTAGTAAGTCGTTTTTATCCTATTGCTCACACAATACAAATCCTAAGAGCCACTGAAGGTAGAGGCTTAGAGGATGGCATTGTTCTATGGATGTAGGAATTGTTGGTTATGAAGATATGTAGGATAGATAATGGTTGACCCTAGATTTAAAGAGGTTAAGATAATAGTGATTGGTGAATTATCCTCTTAGAAGTCTGTTCCAAAAAGTAGCAGTTCTTGGGAAGATGCTACCAATGTGGAACTTTCTTTTTGCCAATGGAATACAAAGGAAACAACAATGATTTGATCTTTGAATTGATAACATGCCTTAGCTGTAATGCTCTCAACTGAGGGGACTAAGGAACATAGCTCATTTGAATATTTGCCATAAAAATAGCAATAAATTAGCAATTAAAGAGGTTAAGATTGTAATAGTCAGGGAAGAATCATCTTGGGATGTTATGTCCAATTTGTGTTAATATCTTGGGAAAGGTATGAATCCACCTTTTCTCCCACCGGCTTAGGATAAAATAGTTGTGAAGTCTAGTCTCAGAGAACGAAAACTATGAACAGAAATCAGTTGTGCATAGGGTTAGTAATGCCATCTGATAAAATGTACTTGCTATTTAAACCAAAGCAGCAGCAGCAGCATATAGCAGGATGTTGCTATGACCCTATACTGTATAGGGAGTCTACATATTTCAACAATGATGAGTTAGACTGAATATATTTTAAGAAGAGTGGTAAATCTTTTATTAGGTTGGTGCAAAAATAATGACGTAATAATGTCGTTTTTTGACGTATTTTTTAACGTCAAAAAACGACATTATTACGTCTTTATTTTTGCACCAACCTAATAAAAAAATTCTTTAATCAACAAATAAGAAAGACTTTCAAGTATGAAACATATGCATGAAATATGATGATACTTAGGTTTTGTGAAGGAAAGATGAGAAAACATGTTTTCTAAAAATGAATGACATGAATTATGTGAGTTTGACATTTTTGTCAGAAGTCATCTTCATAAATCTTCGATTAACTAATGTAATGAATAAGAGTGCATTATAAAAATTTATTTCTTTTTTTCAAGCAAGAAAAAGGAGAAAAAAATCGTATATGAAAATATATTAAAAAATGCTATTAAATTCTACACAACCCAAGTCTAAAATTAAAATCTCCATTAATATAAACTTCAGAAATTCCATTAGAAGTGAAAAATAAATATTTCTAATAAGTTGCTTTTAATTCAAAGCTTTCATTCACTTTATATGTTACTAAGGAAACAGCAATTTTCACATCAAATGTGTTGCCACCTGTGTTGCTGAGGAAGGACTTCAGAACTGCTACTCCTCGCGGCAAACACAGCTTATATTTAATCTACATTTTACTTTTTTTTTCATATTATCAGAGGACTTTTTCATCAAGATTTCAGTATCTCTATGCTATGAGGCTCTATGTTCTGCAATCGAACTTAATTAAATCTTGCTGAAGAAAACTGCACATGACAGAATATAACAAACCACTGTAGCACCTATTCAACATTAATTTTTGTGGATGGAAAGTTGAACTGATAGTTTCAAGAGAGACATTGAAAAACTGAGTCATTTAGTCCTAATGCTGAACATAAAAGGCATTAAACTTAAATCTATATATAAAAAAGCATGCGCTGTCAGAACACAATTTAATTCTTTCAGAGCTTAGGATTAAACTGAGGGTTATTGGGATGATAGACCTTAATCTTTTGTTACTTATGTTGCTAGCACAACATTGAAATGTGATCATTTTACATATAGCTTCTAGTATACAATCCATATTGAAAGTGGAGCTTTATACAACAATTTAAATATCTGGGAAGTGTCTTAACAGAGCATGGAAAGTGCAGCACTGATATCCAAAGGCACACTGTGCTAGCAAAAGATGCTTTCCAAAAGCTAAGCAAAATAGTATGAAAATGGAAATTTTGTTAGAATGAATGAAACACATACTGAACTGTTATGTAATAGCTGTAATCCTATATGGCAATAAATGCTGGACAATTTCCTCTCTGATGAGCAACAGAAATGTAGTTCTACAGAGGGATACTGAAAATACCATGGACCAAATATGTGAGCATCAACAAAGTTTTAGAGAAAAGGGAAACAAAATGGACAATTATATTCGGTTGGTGCAAAAATAATGTCGTTTTCTGACAAATTAACATATGTGAGAAAACGACATTATTTTTGCACCAACCTAATATTTATCATTAGGAAGAAACAGTTGAAATTTCTAGGGCATATGAGGAAAGAGAGCTTGGAAAATTTGATAGTCATAGGACAGATTGAAGGTAAGAGACTGAAGAAAACTACACATAACCTACCTTGTGAGCTTGAGTAAATAGGTGGTGAAACAGGGTTTAGGAAAGACAACAAAATGACAAAATTTATTAAGAGCTACAAAGGACATGAAATTGCAGAGATCCATGATCACAGATGTCCTGAAGGGACACAGCACATAGAAGAAGAAGAAGAATACTAACATGAAAATACAGCCAACAGAAAGAATGTTAAGAAATTGTTTTTAAAACTTAGTGTATATACTATTAGGTTGGTGCAAAAATAATGTCGGCATTATTTTTGCACCAACCTAATACAGGGAATTAGGATTATGCCTTTGCAATTGCAGATAATTGAATGAAGATTAATAAAAATAAAAATCATTGTTAATCCCTACGAGATATGATTTTTGAAATCTAAAACTTTTACAAAGTTGAGATTTTTCAAAAATTGTATATTTCTTGTAAACTTTTGGTAATGCTTCAACCAAAAAGGGGCTAAGGGGCATATTTATTATGAGACACAGGTGGAGGATGAAAGAGTTGAATAAAGCATTCCCTTTCCATTACGTGTCCATGTTCATTTAAATTAAGTTTACATTGGTAGCAGAGTATAGTTCCAATGTAAACTTAATTTAAAGGAACTTGGAAAGAAAATGTTTTATTCAACTCATTTGTTCTCCACATGCCTCTCATAATAAATAATCCTCTTAGCCCCTTTTCAGTTGAAGCATCACTAAGTGGGGGAAACTTGTGAAGATTTACATTTCTGATGCCTGTAGTGGATCATGTGATGGGTGTTAACACCATGTATTACCTATGGTAACCAATTGTTGATGCATGCAGAAGCTCCTGAACTGTAAACATGTGGAACGTGTAAGTGTTATGGAAATTAACAGCTTGTGTGTATTTTAAGTGTTTTTGTGCTCACATATGGTCAAAAAATAAGAAACATACAAAAACTTGGGTTTCCACTCTAGACATTTATTCTTTTTATGGTGACTGTTGTGGAACAATGTTCTCAATGTCTCTTGTATATGTCTGTTTTCTTTTTTGGTTCAGTTAGGATAACAATGGTTAAAATGGTTGAGCTCAAGTTAGCCTTGTGCTGAGTTGGTGTGACCAACTCACTTCAAAAGTAGAGCTGCCAAAACATGTCGAGATAATGTCATTCTAAAATGGAAAGACAGCTCTGTTGTCAGTGGACCAGAGCAACTAACATTTCTCAGCAGAAACGTAATTACCATGTGGTGATACGTCTTGGAGAAAAGAGGAGAATGACTGTAAGGCAGGAAATGTTTGCCTATTTACATACTTCAACAGTTCCACCTGACGTCATTTGACAAAACCAAGGGAGGTAATCATACTTACAGTTCTTTTATTCTTAGCATCTTGGGAAAAAGTATTTCTTTTTTTTATCATTCATTATTATTATTCTATTTATCAATTGTATTTAATTTTCCCACTGTGTATTTAGGTGCTTCCAGACTTAAAATGTTAAACTATAGAGGGCCATAAGTTTAGCACATTGTTAGGATGACAATATTAAACAATGTACAAAAATTCAGTAAAGGAAGCTTGACAATTGGGATCTATACCAATAAATATATTATCTAAATCTGACAATTATTTACAGATTACCTAGTAAAGTAGATTCTTAGTGTTAAAGAGAGCCCTAATCTGTCAGTAATTGGTAGCAAGTTAGTCTGATGGTGTATTAGTCCAGTAGAGAGCTTTTCCCTCACAAGACATTCTCCATTTCTGATTTTGTGTCATATGGGAATTTTGGGGGGTGTAAGGGATAGTAGTTTGGAATCGAGAAATTGGAGAGCCAAATTTGAATTTGAGTCAGGTTTGGTACATTCGCTTATGTGGAAATACTCTTGGCAAAGGTATGAATCCATCTCCTCACCCAGCTATGGGTGAAAAAGTAGGACTTGTATCCAGTAAAATCTTTTTTATTCTCAAAAAATGTTAATGCAATATTCAGTCACAATGAAAGAATTATTCTTATGATCCCAAAAATGTTTTTATTTTAAATAATCTACAAATGGTTATTAAGCCATAAAATATGAAGAAATAACTATATTTCATTAAAATTAGACAACATTGGTGAAAGACCTCTTGTAATTCACACATGTGATCAGAGATTTCCTTAATAACTGAGTAGTATAATCAGTTTGAGCAATAGTAACTCCCTATGTTGATTAAGTTATTGATTTCTTTTTTTATGGCTTGTCAACCCTTTGTGGAACACATTTTAGATTTAAAAAATAATGCTTTTTTGTGAGTGAATATTACATTTTTGAAAATAATGATTTCTTCAAATAAAAGTCTACAAATTTAATCCATAGCTGGGGGGAGGAAATATATTCATACTTTTTCCAAAGGAACTTGAACATAAGTGAATGTAACGACCCTGACTGTAATTCAAACTCAGCTCTCTAATTTCTGATTATGAGCTGCCATCTGTTACACTACCCACAAATCCATCAGCAACAGTAAACGTATCTGCCCTTTTGAGCAGAATTCAGCTGCTCGAAGCACTGAACCAAACCTGCATTATAGCTAAGATATGAGAGATGATATATTTCTTAAAATCTGTTTTTGTCATATTATTAACTACCCCAAATAAGTTTGTGTATGCAATATCATCATTGTATTCCATTGTAAATGTGTAACTTTTTCATACTTAACCTTTCACACTCTGTAACGTTCTTGATAAAATTGAAGGGTAGTGTAAATAATTGTTGCAGAAAGTGTGTTTCTGAACCAATTTGTTGCATTCATTTTTTCACAAATGCCCTTGGGTAAAGCATGAATTATTTTTTCTTCTCTCCAGCTGTGAGTAAAATACTAGGTTGACTAAGTCAGTATAGAATTAAGACAACTCTTAATTCAAAACTGTGAACAAAGCAATGGGAAGCTACTCCACTATCTTTCCCAAGAAGTGATGGCAACTCACTGATGATAAATAAAAAGGATCAGTGGAAAGTCATTATCTCTTATGTTTTGAATGAGTCTGTTTGCTGAGTTTAGTCAAGGTTATTTTCTGTTGTTGTCAAACAAGACACGACAATACAACTGATAAATTTAAGCACACTATTATTAGGCAGTTGGAATAAGCTGATGTGGAAGGATAAACCTTTTCTTTTGTGAATGAAGTTATTGACATAGTATTAAAGTTAAGATAAAGAATAATTGTTTATCAAGATCAGAATATACTTAGCTTAAAGGTTGATGTGTATCAATAACAGCTATCATTGTCTAAGCTGTTATTTGCAGGATTCCAAGTTGATTATAATTTGAAAACATTCCACTTACCTGTAATAAAAAAAGAAGATAAATGAACAACATTAGGAATCAGTTCAGTGAATCATGATTATATTATATGAAAAGCATTTAATAGAAACAGGTTGACCTATGGACTTTTATTTTTACCTGAATTAATTTAACAGGATGTTATTTACAAATGGTGTATTCCAGCACTGATAATTTAAAACAAATCCAAAATTTTGAGATTACTTATACTTTATATAAGAACACAGGAAAAATAAAATTAGTAAATGTTTATATCTTCTTGTGTCAATGCACATCAGTACAGACTCAAAACAAGCCTAGGTTTGAATACAGATATGCTTGTCAAAACTAGTTACATCTGGGTTTTTCCCATTAGCAGTAGGACAGTTTGGCATGTCTAGCTAGATACAGGCCTCTCTGCAACTGGTCAAGATCCAGGTCTTTGTAAGATGCCTCATAAAAGCTGGGGGAAACCAGCAGTCAGCAGCTGGGAAGACCCAGTGTCATGTGAAGTCGATCCTGTGGGCACTTTGTTCCTCAAATTGCTGTGATTTTTGAGGCAGTGTTATATTTTTGTTACCTATCATCTCTTTTGCCTCTCTCTGTATTATCTTCAGAGTTGCTGAGAAAGCAATCAGTTATGTGTCCCTCGCCCCCTATCTCAACAGACTCTTTGCTACACTATAACACTTCATTTGAAGAAAATAATGATTAAAGTAAACAATGAGAAGCTAAGAATTTTAAAATTCTGAATAATAGTGAAAATAAATTTTAATACCAGTTTGTACTGATAATTCAACTCATATCACAAAAACTCTGGCTATGTTTGAGATGAAAAGAAGGAGTTTTTTTTTATTTGGAGTTACAATTTAGATATACAAAGATGACATAACATCATGCAAATCATAAAATATTTCTGACTTGTTTTTATGCATATCCACATTTTGGGATATTAAAATGCCAAACAATCAACAGTATGCACTGCTTTCAAACAATATCAAGTAATGATTCTATAAAATGCTTTAAAGCTTTTTCTTTGATATTATTACTTAAAATATAAGCAATAAAAATAAAATACTTATAAGTATTGGAAAATAATCATCCAATATTATTCTTAAAACTCAATTCGTAACAAAAATGCTAATGACCAAAACTAAAATTTAATTCCTTACAATATAAAAAAATTATTTTTGTTTCATTTTTTTCAGATTAAAATTAATATGTTCACAATGAAAGGTTGTTACATGTTTGTGAATAAAATAAAAGTAATGTAATTTTCATAATGCTTTCAACAATTTGCATGTAACCAATTAAAATAAATAACAAGTATTAATTAAAAAAACAAGGTGAGAGTTATTTTTGATGAAGACTTTAATATATGATTAATGATGCTAGAAAAGTGATCACTCATGAATTACTTCCAAGACAGAATGTATTTTTTTTCTTTTGCTGATAGAATCATTTAAAAAAGAAGCAAAAATTAAGCTTTTCATGAAAGTAAAAAAAATAGTATAATGAAAATGGTAAAAAATACAGTTGATATCACTTAATTGTTGACAGTGACATACAGAAGTCTGTTTAAGAAATAAGCATAACAGAAAAACACAGAAGAGCTTTCGGCATAAATGTCAAGAAAAACTTGTAAAAACTGGTTGAATGATGAGAAAATTGTTAAAGTAAATAACCAAAATAAATGACTTTTCCCAATTATGATTCTTCATTTTTTGAGATGGGAATTCAGACATTTTATTCCTGTTTCTAATAACAAGCAATCAAAGAGTTTTTCTTTTTGCCAGCACTCAAAATGATTTAAATTATGTTGCTTAACTTTTTCTTTTTCATAGGATCAGAAAAATGTAATCTTTATAATCTGTTTCAAAGAATGACAATTTTTGAATTTAAAGAACAGTTAAAAATTGATGCAAAATGTAAAAAAACTTTTTTTTAAATCTTACAAATAATTATCTTTGAAAAAATGTTATTCGGTACATTTTTCTACGTAAAACATTGTACATCATGAATAGAGATCTTTTTTTTTTTTTGCAGTCTGACACAATCTGTATAGCAATTATGATGTTGAACATTAAAAATGGAATTCAAGGTAGCTAAATGTCATGAGAACAGAATTTGTATACTGCAGGAAAGAAATCTTGAGTTAAAGAATAATTTGGTTTGTGATTCAAGCAATTCTATTTCTGAGGAATATGACAATGCAAAGAAATGACAATATGATTAAAAGTATATAATTTTTCAGGATATAATTTTAAAGATTTCTTATTTTGAACAGAAGAGGAACTAGAATTATCATTATAATTTATAAACCATTCAGATCAATTTAAATACATGTGCAAACACAGGTGTGTGTGTGTTTGTGTGTGTGTATATATATATATATATATATGTATGAGTTAAAGATCAAATGCAATCAGAATCTGAAACACTTATCAATCTGTTGTGCTAGCTGCACTTTACTTTGGGCCTGACATGAATAAGAAGAATACTTTATCAGCATGTAATAAAGATATTTACTTACACTTAACAGGAATACAATGGTCAATATAAGCACAATGTCCTTTCCTATATATGAAGAATATGTCAGGTGGACATACCCATCTGGTGGAGTGAAATAGGGCTCGGTAGCTTGTACCTTTAAAACCTTGGCAATTGGTACCAATGTTGGCAGAGAGAATTTCTTGTGTATTGCTTCAGAGCAGGTCTGGTCCCTACTCTGGTGGTGGTGAGTTTTTTCTGAACCTACATGCTTTTATTAACTAATAAGAGACCGCCTAACATCATGTGACCAATGTCTACATATAGGAACAAACAAATTTTAAAAACCCAACAAATCTAACATGTTTCACTTTTATTAAAGCTTCATCAGAGATTGAGTAAAAAAAAAGACAGAAATTCAACATGTATGTGTGTGTTTACATATATATATGTACGTATGTATCACATATTTGTGCTTGTGTGCATATACAGGGTGCGATGGATAATTTGTCACCTAAATTATGCAAAAATTAAAATGACACGAACATCTCATTTTAAAAGATATTTCCTAAAATTACACAAAAATATCTTGAAATACTAAAGAGATCCAGTGATGGGATCTAAATAGTTGTGTGTTCAATACCTGGTTAATGCAGTGGAAAACTTAGGTGAATTAACAGGAGATAACTGATAACTGACATCCATTAGACGTGGAACTAGAACAGTCTACCCCAGTGAACGCAATAAAGGGTTTGACATTCCAGCCACCTGAAGAAGTCCGGAGCATACAAAGGCCAATATGAGGACAATAGTTCAAATAATGTAAATTGAGTAAATTTATTCAATAAAATTGCCATTGGCTTCAACCATGACCTCCAGTTGACTTTGGAATCTCCTGCAATTCTTCTGGACAGACTCCTTGTTTAAGTTGGTGAATGCTGCCATAATCCTTGGCTTCAGTTCATCTTTGGTGTTACAAGGAGTTTTGTTGGTCTCTGGCTCAACTGTGCCCCACACAAGGGGGTTGCAGTCTGGAGAGTTATTGTGTAGCATGGTGTAGAGTCCTGTTGCCAGACACAGGGTCTTTGAGCAGCCACCCTCTTGACCCAGGGCAGCACTACCTCCTCAAGGGATGTGATGCAGGCCTCTATGTTGAGTCTGAGGCCCTGTGGGAAGATGAACATGGCCATCACTAATGATCTGACTATACTGTGTAGTTTACAAAATCAAAAACAATATATATATATATATATATATATATATATATATATATTACCAATTTGTGACTGGTAGGGATAATTCCAAGGAGTATATTAATCCAGGGAGAGATCAATGCAGACTATAAATGATGATGATGGTGATAATAATAATAAAGAAAACCTTAAAGATTCATTTTGGTTATAATTTTATTTTGTGAATATGTATGTATTCATCTCTTCAGACTGAAATCTCTGAGTAAATTGCTCTGAAGAGTTGAATATATAGATATTCATCAAATAAATTATAACCAAAATGAATCTTTAAGGTTTTCATCTTGATTATATATATATATATATATATATATATATATATATATATATACACACACTTTACTATGTACTTAAGCAGTATGCTACACTTGACATTTTTTATAGAAATTTTTAATTATGGTAATTTTACATTGTCTGATAGCTCTTATGTTTCCTACCTCTCTCAATATATATATATATATATATATATATATATATATATATATATATATATATAAGATGCGTGTGTGTGTGTGTGTATGTATGTATGTTATTTATGCATGTTCCCATTTCTTGACCGATTTTAATAAAATTGTATACACAAGATGCAAATATACTAATAAGGTCAAGATCAAGTTTTCAATGTCCAGGATCCCTGTGTTTATCAGAAAAATCATTAAAACTGAAGGTGGGTAGGATGTTTTTGCAAAAACCAAGGCAAAGTGACATGCAAACAAAGTTTTTACTGGAAAACTTAACAACTACATTCACAATAATTAAAAATTTAAATGGCAGCTCCAAAAATGTGATCTATGCACTGAAATGTACAAAATGCAACAAGTCATATATAGGAATCAGCCAGGCACTTAAAAGAGTTGCCCTTCACAAAAGCAATGTCAAATTACCTGACAAAAGAAAACTCTTTGTATTGCAAAACATCTTAAAATGCAATTGAGGCAAATTTAAATTATGCCAATATACCAAACAGACACCTACTCTTTTCTACAAATTCAGGGAAAAAACTTAAATTTAAACCAACACTGAACAGATCATAACCCAACACACTGGGACACAAAGCATGCACATGATGGCCAGATACACTGGTCTGACTGCACACATACATACACATATGCACATGCAGACAGGTATCCATGGAGAACAAAAATATATATACATACACTGGCAAAAACAGGTAGACTACTCACAGGCACACAGATGAACATAAGAAGAGTGTGTATGTGTGTGTGTATGGGGGGCATGTATGTAAATATGTATGTGCATATACATATGAAAAAATATAGTTTTAAGGTGTGCTATATTTATGGGATAAATTGTTCAATATCAGAGATAGAGCCTGTGTAAATATAAAAGTCATCATTGAAGTCAACACTCAGAGGTGACAGGCTGTTTCATGCTGGATGCAATGGTCAGTGTATATACATATACATATATGTTTATGCTGATTCCTTATTATAAGACAGTATGTATATATGGGGAGGGAATATACATATGCAGACTTACAGGAACACACACGCACACAGTGATAGAAAGACATCTCTCATCAACACATGTATTATTACCACCTTTCATACCAAGCCTAATGGTTTTATTAACACTTAGGCAGAAATTAACTTTTGCCAGTCCAGAAAGGATTTCAAGGCTCACTAACAAATACAACATGAACAATGAGCCATTAAAAGAACATAAGGAAAATTTATTCCTTTTAAAAATTTATTCCTTTTATTTGCCTGAAGAAGGTCACAAGACTGAAAACTCATGTAGCAGAAATATGAAGAATAAAATATAATATATCTACTAAAACAAGTCCACATTATAACCAAAATGTTTGCTGTTTCTCTCTTTTTTAAAATATATATTTTTCTCTCGTTGGAACAATTATAAACTTTTCCCCATATATAGTGATTTTCTAAACATAGTTTAGATGTGGCACATGGCCGAAAGTAGGGGCACCCAATGAGGATTGAACTCACTACTCAGTCATAATTGTTCTAGCGTGACAAGCTTTCTAACCATTACACTGCCTTGAGGTGCCTTTTCCCCATATATATATATATATATATATATATATATATATATATATATATATATATATATATATATATATATAAAAAGACAGAGTTAGATAGAATGCTAGACCTTGTGTAAATATTTAGAATATTCAGAAATGTTGACTGGACAAATGTAAGAACTGATTTTAACATAGATAAATCTAGATTATTGTCCTTATCAAGGATAAAAATGATTATTTGAATAAAACATAATTGCTACCATCAGATTATATTTTACAAAGTGTTTTTCAATGTTATGAAGTTTTTATGTTGTCAACACCGGATTATTTTCAGCAGATAAAACAAAATATTTTGGAGGTCATATTCTGACATTTCTCTCTATAAGTTAATCTTAGAAAATAGTTTCATCTTGTTTTATGACAATGAATCTTACTGTGCCATATGCAAGGAAATATCAATTGTATGAACACGTATGGTCACATAATGGATAAACTTTCTACCACATGTATGAAAATGTGTGATCAAATATGTAGACATGTATAAATATTTATAAATCATGTCTGAACACTGTATCACATGTATGAAACCATTTGAACAAATCATGTATGAGCACTGTACCACATGTAGGAAAATGCCATATGAACATGTTTGAATAAATCATGAAGCCAGTAGCTGAGTTATGAATATTTCAATTGGACCACATGTAAGGACACAGATGAACAAATCATGTATGATGTCTGTATCACTTCACAGGACATGACAACTGCTTAAGGAAAGTTGTGAATTGCATAAACCAAATCTGAGACAACCCAAGTAAAAGGTAGGGTTCATGCCTTGAATCTCTTTTTAAAGTGGATCATTGGTGCAGCTGAAAGAATGATTGAATTTCACTTTAAATTTTTATTCTAAACTTCTTAATCATTAATAATTATGACAATGATTTTTTTCATCTTAATTTCACATATTTTTATCATAACCACTTGATCATCATCCTGGGATGCTGGTTCCAATCCATTTGTAATGACAGCTAAAAACTATCCTCTTCCCAAATTTATGAACAAATTCTACAGATGTATGCTGGGATTTCTTTCTAACAAATAAAAATAGACCACTTTGCCTCACCTGCCACATTTTTCTTCTTTCTTGTTTTGAAGTCATAATGCTACCATCAGTTGACTGTATCACTTTTGTATGTGAACACAATTCTTATATTGTGAACTTCTTGCCTGATTACTATTGCTTTGCCTAGTTTTGACTTGCGTATATATATATATATATATATATATATATATATATATATATATATATATATATATATATATATAGCCTTCTTAGTATTCTTTTGTTCTGTTTTTTTTTTTCCTTTTTTATTGTTTATTCCAAGCTTTGTCAATTTTTTTCTTGAGAATTTTGCCAATTACACTTAACCATGGCCAATTACTCCACATATAGACATTAGTAAGATTAAAGAAATAATTGTTAAAAATTTAAACTTTTTGTGTGACTTGTTTCATGCTTTAGGACTTCATTGGACTAAAGTGATGCTAGTGAGGTGAAAATGTTAGAGAGTGCTTTAATTGCTAGATTATCCACAGTAAATTTGCATCCAGGTTCTTAAAACATTTCACCATTCTTGGCAGGTGTTCCATTATCACAATGTTGGGAACGTAATAGCAAAAGTGGAGAAAACATAAACAAAAAGAAACTAAATGAAAGACTTTTTATCTAAAACATATAATTTAAAAAAAAATAATTTTCAGCATCCCCTCTCCCTTGTGTTCATGTGAAATTGCATTAATGTAAAAATTACTTAAGTTTAATGAAATCCTAAAAAAGATAATGTGTCATCTATCACCACTGCAAAATGTCTGAAAAAAGACTCTTCTATTTTGAATCAGTAAGAGATATTTGAAATATCCTCTATCTAATTACATTATAGCCATGTTAAATTTTTTATTAAAGTTACAATTTTAATGTTTTGATTAAAATACCTTTAAAATCAACTAAATGTTCTATATTAGCATCGGTAAAAGAAGAAAAAACACATATCAGTTTACTGAAAGTTTCTTTCATGCCTCTCTCTATTTAATCTCTCTTCAGGAATACATACATTATTACTTATATAAATATTTGACAGAGTTACATGCTTAAACGAGTGTGTGGTAAGAGATAGTTCAAACTGTACCCATGGATATTCTATCTGAAATCATCAGATCAGTTCTTTAATGTGGACATGTGGCTGAATTGTTACAGCATGAGCATTTTGATTATGAGACCCAGGTTCAAATCTCACTATGGCTGATTAGTCAAGGATGTAACCTCTTGAGAATATTTTCTATGGAAAGATGATCTCCACTGTTATGTAGTATGAATCCTTCTATATGGCAGCAAATGCTGGACAATTTCTTTACAGATGAAGAAAAGATTGAAACAGAAATGTGGTTCTACACAAGGATGCTATGAATACCATGGACTGAACATGTGTATAATGACGAGGTTTTAAGAAAAACAGAAATGAAAATGATACTTCTATTTAGGATCAGTTAAAATTTCTTGGAGAAAATGAGGAAAAAGGCTTAGAGAATTTGACACTTACAAGATATACTGATGGCAAGTGGTAGAAAGGGAAACGGCAATGCAACTACCTTATGAGTTTGTGTAACGGGTTGACAGAACAGGGATTAGGAGAGATAGCAAGCCTTACTAAGAGCTACAAAAGACAGAAAGTTGTGTTGAGCTTTGATCACCATGCTCTGAAGGGATGTGGTATATAAAAGTGGAAGAAAAAAAGACTCTCCAACCTGCTTAGCAATTCACAGGAAAAATGTACAATGACTGAAACAGTGAAAAGAGTTTACTGCTATTTTGATAGGTACAAAGATGATAGAAAGTGTGCAAGAGAAATTTGAAGGTTCATTATTTTACAGTTATGTTCACTCTGTATAAATCCCTGGAGCCATTCAAGATAGAGGGTTACAGAGTAAGAGGTAGAGCTTATGCAGATGTTTAAGGAAAATAATGGTTAATCCAAGACATGAAAAGGTTAGGGTTGTAGTGATTGGGGAAGCAGCTTCTTTGGAGTCAGTTCTACAAGGCAACAGTTATTAGGAAGAAGCTGCTTGAATGGAACATTGGGGAGATATGAAGGATATAGAATGGTCTGCTACAATGGGTGTGGAAGCTGTGAAGGTTAAGACTGGTAGAACTAAGGAATGTAGTTCAACTGAATACACCCCATGGAAATAATGTGATAAAGCAGCAAGAACTTTGCAACATCTTACCTGTAGGAAAGGGGTTGTAGGCTGGAAAATAATTTGCCACCTACAAGGATGCAGAGATGATTTTGGACTCTATCGAGAGTGGAAAGTGAAGACTTGGAAACTCTTGCCTATATATGGCAACAGTACTCTGGCTCTTGACAAGGTAAAGAATAGTAGGAGGAATTAGGTACTTACTAGAGCGATACAGGGAACAGACCATTTTCCCACCATTTTTAATGGTGGATCATATGTATGAGTTCCACTTGAGGTCTGGGCTGAGTTTAAGTCCCAATAAGAGCTCAAGGCATGGGTCCTCCCTGAAGGAACATCTGTTCAGCACAATTGCGGAAATTCTGGGTCAAATTGATAGTGGTGGCAAGTCACTAGTTTTGTCTTTGAAGCACTGAATGTGCCCAGCTCGCTTTTCTCCACTGAGCTGTTAGAAATTGAAATAGCTAAACATACATTATAGAAACAAATTATTAAGAGATGGGAAAATTTTGTTAGGAACAAAAAAAATAGTGCTGAATTACTATTTAACATATTATATCTGATATGGCAGTGAATGCTAGACAATCTCTTCACACTTGAAGAAGAGATTTGAAGTGAGAGAGATGAATGCTAAGAATACTATTTACAGAGCATATCAGCAAAAAGGAAACTTATAAAAAACATGAACTGGGCACTTGCACATAAAGACAGAAAAGGAGAACTGAAATTTCTGGGACATGTTGCATTGCATGTCGTCTGAATTCTAGTGGTCTATCCAATTCTTAAGTATGTATCAACAGACACAATTACTGATGCACAATTTTCATTAGGTTTCTTTTTACTTTACTTCAGGGAGAGTATGCATAACTTCTCAGAGAAAGTGATGGAGATGAAGACAGCAGATGTCAACAAGTTAGGTAGGTACCCATCTTCTCCACATTATGGCTTATCTCCTTGCTGGATCTAGGGCACACAAAGGAATTTGGGAAAGGAAGACATCAGAGCTCTTAGCACATGTATTATCTACGTTTGCACACTCTTCAGTTTTATATCAAAACTTAAACAAAAATAATCAATCACTGTGAGAATTCCATGCCTACGGGGTTCACACCAACCCAATCAGTTTGGATCATCAAAGTTCCCGCCATTACAATAAGGTTTGCTATTTTTTGTCTTGCCTATGTAAAACAAATAAGAAAGAAACTTGGCCTGAATAATCTAATATTCAGAGGCAAAAGAAGAAGGGGAAAATCAGAGACTAACATAATTAGAGATTTTATGAATGGATGATAGACCAAGGACAAAGAAGGATAGTAAATATTCAAAAGTTACTTTGAGCAGCAAAAGACAGGAAGTTGTGGAGAGTCATAATCACCTATACCGTAAAAGGTTTTGGCATATACAAGAAGAAGAAAGCAATTTTATTTGCTTACAGAAAAGTTTGCTTTTCTGCTGCAAGTGACGCTGATTGCTCATAGTTGTATTGTTATCTCCTGCTATGGCAACAGAAAATGATTTTGTCTGAAACTTACAGTTAAATTAATGCAGTTGAAGAGCCTTAACAAGAATGAAGAGGAAGTAATACTTGTAGATAATGAAAACTGTTAAAGGTCAAATGAAATTTGCATTTTGTGCTTTTCTGCAAATCTGGTAAGAATAAAGGTTACACTGATGGTTTGTAGAATTTTCATGTAAAATAGAGAGGAAGTGAAAAGAAGAAAATATCTGAGAAAATTACATTCAAATTAGGTTGAAAGTAGATACTAATAAAAAGAAATAAGAAAAGACAAGAATATTCAAGTTAATAGGTAAGTTAAAGAGAAAGTGTGTGTTAGATATAATAAATATGCATTTGAAACAAAAACGGAATTAGAAAGAAAAAAGCTTTCAATGAATAATAAATGATAGAAATTCAAGAGGCAAACCACTTAGAGGGAGATAAATAAAGTTTTATGGGAATATTTTGTTACCATTAAAAGGTTGAGTTAAAAGAATAGACAAACTAAAAAACATGATATGAAAAGAAAGTTTGTTTAAACTCAAAAATGAGTCACAAGTTGCATTCCTATAATGAATATTGATATGTCCTGAACGTTTGTTCAGTAATAAGAATTTTATTTTGAAAACATTGATTTGCTTAATAAAATCTGACACAATGAATCTGTCTAACCCTGTCTATCTATCTATCACAGTCTATTCATGTCTATTATTTTATTATTTTTATATTTAACTACCTATTTCTATCTATTTAAAATTAATTGCTAATCTCTTTTTTGTCAGTTAATTGCAAATTCTCTGTTAATGTTTGCAGGTATATCCTGACATCATTGGTTTTATTTAAATATTATAATTTTGTTTCTGAATTCTAAATCAAACCCATCCTCAAAGAATGGATAGAAGCTAAAATTTCCAACAGGAATATGTCAAGAAAAGAAGAAGTAGTAATGAGTAGACTTCAAATAGGCCACACTGCTGTCACCCATTTACACCTGCTGAAGGGTGAAGAAGCCCCAATTTGCATTCCATTCCAGGAGCTCTACACAGTGAAACACTTACTAACAAGCTGTATAGATCTTGAACAAATATGATTAAGATACTATCAAGAAAACAATCTGAAAGACATCTTCAACAAAACTGACCCAAATGACCTTTTAGAATTTCTAAAAGCAACAAAATTATATAACAAAATATAGTCGGCAAAGATGATAGCATATAATCATCATGTACTAAATCACAACACCTTTACCTATATCTTGGAAATGAATAAACTAACAAAAGATCAACAAGCAGTAAACAAAAACCAAACAAATTCTTCAGCATTAAATAACCCAAAAGGGTTGATATGCTGGTAAAAAAAAAACAACTAAACTTATCTTTCCCTATTATTTATCACCCACCTACAAAAAAAGATTCAACTGCTGCTTCCTAATTTTTAGTAACAGCTTTTTGTAGGTTTTATTCTGGGTTGGAGCTGCCCAATGTTCTCATTTCCAGTTCAAAAGTATTTACACCATCTTGTGGGTGATGAATTATTTTCCACCTGATAAGCTCTTTCCTCAAAGATGCAATATTGTAATTATCCTGCTATTTCCATTGAAAAGTTTTCAGGTGAGCTACATTCACTAGTTCCACTAGTTCAGACTTTTATGACTAAGACGCGAAATGCCTCATACACAGGGCTGAATCATTCCCTTTGTATTCCATATGTAAGAAGGAAGTTCATCTCAGGCAGCTTCTTTCCAAGTTCCACTACTTGTAGAATAATTGGGGAAGAATAGAAATTGAAAATGATTAATGCAAAAGTAGAAAAGGATATTTCAGTAAAAAAAGAGAGAAAATCATGGATATCAATAAAATAAGGAATCTGAGAAAAATTTGGAAATAACTTCAGATTTGAAGCAGAGTTTTTAAGAAAGAAAGACCAAGAGGAATACCAGAAAAAGAGAAAAAGGAATGTTAAAAAAACACAGTAAATCTTACAGAAAATTTTTCAAAATGCTTTGAAGAAAATAGCCAACAATCAAGAAAAGAAAAATGGCAAAATACAATATTTTACTCAGAAGAATTTAAACATAGGGATATGTATTAGTGATAGTCCTGGGTATGACGATAAACTACATCCAGTGGCAAGACCTCTGATCAGGAGATTTGAAGCTTTGATTAGTGTAAAACCACTTCTTAATTGCTGTTGGTCCCAAGTCCACCTTGACCCAGGGTGGTAGTACCTGTTAGGGTCCCAGTTATGGGCAAATAATGAACCCCTAAACAAAAACAAAACAGTATGAAAGTATAAAAATTCCTTTTTATAGTAAAAATACAATCAATACATTTTCATAGTAAAATCCTACTGAAATTACTGAAATATCTTTTTCTACTTTTGCATTAATCATTTTCAATTTCTATTCTTCTCCAAAACAATTATTCTACAAGTAGTGGAACTTGGGAAGAAGCTGCCTGAGATGAACTTCCTTCTTACATATGGAATACAAAGGGAATGATTCAGCCCTGTGTATGAGGCATTTTGCGTCTTAGTCATAAAAGTCTGAACTAGTGGAACTAGTGAATGTAGCTCACCTGAAAACTTTTCAATGGAAATAGCATAGTAAAAAATTATAAACGGTATATTTTTATAGCAAAATTATCAACAATACATTTTGTCTGTAATTTAAGGCATACAACTGTGTTAAAAATATATTTAATTGAAGCCATAAAATTGCAT
Source organism: Acanthosepion lycidas (assembly GCA_963932145.1). Taxonomy (NCBI): domain Eukaryota; kingdom Metazoa; phylum Mollusca; class Cephalopoda; order Sepiida; family Sepiidae; genus Acanthosepion; species Acanthosepion lycidas. The sequence continues at coordinate 32,771,465 of OZ010571.1, read as the reverse complement.
TCAAAATATTTAGATTTTGGCATTAAATAACCTGTAAAGATTGTTATGCCACTAAACTAAACCAACTAAACAAACCAACCAACCAACCAACCTTGTATTAGTGAGTATATATAAGGCTTATACCATTTAGTCTAGGTACATGTACTCATAATCTATGACATCAGCCTACAAGATAATTCAGCTTCATTTATAAAACCTAGGGGATATATTCTGAGCTTTTAGTCGGGGTATATCTTATATACTATCAAATATAATACATACAAGCATGTTTTGGAAAATTCCTATGTGCCATTCAGGACATGGATGATCATGGATCTCTACAACTTCTTTTCCTTTGTAGCCTGGCAATTAATCTCTTCTCTGTCCTAGCTTTCAAAGCTCAATGAAGGAAAAACTGTCTTGTCATATTCAATACCTGTTATATCAAATTAGAAATGTTCCATCAACACTAAGCAGATCCTGAATTTTTATCTATTGCAATAAAGGGATGATCTCTCAAAGCGACTCCTGACATTGAAAGTTTATTGATACTTAGGTTCACCTCAGACTTCAAGTGGAACTCATATATACTATTGTTGAGTAAGTAGGCATGGTCAAATGCAAAATAAATAACTGAACTGTTCAACAAACAGAATTGAAAAAGTTTGCAATAAAAATTTACAAGAGAAAGAAAAGAAAGGAAAGGGCAAAATATATATAAAGCAAGAAAACAATATATGCAAGTAAAATTAATGGTAATAAGGCAAAGAAACAGTATTTTGACAAAAAGTCCACAAACTAATAATTGGTGTTGACACACAATAGTAAGTTTGTACAAGCAAATGTAGCATTCTGATTTCAAGATGAGACAGATCGGGACTGATTCGGGTATTTTTCTGTGTGTGTGGTGTGTATATATATATATATATATATATATATATATATATATATATCACACAAATATATTAATGTAAGAGTGGTGTATTTATTTAAATAGAAGACAGAAAATAGCAAATTAAAGTCAATGAAAAGGAACCAGATATTTTGAAAAATCTTTGTTGTGTAAAATGTTTTTTGTCATTTGACTACAGATAAGCCTACATAGGCAGCTATATCCTCTCTCTCACTCTCATATATATATATATATATATATATATATATATATATATATATATATATGTGTGTGATAAAATATAGTTTTAATGTATGCTATATTTATGGGTTAAAGTGTTCAATATCAAGAATGAAGTGTATGTAAATGTGGACATTGAAGTCAACACCCAGATGGCCTGATGATTACTTTTAGCATGAAACTGACTGTTGAATCTGGATGTTGACTTCAATGTGAACATTTACATATGTTCATATATATACCAACAATAGGAATAATTTTGTAACATTAATGCAAAAAAACAGGAACTTATACAAAGGATGAGATTGAGAGCTTACTTTTTCCTTCATTGGAATAACTTATCAAACAAACCTGAAGTATATGGTTTTAATAGTAAGAAAACAGCTGTTCATTCAAAAATTGTCTGGATTTGAAAATGATTTACCGGAAATAATAAATAACAACTTTCCATGAAAAGAAAAGTTATTTCCAAATCGTCTGGACAAGATAGTGAAAGATATTAATGCAACAGACAAAATTTTAATGAAATCAGATAAAACAGGATATTTTAATAAATTAACACCAACTGACTACAACAACCTAATTTAAAAATATTTAAATAAGAACTATAAAAGTCTAGTAATAATTACATAAATATGGTGGGGAACATTAATATTAGTAATAAAAACATCACGGATAAATTGAATATTAGTAATAGGGTAGGTAAACTTACCAAAAAAGAGTGCTATATAACCATAAAGGATCACAAACCTGATTTCAAAGCTAACTGAATTATCAATCCAACCCAGCCTGAAATCGGCAAAATTTGTAAGAAAATCCTAGAAAGGTTCAACCAACAAATAAAGGATTACCTAGAATTAAAACTTTGGATCAATACCAAGAAGTTAACAATTGGTATACTAATATCAAGGAGAAACCAAATTGTATGCAAATATAGTTTGATATTGAGAATTACTATCAATCACTATCAAAGGAACTTTTCACGAATGCTATAGGTTTTGCTACCCAATACTCAGACATAACATATCTAGAGAAAAACATAATTATGAATGTGATACTCATTCATAATGATGAGCAATGGATTAAAAACTCTAATGACCACTTTGATATCACAATGGGATCATTGAATTTTGCAGAGTCTTCTGACCTTATAGGTCTTTTTATATTATATAATCTTATGGCATATCATGAAATTAGCATAAATGACATTGGATTGTACAGAGATGATGGGTTGTAATGAATTTTACGAACTTCAAAATTGATAAAATTAGAAAACTATTACACAGAGAATTTAAATGCCTGAACTTGAAAATTACTGTAAATACTAAAATGGAAAAAGTTAACTTCCTTGATATAACACTTCATTTAATGAATAATATATACCTACCTTACAAAAAGCCCAATACTAATCCTTTGTATATAATCCTAATCTAATCCTCTTCCATTTATAATTAAGTATATACCTTCATCAATTGAAAAAGGAATAAGTACAAATTCAGCAAATGAGAAAATATTCTATGAGCATAGTAATTTCTATAATAAAGCTCTAAAGAATAGTGGCTATAAATGCCCAAAACTCAATTCGATAAAAAATGAAAATGGACACCATAGAAAAAAATAGAAATAGAAAAATCATTTGGTATACACCCCCATACAACCAAATGGTAAGAAATAAATTAGGACAAGAATTCCTGGTATTTAATGATAATCATTTTCCTAAAGATAATAAACTCAGTACAATTTTAAATAAAAATACCCTAAAATTAAGTTACAATTGTACTGAAAACTTAGAAATGATTATTAAGAAACATAATGCTAATATCTTAAATAGATACTTATACCAAAATCAAAAAAATATAGATCCTAAAGTAAAAAAAAATGAAGAAAAAAAAAAATTATGTAACTGTAGAAATCCTCAATAATAAATTCTGTATTGAATCAACAATTTATCAATGCAATATCTCATCTATTGGAGATCCAGACATAATTAAATTCTACATTGGATGCACATGGAATGAATTCAAGAGAAGATAAAACCATCATCAAACGTCCTTTAATAATAATAAATACTATAATCAAACGTCCCTATCTAAATATTTCTGGCTCTTAAAAGAAGCAAATAAAACATCAACAGTAAAATGGAAAGTAATAAGAAAAGCTACAGCTTCTAGGTCATTAAATGACCCATGTCCTTTGTGCATACATGAAAAATTATCCATTAAGTTTCTGAAAAATAAAAATTTATCAAATCAAAGAAATGAAATAGCCACTTTTTGTAGGCACTGCCAAATATTTTCCTTAAGTAATAATTAATTTTGAATAAAAATAATAAAGAATAAAGATAAAACATACATTTTTATATTTGATCATTAATTAGTAATTAAATTTTAATATATTTATTTATAAAAATACTGTATTGTCTATTAGTTATTAGAAGGATGAATACTTTAAATCGGCAAATAAAATTTAATTAATAAAATTTAAATATTAAAATATGTCATGCACATATTTAAATGACCCTTTTAAAAAATCTTTGTGTATAAAAATATGAATTAAGCTGATGAATAAAAATGCCCAAATTTTTTTTTGTCATTGAAAACCCAGATGGCTCACTGAATAACGGAAATACACATTTGTTACCAGGCACCCCCATCACTCCTAAACTTAACCTGAATTTGTAAGTAACATATATTGGATGCATAAGTGTTCTAGGGAAATTAAAACCCAACCACCCCTAAATTAAAATAGATTTTCCTTAACTTAAACAACTATCAATATTTCTTAGAAAGTTATTCCTAACATCACTTGACAATGGAACAAGACTATGGATTTTAAGTTTAATTTTTATAATTAAGTTTATAATTTAGTCTCAGTTTTGAAACATAGAAATTTTCTGTGCCATGATGGAATCATATTTAAAAAAAAATAAATATAATATTTTGCTCTATTATTTGTATTGAGCACTGTTTTTTTTTTAAATAAAAATAATTGCTAAGAACACCAGATTATAAATCTTACTGCTCTTTCTCATTATTTTTATATATAGAGAGAAAATAAGATTTGGAAAAACATCTAGTATTTATATATATTAGGTTGGTGCAAAAATAATGACATAATAATGTCGTTTTTCAACGTATTTTTTAACGCCAAAAAACGACATTATTACGTCATTATTTTTGCACCAACCTAATAATATTTATAATACATGTATTTTTACAGAGAAATATGAAAATTAAAATTGTTTTACTTACATATAGTTTTCCAGAAAAGAATTGTTTTACTTTAACTTGTTTCATGCTTAGCTTTTTTGAAATGTTTATATTCCTACATGTTGACACTTATGACTTGAACAAATGAAAAAAATCAAGGTGGGGGGGTTGTAATTGTTTTTATATGTTGCTTGTGGTAAGAAAAATACGATAGAATCTATTTTGAGGGATGTGCCTCTGGTTTATGCAGTGAATTGAGTAAATTGGTTTAAACTTAAAGCTGATAAAAAATGTTTCGTTGTCAATGCGCTTTTGTTCAGTGGTTTTGTAGTTGAACTGGTAGAATAGGAAGATATTACAATTTGGCAGATTTCATTCTTTGCATTTTTCTATATGTTGGCTAAGGATCATTTTTCTGGTGTGGGGATCCCTAATTTGTTGGTTATCAACTGATATCCTTTGTCAGAGTGGCTGGTTTGACCAATGTAATGTTTGTGGTAAAAACCTTTGAATGCTATTATGTATATTAAATTCCCAGAGTTGCATGAGAAATCATTTTTAATTTGGATCTGTCTTTGAAGTGAAACTTATGGCCTTCTAATAGTATTTTTGTAAAAGGTTTTTAATTTTTTTTGTCCTTTAGTAGGATTGGTAGATTCAGTTGTATGTGTGTGTAGATTTCTGTGCTGTTTGGGTTGAAAGTCAAGATATAAGGGAAGACCTTTTTTTTTTTTTGTTTCTCAGAGTGTGTGGATATTAATTTGTATTGCTATTTCAATGCTATTGTTGATTAAACTTTGAAGATATTTTCTCTTGATGAGTATTTTTTCCATCTCTTCTAGTCTGTGGTCTCTTGTTGTATTTGAGACTATTGTACGGATTCGCTTGGCTAAATTGAGTGGAATGTTGGTATGAGTGTGTTTCAGATGGGAAGATGTAAAAAGGAGATACTGTCGAGAGTCAGTAGGTTTAAAATATACATCAATTTCTAGTTTTGCATTTCTTTTTGTTATTAATATGCCTAAAAAGGGAAGTTGCTGTATGCCATAGTAAAATGGATGCTAGGATTTATATTATTAATGTATTCTTGGAATGTCCTTAGTTTATCAAGATTTTTATTGCACAGAATGAAAAAGTTATCTTTCCCAGTTTCCTTTTATGTAGTAGCTGAATTTATTCCCATAGATTTCCAAGGTTCTCTCATAGATTTTTAGTTCATGGTATCCATGACTAGGTTGGCATATGTTGGTGTAACTTTTGTCCCCATGGCTCTTCCTGATTTTTGTCGGTAGGGTGTTTCATTGAATATGAAATAATTGTTTTTTTAAGATGAATTCAAGGCTTTGCATGATGAAATTTTCATTGATATGATTTGGTAGCTCATGTGGAAACACTTCTAGCCAGTATTTAATGGTCTCTATTCCACAGTCATGTGGGATGTTGCTATATAGGTTCACAACATCCATTAAGACTATGAAGGTATTATGGTTTGCCTCGTTTGGTATATCAAGGTCTCAACGTGTTTGATGAAAAGTTTCAATAGGATGACAAGGAAATTGCCAAGGCGGTGTGTCTTGTAAATTGGGCCTACTATCAGAGGTCTTAGTTTTAGGTCGGTTGGTTTGGGTATTTTCACACAGTTGGCTTTTGTGATATTGTATATTTCATTATTAAGTTTATTTTTGTGCACTTTAGGTAGTCCATAAAGATTGCTTGTTTTACATCTGAAGTTGGTAAGATAGTCAAATTCCTTAGAAGTTAGACAGCCTTGATAAGGATGTATTAAATTGATGAGTTTTTTCATCACTTTATGAGGTTGGTATTCTCTGGCTTCTTCCTACTAGGTCTCATCCTGTAGCATATTTTTTATGATGCTTGTGTATTGTTTTGTATTCATAATAACAACTGCACCTCCTTTATCAGCTTCTTTTATATCAATATTTTTGTCCAGTTTTAGATTGTTTAGTTGGTTCTATTGTCTGGTGAAGTTGGACTTTGGGCCATTTCCAGTTTGTCAAATGGGAAACTCGTGATAATTACAGAATTCATCAAGGGCGGTATTTTTCTCATTTAGGGGTTGATAATGTTTTTTGTTTTTTACTAGCAATTTATCATTGTTTTCTTCTTCAAAAATTGTTCTGCTAGCTTTAGTCTTCTACAGGATACTGAATCATTATCTTTCATTTCTGCTACATTTGGTTTTTGGGGTGTTGGCATGAATTTTAGCCATTTACATAGGGTACCTATTTGTGTGAGTGTTAACGATGTTTGTGAAAGGTTGATTACATATATATATATATATATATATATATATATATATATATATATATATATGAATAAAGACAAAAGTGAAACTTATTCATATTGTCCTTTTACAGATATATATTTTGTTAAAGTTGTATCTGAAATTTTTATTATATATATATATATATATATATATATATATATATAATCATTGGTGGAACTTATTGAGGTGCTCATCACATTTCTTTCTGTGTAAAATGAGTCCTCTGTCTAACTTGAAGAGATGTCTGCAGCCACTGCATGGTACAGTATTAGGGTTCAGGGAATGGAGAGCTCTGGATTTTCTTTGGGCTCTCTTCATCACTTCACTTTGTCTTCTGGTGTTTTTGAAGGATTTTTTTCATGGACTTCTCTTCTCGAATTGGCTTCTTTCTGCAGTTTCTGTCTTCTAATTGACCAGACTAATTTCCATCCTCAGCAAGGTGTTTTCAAGCTGATCTTTGAATTGACAATGTGGCGCTCTATGTGGTTTTGTTCCAGATGTCAGTTCTAAGAAGAAAATTTTTGTTTGGTTATGTGGGTGTCTGGTATTTAGGCAAAATGTCTGGCCAACTGAAGTTGGTGATGAGTCATGATGGTTTCTAGGCTCTCCATATTTGCTTGGAAAATTTTGTTGTTCATGATCTGGCTATATATATGTGTGTGTGTGTGTGTGTACACAAATATATTCATGTAAGAGTTATTCAAGAGGGGGCTGAGACTTTTGAGTCCAACCATCAAAGTGATGAGGATCTGGTATCAGGAAGGCCTGACTTGCCCAGGCACATCCACCACCCACATTCCTCAGTGATGCCTGCTCACAAGTCTTCAGGAGTAGGCTGGTCCTTCACACAACTCTGTCACCACCACCAGAGGGGAGAAAGAGAAAGATAACAATCCTGATGCTTGGATGCAAGTGGGTGCTGACTAACATGTAAGAGTAGTGTATGAATTTAAATGAATGATGAAAAATATCAGAAAATGATAAATTCAGGGATGTTCTGTCTACAAAGGCAGAAAAAAAATTTTATAAAAAAAATGCAGATAACAGGGATGCACAGATTAAATAATAGTTGAAAAAATGCAAGGAAAAGAAGCAGCATCAAAATGATTCATAGATTAAAAAAATATAACAAATGAAAAAAAACAAACAAAAATACAAGAAAAGTTCAAAGAAAGAAAAGAATGAAAAACTGAATCTAAGGCAGATGACCAGAATTAAATCCATATGGAAAAGTTTGAATGAGAAAAATAGGGGAGAAAGAAAAAGAAAAAAACAAAAAAAATGGCAGCTTTCTTTGGACAAAATATTTAAAAAATAATAAAAATTATGGAGGTAGCTGCTGAAATGTCCCCAGTTTAATGAAAGAAAGAAAAAATTGTGATTTTTGGTCATTTATTCTTATTTTGGGAAGTGGGTTGGATTGAATGTAGGAATCAAAGATCTAAAAAATTCAAATGAGCAGAGTTCAAGTAACTCTGTCATGAATATTATCAACAAAGGCTTTGATTTTATCCATATATGGAAAATACTCATTGAACAATTGAATAGAGGGCATCTGTTTTGTTTTTACTATATCAAACATAAAATATGAGTTAGAATGAATAATTAAAAAAAAATATGGACATAATTAAGTCCTTTTTTTTTTTTTTCAAAATCTTAAACAGATCAACTGAAGGTGATGACAGGGGTTAACCAATAGAACTGGTATTAGAAAATGATTTTGAAGAAAATCAATAACGCATTGATTTACACCAATAACAGCTAACCTTTTATTTACATGTTTTGTGATATTTTGAAAGGAAAAAAAATATTTCCAGAATGAAAACACAAGAAGCATCTGGTTGTCTTAATAGAAGTTAATCTTATTGGTTAACCAATAAGTCAAGTATGAAGAGAATGATTTTGACTAAAATCAATGATGCACTGATTTGCACTTAGCACAGTTAACCTTTTGTTTGTATACTTCGTGATATTTTGAAAGGACAAAATCTGTTTCCATAGTTAAACCAAAAGTGTTGAGTAGCAGTAATAGAAGTAAAAGTAGTTTCCTTTAACTACTCACAAAATAAGTTAATTTGAAAGGACCTCATTATAAAAAATGCTTTAAACTTTCCTTTTTTTCTATTATTTACCTCATCTTGCACAGATTTTAAAGATATGAGAGGGGGAAATCATTGCTACTGAGACCTGAACCTATAAATTCAATTGTTTGAATTTGCATGCATAATTAATTTCCCTTGTCTCTTCTTCTTCAATGTGAAGATAGCAGACTCCTTATACTGAAAAAAAAAAAAAAAGAAAGTAAAAAAAACAAAAAAAAAACATTATAATCAAATCATTTCATTATATTTGACTTCTATTCTGAACAATCCTAGTGTAGTTCAATATTTCCCTTAAAGGTTCCAATATTTTCTCCACTTAACCTTTTCCAATGTTTTTGCAAATGCAATAAAATATATTTGTTTGTTGAGGCAAATGAGACTGTAAATATCAGAAGTGAATATTACAAACTTATATATATCTTCTTTTAGCCTCAGACTCTAACATGAATAACCAAATACCACCCTGCATACATATAAGATAAAAAGAAAAATAGATTAGATGTGCTAAAAAAAAACAAAGGCATTTCATTTGATTTTGGCATTAATAAGGAACAATTCAATTATTGTTTCTTATTAGATTTCCAGCAGTTGAGTTTAGAAATACCTTCTCTAAGGTGACACATTGTTCTTTACTTTCTATCCTATAAATAATCTTCATGCCAATGTTACTTTTTTATCAAAATAACATCAAACTAATGAAACTTCAATTTAAAACTTTATTTCCTTTTAACTATGTAACTTTATTCACAAAGCCGAGAGAATTAGAAATCCTACCAGGATTCATTATTGGTAACCACAATCTTAACAACCAAGACTTTATGAATTTAGCCACAGTACTAGACTGGCTGCAAAGTCTCATCATTTTACAGTTCTATGCTATCTATCACAGTTTTCTATCACACTTTTTGCTTGTGGAATTCTTTTCCAGCTTCTTTGCTTCCAGCCAACTTCGAACTTCAAAAATTTAAATGCAATATCAATTATTATTTTCTCTTGTCTTAATTCATGTTCCTTTATTATTCTCTCTCTGTAAAATAATTTTAAAAATGTTTATGATGGTAAAAAAAATAAATATAAGTTAAATACATAGTTTATTGTGAAAAAAAAAAAAAAAGTCTGTAAACTCATTGTAAGAAAAAGGCACTTGAAGTATTAGGAGCTTTTCTAATTATTCATACAAGAATATATATGTTCCAACATTTTATGCAAATAAAGAAAATTATTTATTGGAAATTTACAAAATTTTAGTTAAATATAAATCTTTTGTGTACATCCCAGTTTCTTGGATTACAGTATGAAATAGAATTTAAGTTTAAGCTTGAATTTATTGAGAATTATTCTGAAACCATTGCACTTTATATGAAATCTCAAAAAGTCAATGTGAAATCATTTAAATATGACAGTGAGTAAGAAAAATGTATTCAAAGTAATTATTTATACAACTGCTCACAACAATCTGGGTATAGCAACAAAGCAAATAATATAATTTATTCATATAATTATTATTCTCTTAGTGAGGTAAAGCAGCATATTGTCAATAGAACAATGAGAATTTCTTATAAGAGTAATAGCTTTTCAAAAAAGTAATATTGCTTTGCAAAATTCATTTTTGAATATTTCAACTTTGGCTGCTCTCCAAAGTTTTTAGATAAAAATGAATTTTGGCCACACTCATTTACATTATTTTTTTTTAATTAAAATTAAACTTTGGCTACTCTAAAAAGCACCATTAGAAAAAATGTATTGTGGCTATTCTCTCTAACAAACATTATTTGAAAAAACATTTTGGACATTCTAATAAACATTATTAGATAAAAATTTTAGTCATGTGGTATGATCCATATCCCCATTAATGGATCTGTCCTGAATGTATATATTCAAGAGAACTCTGCAGAGTACATTAAATCTCAGCTTGTCAGCTTTTCTGTGGAGAGGAACTCAGACAAGGCTATGTCTCTGGGCAGAATCTCATCTGGGGAAAAGTAGACAGCAACCAGACCCCATATATATATTTTTGCCTGAGTGTATATGCTTGGAAAGCTCCATATTCAGAACCTACCTTGTGGGTAGGTTTTGGGTAAATACTAATATTAAAGCTTATTGATAAGTGATGTAATGAATATGCATACACCTGGGTTTCCCTCACAGTAATATGATTGGCTGGTGTTGGCCATAAATACAGACTGAATTGGAAGTAGAGGATGATGCCTATTGCCTATGCCTATTGTCTACCACTACAATGAGGGCCAGTCCATTACGGTTACCTGCTAGTTTGTCCTACTCGGTTACAGTAGTCCAAAACCACTTTGCTACTTTGAACAAATATATCCCTTCTCGGGACATATAAATAAGCAATATATATTGTATGGATAATTCTACTACAATTTAATATACACTTGTTGTTAACCATTTTGAAAATGGCTAATATACTCTGTTCAGAGAAATTTATTATTGACTCCAATGCATCTGACGCTGAACTGGAATATTGTCACTGAAGAATAACTTTCATGAAGTTCTTGAGTACATACTGTAACCAAAGTTCTAATAATCTACACTATCTCACCAAATATGTCTCAGCACAAGTTTATGAGTATTTTGTGGATGTATTGTTCTACAAAGAGGTTTTAACTATACTGGACAGATACATTAAAAAGAAAGATGAAATGGTCTCTAGACACTTACTGGCTACAAAGTGTCAACTGCCTTCAGATTACAATGATGGATCTTATCAAGCTTTGGTTAAACTAAGTAAGGACTGTTCATTTTCTTTGGTATAAGCTGAACAATACTGAGCTGAATTGATATGTGATGGCTTCATAAATGGGCTATAGTCTATGGATATCCAACAAAGAACACTCAAAAACAACACTTTAACATTACAGAAAGTTTATGACTAGGCAATAGTTCTAGATTTAGCAGAACAAAAATTATGATACAGAGTCCTTTCCACATATTTTGATACCCTTCCGCAACTGGATTTCACAGAAGAAACCCAACCCACCCCTACTGTTACTTCAGAGGATGAGCAATCCTCTTGTAGAAGATTATGAAAACACAGCAGAATTAAATCCAGTTCTAGCAAAAAAAACAGGAAGAAACTCATTATTACCCTGGGAATCTGCCATGGCCTCATAGGCATCAAAGGATGCCTGCTCTATTCAGGGACTTTTTCCTTCTATAAGAATAAAGTAGGGGAGAATGTGGCATGATCCATCTCCCCCATTAATGGATCTGTCCTGAACACATATATTCAGGAGAACTCTACTGATATGCAGAGTGTATCAAATCTCTAGGTCTGAAATACACTGCTTGTCAACATCTCTTCATTTAGGCAGAGAAAAAAATCAGATGAGGTTATCCTCAAGGGCAGTATCTCATCTGGGGAAATAGACAGCTATCCTACATGTATATGGGGGTATATGGGGAATTCTTGCCTGAGCATACATGCTTGGAAGACCCTATGTTGAACTGGCCTTGTGCTACATCCTGCTCTGTGGGGGGAGCTCAGGAAAATACTGAGTATATTAAAACTTACTGATAAGCAATACATATTGCCATTCTGCTACAAGTCGCTCTATAATCATTATTAGATATAAATGAACTTTAGACATTCTCCTAAACATTATTAGAAAAAAATGAATTTTGGACACTATAATCATTTTCAGATAAAAATGAATTTTGGACACTCTCATAAATATTATATATAAAAAAATAAACTTTGTTCACTCTAATAAACAAATTATTAGATAAAAATGGCAATTCTATAATCACTTTGGACATTCTAATAAACATACCTTTTAGCAATGCTCCAACATTCCTTGATGTGGTTAAAATACAATTAACCTTGCAGCCACACCACAAGTTTGTTGTTTTAACCTATAAATTTTCTAAACATTCATTAATTGCTTGAGTAATCTAAGTTGGAGTGTTGTTCTGCATGAAAGTAATTTTTCATTTGAATGCTGCTGTCTGCTTCAGGTGTATTTGAAGGTTGGCCTTTAGGCATTCAATGTGGGTAAAAGAGGTCATATTAACACCACCCCGACCTTCCAGGAGCCAACCAAGTCATTATTGATGATTCCTGCCCAAAGCATAACCCCTACGTCTCCTTACTGATGTAGCAACAGTATAGACTTAGGTTCCTCATTCAAGAATCCCCCATTTCGCTAACTGTCAGTGCAATCTAACATCATTCTACACTTGTCTATGAATGGCACTTTCTGGAAATTCAGTTTTATATACTGTTGGGTCCAGCTGATATGCTTAATGAGGTGATTTGATTTCAAAGGAGGGCAAACAATTGGTTTAGTGCACATTCCTAAATGCTTCAAATGTGGCACTGTGACATTTTAAGCATATTAGGAGCTGCAATAGCTTTGAATAACTCTTTACTGCTGTTAAATGGATGCTTGTGTATCACAATTTTCAATTGGGTTTCTATTCCTTGAGTGAAAGTTAATGATTTCCATATCTTCCTTTTGTCAGGTGAGGCATCAGATGCAGCTGGGCTTGTAACAAATTTCTTGGTCACACAAGGGTCTTGTGATGGAGTTGACAATTACTTATATTTGACTCTATATTAAATTCTCTTTCATCAACAAAAATGTAGTGCTCTCAAAATTGAGTGAAAACAAAAGATTGAAATTCAATTTAATCAATCCATTAACAAAAGAACAACAGAAGAAACTTATGATTTTAAATAAAATTGCAATAATTATTTTTAACAAGTAATGCTCAAGAAAGTATGTATCAGTAGGTTGTAAAATGAATACAATATTCACAAGATTTTGACTGTATATCTTGTGCTTTTGCTGAGAGATTTTGTGTCTGTGTGTGTCGGGGTTGTAACAGAGTCAGAGAAGCTTGGCATTCATGCTGGAAGCTTCAATATGAACATTTCAGAGTGTCTGGGTGTCAATCTGAGGACAGTGCAGAGGATTCAGAAAGAGTTGGATGAGTCTAATGGTGATTATAAAGGTGTTTGGATAGAACGCTAGTGATGGTGATATTATGTCTCCATTCATCTTCCCACAAGGCCTCAGAGTCAACATGGAGTCCTACATCAAGTGCCTTGAAGAGGTAGTACTGCCTTGGGTCAAGAAGGTGGCTGCTGGAAGACCATATGTCTGGCAACAGGACTCTACACCATGCCACACAAGCAGGAGAGCCCAGTCATGGCTGTCAGACTCTACAACCACATCACCACTCAGATCTGGTCTCCTAACTCCACAGACTGCAACCCCCTTTATTATTATTATGTGTGGAGTGCAGTTGAGTGACAGACCAACAAAACTCCTAATACCAAAGATTAACTGAAGACAAGGATTATGGCATTATTCACCAGCTTAAACAAGGAGAGAGTCTAGAAGAGTTGCTTGAGATTCCAAAGTCATCTGGAGGCCATGATTGAAGCCAATGGCGATTTTATTGAATAAATTTACTCTTTAGTATTTCAACAGGTTTTTGTGCAATTTTGGTAAAAATATTTGTTAAAATGTGATGTCAGTTTTATTTTCATTTTTGTGTAATTTAGTTGACAATTTATCCATCGCACCCAGTAGAGGATATGGCAGAAAGACCACATACATAATGGTAAGACATTAGCTAGATGAGGACACTATTGCTGCTCATGTCTTTTCATTATGTGGGAAGTATTTCTGCCACATCCTTATAGGCATTAGTAAAATCAAATTAGAATTTTTTTAATACTTGATATAAAGCATTCTGATTGGTCAATAAATCTAAGGAAGAAAATCATTTCTATAGCAACTAATCTGGATGTTGTCAGGCAAATCCTTTGACGTTTAAATTAGAAGATTTTAGTGTGTCCCTTATTGGCTCTAAAATAATTATTAGATTTGAATGAGGATTTGCTTCAAGTTCTCTTTAAGGAATTTTGGCACATCTTAATGTTCTTTTCAGATCATAAAGCATTTGTTCAATTTTTCCCTTATTATTGCTCAAAGATTCTTTACGGCAACTTTTGCATAAAAATTGAAATCACAATGAAGCAATATAATTAAGGTGGCTGTCATTTATTAACATTTGTGCATAGTTGTGTGAATACAACAGCACAAGTTAATGTTGCTAAACATTTGGGGGAAGGTAATCCAAATAATAAGATACAAAAAGATACTTGAAAAAAAATTGATAAAAAGTTGAAATACACTGTATTCTATGAAGTTTAGATGAATTATTATAATTCCAAGAGTTTAATCATCCAAAAAGCTCTTAGTAGAACAATGTGAGAGATTAAGTTTGAACTAGTGAAGATTGTACTGAATACTTTCAGAAAAATACTATAATATACACTCATGGATTCTAGGGGCCTATCCTCACACTTTGCTCACCTCTGGCAAAACACATTTTCTTGTAAAGGAATATTATAAATAAAATGTAATTTGAAGACAGAAGAGTAAGGATAAGACTCACCTGAGTTTTTCTCAACTATGATTTCAGTGGGAACATAACAAATTTCTGTCTTTTCTTCTGTCACTAGTCTTTCAGATAATTACACTTCCACTTTGCTCCTTTAGTTTGACTATGTGACTTCATGAATACTATTAGGTTGGTGCAAAAATAATGACATAATAACGTCAAAAAACAACATTATTACGTCATTATTTTTGCACCAACCTAATAATAATCATAAAAGGGCCCCTTCCATATAATGATTCTTCTTTTATAACCACTACCCTTACCTACCATCTATCACTGTTAATTGGTAGTTGTTGCCACTGCTGCTATTTAATCCTTTACCTTATATCTACTTGGTTCCCAATAGATAATGTTTTTCCAAATTTTGTAAAAGAAATAATGCCAATTAACCTGAAAAACAGAAAATTAATATATTTTTATCATCAAATATAAGTAAGGTGTCTTAAAAATCTGCCATGGCTTTGTGGTAAATGTCTATGAAAAGTTTTTCTTTATAATCTTCTATATGCTTTGCTTCTTCAATGTGATCATGGTTATTTACAATTTCTTGTCCCTTGTAGCTTTTAATAAATTTTGTCCTTTTGTTATCTCTACTAAATCTTGTCCTACCATCCATTTACTCTAGCTCACTAGTTACATTATGCATTGTTTTCTTACAGTATGTCCTGAGACTATCAAATTCTCCAAGCTCTATTTCATTTATGCGCTCTAAAAATTTAAACTGTCTCTTTCTGATGTTAAGTATAAGTGTCTTTTTTGTTTCCATTTTCTCTAAAACTCATTGTTGCTCACATGTTCAATTCATTGTACACTCAGAATACTTTTGTAGAACCACATTTCTGTTGCTTCAGTTCTCAGGAAAATTCCATCAGAAACAAAAAAAAAAATGGGGAACTGTTATATATTTGTCATGTCCTCCTACATGGCAGTGAATGATGGACTATCTTCTCACAGATGAAGCATTGATTTGAGGCTGCAGAAATGTGATTCTACAGTAGGATGCTAAGAATACCATGGACTGAACATGTAAATAACAAGGAAGTTTAAGGAAAATGTAAATAAAAGGCAAGCTTATACTGAGAATAAGAGAGTGATAGTTGACACTGAGAATTCGTAATGAGGGAAAAGGGATGAGAGGATTTGAATTCGGCATATTGAATGCAAGACAGGTAGAAAGAGACAGCAAGTAATCTACCAAAGAAGTTTGTGCAAAAGGTTGGCAGAACGAACAGGGAATATCAGTAATGGTGAAAGTACATGGGATAGGAGGTTTTATATTACCTAGTAATCTCCCTTGATAGGAACTCTCGAGTAAGGAGCATTAACTTATTTATGTTCAATATGGAAACACTACCAGGATTTAGCATTGGTGGTCACAATCTTAACAACATCAGATATGCAGATGACACAGTACTGATAGCAGACACAGAAAAGAAATTACAAAATCTCCTACAGAAGATAGCGATAGAGAGTGTGAAGAAATGACTAAGCATAAACTACAAGAAGACAGAGTTCATAGTGATCAGTAAGTGGATGAACACGAAATGTGATTTACAGGTGAGGTGAGAATCAAGCAGATGTGAAAGTTTAAATATATGGGAAGATTCTTAACAGCGGACGGTAAGTGCAACACTGAGATCCGTAGACGTATTGGGATGGTCAAGGACACATTCCAAAAGCTGGGCAGAATATTGTAAGACAGGAAGATTTCTTTGGTAACAAAGAAAATAATACTGAGCTGTTATGTGACATCTGTCCTTTACAGCAGTAAATATTGGATGATTTCCTCAAAGATGAATAAAAGACTTGAGGCGACAGAGATGTGGTTCTACAGAAGGATGCTAAGGATATCATAGACTGAGCATGTGAGCAATGATGAAGACTTAGAGAGGTTGCAAACAAGGAGGAGGCTTATACTTAACATCAGGAAGAGGCAGCTGAAGTTTCTGGGACACATAATGAGGAAGGAGGGCCTGGAAAATCCAATACTCATGGGTTGAATAGAGGGAAAGAGAATCAAGGGAAAACAATGTGCAACATAACTGGCAGGTTTAAGCAAGTGGATGACAGAATGTGGTCTGGGGGAAGAAGCAGAGGGAAGGAACTTGTTGAGAGCTGCAAGGGATAGAGGGAGGTGGAGAGCCATGATCGCCTATGTCCTGAAAGAACATGGCACATAAAAAGAAAGAAGGTTCAATATACTAAGCCCTTTCCCCTTTTCTCTGCCACTCTGCAAGCAATAAATATGTATGTATGTATATATGCTCATTGTCATTCTCAACTCTATGCCGAACACAGGCAGAAAATTAAACAGGAATTTGTGGAGAATATAATCACCCATATCCTGAAGGGAGCTGGTACAGAGAAGAAAAACATCCAAGCCAAAGTACAACCAGTTACATTTGAAAAAATTGCAAAATAAGACTGCTATCATTCAGACAGGTTTGTAAGTTTTTATTTGAATCATCAGAAAAATGCAGATTTACATGTGGCAAAAACTGCAACAAATGCAAGAAAGACTGTTTCAGGCATCTAAGTATGGCTGATAATGAAGTCTGTGTCTTGACAAGGTTTCTCTAACTTTGCAGAATCAGTTTGACAATGACAGCTGTCAAAGTGAAGAAAGAATGAAATCAACAATGAATGAACAACCTACAGCTTACTGTATCATTGCTCAGAACTTCAAGGATAATCCTCTATCATTACTCTCAAGAGATTTAAAGTCTGTTTTTAACATTGGGCTGTAAATCTGCAGTTGTTTACATCTTTTCTCATCAGAGAGAAAAAAAATAAACCTTTTTTTATTATATTATGTCTTCTTTACTTTTTTTTTGTCTTTATTCTGATACTCGAAAAAAAAGTTTAAACTGCAGATAAAAAGAATGGATTAAAAATAAAAACAAAATAGGTACAGAATAAAAATAGGGGCAGATAAAAATAAAATAAATAACAACTTCTACAAAGATATTTTGCTATGTAAGTTGTGATGGCTGTTGTTAAAGCTAAGACTATTCAAGCATGTTATTTTTCTCTTTTCACATGTTCACAATCAAATGATTGATTACAATTGCATTAGGAAAGTTGTGTCAAATGAAAGAAATGCAACATACAGTTAAGAAAAGAAAAAAATAACATGAAGAAGCAAAGAATATCTCAGCCAATGGTTTCTAAAACAAAATGCCACAAAAATTCAAAGATAAACAGTCATAAAAAACCCTAAACCTTGATCAACACACTAGTTGATGTGTTGAAATTGAATTATAAATGAACCATTCCACAACATCAAAAAAAAATTCTTATTGAGGAAACATACAATTAAAAATAAATAAATACACAGATTTCAGTCAAAGAACTTTTATAGGAGACATTTTTGTATATACGACACTGTCATTTTGCTGAGTATTTGCAAGTTTTTATTAATACGTTTTTTTCTAAAAATTTTCTTCTGTTCCTACTGTTTTTTTTTTAAATATGTCTTGTGTTCCTATTGGTTATTTCTTTCATATCCTATGTTGGTATTGGTTCATTGTTTGAGCTTTCCCAACATTTTTGCCTCTGTTCAAAAGCTGGCCTAAATTTGTTTTTACACTTTGTTGTCTTTTATCTATTTCAATTTTTTTAATCTTTTTCTGACAGTTTCAAAATAGAGACTAAGCTTAATTTGATTTCATTTAGCTATTTTCCTTCTGGGGTTTTCCTGGTTTCTGACAAACTATTTTGAAATTCACTTCAAATGTTTTTTTTCATGCTTACCACAAACAAAATAGTGTTGTCTGCTTTAAAGAGTGTACTTCCACTATACTTTCAAGTTGCATCTGAACAAAAAGAGCCAATTCTTTTTAAACATTACATCCTTTCTAAAGTAGAATCAATAAGATGGGTTATATTTTCTCTATGATTTATTTAGATTTTATTTTTTAATACAGTAGTCCCACAATTCACATGGTTTAATAATCATTACAAAACTTAAGCATAGTGATGCTTGCAATCTAGATATGTCAAAGAGAGTCAATAAAATCTTTCCTTTAAGAGAAATGGTGAAAATTCTAGATTTAATAAGGAAAGAAAAGAAACATATGCGGAAATTGCTAAAGGACAATATTCTGAAATTTATGCTTGTTTGGCATTATTCTAACCGTATTTTTATACGATTCTGTAACACGCTGGTTTGTTGATTACACAACCACTTCTAGTCACAGTTCTGTTAGAATCTGGTCATGGCTCATTTGACAGTAGCTGCACAGCTGTGTTTGTTTCTTTCTTGGTTGGTGTTGTTCTGGGTTGAAACTGATGGTCAGCCTCTCTCGATGGTCGTATGTGTCTTTGGTTCATTCTATATTTATTTCCAGCTAGTGTTTCCATGATGCACATTCTCAGTTGATAGCCTTTATTTATTTGCACTACTTATTGAGACTCCATGCTAGTATACTTAACTTGCAGGTGTATCGGGGCCCAAAAATCTTTTAAGTGATTAGCGCCCCTATGGGCCTTAATCTGGTCCTGATCACACAACTTTAAGTTTAAACTTTAGCACTCAATAGGTGATTATTTTCACCAAGAAAAATGTTAGTCCTACCAATGCAAGCTGAATTTGAATTTCTTGGTTGTGTAGTTATATCCTTCTATGGCAACACCTAAAACAATCTTGACTGGAATGAAGAGCCAGGCTACTGCAATTTCAAATATATAGAACTAATATAGAAAACACAATATTTTGAAGGGATTCCATATACAGTAAAAGGGGAAGTATTATTTATAAATAATGCAGAGTGCTAAATATTAATAAGATCTATAGTAAGAACTGTTGTGGATACTGCTGTTGGTGCTTCTAAAAAAAAACAAAATTTTTATGTGTAACTAATGAACAGATAAGCCAATATTTCATTCTTTAAATTAACAACATATTTTTTACAAAAATGTACAATTTTTGGAAAGAGTTAGTAAAAGTGTGTAAGTTCATTTACTCTGAGGAAAGGATCCTCTGCAATAGGGAGAAAGGCTCATGTATCAACACTGCTACATCTCTGAATAAAAGAAAGGAAGAGAAAAGGGTCTAAGATATTCTCATATGTTTATTGTACTTAAAAAGTGCCACCCAACAGACCAAGATGGGTTATCCCTAAAGAACAAATCTTTTATTTGTCACATTACTTTTTTATAGTATAATTTTATAAATGCCCATTTTTATTATTAGTCATTGTTGTTATTCTAGTATTATGCCTAATTTATAAATCAAATTTGATTAGAGATATATATGTACAGGAAAAGATATAATGTATGTATACTTTCAGGCATCTGAAAAGTGTTTTGGAACATATCTTGCAAACAAAGGGGTAACTACTCTACATCAAACACAAAAAAAATATTGTAGACATTACCAATTATGAGGAGATTAAATAAACAGTGTTTTAATTTGATTGTAATTTAAAATTATTACTTTCATTTTGTTAAAAATTTATGAGTCATCTTTCAAATAGGAATGGTAAGGCTGTGATTAGTCATTTCATAACAGAAGCATTCAGACTTCACAAACTAAAAGCAGTGAACATGACTGTCAGTTAAAATTTCTGAATATCTTTCTCTTAAAAAAGTTTTTCAGGAAAATAGGTTTCTCAAATCCAGTATTATATCTCTTTTTGATAGTGATAGGAATTTCCTTGCTAACCTATTATATAAATTAGTGTGGAAAATCAACATCTTGGTTATATTATTTTTTTTTCCTTCTAGGAACATGTGTTAACCATTTAAATTGTTATTGCTGTTGGAATTATTCAATGATGTGCTTTTTTGTTATTAGTTAAATTCTTTTTTTTTTTAATCAAAAGTCATCTTTTTTCACTCCTAAAGGATTTATTCATTTGAAGGTATTTTTAATTATTGATCTGAGAAAAAGGGTGTATATAGCTAACAATTTCAATATTTCTGAATGAATTCGACAACATGAAATAATTTGATAATTTTCAGTTCTATATTCTACAACCTCTTTCTTTTTTCCAAAAAATATCTTCAAAGGAATCAATCCCTTGCAAAGTGTTTTAACAGAGGATGGAAAGTGTGAATCTGAAATTCAAAGGCACATTGTGATAACCAAGGATGTATTCTAAAAGCAAAGTAGAGTATTAAGGAATTGAAAAAAATTTGTTAGAAAAAAAGAGTATTGAACTATTACGTGATATTTGTCTTCCTATATGGCAGTGAATACTAGACAATCTCCTCAAAGATTAAGGAGACATTTGAAGCAATAGTAATGTGGTTCTACAGAAGAATGCTGAGGATACCATGAGTCAAATATGTAAGCAACAATGAAGTTTTAGAGAAAAAGGAAACAAAAAAATCTGATACAGGGCAGACTGAAGACAAGAAAGACAGAAAAACAATGCATAGGATGCTTAAATGGATGGGGGACAAGTTTAGAAGAGATAACAAAAAGACTAAATATATTAAGAACTACAAAGGACAGGGAATTGTGAAGAGTCATGATCACCAACGTCCTGAGGGGGACACATTACATAGAAGAAAAAGAAGTCTTTAGTAGCAGTGTCTTGTTTGTTGAAGATTTCTTTTTTTTTTCTTAAAAGGAGATATATATTTATGTGATAAGTTGACGAGATATTACTGTGTTTGTATTAATGTTTTTTAAACAGGAGACACTGTAGCATGTTGTAAGCAACACATGACCTACCTGGGGCAAAGAAACTCCCAAGTGATGAAACAAGACACATCTTGTCACTATGGCATCCTGTGGTTGAAGAAAGAAAGAAAAGAGAAAGGGGTTTTGCCCTTTTCTTTTATATTACTTAATACAATGCCACCTAGTAGGCGTTAAGAGGAGCCCTCTAGTAGATAAGGAGCTGTAATCCTGTGTATTCATAATGTTGTCTTGAAATTTGGAAAGGGTTAAAATGTCAAAGAATAATGATAGATGCTACAGTTGGTTCAAGAATTACCTGGGAATATGTATTTGTATTTATGATGAAAATGCAAAGTGAATATTCTGAGTAGTTAAGATGGAGTTACCTATACATTCAGAAATGTGCAATTGTAAGGAAGTACTAACACTGGTTACTAACAAAAAAAAATACTTATAAACTTGTATAGTCTTATTACTGATGGCACCAAGATTTAGTATGATAGATGATCAAAGCTTTAAAATGATGCAGTGGGAGTTGGGGAATCAAGCGATCAACTTCCTTCAGGAAAAAATGAAAAACAAATGAACAAAAGAAAAATAACAGAAACAAAGGAGAGAAAGCAAAAGCAATTCAAAGGATGCATAAAGAAGCAAGACTTTTGAAATTTTGTTTAAAGTTTGGCAATGTTGTGAAAAAGTTGATGAGTGAAAGTGAAAATAGAAACAATAAAAGATAAAAGAGAAGAGAAAGAGATAAAAAAGAATAAGACAAATACAGAGACTTAAGATGAGATGAAGAAAGAGATACACATAAAAAGGGGGAGAGAAATGATTTGGGGAATAGAGAGAAAGAAAGATAAAGTGAGAAAGCAAGAGAAGTAAGCTGGGATGAAGAAAGAAAGAAAGAAAGAAGGAAAGAGAAAAGAGTATGAAGAAGGGGAAAAAAGCTGAAGAGGGAATGAGAGGAACCAATTGAAAAGAATAGAAAGAAAGGTAAGCTAAAAAAGAGAAAGTAGGGGGAAAGAGAGAAAGACAAGCTATAAAGAAGAGGAAGAAAATAGAGAAACAAATTGAGATGAAGAAGGAAAGAGAGTGAGGTAAGCTGAAAAGAGCAGAATGCTGAAGAGAGGAGGAGAGAGACAGACTAAGACAGATGGAAAGAGAAAAGGAGAGGCTAAATGAGAAGAAAGAGTGAGAGAGGGATGTAAACTGAAAAGAAGAGAGGAATGAAGAAGGAAATAGAAAGGCATGCTGAAATGATAATAGAAAGGTAAGCTGAAAGAGAAAGAGTGAAGAAGAGAAAAAGAGAAAAGAGAGAGGCAGGATAAAATGAAGAGGGAGAAAGTGAGGTAAGGTGAAGAAAGACAGCGATGAGGGGAGAAATAGAGGGACAAGCTGAGAAGACAGATAAAGATGAAAATATAAAAAAGATCAGTGCATAAAGAGATGAGTGTGTCTATATGAGACTCACAAGGCAAAGAAAGACTCAACTACTGGTAAAAGAAAGTAGAGACTCTTGATGAAAAAGAGACAGAAGGAAAGAGTAAGTTAGACAAAATAAATTATTAGAAATAGTAAGTAAAAAAGAGAGAGAGAAACGATAAATAAGAGAAAAAGGAAAAAGTGAAAAGAAAAACAAAATAGAGAGAAAATAGAGAAGTATGCAAAAAAAAAAAAAAGAAGAATGAAAAGGCAAAGAAATCAATGACTTTAAAAGAATATCATGAGAGAAGTTATGAAAGAAAGTTGTAAAACGAGGACATGAATAATACGAAGAAAAGAGTGTAGCAAAGAACTGGAAAGAAAAGAGACTCCTAAACTTCAAAATAACTATGAAAAATTTGAAGAAATTTCTAAAAAAATATCCATTATTTATTCTTCTGGCTTGCAATAATGTTAGCTATAAAGAACCATATTGGAAAGATATAGATTCAAAACTGAATTGCTGTAAAAGTAAATAAATCGACTTTCTATCCAACAAAACAACACCCACTTCAAAATTTTCAGCAAGCTTATGAGGAAGTATGGACAGAATAAAAAAAAATCTACTAACAAAAAATGCTGAAACTTTAATAAAATCACAAGGTCGAGAATAACAAAAGACACTTGAAGAGCAAAGATTAAAAATAGTAAAAGCTGCCCCAAAGCTACAGTAAGAAAATAGACAAATACAAAAATGGTGGCAGATTTCAATTTCTTGCCTCAGATCAGTAGGGAGAAATTGCTGTGATTAAGAAGTGACTTTAGGCAAGAATTAGACTGTGAAAAATTTTACTTGACACAGCTGGATAAAAAGTAGATTTTGGGGCATCACAAACTGAGATTACCAGAGAATAATTATAAATGTTAAAAAGCCTGGAAATATAATTACACTATTTGCCATGGATATCTATGAATGCCAATATAAGGCAGCAGTTCCTTCAATTTATATATGTAAATCTGTATCTACATGAGTAGATTAAATGTTATGATTAACGCAGTAACTTTTCTTTATATGTGTATTTCTTTATATTGCAAGCACAACACACGCACACAATACATATATATATATATATATGTATATGTATGTATGTATGCTCACACAAACATACATCTATGTGTTATTCATGTATAAATTAACAATATACATACATAAAATGCCTCGAGATACATCTATACATATATTTATGTATAGTGCAAGTTTTTCATCTTTCATCAAGACTGGAGTTTTGCCAGGGAAAATGTCTGTATTTCTCTTTTATAGTTGAGAAATTAGCATTTTGTGTATACTAAAGGAAGAAAAGAAAAAACTGAAATGCCACTTCCAATTTCTTCAGTCTTTTGCTGGAAACTTTTTCAATGGAATTTGAAACACAATGCAATTTATAATTTGCTTTTCAAAAGAAACATTTTGTAAAAAAAAATTAAAGTATTTAATCTAAATATTAAAAAAAATGTGCTTTCTCAGTATGCTTTCATTTTTTTAATATAATATTAGGGCATATCAAAAGCATTTTCACTTTTACAAACCACTACTAGCTAATTTCATATACACATCTAAAGATTATGAAACCCAGATATTATTTATTTACATCATAATTAGCATTACCTGCTGTACTTTTCGTCTTAGATTCATTAATGGCATATACAAGTATTGAGATTTTGGCAATTTTGAAACATTAAAATGGAACTGAAATCCACTGAAGCATTTAGCAACAGCCTCATCATACATAGTATTGTTTTTGTAGCAAGTAGGCTTTTACAGGGTGGATTTGCCCAGTCTTGAATTCAGACATGTCGCTTTAGACTGACTGCTAACCACAGCTAAAGAGCCCAGTCTGCCATGCTATTTAACCCCAGCTGATGCAAAAGACATGGATTCATGCCTTTCTCAAGGATATTTGTGTGAAAGTGAATGCAATAAACTTGACCAGAATTTGGCATACTGATTTCTCTTCCTAACACAGACGTGATATGCTCTGTGAACAACTCTTTGTGGTAAGCATATCTCCTGTTTTTTTTTTTTGTTTTTTTTTTATATTGTAAAATTGTACAGTTTGTCCTTTGTTCTTTGATACCATTTGAATGTTTGTGGGCCAAAGAAAAACACACACACACAATATCTTCTGTGTTTTTTTAGCTATATCAGAGACAAAGGACAAATATGTTTGGAAGCCAAGGAACTATATGGCACCAACATTTTGTTTATATGAAGAAAAGATTAATGTCTTAATTAAGATTCATTGTAGACCTTTCATTTTCTGAGGGATAAGAAGACCAATAAAATTATTAAAACTAGAAAGAGTATTATAAAAAAACAATCTTGGCAAACTAGATGTTCCAATGTACTCAAGAAATTCATCATGACAGCGACATTATCAGTAAAACTAATTTCTTCCCCCAATTTAATTTTCCTTTTACCTTAATTACTAAATTTTCTAAAGTTTTCTAGAACCATTTCAGGTGTTAATTTCTATGTTACCATAGTTATAATACAACTGGGAG
Organism: Acanthosepion lycidas; assembly: GCA_963932145.1. Classification (NCBI taxonomy): domain Eukaryota; kingdom Metazoa; phylum Mollusca; class Cephalopoda; order Sepiida; family Sepiidae; genus Acanthosepion; species Acanthosepion lycidas. Next base: position 32,745,703 of record OZ010571.1, on the reverse strand, counting down.
ATATTTTACACTTCAAAGAAATTACTTTATTTTTAAAAACATTATGGCTCTCAAGTGTTTTCTTCTATGTGCCTTATCTTTCACAACATTAGTGGGTATAGCTCTCCACATCTTCCCATCTGTCATAGCTCTAAGTAATGTTTCAATCCTTAATATCCCTCCCAATCCCTATTTTGTCATCTATTTACAAAAGCACATTAAATAGGTTCCTCACTGTTTTGCTCTCTCCTTCTTTCCATCAACATGTCTTATGATTGTCAGATTCTCCAAGTCTTCCATACTTTCTATTTATCTTACTGTTTCTTTCTAATACTATATATATCTATCATTTCTATTTTTATTTTTCATAAAACCTCTTTGTTATTTACATGTTATGAAGATGATATTCTCAGGATCCTTCTGTAGAACCACATTTTGGTTGCATTGAGTTTCCACTACAACTGTGAAGAAATTATCTAGCATTCATTCCCATATAGAAGAATTAATATTACATGAGTGTTCAGCATTCTTTTCTTTGTTTTCAAAGAAATTTTCTTACTTCTTAATACTTCATTTAGGTTTTGAAAGATGTCTTTCACTACTCTAATGTGTCTTTGGATTTCTATGTCACATTTTCTATCATCTTTTAAAACAATTTCCAGATATTTAAATTTCTGTACTTGCTTGACTTCGACATCTCCAGTTCATATTTTGTATCTTCTGCTATTCATCTTGCTGACAACCAAACTTGCCATCTTACAACTGATAGTTCTTTCTTCCTGCTTTTGTTTGCTGCTTTGTCTAAGAGTTCCTAACATGCTGTTTTCTTCTGTCTATATTTCTGAGATGATGTATTGTAACTATTTACACTAATGTTTGGACTGTTGTCATCTTTATTTATTGTCATGTTCAGAATGTTTTGGCTGATATATGCTCTGGCCTTCCTCAGGTGATATTTGTTTGAATGCTTTGAACTCAGTTCAAAATTCAAAGAAATATCACCTGAAGAAGGCTGAAGCATACAACGGCTGAAACATTGTGAATGTGACAATAAATATGAGGACAACAATCCAAACAATAGTGTAAATAGTTACAATACCTCATCTCAGAAATTGTGTAAATGCAGTTTTCTTTCTTTCTTTCTTTTTGTGTTTGCAATCACTGCACTGTCATCTGCACATCTTGTATTGTTAAGATTGTGCCCACTAATAATAAATCCTAGTAGGACTTCTTGTTCTCTTAGAACTGCCTTACTGTAACAGTTGACTAAGTTTGTTGAGGAGACATGTTCTTGTCTTACACTCCTTTCTATTTTTTGGACAGATTGAAATGTTTAACTCATTTGTTTTTTTTATGCTCATTTGTTGGCAGTATCTACTATTTAGATGGAAATGTTTATCCAAATAGCAGATGGTTGCTGATTAGTTATATGCTATACATGATACATGCTTAGATGATCATGTATCTTTTGATACATGACTGAGAAGGTAGATTTTTTTCCCACTGTATGTTGCGATTTCTTTCTGCGGTAGACCTGTTGCCATCCAAGGCTGTAGAGCCCAGTCTATCTTATTTACCCATAGCTGGGGGAGAACAAGAGGATTCATACCTTTCCTAAGGGTATTAGCATGTAAGTAAATCTAATGGATTCAACTGGAATTCAGACTCAGCTCTCCAATTTCTCAATCCAAGCCGCTAACCATTACTCCACCATTTGCCCATTGTAAATTTCAAGTAAAACTATGTAAATGTAAAACAAGTAGTGCTTTAAATCAACTCCAAGCAAATGATAATCATGTTTCTATTATGAAAATATAAGACTAGATTAATAAGTTGCTAAGATAAATATAGGGAACTAATACTTTTGGATTATGCTGCTTTTAAGAATGTAATAATAATAGCAATAATAAATTTGTTGTTACAAAATCAAATCAAATTGATTTATAATTTATAAATCAATGAAAAATAAAAAAAAAGGTACATATTTCAATTTTCAACTGTAATTTCTTGTCACAAATAAATTGGCCATGGTAGTACCTTATAAGCCATCACCATTTCATTTAAATTCTAATGATTTGGAAATTAAATGTAAAAATCAATTTATTCCAAATTAATTGAAAATTTGATATATCTGAATAAAAAAGTCAAATGGACAAGAAATAGATAATTGCAAAAAAAATAATTATATATCATTTTGATTCGTAATGACATTTATTTGAAATTAAAAATTTATTCTGAACAGATTTTAGACAGAATAGACTTTAGAATTTTTGTATGAAACAATCTGCAGACTTTTAGGAACCATGTCATTATGGTTGTTACATGGAAACCATTTCCATGCAATTTGTGACTAATGAGTGAATATTGAAATGACACAAGATTGGTTGAACAGTATATGCAATAGCAAAATTAATTTATAGTAGAAATTTATTTTTCAGTAAATATTTCTCTTTCAAAGTGGAAACAATTTCTTTCAATTTGTTTTGTCCAGATTAAATATAAAATAATTTTTTGTTTGCTTCAAAAAACAAAAAATGACTTCATATAAAGATAATGAGAAAAGTCAATCACATTTTTTTTTTTTCCAAAAAAGATTTCTTAGTAATTACCCATGTATATGTTTGTGGCATGTTTATTTGTCAGGACTTTTCAATTCATAATCTATGATTTTTCAAATTACTCTGTATTTTGCCAAAGGATATAACTGTAAAATAGCTGTTGATCGAGGACCATAGAAACATTGAAAAATAAAATAGAGATGTTCATGAATTAAAGCAATACTTTTCTAAAATAAAAAAAGAAAAACATTTATCTTCTTATTTTTTAATCATTTTTAGTAAAAGAAAAAGCAGAATAAATTTTCCAAGATATTTTTACCTGTTCATTTAATTTTCAACAACTCTCAATCCAATTAGACATTTTGGCAAAACATTGAGATTAATGAGCCAATGAATGATAAGCTAAAAGGTTTAAATGCTTTCTTTTTTTTATTTCCCACCCAACCCAAAAATATAAAACAAAAATCAAGCTAAATTTGCAAATTATTACAAAAACTGTACAAATAAAATGATCTTATATTCACAATAAAATCTTTTATAATCTGTGTTTGGTTGTATAGAGCCATGATCACTCATGTCCTGGAATAACTTAGCATATAAAACACGAACTTAAGTAAAAATGTTGCAGATAATGACTATGCACTCTTTATGTTATATTCATTTATCTATTTGAGTTGTTTAGCTGCTTTTCTTAGATACAGTCATTTTAATGTAGCTCCACAATTAATGTCACTGAGATTTGTCCTCTTGTTACCCATTTAGAAAAAATCTACGAATGATAGATGTTACTTTGAAGAGTACTGCTTATACATCTTAAATATTACATTCAGATCCCAGATTGATAGTGACTCTTTACAAAATTACATGCCTTGTTTTTTTTTTTCTTCATTACTCCTTTTTTACTCTCTTCTGGTTCTGCCAACTTTAATCTTCAAAAATTTAAATGCAATGTCAATCGTTATCTCCTATCATCTTGATTCCTCTTGTTTTATTGTTCTCAATCCCTAATGTTCCACTTTTTTCTTATTCTTGTACACCCTGAATCCTAAATCCTATTTTTCTATGGTGATAAATCAGCACTGCTTATAGAATTAAATATGTTTGTTTAATATGTGAGAAAAAAACCTCAGTGAATTAGTTCAAATATATTTGGAGTAAATGAACATGTAGATGATGGAAGGACTATCAGTATGGAATATGGATTCAATCTGTTATGTTCATTAAATCTTGGAAAAGGAATGAAAGGTTAAATAGTTGGACAAACTGATCTATCAAGTCTTGTGAGTGCGGCCAGAGAAGAAAAATTCTATGTTGGGTATCAATCAGTTATGTGCCATGCATGATACATGCTTAGGCAATCATGTATCGAAAGATACATGACTAACGAGGCATATTTTTTCCTGCAGTAGGTTGCCATTCCTTTCTGTGGTAGATGAGTTCCCATCCAAGGCTATAGAACCTGGTCTGTCCTGTTATTTACCCATAGCTGGTTGTGGGGAAGAAGAAGAAGAGGGTATTAGGGTATTAGCACATAAGCGAATGTAATGGATTTGACTGGAATTTGAACTCGGCTCTCTGATTCCTCAATTTGAGCTGCTATCCATTACTCCACCGGGCATCTAGTGACTTTTTTCCAAATTACATGGTGGGTATACATATAATGCAAAGCATTCCTTACATTTGATTCTACAACAGACATTCTGGACCCTACCTGGCTGCTGAAGGAATCTCCATAACAGAAGTAAATATCCATTTTTCTTGCTTAACTTTATTTTTTCGCTCAAATTTATTTTTGAAACATTATTAAAGCCATTTTTTTCTTGAGCAGAACTTTCTAATTTTTTCAGTTTCTTTTTTGATTGTCCTTTGATCTCTGTTCAACTTCTTTGCAATTTTCAAACTTATATTCTCATAATCCAGTAACTTTACAATACTTTGTTTCTTATTTGATGTTATTTCTTTCTTACATTCTATAATATAACTTATATATATATATATATATATATATATATATATATATATATATATACATATATATGTATGTATGTATGTATGTATGTATATAATAGCTGGTTACTTGTATTCAAGAATACCTGTCTACTAGGGTGGCTAGCCAATCCCTATTGCAGACACTTGCTCAGGCACATTTGTGCTTTCTCAACACCAACAGAGCCCACATGTGGTTTATACTGCAATATGCTGAGCAGACCATAGTTATCTTAGTTACAGTTTCTGGCAAAGAGTGTGTTATCTAGTATGATCAACAATTTAAACAAGATGAGCATGCTCAAAGCACTCGAACATTATGACTTGTGGCTATTTTGCTAACACAGCTATAAACATCACCCCCAAGAGTTCTGTTTACCCAGTTTCACTCACAAGGCTTGTGTCAACTCATGGTATAGTTTTCAGTCATTTTCCAAAGGTGCAACACGCTGGGATCAACCTTGATCTAGTCCTATAAAATCAGGAATGAAGTCTCCTTCCTGACAAATTGGTCAGGGTGAGATTCAAATCCGGATCACATGGTCAGAAAGCAAACGTTTTAACCATGCGGCCACATGCCAATATATATATATATATATATATATATATATATATATATATATATATATATATATGAAATTTAAAGAAACATAAATAAATATACTATTACATAAATTTCTTCATAATATAAGAACTTGAAAAATGAAATCTTCCACCACAATTAAGCTATTATAAATATTTCTGATAAAAAGTAACATTCTAAACTGAAATTAAACATGGTATATTTAGTATATGAGTATATATATATATATATATATATATATATATATATATATATATGGTATATTAGTATATACAAACAATTTCACAGTTGCTGATTAATATCAACCTTATTTGGCAAACACTGGCTTGCATAACAAAATCTGACATCATTCTTTCTCATTTTAAAGTTTTTCTTTTATGTAAATTTTAAAAAATTGTCAAAACAATGTTATGACTGCTTTTACAATTGGTGATAAAAATCAATAAAGATAAAAATGAAAGACAAAAATTAAAAACTCTTTACTTGTATAAGTCTAAATATTTCATTCTTTTCAGAAACAGATAATTATCCTAATGGTGGAAATTAAAGTTTCATTACTTGTAAATAGACATTCCTAAAGAAAATAAAAGATGATATTCCAAGTTTGCAAAGATTAAGGGTCCTAATAATCAATTAAACAGTAACAAATACCAATTTTCAATATTCTCTCAGTAGAATGATAATATTCTATATTATGCTACTTGTTAATCTTTGACAAATGTTTTCTCAACAGTCCATAAATATATAAAATGCAATATGTGTTTATCCACATATATTTTTTACTTCTCTGTTGGTAAGGTTTAAAATATGAAAACTATATCCACTGCAGAGGAGTAAGATACCCACAAAAGGGGCCACCTAATAGGTAAATGCTTATAGAATAAATGACAAGCAAAAGAAAAATTTACCTACAGATGTAATTATAAGTACAAGCAATATTTATCGACAGACTCAAGTGTAATAACTATTTACTTAAAGCCTCAAGTACAAGCACAACAAATATGTATATACAGCCTCAAGTATAAGCACAACCAATATTTACCTAAAAATTCAAGTATAAGCACAATAAATATTTAACTGCAGTCTCAAGTCAAAGAACATCAAATATTTACTTACTGCCTTAAGTACATGCAACAATACATATTTACCTACAGCCTCAAGTATAAGCAACAATGAATATTTACCTGCAAACTCAAGTATTCACAGGACTAATGTTTACTTAGAAACTGGAGTATGATAATAAAATGGATTTCAACATTAAATGAATCAACCAAGTTTATATATCATGAAGTCCAACAACTCAATCAACCTATGTATTTTTTGTGTGTAAGACTTTTCATTGTGTTCACAGATACAACATGGGTAAGGTAACAGAAAGTGACATTTTGCTGTTAGCCAGAATGCACTGATAATCTTATCTTAGGCAGAAGTGGACCACTAAACATAAATAATCTTTTTGGCAGGTACTATCCATTTATTTAATGTTGGAATTGTCTTTTGATTGGTAATCTTTTTCTCATTAAATTGCTAATTTTAGTAATGATTGTATTTGCAAATTAGACAGCATTAATTAAATAAATAGACTATCTTTCTCTGTATGCATTGAAGTATTAGAAAGAAATTAGCAGAAATTACTCTTAGGAAGTAATTGACATAATAAGTTAAAGCAATTGATAAACTTTAAATAAATATGAAGATTCTTTCAAAATATCAAAAGATCACCTTCAGGATATAAATATTCTTTCAGTTACATACATTTATTTTGTCAAACAGTAAATTTATAGAAAGAAAACAATGCAATTTTGAAAACAGAATGTATACTATTATTATTCTGCTTCTTTTTTAAGTACAGCCATTATGTTTTTTTTTTCCACCTAGGATCAGTGTGTTGTGTCTGTTCCATTCTGAACAAGAACCACTTATACTATTTGATCAAGAAACATACTTAATAATATTAAGAGTGAAGGGAGAAAAGAAGGTGCAAAAGAAAAAAAGCAAAAGAAAGTTTGAGAAAAATTAAAAAAACAGGAGAAAGGAAAAAAAATGAATATATTAAGTATGCCTAATTTACCAATGCTTTGTTTTGAAAACTATAAACTGAATCATCATCATCATTTATTCAGTTAGCACATTTTGCACCACTGTGGTCACCACTCCCTTCCATAGCACAATTGCGGTTAATGGTGACATTTAACGTAAAGTAGTAATTGGGGATACTGAGGTTACCCCATTCTTCTTCTCAGAAGTTAAAGAGGTAGGACCTAGTTTGAGGTGGTTTGAATTTGGAGTTTTCTTTCCCCTAGACTGGTTGCCAACTAATGATATAGGGCTCAGTTCTTCCTCCTATTTTACTCATAGCTTAGGGAGAAGTAATGGATTCATATCTTTTCCAAGGGTGAATGCAATGAACCATGCCTTCTTGAACTGAAACTGAATATAGAGCTGAAAGCCAGTTTTTTTATGAAAAATTTAGCAAACATCTAATATATACAAATGTGGAATGCTCCAAAAGTAATGCAATCTATTTATTTCTGCACCTACAGGGAGCACAGTAACATCAGTGGATAGAGTAAAGTTCCTTCTCCATGGAGGCATTTAGTGATATGTTGATACTTTGTGCATTTATTCCTGATGCCATTTTGTTATACTGCTACTTGTAACAAACCAAAAATATACAAATGGGTTAATGATGGCAAAGTTCATCCTCTACTGCTATACTACCAAAATCTCCTAAAAGGATAAAACTGGAATTTTAATTCAGGAGAAACACTTATATATAGATAGGAGGTCAAGATGGAGAATATGAAGTACTGCAATGATAGGCTTGCCAGCTGGATATCCAGAGACAATAAAAGCTAGAAAGGCAGGTAGAAATGGAAGTACATTATAATTAAAAAAAATGTTTTAATCATTTCAATCCAAGCAAGGCAATAATGCCACTAAGACACAGGTGTTACTCGGAGTGAAAGAGAATAAGAAGACTTTAGTGAAGATAAGTGAGGGGAAAAAAACAATAAAGGAACAGGATTCAGGAAGACAGAAGATGATGACTGAAGTTGCATTTAAATTTTTAAAGATTATAGGTGGTAGGGAAGAAAAAAATCAGAAGGGAGTTCCACAGGTGAGAAGTGTGAGAAAAGGAACTATTAGAATAGAACTGATGGTTGTGTTAAGCTAGTTCAAAAAAAAAAAAAAGTGAGACCTAATTGCCAGTCTAGAAGCACACTGAAATTCATGCATTTGAGGTACTGAGGAAAGCCATGAAAATATTTGTAGAAAAGACAGAGAGAGATGCCATGTCATATCAGTGAGAAGTTGAGATGCCATCATAAGATTGTTTACATTCCAGATACTTCTTTGGATTTTGTCAAGAATCTTGCGATGAATAGCAGGAGCATTAGTCTAGATATGGTAAAAGTATTCAATGCACAGATGAATGGTAGTTTTATAAAATGTACAAGAAGGATTCTGACAAGAGGATTTGTCTGGTATGACACAGTGTACTATCTTTTCTAGCAGCAGACCAAGCATTTGATTCAATATAATCACCCTGCTTTATGTCAGTGGAAAACAGCAGGCCAATAAAGCGCAAAGTGCTGCTCTCCTGAAGGTTAGCATTGGTGATTAAATAAAAGTAGTTTTGCTTCAGAGGTGTTTAAATTTACAAGCCATTCCTTGCTCCTGTTAACAACTGATTGGTGCTTCTTTTCAGTTGCCAGTTTTATTTATTTATTTATTTTTTTTTTGGTCTGTCAGATTTTCCTCTAAAGCAGGAATAAATAGCTGTGCCATCTGTATAGTTACCTATTTGGGAATTGATGACATCGGGCAGGTCATTGATTAATATCAGAAATAATGAGGATAGAGCCTTGGTGGGACAACTGCATTAATATGTAATGAACTAAAAGCATGTCCATTCAACTTGACCTTCATTACTTGATTTGTTACGAATGATTAGATTAGGTTAAATATGCTTTAAATTTTCTCCAGAGACTTAAAGGAAGATAAATGAGAGGTTCAGTAGAAAATATTTGTGTATTCCTTGTTTTTTATTGGCATATGAAATTAATCCTACTTTATATATTGAGATAAAAATATAGACTGGCAATGAAGATTGAAAGGGATAAGGTAGCAAATGAGAAGATACTGGGAATATATTAGAGAAAAGAAGACACGTGAATAATCTTATCAACACCTTTGGAATTTCCATGGGTCCAGCTCATTCTAAGATTATTCTGTGTTTACATCACTGCAGTGGCTCAGATAATGCAAGCATTTTTTATTGTGTTGGCTCCATATTGAAATATTTTTACCATAGTGAAACTGAAGATAATAACGGTGCTAAACTTGAAACCAGACATCTTGGTATTTGTTTCTGTCTCTAACTTAGTGCCTCAGTCATACTTACATATTTATAACTTGCACTGATTGGTCACATTAAATTTTCAGCAAGCAACAAGTATAAATATCTTCTAATGGGCTTGAATCATATTTTTGCTCTTCTAAATACATGCGAAGAATCTTGCCTTTGGTGCATTTTAAGTTATTTTTATATTAATCATGTTGTACATACAAAATTATAAGCACACTATATTCTTTACTTTTGGCTTCCGCCCAATTAAAAATCTCCATAATCCATCAACAGCACCCTAGGCAAGAAGATCAAACATTTTCTTTTTTTTTTACTAGAATCTACAACAAATAATCATAATAATAAGAATAAAAAAAAAAAAGGTACAGCTGCAAACTTGTACAAGTTTCTGTCATCGTGTATTTATATTATTATTGTTAATACTCTATTAATTATGAATGCTAGAAATGTTGCCTAGTCAAGAGTAAAGAAATAACTTAAACAGCCACCACTTTATTGTTGACTGGAAACTTAGCAATAATCTTTTCTTTTTTGCAATGATATTAATGTTAAGGGCTATTATCACATGATACATCCAAGTCCACTTGTAAACATCAGGTCTATTAAAACTGCCAAATTAGAATGTGTCCACAGGATAATGAATCTGGGTGAAATAGAGATATAGTAGCAGGGCGGTGCAAGTGTCCTGTAGGTCCAGACTGAATCTATGATATATGCACCCCCACTCGACCACATCTCACTTTTCCCACGGTAATATTCATATAAAATACAAATTTATCGTAACCTAGAAATAGAATGTATTTAAATACAAGTTAGAGACATGTTATAATAGATCATTCCATCTTAAATAAATCAGCAATGTTTTGTGGGAATTTTTAACATCAATTTGGAGATTTTTCTTGTTAAAAAGTCGAAGAATTTTAACACATCCAACATTATGGATAAAAAATAGTGAATTTTATATCGTGTTTTTTTCACAGATTTGGATAAAAAAAAGACCCAGAATAATGTTAAAATCCACAAAAATTTCTCATCTTTTAGTAGTCAGTTGTGCTTAATTTAATTTGTAACATATAAAAGTAGGTAGAAAAAAGCAAATGTTGATAAGATAGCAAGGGTCACAAAGCACTCCCCAGGGCCCACAATCTGGCATGCCCTTCTCCAGTTAGTGTTTGAGGGTATTACACACCAACTCTGTATGGCAGAATATATAAAAAATCTATCCCATATTTTCTTGTGCATAATATGACTTTATCATATGACCCCATGTTTCAAAATCTAAAAACAGGGAATAAATTACATTCTAGAGAATAATAAAACCCTATATTACAGCCATACCTATGAAAATATTTCTTGAAAATTTGGACCATTCTATCCATTAAAATCATGATATAATACATATATTTCACTAAAATATTTATTTTTTTTTATATTAAAAAATAGAAATGAACTGAATGTTTAGCCATTGCATGTCTTTTCTAATTTCAATTACAAAAAATATTTTGAAATTTTTAGGGAAAGGTGCTTTGTTGGAACATTAATGTTATTAAAACATAACAAATCTTGTGTACTCTCTTTATTATTATTTTTTAGTCTACTTCAATTTTGCGACAAAAGACATTCAATTATGTATTTGATATGTGGGCAATATTACAAAAGACATACAATTACATATTTGGTATTGAGAGTGTAAAAAACTGAGAAAAACAATATTGAGGAGAGAGGTCAATAAAAGAACATGATTCAAGAAGATAAATATGAAAATTGATGCTGCATTTAAATTTTTAAAGATCATAGATGACGGAAAAATAAGAAGCCAGAAAAGTATTCTACAAGTGAGAAGTGCAAGTAACTGTTAGCATAGAACTTCTGGTTACATCTAGTAATTTCAATTGTAAAATGATGAGACCTAGCTGCCAGTAGTAGCTTTAAATTTTGTGAAGTTGAAGTATCAAAGAGAAAATCCCATCAGAAATATGACCTTGAATATATTTATAGAAAAGGCACAAGAGAGCTGCATTATGGCAATAAGAAAGTAACAAAAGCTGAGATGTCAAATCAGGACTTATAACAATGCAGATTTGTCTTTGAATTTTGTCAAGAATCAGTAGATGTGGCAACAATTTTTCATGAATAGATCAACAGTAGATTTATAAATATGGACAACAGATTCTGGCAAGAAAAACTATCTCAAACAACACAGTGAATCAATTTTCTGCAGAACAGATCTAGCAGTTGATTCAATATAATCATTTCACTTCCTATCAGTGGAAGATGCTAGACAACAAGGTGCAGTAAGTTACTCGTTGAGGTTAGCATCAGCCATGCTGATGGAAGGCAAAAAATTTTACCTAAGATAATTTCTTTGTGAAATATAAAACAAAGATTATTTAAATGAACTTTTGAATTTATGTATAATCAAATGATAGCTAAGAATAAATTTCAGTAATCTGAAAAGAGAGATAACAAAAAGAAAATTTATTAAAAGCTACAAAATACAGGAAATTGTCAGGAGCCATGATTGGTAACATCCTGAGGGGACATGGCATATAGAAGAAGAAACCTGAAAAGTGTTAAGCATAAAAGAAAATGTAACAGTTTTCCCACATGCATAAGAAACTTTTTTTGTAATTGAAATTCTAACCAGTCAGGCCAAATCTAAGGAAAAATCAGAATATAAAAATTCTATCCAACATTGTGCACAAACAATAATTTTTTTTTACATAAGAATGGTATGTAATTATAGTAGTCAAACAGGAAAATAATTGATAAATAATTTGTGGAAACTTGTAATATATCTATTGGCATGATCATTTTTTTTTTTTCGGAAGAATATGACTTAGCCCATTTTTTTATGCAAGTGAGAAAATGAATGTGAGTGTAACTTAACTCATGCTTTATTCAACTTAGAATAGATTGTGTCCTTCTGGACTTATTTAAGTACAGAATATGTATAAGGGGGAGATAATCCATGCCACATTCTTCCCTGCTAGTTATTTGTAGGGGAGAAAGTCATTCCACTAACCCAGTTTCCTGCGGATCCGTTGTGGTGGTTCGCAGTCAATAGCTGCCTCTGACATTGACTAGTTTGAGCTTGTTGTCCTGGGTTTTGCTTGCCTACCTGGCTTAAAAGTATAAACCTAAAGTTTGAAGTGTTTTTCGATTTGTAAGCCACTCTGCATCTGAATTTGAAATAGTAGTATCCATTTCAGAGTGGACTCGTTTTTTAGGTGCTAATTCCTAGTAATTTCTTTGGAGTTGGGGAGTTACTCACATAGAGGACAAATCCTTCAATGACACAATATCTCGTCTCCCATCTAAATGCTGGACAAATTCAAAATCCAGTTTTGCCTTTATTAATTTGACTTTGTTTACAAGTGGGTTGTTTTTACTATGTTGAATATGGTTTTTCAGTTGCGACAGTCATAAAGGGAATGATGTTACTTGTGCAATTCTAAGCTGAATGAATTGTAGTGAAAATATGAATGCTGGTGTAATTTAACTGAAACTTTATTCAATTTAGAATGGAGTGTGTCCTACTGGGCTTATTTAAGTACAGAATATGTATAAGGGGAGATAATCCATACCACATGTAATATTCCTAAAAAACACTATCTTTAGAAAGGTCTTGAAGGACATTTATCTCATTGAGCCTCTAGTTAGGCCCACAGAATAACTTTGGTAACAGTGAAGATGACATAAATACAGGGTCATTGTAGAGCATTTTTGCAGTTTTCAATTTTCAAAACATTAGTTCTATACATAATGATGAAATTATCCAGCATTAATTAACTAGACATTCAGTATTTATCTTTGGTTGAAATTTATAAAATCTTTCTCTTAAAAGAAATAGTTTTTTCAGGAGAATAGGAACAGTTCAGATTGAAAATGAAATACTGCTACTATATATGGGTAGGTGTTGCCAATTCTTCACTTTCCACTCTCGATAGAGTCCAAAAGCATCTCCGGGTGATGAATTATTCTCTACCTTAGAACTCCTTCCCCAGAGATGTAATGTCACAAGCCCTTGCTGCTCTATCATTATTTTGATGGAAAGTGTTTTGGTGAACTACACTCCTTAGTTCCACCAGTTCTAATCTTCATGGTGATGAACCACTATACCAGACACATGGTAGCAAACCATTCTTGTTGCCTTCACATTCTATTGAAGAGATGCAAGTTCCACCCAAGCAACTTCTTCTCGTCTCATGAACTGCTGCTTTGTGGAACTGACTTTCAAAAGACTGATGCTTCCCCAATCCCTACAATCTTAACCATTTCAAGTTTAGAGTCAAGTCTAGAGTTAACCATTATCTTCTCAACATATCCCCATAAACTGTGCCTTTTATGCTGTGTCCCTCTACTTTGAGTGGCTCTTGTACAAGGTGAACATTGTAAAAAAAATAGTCCACTGCTTGTTCTCTTTCTAGTACTGATGGTAGTTTTCTTCTTAACCTTTTGTTTAATGTAGTATCGAAGGCAAATATCTTAATCATATCATTATTTTCCTTTCTCGTTACATGTGATATCCATTTTAGTTGTTGTTCAAGTGATGTTTTTTTGCTATTTGTTGAAGTTATTTTAAAATTTCAAGGGTTCATTCACTTGAAGCCATTTTTAATCATTGATCTGAGAAAATGGTTGTTGTTGAATAGATACAGGGTCATTGTAGAGTGTTTGTGCAGTTTTCAATTTTCAAAACACCAATTCTATACATGATAACATCTATCTATAAAAGGAGTAAGATAAAGAATTTCTTTTGTATTTCTTGATAGATTCAGTTCTTGAGATGATTAGTTTTCAACAATTCTGGTCTTCTAAAAGCAGATTTTGTAGCTGATTTTCAATCATTTTCTGAATTATTTATTCTGATTTATAAGTCATAAAAATCAAGGATTTTTTTAATCAACAGCTGTTAGTACATATGCTCCCAGAGAAAAAAAACAAACTGGCAGTTGTGATAAACAACAGATCAGTACAGCTATTTTAGTTTGTTAGGGAACTTTTAATTTAAAAATGTGTTAAATGTTGTTTAATTAAATTGTTTAATTAAAATTTATTTAAAATGTTTAATTTAATTTCCAAATTGTTTGATAATAAATTAATAGTGTTACTCATCTTGCTAAAATACTATCTTCTTTTAGTTGTAATCATAGAATTTCAAGAATAATATAATTTTGTACCAGGTTTAATTTGTCGAATTCCGAAAAGTAAATAATAAATAAACTAACAGGATCAATGTAACTTCCACGACTATTGATTACTTTTCCTGTGTCTTCTCATTTTCTCCTTTATCTATTCTAAAATAGCTGAGATTATTCCTTATTTGACGTTTCTGGTCTGCTTTCATCCTTTGCCTGTAGCTTCTTATTCACTCCCATATCCCTTCCAATACTCTTAAGATACCCATTACTTCATGTTTCTACTTGTTTCTCTTTCTTTGCCTGTGTCTTCTCATTCACTCCCATATCCCTTCCAATACTCTTAAGATTACTCATCATCTCATGTCTCTGCTCTTCTCTCAAATTGTTCTAGCGTCTTTTCATTATCTCCCTTAACATTTCCAATCCATCTAAGATTATCTATTATCATGTCTCTGCTCTTCTCTTTACTCTTTCCCTGTATCTTCTCACTCTCCACTTTATTCCTTTCTATCTTTGTAGCTTTGCCATGTTTTGATCTCAATGTTATGTGAATATAGATTAGTTTTAAAAGGAACATCATTATTATGAATTCAATCTACACTCAGTACAAACATGGCTAACAATAACTGAGCAGTATTAAAAAAGACAGATAACAGAATGAGAAATAATTTAAAATGTTCATTAGATAAAAGGGTTCAATTCCAAATTACCTGAAAGTTACCTAGATTGGCAGAAACCTGAAGATTACTGGATAGCAAAATGGCCAAAATGTGATAATAACAACAGAGATAAGGACATTAGTTCAAATGTAAAAAAAATATAAATAATGATAACTCCTCATCCCAGGAATTCAGACAGAAGGCAATCAGGTGATAATAACAACAAAGGTGAGGATATTAGTCTGAATGTAAATAATGATAACTCCTCATCCCAGATGTTCAGACAGAAGACGCCATTTTTGTTGGCAACTTTTATTGCTCTTTTCTCCCCACTTCTCTTTCACTCTCAGTAACACTTTGTATCTTAGTGACATTATTGCCTTTCTTGGAGGCAAGGGGAAATTATTAAAAATAAAGCGTTTCAATTTTAATCATTTCTGTTTTGTTAAATATTCATAGTTCACTCAGTGTAAAGTCAGCCTTTGTAAAATAAGACTTGACATTAAGTGGCCCCCATGTAAGTGCCAATGTGGAGCAAAAAAAAATTATTGCGATGCAAGTTTTATCATAACAAATCCCCACAACTCATAATTTTAATATTTTTCCAGACAAAAAGAAAAACAAATACAAACAAAAGAAAAAAAAGTAAAATTTCTTGAATTGATTTAATAAGATTATATGAATTTTCAATTTCACCCTCGACATTTCTCACCTCTCAAGTGTAGACATTTTTTGAAAAATTTACATTAATATATTTTCTCGAATTTCATGTTTGCAACTTACTCAGGTGATGATTGTAATTTATTCACTTAGTTTTGTGTTCAATTCCTGCTTGTGGCTAAAATTTATGACATTTTTTTATTGACTAATTACATTCTGAAGTCAATGTTAAGACAAAATTATAATATCCACTGATTACTTTACAGCTAAAATAATATCAAAGAATAAATGAATAATCAGACTCTTGTAGCAGTAGCAGCCAATTATATTTTTTTATATAGTGTCATTATAAAATACTTATAGTTTTAAATGTTCATTACTTAATTATAAAATAAGATTTATCTATAAAAAAACTATAAGAAGTATAGTACACTTATTTTATCAATGTTTACGAATACAAAATTTTGTGCAGCAGATAAAGAAATTGAACAGAGAACAGGCTGTACTTGGGATGGTGTTTCACCCAACACTACAAACTGCTATAAAAGCAAGACATTAACCTAAAATGTGAGTTTATTCTTAAATATCCTTGTCAGATTGAGACTTCATATGTATGTTATGCATGGTGCCAAACATGTTCAGAAACATCTGAAAAAGAAAGAGTGTGAGACTCATCTTCACAAGGAGGTTTCCAACTAGCGTCCAGTTGGCTGACAAAAATAAACTCAAGTTGTAACTCAAAACATTTCTGTCTCTTGAATTGTCACAGTATGCTGGATATTTATTGAGCACAATATCCACACTGGAATCATCAGCCAATCAGAACTTACAGAATAGGCTTGCCGGGTAATAGAATGGAATCTCCCAGGCTGTTATATAAACCACCTATCAATTTGCCCAGCGGATTGGCTTAGTCAGTCAGACTCAACTTCTTTTACAGTCAAGTACTGTCTGTTGCTACTACCAAATTCTACAACATCTAAACTGTCAAACAGTATACAACCACTTTTTCAGATCAATGTTCAAAAGTGGCTTTGAGCAAAGGATGCCTTTAGGTCTTATTAAGGTACTTCTTTCTTCAAATCCCATGGACTAGCATTACAGAATCATAAACAAAGATCTGTACTAAATAACAGAAACCACATCACTTGTGGACTTTCAGCAATAGTAACAATTAAAATGGATAGTAAATGTAACTCAAAGAGAAAATAATGACATAATCAAGATGTTGACATTCCCTACTACTTCAAACAAAATGTTAGGAAGGAAGACCGTTTCAGTACTAGAAAGAGAAATAATTGTGAACTTGAAAAACGTATTTTCCTGAAAAAACTGTTTTAATAGAAAGATTTTGTAAATATAAACTGACAGTGGCACTTGCTGTCCAGTCAATGAAGACCAAATGTTTCCTTATAAGGAAATAGCTAACATTTCCTAATTCCTTTCAGATTTATGGTAAAGTGAAAAAACTGTAGGCGTGAAAAAAAAGTCAGTTGAAAGGATGAAAGTTAGGAACTAAGAAAGCTGAGGAAAAATAAAAACCAGTTTAAAGGAAAATATGTACATACATATAGAGACATGAGAAAAAGATGAAGATGGAAGCAAGGCATTCACTTACTAACTATTACTTCAGGATGAAGGTAATCATGACTCTTCAGATTCCTTTATCATTTGTGAATTGCACTGCCTGCTTAGGAAATATATCAGAGTGATTTCCCATTGCTTTCTCCACCATTTGGAATTCAGAATTTTTCTTCCCTTAGACTGGTTGCCACTCAAGGCTAGAGAGTCTAGTCTACCCTGCTTTTTAATGCATGTGACAGAGGAGAAAAGACAGATTCATACTTTTCCCAAGCTCATTTGTGTGAAGGTGAAATGAAATGAAGTAAAATATGAAATCTATTAATTCTTTATGGAGATATAAAACAAAAGAAAGATGAAAGAGCAAATAATAATAATAATAATAATAAAAAATACTTGAGCATTTCTTTTTTTTCATATGGAACTAATCTATAATTTAGAAAAAAATAACTGGCATCAGAGATTGTGAGGGATAAGGAAGAGAATCAGAAGATACAAAGAGTAAGAGAAGAACAGAGACATAAGATAATAGATAACCTTAATTGTCAACACCTGTGAAAATTCCATGAAAGCAGCTTCTTCCTTTATATGCTGTGTTCCTTCAGAAAGTCATTTTATCAAGATTCTCTACAATTTCAGGCTTTCCTTACTGTAAGCAACATTTGATATTTTGACATTGCTCTTTGTCTTTGCTCTGCTACAACCTGTCTTCTTATACGGAAACCATCATTTGATCTGATGTGCGATACCATTTAGCTACCAAGAAGCATATAGTTAGCCAGGATTAGGGTTAGGTTTGATTCCTGTCGGAGAACACGTATTTTCTATGAAAATTTTTTGAACATTCAGGTTGGTAAATGTAATTAATACTGTATATTAAAAACAGAGCATCTTAAATTGTATTTATTGTATTTATAAAAATAACATATAAACAGGAAATATATTATCTAACTGATTAACTGAACCTAATCCATTTCATTATATATATATATATATATATATATATATATATATATATATATATGTATATATAAAATTTTTGTGTATTTAGGCAGCAATCTCTCATTCATACATGTTTCATGAAAGACAGACAAGGTACTGCAAGTAGGTATTTTATTAGGTTGGTGCAAAAATAATGACGTAATAACGTATTTTTTAACGTCAAAAAACGACATTATTACGTCATTATTTTTGCACCAACCTAATATTAAATTTTTCTTGTGTTTGAACAAGTGCGTTCTTTCCTGGACACATCCCTATAGCTCTTGATACATACATACAACCCACACATCCAGTTAGAAAGTAAAAATAAAATCATCCTTGATAATGGCTAAAAGTACAGCCAAAAGTACTCAGAATTACAGAACATTTCGACAGTTTCTACACACTCTGTGTCCAGAAAAGATAACTTGTTTGAACACAAGAAAAATTAAATAAAAAGCTTAATTATAGTACCTTGTCTGTTATCTTTAATGAAATTATATATATATATATATATATATATATAGATAGATAGATAGATATAGATAGATATGGCTAAAACATCTTTATTGTGTTCAGAAACTAAACAGAAACTCCACTAAGAATGAAATTATTACAACTAAAATGCTTCTTGCACAACCCAATATAGAAAAGAACACAAAAATATATTAACAATACTTGTTAATGCAAAGATTCAGCACTCATGAAAATGTGTAAAGTATTATCTTAAAGTGCTCAAGAAAAAAAAAATACAGACAATTTCTCCAAACACTCATTCCTAAAACAGAAAAATTGTAAAGACACCAGAATTAAATAGTAAACTTATAAAATGTTCTTTTTTTATCATATTTAATGAAAAAGAAGAATTGCCACCCAAATGTCCTCTCTCTCTCTTATATATATATATATATATACGTATCAATGAATAAATGCAGTTCTTCAATTATGTTGTAACTTATTTCTTTGTTGTACAGTGATCTGGTTATAAAATCAAATATTGAGGATTTTGCAAATTTTATTGATTATTAAATCACATTGTTGCAATGTAAGTATAAATTTCTAACAGATTTGCATTATTTGGGATATTTTTATTGTTCTTATTCAAGTTCTTGCAATATAAATGTAACAAGCTTACATTATTAGAGGATTTTTTTGAGATTGTCCCTGTGATCAAAATTCTGGCAACAAATACTGATATAATAAAGTTTCTGTGAATATTCAAGTAATTTTGATTAAGGTTTTCAATCGATTATTTTCTTGGTACATTAATATTGATATGGGTCAAGTAATGTTCTTTAAAACAGTACGACTGACATTTAGATACACACATACTTCACCTGATTGATAAGGGACTGGGCTTTGAATGTCAATGGTTTTTGTCTTACATGATATAAAAACAAGTCAAATGCATGAAATACAATAATATTAATAGTATTTTCTGTAATATTAATTTGTTAAGTTTCTTTAGAATTGATAATAACAGACAGTGTAGATCAGAAATCATAAAAAATAAGTGACTAATGAGGCTCAAATGCATATATTCTGTTTGTCCTTGGTAAACCTCATTGACTGTACCAATTATTCTTAATTTTTGCACTACAAGGAACACTTTGGTTAGCAGAAGAATTTTTTCTAATCTTTTCACCCCAAGCAAGGCAGTACAGCCACTAAGACTCAAGGGGTTATTGTCTGTGGAAGAATTAGAAAGAGAAACATTAGTAATGAGTGAGAACAAAAACAGTAATCAGGACGATAATAGATAGTGATTGATATTGCATTTAAATTTTTGAAGATTAATGTTGGCTGGAAAGCATGGAGCTGGCAGGGAGTTCCACAAGCAAGAAGTGTAAGAAAAGAAACTGTTTGCATAGAATTTATGGTTACATCTAGCCAACTCAACTGTAAATTGATGAGATCTTGATGAAAGTTAAAATGTACTTAAATTTGAAATGTCTAGGTACCATAGTGAAGAGATCATCTAAAAATTTAACATGAAAGTATTTATAGAAAAGGCACAGGGAGGCAACCTTATGGCAGTGGGAAAGTGACTGAACCTGAGACATCAGATCAAGACCAATAATATTACTGATTCTTCTTTGGATTTTATTAGGGAGTTATATATAAATAGCAGGAGCACCGGCCTATATGTGGCAGCAATATTCTAAAAGTGGGTGAATGGTAGACTTATAGATATGTATCTAAGATTCCAGAGAGAAAAATTGTTGAGCATGACACAGTGAACCAATCTTCTCAGCAGCTGACATAGCAATGGATTCAATATAGTCTTTCCATTTCCTGTCAGCTGAGAAAGCCTGAAAAGGCTTAACAAGTCATTTTTAGCATCAGTCAAGTTGATAGAAGGCAGAGAGTAGTCTCTCAGATGATTAATGGGGAGAAGTTTAGTTTTGGGGACATGAAAATTAACAAGCCATTCTTTGCCCTAATTAATAACAGACTGAAGGTCATTTTGGACATTGGCTTCCAATTTTGACCATATTGAACTGATTAGACTTAATATCAAGACAGGAGTAAATGGTTGGAACATTATAATATGACACATCACTAAACATAAATAAACACTAAAGTTATTCTATTTGGAATTTTGGCATTTTGTCACTCCTGCATTTTAATGAAATAAAATTTAGAATAAAAAATCTGATTGAGATTTTGTTTTTATGAAGATAACAGATAAAATTAGCACCGATTTTGTTTTTGAAAATAAAATCATGAGACCTCAAGTAGCTTTAGCTAAATTTCTAGCCACTTCCTACTTACAGGATTTATATCATAATTATTTTCAAATGCCAATTACTATTAAACTTTAACATTACTATTATTATTGTTGTTGCTGTCTCTGGTATGCCAATGGGGTTGACAGAAGAGTATACAGATGGGTCAAAGATTTTTCTTGCTTGTTCCTCTTATTTTCCTAAGAAAGCATACATAAACACTTCTATTATTTATCAGTTAATATACCTGGTGTTATCACTTATAAACAGGCACTTATTTTACAAGTTTATACTGAATTAAAATTACTCAGGAACTGGTGGACTGATGGCATGGGCATTATTCTGCCTGCTAACATATTTAGATAACACTGCACTAACAAAATGTGTGCTATGATGTGCCACTTTTGCTATGTTATGCTAACAACTAAACAAAGAAGTCAAATCATTATAATGTAGATAATTTCTAGCATTAATAATATATCACTCACAATAACAGAAATCCATCTCATAAAAACAATCACCATAGACAATGTATAAAAACAGATAAGAGCACCAAATTTTCACTTTTAGTATGATTAAATTAAAAAAAAAAAAAACATTTGAGGAAAATCTCAAATTAACCAATAAAAATATTATAAATTCAATTCTGGGGGATGGCAATCCTATATGCTCTCTTTTGGCTTATAGGAATGTTTTAGTCTTTAATAAGAGAAAAAGATATTCTTATATATGGTAGAGTTGTAAGAAATTGAATACTGAACTTCTGATTATAATTTAGGGTAAGAAATACATGTTGCAAATTAATATATTCATAAAATTATCACTAAATTATTCAGGAGAATATCAATTTCATCAGTGAAAGCATTCTGAGCATGGATTTATTAAATTTTCTCTTATTTAAATTTGTAAATATCTTTATTATTATTATTTTGTATATTTACTGTTGTCATTCATGAACAACTTTCTTGCAAAAAACTTTCAGATAAATTTAGTGAAAATTTTAACATCTTCAATTCAATATTCTGAAGTAGTGACAAATTCTCCGTTGATTTATATATATATATATATATATATATATATTTGACAAGTTTATGATATTAAAGAAGTAAATCCAAAATGACTTGGATGCAACTGTAACAATTTTAAAAGAAAACATCCCTGAGTATTTTATTGCATTATTGCAATAGCTTCAACATATTTACTTGCGATGGTATTTTGAAGTGACAGAGCATTAGAATGGCAAACAGGAGATCTGATGTAGCATTACCAAGACTGGACTAATGTGATTAATATCACTTGATAAAAGAATTATGCTTTATTATCCCAAATTTATGCAAATTATATTCTAAGCATCAGATGTGATTTGAAAACTTGCCGGAAAATATTTGTGACAAACTGAGAACTTAAAACAAACCTGCTTGTCAACAGTGAAAAGTAAATATTGACAGCTAAAGTACTGATATATATATATATATATATATATATATATATATATATATATATATATTCATTGCCATATCATTTCAGGACATGAGCAATCATGGTTCACCCTACCCTTCTATATCTTGCAGCCCCTAGCAATGTCTGTCCCTTTGTCAAATCTCCCTCACATTTCACCAACCATTTGCACAAGCTCATCAGGTAGGAGGATCATTCCTTTCTCCTGTCTCTCTTAGTATGCCTTGTAAGTATCAAATTCACCTGGTCATCCTCACCCATTATATTTTGAAGAAATTTCAATTTCTGATTCTGAGTGTAAGTGTCCTTTTTGTTTCCATTTTCCTACAGATATCTCTGTTGCTTACGTGCTATGTCCATGAAAGTATTCTTCTGTAGAACCACATATTTGCTTCATTCAGTTTTCTTTTCATTTGTATAGATATTGTCCAGCTTTCATTGCCATGCAAGAAAACAGATATAACATAACAGTCCAACACTCATTCCTTTGTTTTAGATGAGCTTTCCTCCTTGGTCTCTTGACTTTATAAATTTAAACATTATACTAGATTACCAACTGTTGAAATAGCTAGTTGTAACTACACGTTCTGTTCTATTGCTGTTTTTCACATTTCTTGCATATGGAACTCCTTTCCCATTTTTTACATTCCTGTTGCCTACAAACTTCAAAAATTTAGATGCAATGTCAATTGCCATATTCTGCCTTCCTGATTCCTGTTCGTTTATTCTCCATTCTCATTGCTAATGTCTTATCATTCTCTTGCACTTTCAGTAACTACTGGTGTTTTAATAGCATTATCATCTTGTTTAGGATGAAATTATTGATATATATTCAAAACATATAACACATGAATTGATCATAATCCAAAATAATTTAAATACTAATTTACACATCTCACTTTTGTTTATTAGGTATTGAACTGTATCGCCTCATGTCCATGAACTTGCCTGACTTTTCCATTAACCCCATGAATATTCATAAGAACCCCTATACCAAAAACTTTGAAAAACCAATAACATTTTTTCTCTTGTATATAAACACTAGACACAAAATAAAACCCTTACCACTATAACTAGTTTCATGTGTTTCCATCCAATCATCAGGCAGTTAACAAGTTTCTTTTCTTTTTTTTCTTTTTTTTTTTGTGAAATCAATATTTATACAAAGATGTGTACATAATGCACACAATCAACTAAACTCAGTGACGGTAGAAATGCCTATATGACCAAGATGGAAATACTGACGAATCACAATTACTTTGGGGGAAAAAAGACCAGAAAGATGTCAGATTGCCTAGAAATTACACAATACCATGGAAAAAAACAGAGCCTCAGCAAAATAGTGCTTGAGAATACTGGATCCTCAAAGTCCCCTATATCAGATCATATCACATAAGGAAATGTACAAAGCAAGCAACTCCTAAGGAAAGGAATATGCAACAAAGTTACACAAGGTTGAAGAGCTCAAAGCCATATTTAATGGCAGTATATATATCTTCTAAATCATTTCACCCCAAGTAAGGCAATAAAGCCACTATAAAGCAATGTGTTACTGAGTGTTAGAGAATATGAGAAAAGCTAATATTAAGGAGAAAAGATGATAAAAGAACAAGGATTAAAAAGACAGAAGATAACAACTGACATTGTATTTAAACATTGACTGGGAAGAAAGAAGCTGGAAGAAAGTTCCATAAGCAAGAAGTGCAATAGAAGAAACTGTTAACATAGAACTTACGGTTACATCTAGCCATTTCAACTGTAAAATGCTAAGACCTTTCCACCAAACTAGTACTGCACTTAAATTCTTAAAGTCTAGGTACCATGGTGGAAAGTTCATCAGAACAATTACTATGAAAATATTTACAGTAAAGGTACAAGGAAGTTACATTATGGTGAGGGGAAAGTAACTGAAGCTGAAATGCTAGGTCAGGGCCATTAATATTGCAGATTCTTATTTGGATTTAACCAAGAATCTCTAAATATATAGCAGGAGCACCAGATCAGATGCAATATTTAAGCAAGGACGAATGGTAGACTTATAAATACCTAAGATAAATTATATATATATATATATATATGTGTGTGTGTGTGTGCGTGTGTGTGTATGTGTGAACACAGTCACTACCAAAAGGCACTACTGTTTTTGCTACTTTATGTGATAAATACTAAACAATGATGATTACAATGAAATTTGTCCCTTGATTTTATTTTGTTCTCTCCACACTGCTGTAACTAATATCAGCTTTATAGAAGTATTATTTCATCTCCAAAGAATCTATGTTGTTTTCTCTTAGAACTGCACATATCAATGAATAAAGCATTTGTACATTTCTGCACATTTAGTTGGTGAAAAATAATAGTTTTATTTTAAGTTTTATGATGAAAAAATAATTCAAATAAATAAAATAAGATTTATATATCAAAATAAGAGTTTTAGTCCAAAACAGAAAATGACATCTTTCTTAAATAATAAACAGACTTGATATAAAAACTGTATACTAATTGTCCCCATACGAAAACCAGATGGAACAAGAATTATTCTGCATGGCACCAATTGACCAATCAGAGTCACCGACCAAATGCTAACTTGGCACTGATTCTTTCCAATCATGCTGGAAATTGATTGACCTTCCATATGCCCAGATTCTGGAACCAGAATCTGAGAGGGTAAAGATCACTAATTGAATTAATATATCATTGTATGTCACTTTTTTCTCCTCCACCACTCTCCCTGAATTCAATAAATAAAAAAAATAATAAAAAAAAAAAAAAAAAAAAAAATCAACAAAAACATTTTCTTCCAAATTTTTTTTACAGTCGATTTTACTGCTTGACACTGCAATAAAGAAACAAACACAATTTCAGAAAATCAGATCTTAAATGCATTTGCTAAAAATCCAGACTATTTCTTCTTAGCTTTTTCTGAAAGAACACAGAATTAATATATCTGTATTCAGTATATAATATGGATTTTACAAGTAACCACTCACTAAACATACTTAATACCAACTTTATTCAAAGTGCAAATCAAACATAAATGAAAATTTAAAAAAAAACAAAATTACATTTTATCACATTTAACATTTAGTATCTGAAATGTTTCTATTTTATTATTTGAAAATTATGTGCCTGGCTTAGCAATCATGATTTTTGCACTTTAAAATATGGTTTGAGTTTTATGCTTGAATATCGATGAGTAATGAAGACTATGAACTCCTTAATCCTATTTAAGTATTATTCATGCAATACAAGACCCAAGAACCATTCAAGGTAGAAGGTTACTAAAGGAAGTTGTTGAAAGTAGATAACAATTGACCCAAGACATGAAGAGGTTAAAATTGGAGTGATCAGAGAAACATTCTCATGTGAATCTGTAGTGGTTCTTGGGAAGAAACTATCTGAATGGAATTTCCTTCTTATCAATGGAATGTGAAGGGAATGAGGATGATTCAACCTTGTCTACATGGAGGATCATAGCTGTAAAGGCCTGAAGTGGAAAAACCAAAGAATGTAGCTTATCAGAATATTTTCCAAGGAATTAATGACAGAATAGTGAGAGGCTTGATTTGTCAGTGAGAGAATTTTTGTGTGAGAACTCAGAGAATAGGAGTGTAAGTTGTCTCAAACAAATGAATGAAACAAAAGGTGAATTCTTGTAAGTCAACAAGAATAAAAAGAAAAACACTATAACATTCACATATCCATGCGGATAAAATCAACAAAAATCAGAGTGAAAAAGTGGGGTGCTCTTTCGCTTAAGATATGGAGTCACATGACTATAGGTATGTCATACATGTGTAAGAAGCAGTGCCAAATTCAAAAACACTCTCATCCTTTTTGAATCTGCACAGTCATGAACATGATGGGACAAGGAGTGATATATTTTTTTTGGAGCAATTCACCCCAAGCAAAGCAGGAGTGCCACTAGCACACAAAGGTCCACAGAGGATTGAGAACAAGAGTAAAGAGGTGTGTTTGAGGGAAGGACTGGGAACAAGATCAAGGTATCAGAAAATGTCGATTGACATTACATTTGAATACTTGAAGATTATAGCTATCAGGGAAGCAAGCAAGAGGAAGGGAATTCCACAGATGGGAAATGCAAGAGAAAAAGCTGTTTGAATAGAAGAGATGGTTACATTTAACTGTTTTGACGGTGAAAGGGTGGGTTTGAGATGCCAGCCTAGTAGCTCGCTTAAATTCATGCCATCCGGGAACCAGCAAAATTAGCTTGTGTGAACAGTTGCCATGAAAATACTTGTAGAAGAGACAGAGGGAAGCCACAGCATGCCTGTGAGAAAGTGACTGTAGACAGGATGCCAGATCAGGACCTATTACATTGCATATTCATCTCTGGATTTTATCGAGGACCTCGAAATATACAGCGGGGGTCACCAAACCATATATGACACCAATATTCCATGCAAGGACAGATGGTTGATATAATCACTAAGTTAACTGACTTGTGATATCCAAGTATTTTAGATGTAATTAAAATTTTTCCAGGAATATGTACTCAGCATTTATTGATACAAGGATAAATCATCAAAAACAATCAGGAATTTGAGGAATATGGTCTGAAAGTATGTAATGAAAGAGTTTAGAATTTGGATCAACTAGGTTGGGAAGCTTGGTTTTTACTTACTGTTTTTATGGCTTAGGAGGATGTGATTATGCTAATAGTTTTGAATTTCATGCCTTACTGTGAAGACAGCTGGTGATAAAAGAAAAATTCTCAAGTTGTGGTATAAGGGGTCAGCTGAATCAAAGCCTATCTGGTTTTATTTAAGTACTGAAATGTTATATAATATCAGTCTTCCTATATGGCAGTGAATGCTGGAAAGTCTCTTCACAGATGAAGAAGAGACTTGAAGTTACACAAATGCGGTTCTACAAAAGGATGCTGAGAATACCATATAATGTGAGCAACAAGGAATTTCAGAGAAAATAGAAAAAAGGATGCTTTTACTTAACATCAGAAAGAGTTGAAATTTCTAGAGCACATAATGAGAAATGAGGGCTTGGAAAATTTGATACTCACAGGATAGACTGAAGCAAGAGAGAGACATAGAAATACAATGCACAACTTACCTAGCAAGCTTGAGTAAAATGGTTGGCAGGACAGGATTTAGGAGAGGTAATAAAGAGATAAAATTTATTAAGAGCTACAAAGGACAGGAAATTGTAACGAACCATGACGATATTCAGTCAACCCCCCACGAGGGCGTCATGTGGCACAAGGCCTTTTTAACGTGGGTATTCTGAGTCCACGGGCTCGGCCAAAAAATAGCCCATTGAACCCGCATAAACGGGTTCAGGGCCGGTCTACCTCCCCGAAGGAGACTGCGCCCTTCGGCGTAGCCTCCTTCGGGTTCCTCCCGTCTCTAGGATGAGAGTACAACCGTGCAGTCGTTCAAAACTCTGCACGGTTGTACTCTCATCCTACGAACCATGACCTGATGTGACATAGCACAGAGAACAAAAAGAATATACAAACTTATACATTTATTGAATCTATATATACTCTTTGTTCAAAGACATTTTTTCCAGATTCAATAACAAAAAATAACAATTCAACTTTTTTTAGCCATTAGTTGTTTGTTTTACCACTGAGCTCTGTCAGGAGGTTTTAAGGAAAAGAACTATACACCTCAGAAGAAAAGAAACCTGAAAGTGGATAACAAAAACATCAACCAATAAAGAAACAGCATGAAGAGTTACTAATTGCATGTACACATTATAAAAGGAGGTGACACTGGATTCCAACTATATTTTCTGCGTTTCTCTTTTATCTGGTTAGTCATCCAGCAAATGGAAACTACTGCAGGACAGATCTGAGTTTTACAGATGAGTGGCAGCTGTGTTCATGAAAAAGATTATGCCTTTTCAGGAGGTCACTAATTTATTCATTACTTTGTGTATAAGGGTCCAAAATAAATATGTCTTCATTATGTTTTGCATGCATTTGTCCTTGATCACTAATCTCTCCATTACTGTACTACCAGGTGACACAAATACATGTATCTATCAAACCTTTCCAGACCACTGAAACAACTGGCATGTTCTCAGAAAGAAATTACAATGCCAAGCTGCCATGTATTTAAGCGATACTTACATTTGTAAGAAGCTACACTTTTACTACTGAGCTATGTCATTAAGTTTTAAGGGCAAGTACTACTTTTTGGAAGGCTGTTTTATATATTGTCTGGATTTTCAATTATATAAAGAGAAACATTAGTGCATGTCACATAATTTTCATCTATAGGTAAATGGAAGGATACAGACAGCCTTTGATGCTGCTGCGAAATGTCAGGACAAATTTCTTTTATTAAATTCATATGCATTATCATAGATTCATGGTTTGAAGAATTTGTGAAAAGTCAGGTCATTTGAAAAAATGTAGCAAGAAAATTTAGACTAAACTGTTAAATGTCAAAGGAACAAAATTGGTTATTCAAAATAAAGAAATAAAGTTATTTCTTGAGCAAAATTTAAACAAAATAAACTGCACAAGTATATATGTGAGCAAGTATATTGCAACTGATTTCCTTTTAGCAGGAAATTATGAAGATTGCAAATACTATTAACCCTAATTCCACAGATGGAACATTGCTAGATTGTAACTACTCTATTGCTATTATTATGGCAGATGTTCAGATGAGTTATATTCCTTAATCCAACCAGTGCAGACTTTCACAGCTAGGACCATCATGCCATGTTTATTGTGACAAATCATCCCTATTCCCTTTGCTTTCTGTTGATAAGGAAAACATTCCACTCAGATGGCTTCTACATCAGAAATATTACTTTGTTTCTTCAGGACTAGAATTAAATGATATCTATCCAATATGTCCTCATAAAATGTACTTCCTACTTCCTCGTTCCCCATCCCTTACAACAATCTCACTCAGTAATCCTCTACCTTGAGTGATCCTTGGTCCTTGTATTGGGTGAATTAACAATAATTGTTTGCATTCATTTTAAAGCAAATGAGAGACTTTAAAATAAGGGAGACAACTTAGATCTATTTTTGTACTCGTTCTTTTTATCCTGTAAGTTATGAGTGGATGTGCAGTGAAAAAGAAATTGGAAAGCAGAGTTCAAATTCCGGTTGAGTATGTTGCATTTATTTTTGTAGTATGAATCCATCTCTTCTTCCCCCAGCTATGGATTAAATAACAGAGTAAAATGAACTTTCTAGCTTTGAGTGGTAACTAGTATATGATAGAAAGAAAACTTTAAATTCCAAACTGTAGAGAAGGCATATTTCCTAAGAAGGCAAGGCAATTCACAGATAATAAAGGAGTCTATTAAGAGTCATGGCATTTTCAGTAGATATGAGTAAAACTTTAAATATGTTAGTTTTTAGCTATATACATGTTTTGTTTATTTTTTTAAATCTTCATCTTTCTTTATATGCTCATATGTATCTGAAAAAAAGAACACCTCTAATTAAAAGATTTTTAAAAATAACCAATTTTGTAGGGTTATGAACAATTTGATGTTTAACTGTAGAGACAGAAAAATGCTTGGATCATATTTTTAGGATTTAGGCAAGTATTTTCTGTTTTCAAGATGATTTTTAATCTCTGAAAAAACCTTGTTATATACTTGTTGAAAGTAAAGTAATTTTTTTTTCTATTTTTTTCTATTTTTTTTTTATTCATTTCATCTGAAGCAAAACCACTAAGATTCAATAGGTTACTGAGAGTGAAAGAGAATGAGAAGACTTTAGTTAAGACATAGGGCAATAAAAGGTAGGGTCAAGATGACAAAAGGGGATGACTGGTGTTGCATTTAAATTTTTCAAGATGGTAGGTGGTAGGAAAACAAAAAAAAAAAAAATGGAGGAGAGTTCCACAAGTGAGAAGTGTTAGTATAGAAACTATTAGAACTTAGTTACTATTTAAACAGTAAAATGATGATACTTTGTTGCCAATCTGTAAGTA
This sequence comes from Acanthosepion lycidas, assembly GCA_963932145.1. Taxonomy (NCBI): domain Eukaryota; kingdom Metazoa; phylum Mollusca; class Cephalopoda; order Sepiida; family Sepiidae; genus Acanthosepion; species Acanthosepion lycidas. The sequence goes on along the minus strand of OZ010571.1, from coordinate 32,715,064 downwards.
CACTTAAATTCATGTGGTCAAGTAACCAAGGAGGAGAGGTCATTAACAATCTCTCAACAATCTGAATTAATCTTGAAAGACAAGAAAATTCATGTTTTAAATATTATAATTCTTATATAATAAAACTTCACCTAAATTTAAATGACACAAAATGTGACAAAAAATGTCTGATGTTAATAAAATTTTAAAATATTCTTGCCAAGAAAATGGAATATCTTGATACAGCTAATCAAATTTCTAATATATTCCAAAATGATCTCCAACAACACGACACCTTTTTACTGAGGTGAGAATTTATAAAATCAAGAACATTTAAAATACAATTAAAAATATTTCATATTAAAATATATTTAACTCTAAGCACACACTGGTGTACACATGTTACAAGATATATGTACATGCTATTATTAAATAAATATTGTGAAATATATATATATATATATATATATATATATATATATATATATATATATATATGTATATATATATATATATGAAACACATAGTGCATACCAAGAATGTGATGAAAATTTATAATTTACATTTTTATACTTTGCTTTTATTCATAATCTAATTATCTCAATATAATTATGTAGAAGTATTTATGATAGACAAATATATAGGATTTTCCAGAAGCATAAATTTATGAAGATCCTTATATGCATGTGGAATTACAGAGAAAAGTTAAATTCAAAAACATTTTATAATTTAGTTACATATACACATATGTATGTGTGTGTAAATGATAAATATTTCTTAAATTTGATTTAATAAAGGTAAACACACACACACACGTGTGTGTGTGTGTCTATGTATATTTAATGTTCAGAGTTCTTAAATTAGTTTGTTTATAGAATTAGTTTGACACAAGAGTTGTGTATATGTTTGTAAGCAATATTGATAAGCAGGTAAATGCAATTGTACTAACTGAACTTCGAAACAGGTGAAGAACTTGAGGAAGAATGGGTGAGTATAGCAAAATATCATCCCAAAGACAGACAATTAGAAAACAGACCAGAATAGTGAAAGATGCCTTTCAAAAGCTAAGAAAAGTATTCAAAACAGGAAAATGCCAAGAGAAGCAATGGCTGGTATATAAAATCCAATTTCTCCAATCAATTTATTCACAGTTGAAGAAGAGACTGAAATGACAGAAATTAGTTTCTATCAATGAACCACAGAATATTACAAGCAAAACATGTAAGTAATGAAGAAGCTTTAAGAATATGAACAACAAAGAAACTTATGAAAACAGAAAAAGATAGCTGAATTTTGATAGACACATAATGAAGAAAGAAGACTTGGGGGACTGAATACTCATTGGGCAAATTGGAGAAAAGAGAAGAGCATGTAACCCACTTGATGAGTCAATTAAGAAAAAGGTTCGCAAAAAAGGACCCACAAAAAGAACAACGGATAATAAAACAGAGTTATTAACAGCAAGAAAAGGTTTTTTGATAGATGTAGGAAGGGTAGTGGTAGATATAAAAATAGATGTAGGAAGGGTAGTGGTAGATATAAAAATGGAAGTGATGGTTATATTTATGTACCAATAAGAAACATTTAAGATATGGAATGCTGAAATGAAAAATTTGTATATGTAATTGTCTGGCCATATAATTTAGGTGATTTCATTCAGATATTTTGGGGTGTTGCTTTTTTTTTTTATCACTTTTATTAATAATTGTGATAATAGATCTTTTTGTTTTTTAAGCATTTCACTCCAAGCAAAGTGGGGGCGCCACTAGTATACAAGGAGTTACAGAGAATAAGAGTAAGAATAAAGAGGGGTTTTTGAGAAAAGGGTAAAGAGAAGGTTTGAGATTGAGATCAAGGCATCAGAAGATGTTGATTGACATTACATTCGAATATTTGAAGATTATAGCTATCAAGGAAGCAAGTAAAAAGAAGCGAGTTCCACTGTCGGGAAGTGGGAAAGCAAAAGCATTTGGAGTAGAAGAGGTGGTGACAGTTAACTGGTTTGACAGTGAAAGGGTGGGACTTCTGCTAAGAAAGGCGAACTGTTCTAAGAACCTGGACACAAATTCACTGTGGATGGTCTGGCAATCAAGGCACTTTCTATACACTTCTGCCTTAGTAAGTTAATTTCTGTTTTAATTAAAGCAGCATTATTGAATCAAATTATGGTCCTAGTTATTATAGTGAGTGAATAATGCATTCAGTGTGTTGTTTTGTAAAAGATCTCTTTTGTGTTCGTATAATCGTTTATTTTAATTTCTTGTGGTTTCTCTTATGTATTGCTTGCTTGTGGCAGTTATTACAGGTGATAGAGTAAATTCCTTCTTCAGGTTTAACCTATTATTTTGTTTTGTATTAATTAAGTCTCTTATTATTTTATAAGTAGTTGTATCAAATTTTATATTAAGCTTAGATAAATTATTTTCAATTGGAGTCCTGATAGAGTAGGTAGGCAGAGTAATATATGTTGATTCCTTGGATTGTTTGAACTGTTTATTCGTTTATCTTGAAATATTTAACAAACTTTCTGAGTCACACTGGAGATGAAATAAATAAGGTATTGCAGGAGTATAAAATTATTTTCAATATAGCTCTCCACATCATGTAAATCTTAAGGATGACAATATAATATGGTTGCATACTTGTTTTCTGGAGCAGTTAGCCAATCTCTGTTGCAGACACTTACTCAGGCAGATTTTGTTTCTCCAACATTCAAAGAGACAATCTGTGGTTTTTGCTGCAGCTATGCTGAGCAAACTTTAGGTACAGTTTCTGGGAGAGAGAACACACTATCAGTGACTAAAATAGGTCAGCAGGCTTATACATCATTACAATGACTGATGACTTCATACTAGAATAGCTGTTGGTGATTCTGAACAGTCCTTTCTGCCAAATTTCCCTTACATGGACTTAGCTTTCAGACATTTGTAAATAGTGCCACATGGTGGTATTCTCTTCCTAGCTAGATATTATGAAGAAATCTCCTTAAAAAATCAACCATAGTGAGATTTAAGCCCAGGTCTTATGGTTGGAATGCTAATATTTTAACCACTAGCGAAATATAAGCAGCCACATCAGAGTAAATTGAAATGTTCAGAGTCTAACCAAGAAGATGCTCTAATGTTTGGTCAGATTTTTGGAAGAAGGGCAGGCTTAGAATTTTTTACCTAGTCCTTCTATATATATATATATATATATATATATATTAAAATAATAAGAAAGAACAGTAAGATTTATAACCTGATGTTCTCAGCAATTATTTCTATTTTTAAAAAACAGTGCTCATCACAAACAGTAGAGTAAAATATTCTAATTATTTTCTTTTCAAAAATATGATTCCATCAAGACAGAAAATTTCTATGTTTCAAAACTGAAACTAAATTTATAAATTTAATTATAAAAATTAAACTTAAAATCCATAGTCTCATTCCATTGTCAAGTGATACATTGCTTGACAATGAAATGAGACTATAGATTTTAAGTTTAATTTTTATAATTAAATTTATGAATTTAGTTTCAGTTTTGAAACAGAAATTTTGTGTGTCACATTGAAATCATATATATATATATATATATATATATATATATATATATATATATATATACACATAATATAAAATAAATATTGAAATCAACACATAGAGGTGACAGTCTGTTTCATGCTAAATGCAATTAGCATGAAATAGCTCGTCATCTGTGGGCGTTGATATCAATGTCCACATTTATATTTACATACACTCTATCCTTGATATTGGGCACTTTAACCCATAAATATAGTATATCTTAAAACTATATTTCATGATAATTTTATTTCAAAATATAATTAATCTTCAGCAGCAATGAAAAATTCCTTTCAACAACTTCAATATTGATATTACTGTAATTCTCATGAGAGATACATTCCAACACAAACAAAAGCAAAGGATCATAACTTATCATAAATTCCTGATAGAAAAATAAAAAAAAAAATCTGCAAACAGCTTTTTTTTTTTATTTAAAAGAGATATTGATTTTTTTTTTAATGAATACTACAGGTTCTTGTACAAAATTTTTCCTCATGATTTTAGCTAATGTGACAATTCTAATTATTCCAGAGATGGTGCTTGGAGATTTTGTTTACCATCTGCATCTTGATTAGATTTGGAGGAAATCATCAAGAGACAGTACTAGTAACAAAAAAGGAAAAAAAAACAACAAACAGAAAGAATGAAATCAAAGTGTGAAAAGAGAATAGAATGTGTGCACACACCAGGTGTGGCTTATCATAACACATGTTTTAGTATCAGAAAGTTTTTCATGACAAATATTAATCAAAATTCTGCAAATATTAATTGAAATTCCACATAAGACTTAAGGCTCTATTCATCTCAAATCATATCTATTCAGTATCTAACATTTATATAGCATATTTTGTGAAGATGATAAATAAAATTCAATAAATCAAAGTGTTTTCCAAATCCTACTGGTCCTCCTAAGGATACAGAAGCTGCTTATCTCCCTTTGGTAAGGATAAGTTAAATGGGTCACACAATGGTGGCTTAATGATGTCACTCCATTCAGTGATGAAAACCATGGTCATTTTTCAGTTTGTTTACAGCAGCCAAATGGTTAGGCTGCTTTCTTTAGCTTGGGCCCCACCATGGCCCAGGCAGAAGCTAAATCTGCTACCCCAACAGCTTATAAGTACATGTTTCTATTTCTCTTTGGAAGCATATCTTTCCCAGATATAAAATGAAACTCCAGCTTGCAGTTTCCATTTTGGGAAAACCCAAGACTTGCATTTTTCCAATCATGGAATATGTCCTTGCCTGGAACATAGATGAATCTGGCCCATTTGAATCTGGAATCCTAAAAATGGCTTCTCCAGATACAGGAGTATCTCCATATTATATGTAAGATCCTTCCTTTTTGTTCCTCCTTACACTCTGCTTTACTGTGTACATATATGTCATATATAATTCACTGCATTGGATATATATATATATATATATATATATATATATATATATATATATATAATTTTATGTATGTCTCAGATTGCCATCTGGATCCTACCCTTTTACTGTTGAATTAGTTAAATGTAACCACCAACTTTACTCCAACCAACAGTTACTTTTCTTACACTTCCCACCTGTAGAACTCCCTTCCATGTTCTTGCTTCCCTGATAACTTCAAAAATTTAAATGCATCATCAATCACCATTTTCTATCTTTTTGAACCACATTAACCTTGGTTCCTCTTATACCCAGTTTTTTTTCTCCCAAATTCATTATCTGTAATCCCCTGTATACCAGCCTTACTTGGGGTGAAATGATTAAAAAACAATTATAAAAGTCTCTCTGAAAATAAAGCATGTTTGTCATTCCTCTTCCTTTCAGCCATTCCATTCTATCTGTGAAATATCGTCATTATCATATCATGAATATAGTAATGCTCGTAATGGGGGAAGTACAAATGAGAAAAGAAATCTTTCTTTCAGTCACTCCCATACTGTTGTAAAATTTCCTCACAGATGAAGAAGAAACTTGAAGCAAGAGAAATATGTTTCTAATGAAGGATACTGAGAATACCATGACCTGAACATATGAGTAATGACAACTCTTTATGGAAAACGTAAATGAAAAGGACACTTATACTTTTAAGGAAAAAGAGATAGCTGAAATTTCTAGGTCTCATAATGAGTAAAAAGGACTTGGATAAGTTGACACTCCTGGGATATATTGTAAATGGTTGATAGAACAGAGACTAGGAGAGATAGCAAAAACACAAAAGTTACTAAGAGCTACAATGGACAAGAAGTTGAAGTGTCATGATCACCCACATCCTGAAGGGAGATGACACATAGAAGAAAAAGAATTTTGCTGTCAAAGTGTTATTCTTCCACTCCATTATCAGATTATTATGTTCATAAGAGCAAAAAATAACCTCTGAGATATGTAAGAAAAAAACCCTGGAAAATGAAAAAAAAATGTTTCATTTTCACTTTTGTTAAGATATTGTAAAACATTCCCAAACCCTCCTCAAGAGCTCTAAAAATAATGCAATAAAAAGAAAATAATAAATAATGTATAATGTGCTTATATGTGTGTGTGTGTGTGTGTGTGTGTGTGTGTGTATACATGTTATTTACATGTTAACTGAAATAATATTAGAATAATACTGTTTTTCCAATAGCAAATTGTTAAGAACTGAAAATCACTATTTATAAACAAATGAAACGTTTCAAAACAGATAATTAGCCAAAAATTTCAAGTAAAAAATATAAATTAGAACATATTTATATGCTAAAGGCAGTGGAAAATAATGTGAGATTATTTTATTTTGGACACACAGAGATTTAAATAAGAAAAAAATTTAAATTAATAATTTGTTGAAAAGAAAATATTATTGGAATTGTTTTTGTTTTCATGATTAATATTTTAATGGTATCAGTCTACGATAAAAATTGTTTATCAAATTGACATGCCTGCAAATAAAGAACTTTTATAATATAAAAGATCTTTACATAAAAGTTTTGAGTTTGTTATGAAAAAAGTCTGTCTTTGAAAGAATTGTAAAAAGGTCAAGCAGTTAACAATATGGAAAATGAAACTGGTAAACAAATTTGATTTGTACTTACTTCACATGAATACATATGAGAAAAAGTTGAATCTATTTCTCTTCTTATAAGCTACAGTTCAAACAGCAGAGCAGGTTGAGCTTTTTATAGCCTTAGTTGGCAACCAGACTTGATGAATTTAAGAGCAGTACTAGATTGGCGGCAAGCTCTCATCATTTTACAGTTGATATGACTAGATGTAACCTTAAGTTCTATGCTAACAGTTTCTTTTCTCATACTTACTCGTGGAACTCTCTTCCAGCTTCTTGCTTTCAAGGTCTCATCATTTTACAGTTGAAATGGCTAGATGTAAACTTGAGTTTTATGCAAACAGTTCTTTTCTTGCACTTCTTTCTTGTAGACCTCTCTCAGTGAAGCTTGATCTTCAAAAATGTAAATGCAATGCCACTTGTTAACTTCTGTCTTCTTAATTCCTGTACTTTTATTTTTTTTCTCCTTAAAGTTTTTTCTTTTTCTTATATTCTTTCACACTTTTAACTGCAAATCAAGGAGCATAATTCATTATAGGCAGCTAACTATGCATTGTAAATTGCAAAATTCATGGCATTAAATTCAATGCACTCTGGTCATCCACTGAATCTTAGTCTGTCTCCAGATAAATTTTCTTTCCTCTGAATTTAGGCCAGCATTTTTCAACCGGGGTTTCCCTTATGTCTTTTCAACATTGCCAGTAAAGTATACAAAAATAAAAAAAAACTGTTTTTGTTCTGTTTACATTTATATTATAGGTATATGATATTGGTTATTTATGTTTATTTATGTGTTCGATTTTAGAAATTTTTTTGTGAATGAAAACTCCTTGATAAAGTATTATAAATGAACAATATGAATTTTATTTAGCATTACCAAAAATTTGACAAAGAAGTATTAATTTTTCCTTAAACCAGTTATTTAAAAATATATACTATGATATTTACCATATGAACTACGAAGAAAATAAAATGAGAAAGATATGATATATAATTTTGTTTTTGCACTGGTGTTTCTTGAGACATGTAATTTATTTTAATGGTTACGCAAAGGTAAAAAGGTTAAGAAATGCTGATCTAGACAGAAAGGGATAATAGAGTGAATTTGATGATATGTGCAACAAACCCTCACTGTAACCAAGTCAAATGCTTTTCGTAACTGTAGATGATGCAATCATCTTTTTCTCTGACAAAGGATAATAAAGAGAGTTCATTACAAGTTATTTTAATGAATGAAAACAAATTATTCATAAAAAGATTTACAAATGATAAGGTAAAAAAAGAGAAATGACTTTCTCAATATATATATATATATATATATATATATATATATATATATATACAACGTCATCCACAGACAGACTGTTTCACAGCTCATCAGTGTGACCAACTGAATTGGTATCAGCTGGAGATTCTACCACTAAGCTGTCGGCGCACGGTAGGGAAGCAGGTGGATTTTTAGCGTATTTATTTATAGAAACACGCCCAGTGACTGACAGTGACTCAATTCACTATGCAAAGAGTCTCGCTATATATATATATATATTGCTTATTTTTAATCAAATACTTGAAAGACAACAACCACTGTGCTTTTATCTTCAAGTCTGTCAAAATTTAATGTTAGGTAAACCACATATTAAAAAAGTATTTGATGTGCTTTTTTTTTTTTTTTTTTTAATATAACTAAAATAGAAGAATATGCAGCAAAAATGGAGTAATGCTGCCATATATAGATAGGAGCTGCCCAGTCTTCATTTTCCAGTCTTGTTAAAGCTTAAATGTAATTCTGCATCATTATGGGTTACAAATTATTTTTCATCCTGCAACTGCTTTCTTCCAGATGAAAATATTGGCAGCCACTCCCTGTTCTATCACTATTTCCATGAAAAATGTCCAGACAAATTATATTCCTGAGTTCACCAGTTTTAAGCTTCTATGTCTTGTCCTATCAGGCACATTGTAGTAAACCACTATCATTTCCTTTGTATTCCGCTGGTGAGATGTAAGTTCCCCTTGAGCAGCTTCTTCCCACAAACTCCTGCTTTGGGGGAACTGACTTTCAAGAGGATGCTTCCCTGATCACTATAATGTTCAAGTCTAGTGCTGTTATCTTTCCCACATATCCCCATAAACTATGCCTCTTACTCTAACTCGAGTGGCTCTTGGGCCTTGTACAGGGTGAATATCATTGTAAAACAGTTCTCAGTCTGACCTTCTGTCTAAAATATAACCAAATATAACCAAACACTTGTATTTTTTTATTACAGCAAATAAACTGACATATTTAAAAAGAGAAAAATAAGGAAAAACTATGCTTGTTTAATAAGAAAGAGAAGAGGAAAAAAAGAAAAAAGAAGTATTTTCTATTTCATGCTTCCTTTTAGTTGGTTGTATACAAAAATTTTAGATTCCACAATTGAGTTCTGATGAGTGAGGAGCAATAACCGGTTAGCTCATCTTTTTTTCTTTTTCTTTACCTCTCTTCTTTTGTACTGTGACTGTTTTTCCTTTTTATTCTCTTTTTAATTGTGTCCGTTTTGTTTGCTAAAATTAAATTTTGTTCCTTTAACAAGATCTTCAATTAGAATATTTATTTCCTTACCCATATTGATGAGGTAAAAACTTTTTTCAGCAACCTGTTTTATATCATTTCTGTTCTATTTAAAAATTTAAAAGATACACCATGAAATTTCTTCTATTCCTCCAAATCCTCACTATGATAATAGGGAAGGTTCTGTACTGGCAGGATTATTGATGTCAGGGGGAGAGAATTAATGAACAGCATGCCTTTGAAATAAAGCTCAAACAAATGATTAAAAAGCCTTTCTTATTTTCTTTGAGTTTTATTTTGCTTGTGGCACTAGCCAAAAGGCTTAGTAGATTATTTCCCTAAATGCAAATTCTAGAAAATAACTGTAGTAAGAATAGTTAATGATATTTGTGAATTCAGCTGACTGAGCCTCAGGCAAATGGTTACAAGATAGCAACTTGAATAATTGCAGATTCAGATGTAGCTTTTTGTTTGTGCAAATTCTTAGAAGGTTGGTAAAATAAGAACTTTTGATATATGGAGAAAGTTGCTGAATTGTTAAGGGACAGCAGTTAAATCATCCAATGCCTTTAGGTTAAAGGCAATGAGAAAACTTTCTTTTGCCTTAGGGTACAATCAGCAAACTTTAATAATGCATTTGAGAAGATATATGCATAGATACACATGAAATGCTGAAATACATTTATTTGTATATTTTAGAAACAGATTTATATTATTAAATATAGTAGTGAAAACAAAAATAATAAAAGTGGCAAATGTGTAATTCATCAAAACAATTTAAATATAATATATAATACAGATATTTAGCTTTTGGTATGTAAATCACTCTAAAGTAGTTTGTAACACCCTACTTATCATCTCTCAGTTGCATCTCTGTCTTTGGGCAGAGTACACTCAGAGGTGGCTCTGTCAAAGGAAAGTGAGGAAAATTATACTGAGTAGTGTTCAGCCCTGGGGAACAGCTGCCTGAGGCCATGTCCTCTAATTGCACTAAAGAGAGGGATCAGTGCTCGCACAGAGGCCAGTACAACTGGTGGTTGTGGGGGCTCAGGGAATTTTTGTTCCTTGCCCAGGTGTATGCTCTCAGGTTACCCACATTAAACCGAGCTCGTGTCACAACCTGACCTTGTTGGGGGGGTTGAGTAAATACAAATTACTCTAAAGTAGTTTGAAACATGTTTATTTATCATCTCTCAGTTGCATCTCTGTCTTTGAGCAGAGTGTGCTCAGGAGTGGCTGCATCAAAGGACAGAGGAAAATTATACTGAGAGGTGTCTAGCCCTCCTGAAGAGCTGCCAAAGGCCATGCCCTCTCATTGCACCAGAGAGAGGGATTGATGCTTGCACTGAGGCCAGTGCAACTGACGGTTGTCAGGGCTCAGAGAATTTTTGTCCCTTGCTCGGGTGTACACTCTTAGGTTCACCATATTAAACAGACCTTGTGTCACAACCTGACCTCATGGGGAGGTTGTTGAGTAAATACAAATTACTCTAAAATAGTTTGTAATATGTTTATTTATCATCTCTCAGTTATGTCTCTCTCTTTAAGCAAAGTGTGCTCAGTGGTGTCTTTGTTGAAGGATATAAGAAAATTATACTGAGAGGTGTCCAGCCCCGGGGAACAGCTGCCTGAGACCGTGCCCTCTCATTGCACTAGTGAGAGGGATCAGTGCTCGCACTGAGGCCAGCGCAACTGATGCTTGTAGGCTCAAAGAATTTTTGTTCCTTGCCTGGGTGTACATGCTCAGGCTCTATACATTAAACCGACCTTGTGTCACCATGTGACTTCATGGGGGAAAGGTCGAGTAAGTACCAAATTACTATAAAGCAGAGTTAGGGCTTTTTAACCCCAGAATTTGTTGGAGGATTGTGCACCTATTTTGCATTTATTTATATAGATATTCTACATTGTGACAAGAAAGGTAAAATGTTGTAAGAATCTGGATGCAAATTTACTGTGGTTGATCTTGTGATAAAAACATATTCTATACACTTTCAGGTTAGAAAATTGCTTTCTCCTTTAATTAAAGCAACATTTTTTAAGTTGAAATTATGATCAGACTTATTACGATGAGAAATTAATGCTTTGTTCTCACATAATGTCAACATGAAAAAAAAAATCATATTCTTTGATATCAGACATCTTTCAGCATGTTTGAATCATGAAATCTTTATATGCCCCAATTTCCAATGACTAACAAAATGTGATTCTCTCTTCCCTGACCAATGGCTTTGCAGAATTTAATTACAGCAAGCAGGACGAACATAATTAAAATGAAAGTAAAAAGAAAGTAACTACATCAGTAATTTAATAAGAAAAAAAAAGAAAGAGAAAATGAAACAAATGTGTGAGCTAACTGCTTATTTTCTTCACAGATCAGAACTCAAATGAGGAAAATAAATTTTTTGTACAATTAACTAAATGAAAGTATGGAACAGAAAAATACATCATATCAATTAAGTCCCAGAAAGTATCAATTTTGTTTACATAAGGCTTTTTTTTAAAAATCAGAATCATCCCAAGCAAGGCAGTAATGCCACTAAAACACAAGAGGTTACAGACAGAAAAAGAAGAGAATAATCAGGAGGACAGTAGATAGCAATTGACATTGCATTTAAATTTTTGCAGATTAGAGTTGGCTTGCAGGCATGGAGCCAGAAGGAAGTTCCACAAGTGAGAAGTGCAGGAGAAAAACTGTTAGCAGAGAATTTACAGCTACAACTGGCTAGATCATCTGTAAACTAAGACCTCTACACCAGTCTAGTGCTGCATGTAAATTCAAAAACTCTAAGTATCCTAGTGAAGAGCTCATTTGAAAAATTACCATGATAGAAAAGACATAGAGAGGCAACCTTATGGTGGTAGGAAAGTGATTGGGGCTGAGCTGCCAGATCAGGACCAATAATATTCTTTGGATCTTGAATTGTTATCTTGATTTAATGAAATAGTTACTAGGACCTTTCGATGATAATTCAAATATTACCTGCACAGAATTGAGATCATGACTTTTGATAAAAAAAACTCATTCTGTATTTGGTGATCTGCAATAGCAGACTTATGCAAATTGTGTAGTTGACCTTTCCTGATTGATTCCAGGTCATACTGAGCAATTGTTTTGTCAAGAAGATGGGTGGCTCACATTAACATTTAAAATAATAAGTTAAAGAAGTGTGAACAGCCCAACATGCAAATTACAAATTGGAGATACCAAAATCAAACAAGTACAACAATTTAAATACATGGGAAGTGTTTTAATAGAGCACTGAAAGTGAGGCACTGAAAGTGAGACACTGAAATATAAAGGCACATTGGAATAGTGAAAAATCCCTTCCAAAAGCTAAGCAAAGTATTAAGAAACAAGAAAATTTCATTAGAAACAAAGAAAAATATACTGAAATGCTATGTAATATCAGTCCTCGCATATGGTCGTGAATACTAGACAATCACATCATACATCGAAAAGAGAGTTGAAGCAACAGAAATGTGGTCCGATAGATGGATGCTGAGAATAACATGGACCCAGCAAGGAAACAAAAAGGACACATACTGAAAGTGATAGTTGAAATTTCTAGGGCAAATAGTGAGGGGTTTCAAAGATTTGATACTCAAAAGATATACTGATGGCAAGAGGAATGAAGGAAAACAATGCATAACCTACCTAGAGATCTTGAGTCAAAGGATAGTGGAACAAGGGTAAGAATAGATAACAAAAAGACAAAATTTATTAAGAGCTACAAAGGACAGGATATTGTGGAGAGCCATGATCACCAACGTCAGAAGGGACATAGTACATAAAAGAAGACAGCTTTTATCTTTCTATTTTCACTCTGCTTTCTCTTCTGACACTGCAACAATCTCTTTCCATTTTAAATTTCTTCTTTAAACCCTAGCAATTTTATCTTGGACTTCATGAGAATATTTGCCTGATAATGTTTTTAATACCCAAAGTAGATATATGTAGAGAATGTTATATGTATGGATTCTTGGTAAATAAACATCTAAATGGGATAGAGACAATAGCTTCTTTTCATTTCACATGAGAAGATCTTTTGTAACAATAGAATTATAAATGTATATATTAATCTTCTTAGCATCTGTGTTTCAACTGCAATATCTGGATTTTTCAAGAATGAATACAAAACACCTGATTAAAAACATCACAGAATTCTGATTATAATAGCATTCCCATGTTCCTTTAAGAAGCAATATATGTAGAAGAATTCTTCATATAATATTTTTTGACTGTTCTTTATACTATTTTTCATTCAACACAAGGCCCAAGAACCAGTGAAGTCAGAGGGTTACTCAATGAGTTTTTTGTAAGGGAATACAAGGAGGGAGTAAGTGGTGTATATTATGAGGATATGCAGGATAGATAACAGTTGATGCTAGACTTGAATAGGTTCAGATTGGAGTGATTGTGGAAACATCCTCTTGGAAATATGTTCCACAATGAAAGAGTTCTGTGGAAGAAACAGAGTGGAACTTCCTCTTCACCAATGGAATCTGAAGAGAAAGAGGATGAGTTCACTATGTACATCACATGGTGTATCCTAGTTTTGAAGGTTTAAACTGGTGGAACTAAATATTGTAGTTCATCTGAGCATCAGCCATGAAAATAATGGCAGAATAATGAGATACTAGCAATGCTTTATCTGTAGGAAAGGGGTTGTATCATGGAAAATAATTCATCACACACAAGGACTTGTAAAGGCTTTGAACTCTGTCAAGGCTAGAAAGTAAGGATTGGGAAGCTCCAACACAGATATAGCAGCCATACTCCATTATTATTCTGATCTGACTCTTGTAAAGATAGAGCATAGCAGGAGGAATCAGATACTTTCTGAAGTGATAAAAGGAACTCACCATTTTTCCAGCATCATATATATGAATTCTATTTGAGGTCTAGGGGGTGAAATTGAGTTCCAGCAGATAAAGCAAGAAGACTTATTAAAAATACAACCTTTCATGATGACTGAAGAAAACTCAGGGTCTATTTGGTGATAATGAAATGTTACTAGCTTGATTTTAGAAGTATCAAATATTACAAGCCCATTTTTCCCCTCCGCTTGTAAACATTAAATAAAGATGCTATAATCTTCCATTTGGGGATTTCGTGACTTGTCTTACTATGTGAATAAAGTTAATTTAATTTATGTGATTGGTTAAAGCTAATTTCCTTTATTTTTGTTGTTTTGACTTTTTCACTGTATTTTGGCCATCTACCCTCAAGCCATTCTCAGGTATTCTAGAGATTCATCAAAAGGCACCTGAAGAAAGTTGGGAAGTAAGTGGCTGAAATGTTCTAAAAAAACAAAGAAGGAATATAAGGAAATTAACCAGAACCAATCATATACAATGATTAAAAAATTGTCTAACAAATTTCAGACAAGCAAATAAAATTACTCCATACTAACTCCAGGTATTGACCTAGTGTTTATATCCAAAATAATTAGAAAAATGAAATATCTACAGGGATGAACATGTTATTTTTGTTCCTGTAAAATCCTTAATGTACAAGAAAGTATAAATATGCACATTAAACAACAATACAGGCACAAAAAGATATTAAGTATTGTTTTGGGCGAGTTTAGTGATATATGACAGTGTAATGTGGCTATAAAGACTAGACTTTTGCTACTGGCACTTTTCAATCAGTGCTCTTAAAGAGAAAAATGTCAAGGGAAAAATAAAACACATGCAACTTGGTATTGGAGAATCATTTTTATATGATGGAATAAAAATCGAGATAATTTTCATCTTGACAAGTGAACCATACTCAAGCACACAAACCATACATCATTGGAAAATAGTAAATTTTCTTTCCTTTTTTTTTCTTTTTCTATTTTCTCGGCAATACTGTAAATGCCAGGTTCACTTCATTTCAAAGCAGTCAATATACTTAGAAAAGTGACTTTTGTTGAGAGATACCAATACCATTAGACTGTCTGATAAACAATTTCTTTGTACTGGCACAAGAAAAAAAATAATACAAAAAAATACTCAAAATAATCTATACTGATATACTTTTGTCTATATTTCTGAGATGAGGTATTGTAACTATTTACATTATTTACATCATTTGGACTGTTGTCCTCATATTGCCATTTTCACTATGTTTTTGATCATTGTATGTTCCGCCCTTCTTCAGGTAGTTTATATTGGAATTTTAAACTGAACCTGAGTTTCTCCATATTTTTTGTATATAAAGTCTGTACCAATCCTTCAACATCTGTCTATAATTCTGAGATAAGGTATTGTAACTATTTACATTGTTCAGACTGTTATCCTCATCTTTATTTATCACCTTTATTTACATTTTGGCTGTTGTACGCCCCAGCCTTCTTCAGGTGATATAGGTTGGAATTTTAAACTGACCCCTTTATTGAGTCCAGGGGGTGGATTGTTCTAATTCCACGTGCCATACCTTTTTTTGATATCTCAGTTTCAGTTATTTCTCTTCAGTAACTCAACTCTCCAAGTTGGTTGAGTGATCCAAAAAGTAACTTGACCCAAATAGTTTTGAGTTCAATACCTGGCCACATTAGAGAAAACAAAAACTTGAAATTTATCTGATAAATTGCAGTCATAGTAGATCTTGTTAAATTCCAAGCTATTTCAAGACAAATTTCAAGTTGCACAAATACATTTTCTTTTTTTAGATTAGCAGTAATTTGAGAGGAAGTCGTAGAGAGCCATGATTACCCACATCCTGAAGAGATACAGAAGAGCATAGAAAAATTAGAGAGATAGTAAAGTTGCAATATAAGTAAAGAAATTATGTAAATGTCATTTGAAGTTTTCAAAATCATGAAAGTTTTTCATTAGGAAAATTCTGACTGATTTATTTTTTGTTGGGGTATTTAACCCTCTAGCATTCAACACACCCAAACCCGACTCGTAAATATTGGCTGTCAAACCACTGTAACCAGCTCTATGCATACTATTTCATAATATATGCCAATGTCATTGCAAATAACACTAGGAGTCCTGAAAACAGTGAGACTTTGAGAGCCAATATTTATGGTGTGGGTTTGAGAGCATAGAAGTCCTGAGACTTTGAGAGCAAATATTTATGGTGTGGGTTTGAGAGCATAGAAGTCCTGAGACTGAGAGCCAATATTTATGGTGTGGGTTTGAGAGCATTGAAGGCTAAAGAGTTAAAGCTGAAACATTTTTGACTCTAGGAAAAATTATTTTATTTTGTTAGCGGATATTGCATTAAAATATTTTTGAAAACACTGATTTTTCCAGATACAAGTCTCACTATTTAAACCATAGCTGGAAGTGGAGATGGGTTCATATTTTACACAAGGGCATTTACAATGTGTAATTGTAATGAACCTGAGTGGAATTCAAACTTGGCTCAGAAGGATCAATGAAGAATGAAGCCCTCAGCATTTAAACATTATAAACTGGAATAATATTGGTTGTGTGAATTTCAAAGAAGAAAGTTTTTTTTTTTTCTTAAATCATTTCATCCCAAGCAAGGTGATAATGTCACTAAGACATAAGAGGTTACTGGGAGTGAAAGTGAATAAGATTTAGAATGCACCAGAAACTCAATCCTAAACAGGAAACAAAGGATAAAGCTCTACTTCTGTTCAATCAATGGTGAAGGATTATGAACCAGGTGGTAGATACTTCTGAACTTGTGCCAAAACAATTATTATTTATCTATCTGAGTGATATTTTTGTAAATAAAAGAATAAATAAATCTATACATGTGTGTGCTTTTTCACACATATGCAGACTCATTTAGATATGAACATAGATACTCTCATATAGACAGGAGAAATATGAAAGAAGACATTGATTAATAGATAAGTATGAAAAAGCAAATATCATATATATATATATATATATATATATAAACTTTTTCTCAGTCTCACACAGAGACTGATAGACACCCTGATGAGTGAGCATGATTCTCCCATCCTGGACACCTATTGCCTATTTTTGCTTTCCATGACTCTGGGTGGTATGTCTATATCAAGCACTTTTTCATAGCTGTCAGGGTTCAATGGGTTAAATTTAAAAGTTATTAAGCAAAAGTTATTAATATTTTAAGTTGAAACAAAACATTTTGGCTTTGTTTTCACTGTGTCATAATCAGAAGATATTGTCTTGAGCCAACAAACCGGTACTATCTTTATCCAGAATAACAAGATTCTTAAACAAAAATTCAAATATTTAAAAAGAAATGTTCATTATAACAAAGAGTAAGCAAAAAAAGCTTCTTTTTTTTTTTTTAAAGAATTTTTCCATTTCCTTTGAAAACTGTGTTAAAAGATGACAAGCAACATTATTTGATGTATGTTCTTTTGTAAAAACCATATTTACTTTTAGGAAAAGTTTGTCTTCAAGTTTTTATACAGTGGGGAAAATAAGTATTTCATCTCCTGCTGATTTTCAGAGTTTGTCACCTTAAAAAAATAGGAATGGTCTATAATTTTCAGGATAAGTCTGTCTTGAAAGTGAGGGATAGAATATAAAACAAATTCTAAAAAAATCACATTAAATTAATTTTTGAGCATTTATTTCTTTTTTATTGAAATAATAAGTATTTCACCCCTTAGCAAAACATAAATACTAATGCTCATACAATATGGATCGGTCTACTTTCTGGGCTCACATGTGAACTCGATCTATATGTAGATTTTTGACTCTCATTGAAACTGAACCTATGACTATTTTTTGACTCTCATACAAACCAGACCTAATTCACCTATCTATTGTTTATAAAAATAACAGAATTTTGTGTTAGAACAAAACAGCCCACACCAAACAAAAAATTTGTCTTTCTTTGTTTTGTTATGTGCAAAAACTAATTCCCTCTGCTGTAAGCACTTTGAGAAAATATCCACATCCTAAAAAATATGAACTGAAAATTTGGCACAAGTTCCTTAAATTACAATGGAGTGTGTATGGGGTTAATTGAAAATATACTGAAAAAACATTAAATGATTTCATGGGAAGGAATAAAAGTGATCATAAAACAATTTCTTTCATGTCATCTCTGTTCAGGGTGAGGGCAATCATGGCTTCCCAAAACTTCCTGTCTCAGTAACTTCTGAGTTGTTGTTTGTCCTTGTTCTACCTTTCATTCATACAAACTCATCAAGTTAGATTTTGCTGTTTATAACTACCTCTTTAATATATCCTGTGAGTGATGAATTCTCCAACCCCCCTTTCCTCATTAAGAATTTCAGCTGTCTCTGCTTATAAAACGATTAAGTGCACATTGTCTTTATAAAATATCAAAGATGAATTTACTTTCAGCGTTCAAAACAAATGAAAAGAATTTGAAAACTATTTTTAAAATAAATATAAGGGATAAGTATTTAGTCTTATGTTAAAGTAATATATGACGTAAAGTAAAACGTTACATATTTAATACTTGTTAAGTTACATTCAGTAATAGCATTTTTTGATAACTATGAGAAAATCAATTATAAAATAATTTAACATTCCATATTCAGAACTAGCCAATATCATAAAAACTTATAAAAACCAGAAAATGGCCCACCTGAAATTCCATTTAAAAACATTCTACATGAATAAAATTAATCTGGAGCAGTTATTTGTATTCAATAAAATCTAATTAAAAGTACTAAATCAACTTTTGCATTTGCTTACTTTAAAAGATCTAGAGAATTTTAAATATAAATTATTTTGGTTATGTGTATCCTATTCTGTATAAATTCAGTAGTTGGACAGATGTTGGAGACTTTTGTAGCTTCAACCAGAGTCACCACGGGCAAAGTCTGCTTAGCCTTTAGTCTGTTTGTTAACAGAGATTAGGGTCAACACCTGACTTGCCTTCAGGTTTTAATTTAAATCACAATAACACACAAATACAATATTTGTGATAAAAGTATTATGAGTTATTCAAAAAGAACTGCATAGAAAAACAAAAGAAAAAAAGAAATTATTATCCACTGATTTACAATTTGATCGTTTTAGTTATAACATTTAGATATATCTGAATGAGTCTGATGCCATGCATTGCGTCCATATGAAAGTCTTGATTCTGACCCCAACCCAAATAATCAGAAAATCTATCTCCTTTTGGAAGAAAATTATGATAAATTAAAAAAGAAAATCACCAACAAAAATTGGGTTGACTGTGATTACAACAAATTTATATTGTTATTCAATATAATCAAAGTGCAAAATATAGAAGTTGATTTCTAATCAGATTAAATGCCACAATTACTCATGCAACATCAAATATAGAATAACAGTCATCTCATCTTGCAAGCCATTGTTAGGTAAGAAAAATTCAGTCTTCACAGGCTATTCAATATTGTACTAATTCTAGACTTAGCTAATAATTTTGAAATGAGTCAACAACATTCCAATCTTTGTTCAGACAACAAAACTTATACAATTGATTTTGTTACCATGTTTTAGGCAATTCTATAGACTTCTTCAAGTTTATCCTTCATTAAGAAAATGATTTCTGTTTTACCACCAAAACACAGAATTCCTTGAAATGTTCAACACAACATCGTAATTCTGGCCAGTGTAAATTTCTTTGTTCAGCACATGAGGGTTAGCAGATCATAACCTCAACCACTCTTGGTATTTCAATAGTTTCACCTGAACTGTATGTGTGCTCGTGGAATGTGTTGTTTGTGTGTCTCAGGTTGCAGCAGAATGGGTTGATCTGCCAAGTTTATTAATGACAATCTTCTACTGCTATTTTGTTGAAGAAAAAGTAACCTTAAGACATTTCTCCTTATTATGGATTAAATACCAAAAGAAGCCCCAGAAGTGCTTGAGTGAAATGCTGTGATAGCAAAAATAGTGATACAAAAATTAAGGTTAAATTTGGTAACTAATCTTGGAAGGTTAATATCCCTCCTCAAAGCCCAAACATTTAAAAGATTTGTATGCGATAAGTCTTGAGATTTTTCAGTTCCAAGATTGCAGGACTTATGCTGTTAATATTGTTATACATTTAAGTATAGGAAGTCTGTCAAATGGGTTGGTTAAAATGTTTTCGTAGCACCATCAGCAACAATAAAAAAAAAAAAAAAAAAAAAAAAAGAAAAAAAAGAGTTCATTTGTTTAAACAGAGCTTGGAAGTTTTCTTCACTCAATGCAAGGTTCAAAAGCTACTCAAGGCAGATGGTTACTGAATTCGGTATGTGATATGAATGAATTGGAGGAAGTAGGAAGTGAAGATTATGAAGATATGATGGACAGATAATGATTAATCCTAGACTTGAAATGGTTAAGATTACAGTGTTCAAGGAAGCATCTACATGGGAGTTTGTTTCACAAAATTATTTTGAAGATGCTTTTAGGTGTAATGTCCTTCTTACTAAAAGAATATGTAGGGAATGAGGATGATTCAATCCTATGGATGTGCCATAAAAGTCTTGGCTATAAAAGCATGAAAATATTATTTCTCTTGGAATTAAGATTATTTTTTGTTATTCACTACTGAAAATAAATGCCTTTCTGATGCATTTTGTTTATTTTTCCTGGTCTTATTATTTCACATATATCTCCAACTATTATATCTGTTGTGACTGAATATTATTATATCCATTTTATCAGCTTCACTGTTTAATTGGAAACAATGTTGATTATATCACTAATCTGCAGATGAATTTCAAATATATTTTATCTGACAATGTTAATACTTGTTAGCATACTCTTGAAAAACAAAATGGAAATAAACACTAAGACATTCAATTATCAAATGACAAAGAAAAAAAATGGTTTCTGAGTTGGAAATAAGGAACGAATGCTTTAAAAATAAACATTTAACATTTTTCATCCAATCGGTTACATTCCTGCCAACAATAAAAAGTATGCTTGACAATCACTTTGAAGTGTATTTAAGCAAAGTCCTTGGAAGACAAAACCAGTAAGTAGATAGAGATAGTTACATGCAACATCAGTTCATGAGAGTGGCTTCAAAGAGATTCCTTTACTTATTCACCTGTCTTCCTCACCAAGCTTCATGACATTTACACTCTTCCTCACCAAGCTACGTGACACTTACACTTTCCTCCTCACTTTCTCCAGTGCCTCTATTTTTCACACATACATGTCAAGAAATCACATTTCTTTTCATCTTAACAAACAACTACAAACAAGTAACTTTAACACTTGCGAAGAAAAATTTAGTGGTAAAAACACAAAAATAAAAATATTTTTATATTTAAAAACCTTTCTCACCTTTTTCTTTCTTGTGTGTTGATTCAAAATCTGCAACACTCTGCAATATTATACTTTCAGTACCATAAGTTGTTTAGTTTTTCACTTGTTCTTAACATCGGTTTTACTGAAATGTTTGTCAATAGCTGACTTCCACAATAGTAATATCCAAGGAAATCCTGAAGGAAGCATAAGAGCACCTATGACATACAGTGTATAATTCTTTATGGGGAAATCATACAGGATGCATAATATCCTCCTAAGAAATGCAAAATGCATATTTCTCTTGGCAAATCACATTGAATATATAGTACATCCTTATATAAAAAAGATATATAATGGAATAAGGAATTATGTAAGATGCATAAGGTCATCCAAGATATACTCATTCCTCAGTTTTGTATACATTCCTTCTTCTTCTTTTATGAGCCATGTACCTTCACACCTTTATGTCCCTTGTGACTCTAACCAACATTTGGCTCTTTAACATCCTTCTTTTTCTCTGTAGGTTATTAAGTAGGTTATTCCCTTTATTCTGCTTTCCTTCAATATGACCTGTGAGTGTTAAATTTTCCAAGCTCTCTTTTCTTATTCTTTATACCAGACATTTGAACTCTTCCTGATTTTATGTATAAGTGTTCCTTTTGTTCCTATTTTCTTTGAAACTTCTTTGTTGTTTATATGTTCTATCCATGGTATTTTCAACCTCTGTCTATAGAACCAATTTATTATATTTTGTTCATGATAAAGAAATTGCCTGTCTTTCACTGATCTACAGGAATAGAGATATAAGATAGCAGTTCAGGAGTTCTTTCTTTGTTTCTAATGAAATTTTCCTGTGTTTTGATATTTTGCTTATATTCTGGAAGGCATCTTACACTTTGGATCTCTGGATGCAAATTAATAAAGGTAGTAGTAGCAAGATGTCAGCTGTTGTAATAGTCCATCAACTAACCATCAAAAATACATATATATTTTATGTCTTCAGTATATGAAGAGAAGATTATAGAATTGGTATCTAATATCATTCTTCCTTCATGATAGTGAATGCCGGGCAATTTCCTCCCAGATCAAGAGGAGAATTGAGGTAATTGTTTTACAGAAGGTTGCTGAGAATACCATAAACTGAATATGTGAGTATGAGGAACTTTTAAAGAAAATGGAAACAAAAAGGATGCTTACGCATAGAATCAGAAAGAGAAAATTTATATTTCTAGGACACATAATGAGGAAAGAGGGCTTGGAGAATTTAATACTCACAGGATATGTTGAAGGCAAGAGTGACAGGAACTCAAAAAATAACATACCAAAGGAGATTATGTAAATAAATTGTGGAACAGGGAATACAAAAACAAAAACTTCATCAAAAAATCAACACATTGAGTTAAAAATAAAAAAAATAAAAAAACATCCCTGATGATGTCTAATAGAATAGTCGAAAGCACTCAGTTATACAGAAAGCAATCTTCAGGTCATGAAGATTACATTCAGACTGTTGCCAGTCAGTGTTGCCAAAAACTGCTAAGAACTAATAAAAGGACATGAAGATTGCTTCGAATGCAATCTTCAAGCCTAAAGATTACATTCAAGCATGAAATATATGAATTGAAGATATGGATTCAAATTGACATTTGAAATTATTAAATAAGGAACAAGTAGGAAAACCTTTAAAAATTTTACAGGTTTCAATATTAATGTACCTTCATCAGAAGTTTTAAAAATTTCTGATGATAAACTGCAAAACTTAAATTTATAAAGTTTTTCTAGTTGTATCTTATTTGATCATATATATACATGCATACACAGTCACACATATATTTATAGTTAAATTCCCAGATCAATTCTGTGGGCAAGACAGATTGGTATAAAATGACAATTGGAAAAAATCTTAGATTTTGCCGACACGTTTTGTATTCTGACTTTTTCAAGGCAAAAATGAAACCGAAATGTTTTTGTTGTTATAGTTACATTAAAAAATCCAAATTTAAAAAGATAGACGCTTCTGTCTAAGCATTTTTTTTCTGGTTAATGTAAATTACCTTTATAGTAAGGGATTTTTTTTTTCATGTCGACAATATAGTTAAATTCCCAGATATTTATATTAAACAATGTTAAAACCAGTTGGATGTAGAAAATTTTTTTATTTAATTGTTGATATTTGTTACTTTATGTGAGCATTTTTAAAACATAAATAAAAACTCTTAGTAAAAGTTGTGTCTATAGCAACCATGTTATAAAAAGAACTGCAGTCAATTTGAAATATTTTAGCATTTCTAAAAATTCTGAAAACAATAAAACAAAAAAAAAATTAAAAGAAAATTTTCAACAACCAACTGGTTTTCACATGCATTTAATTTTTATATACTTTATTGGATATTTCCCATTAATCATTTATTATATATATCCTGAGATTTCTATGAATATTGGCATGAATATATATTGTAGAACTATTTTAAATATCTACTAAAATGGATGTGTCATGAGAAATAAAGTAAATGAAGCAATATTGGCTTTTACACACACAATGACGTCATTATAACATGAAACCTACTGAGAAATTAGTTTGTGTTATATTCAGTCAGTCAGTTATGTACCATCCATGATACATGCTTAGGCAATCATATATTTTTCAATACATGACTGACGAGGCAGATTTTTTTCCCCGCAGTAGGTTGCCATTTCTTTCTGTGGTAGATCAGTTACCATTCAAGGCTATAGAGCTATTTACCCATAGCTGGGGGAAGGAGAAGAGGATTCATACTTTTACCAAGGGTATTAGCACGTAAGTGAATGTAATGGATTTGACTGGAATTTGAACTTGACTCTCCGATTCTTCAATGTTAGCCACTATCCATTACTCTACTATGCCTGTTATATTACTGATCAGTAATCACACAGAGAGGCAAAATGATCCACTAATTTCAATGGTAAGTAAATCAAATTCTTCTGTGAGCTGTGTCCCATGTGGATGTTGGTAATCATAACTTGTCACAATCTTTTACAACTTATAGCAAATGTTGGCCTTTTTACTATCACACTTTCTGTTCCGCCATCAATTTACTTTCCCTATTTCTTTCATCTCTGAAATTTCCTGTGAGTAAAATAAATCATCATTAGTTTTTGAATATATTATAGTTCAGTTTGGTTTGTTTTATTTTACAGCATATCAACCTCAATGGGTTATTTAATGCTGATAAGAATTTTATTGTTGGTAATATTTCTTTCAAAAGGGTATTGCTGGTAATATTTTTTCCCCAAAAATTTATTACTGGTAATATTTTCCTTTTTCAAAAATGTACTGCTGTTAATAACATATTGCTGGTAATAATTTTTCCCAAAACAGTATTACTGGTATTAAAACCTATTTTTATACTTTCTGTTATGGGACCTTACCCATAATAACATAATGGACTATTCCATACGTAATAAATACTGCGCCTCAAGAGGAAGCAGGGTGTTCAGTCCGAAGTTGGGCGACCGGCTGACTGGCTGATTGGTTGAATTCTCTGCCTTCGGGTGGGGAGGAACCCGAACGAGGCTACGTCGAAGAGTGGAGTCTCTTTCGGGGAGGTTAACCGACCCTGAACCCGTTTATATGGGTTCAAAGGGCATATTTTGGGCCGAGCACACAGGCTCAGAGATCCCACGTTAAACGGGCCTTGTGCCACATGATGCCCTCATGGGGGCGGTGACTAAATACCGTTCAGTCTGAAGTCTGGAGTGAAGTCCATCAGGAGTTCTGTCAGTCAGTCAGAGCGAGCGAGTCAGTTAGTCGAGTCAGAGGCAGACCGAACAGAGTCGTGTTCAGACAATTACTACTAACCCTGATTGTTCGTACTAACCCTTTCTACTTCGCTGTATATATTCCTGTTTGTAATATATCTGTGTTATTCCATATCCATGTTCTAGTTCTTCTTTATTGGTTCTACCTTGGACTATCACTGTGGTACAAGGAATCAGACCATAACACTTTGTTTTGACCTCTTTTGTGGGGGTAACTCTCTGCCCAAAGCTGGGGACCATGACAGGTGCTACCTTCCCAGGTCAGGGTGGACCTGGGAACACCTGCAAGTAAGAGGTGGTTCCACTCTCCTCAAAAACCTTCTGATCAAAGGTCTTGCTGCCAGATGTAGTTTATTATCTTACCCAGGACAGGGATATATTATAGATTTATGATTTATTGTTATATGAAAGTATATAAAATAAGATAAACAACTGTTTTTATTTCATTTTCACTTTCAATACAACATCTGTGTCAACTTTGTCCCAGGACATTTATAATGGGACTTTACTCTTTTTACTTGTATATACTAAATCTTGGATTTGTTACAGAATTATGGCAGGTGTATGTAATAGTTTTAAGATGTCTGAATTTCTAAGATGAAGTATTGTATTTATTGTTCAAAATAACTTTTGATATGTAACCATATTTACTGCCATTTTAGATAAACTTTGAAAAAAAATCACAAAGACACATCTTTGAAAAATGTTTGAGAAACTAAGTAAATACAAGGACCTTGATACAGAAAATCAGTAGAATTTGGAGTCTCTACTATATTTGCTATGACCCCTCAGGATGTAGGCAATCATAGCTCTCAACAACTTCCTGTCTCTTGTAGCTATTAATAAATTTTGTCTTTCTCCTAAACCATGTTCCGTCATTCATTTACTGATTTACAGTTAACGAATATAAAAATAACTTGAGCATTGGAATAAAAGTAAATATATATATATATATATATAATTTTTCTTTCTAGTATATTTTGATTTTAGTTTTATTGCTTATATATATATATATATATATATATATATATATATATATATATATATGACTACTACTTTTTTCTAAAGCCTCATAATTTCACCACCATCTACTGTGATATATTATAGAAACCCAATCATATGTCTAAATCTGAAATTTTTAAAGAACTTACTCCAAACAAACAAACCTTCTAATGATTAATGTTCCTGAAAGAGGCCTGAAACTGATTTGTAGCCATGATTAACTCACTTCTGAAATCCCCTTTATACTGATTTTCTGTTGATCGATGTCATTACCAAATTTACCAGAAATATTTGGTGCCACAAATCCTGCTTAATTATCCATCTTTGACCTTTAGAAAAAAATCATTCTTTGATCATTTTTCTAGTATGGCTCTCAAACTTGGAAGGAACAACAATGACAAGCAATCAATATTTGTTACTCTACTGTTAAAAAAATATATGTTATGAATTATATTTACACCATGAACAATATTCAGAAAATTACATTCACATTGTTCCATTTTCGGTAATAAAAAGAGTGACTGTTGAAGTATACAGAAATTATCAAATTTCAGAATAACCAAAGTATCTTTTGTTTTCAAGATTATTCAATGCTTCATAAAAATGCATGGAAATATTTATTAACCTTTTATAAATCAGAATTTAATGAAATATTTCATTATTTATGAAAGCTTTCATGATTTGCATATTACAAAGAACATATGACTGGAGGTGATGGAAATATGCAAATTACAAATTGGAGATACCAAAATCAAACAAGTACAAAAATTTAAATATCTGGAAGGTGTTTTAACAGAGGATGGTAAGTGTGAGACAAAAATCTGAAGGTAGATTGGAATAGTGAAAGATGCCTTTCAAAAGCTTTGCAAAGTATTATGTATTTGATTGATCAAACAAATTATGAAAGTTTATCCTCCTCTTTTGCCTGACACCTTAGGCAGTGGTTCCCAAATGGTGTGATATGCCTCATAGGTGTGCCGGAAGAGGATAGCAGGTGAGCAGAATGATTGAAAGACAATCAATGATTTAGAAAATGTTTCAAAAATTCTCATGCCAAAAATAAATATGATTTCAAAATTTTAAATGTTCTTATGGATTACATGTAATTGCATGCATGATCCCCAGTATAAATAGTTAAAAATTTTACTATTATAATATTTTGACATTATATCAAGTACTAAGAATATAGTAACTAGGGTATGCAAATTGGAGGAAAGTGTGATCAATGATAATGTTCTGACTTCAAATCTGTGGTTATCTTCTTTCAACCCTCTCTCAGATTTCTATTTTTAAATGTACTTTTTATCACATAAAACTTGGGGAGGCACATGTAAATTTTAATTCTAAAAATGAGGCCCAGAGAAAGATAAAAAGTTTGGGGGCCGCTGCCTTAAGGAATAGATATTTTGTTTTGCTATAAGAGCTGAATTATTATAATTTTTTTAAGTCTGAATAACCTGATGCTTAAATAATATATAAAGATGTTTTCTTTCGTAGGACGTTTTTTTTTTTACTTTGGCTGATTCTTATTAATTTCACTATTTCAGAAAATAGAAAGACTTTGTTAGAAATAAAAGACTACTGAACTGTTATGTGATATCTATGCTCCTATATGGCAGTGAATGCTGGACAATCTCCTCACAGATGAAGCAGCATAAATGTGGTTCTACAGAAGGATGCTGAGAATACCATGGACTGAACATGTAAGCAACAACAAAGTTTTAAAGATATTTTTAGTATGGCTCTCAGACTTGGAAGGAACAGCAATGACAAACAATCAATATTTGTTACTCTACTGTTAAAAAAATGTATATGTTATGAATTATTTTTACACCATGAACAATATTCAGAAAATTACATTCACATTGTTCCATTTTCGGTAATAAAAAGAGTGACTGTTGAAGTATACAGAAATTATCAAACTTCAGAATAGCCAAAGTATCTTTTGTTTTCAAGATTATTCAATGCTTCATAAAAATGCATGGAAATATTTATTAACCTTTTATAAATCAGAATTTAATGAAATATTTAATTACTTATGAAAGCTACCATGAAACAAAAAGGACTCACCCTGTTTCCACTGAGTCCTAGTACACACTATCTGGCCCAGGGATTGAACTCATAATTACTATGTCACCAAAATTATAAAACCAACATTTTAATCCACTAGAATTCTCTATGGAGAACATGAAGTCTTAAACCTAACCTGCCTGCTGATGAGTGACTTTTTGCTCTATGCAGCGTTTGAACTTTTGCCAATCTTCTTTCTTCTTTTGTATTGCCATTCATTCACTCACTCAAATTTGTTATGTAGGTTATTCCCTAAGTGGTTAGCCAACCCAATAATTGAAGAATAATAATATCTATCATTGTGTAGCTATTATTTATGAAGAGTAGCTTCATTTTGACATAAAGTTAGAATTATGGAGCAGCCAGAGAAGAATGAACCCACATCTCAGAAGTAATGGTCCACAGTTCTATCAAGCTAGCCATTATATAATAATAAAGTTCCCATCTATATATATCTATAGAATATATGCAATCACATTTGAATCTGAAGGAGCAACAAAACAGATTGCCGATTGCTTTTTCATGTCAGAGTAACATATTATAAATTTAAATCACTTGAATCATGTAGATTTTACATAATCTATCTGTGAAAATGCAATTCATTTTGAAAACAGCTTTTATTCTAGTTGTCTGTAGATCAATACCATTACCAAATTAACAAAGTATGTTTTGTTCTAGAAATCATGCTTAATTATCAACCTTTGATCTTTATTAAATTTATTCTGTGATTAACTTTTTTTTTTTATTATTTACCATTCTAACACTTGGCAAGTAATTTTAAGTAACCAAGTCCTTTGAATAGATTATCAGACCTCTTGGTTGCATGCCTGATACTCTAAACATTAATTAGAATAAGTAATTGCTTTGAACAATCAAATAAAATTTTAGTTTCTTGTAAAAGCTACTGATAAAATCAGACATCATATATATTGATTTATAAATTGGCTGTTGGCAGTCACAAGTAGTTTTTATCTAAACAGTTTTGTGCTTACAGAACAGTCTTTTGCAACTAATGAATTCTATTTTTGCCTACTGTTTTACTATTATAAATGAGGGGGTACTGGAAAGTTCATTGCCTCATCTACTTCTTAAAATGTAATCAAATGGCTAAACATCAGATTTTTTACAAAACTTACTTTGATTGAGAACTTTACAATACCTCTTGTGTGTGTATGTGTGTGAGTGCATATATATATATATATATATATATATATATATATACACACTGGTTTGACTACCACAACATTATCAAGATGTCTTACTTCAATAATCAATAAAAACTTAAAATTATTATGCTCTCTATATCAAAATCAACCAATCAACACAATTTATTATGAATATAGCAACAACATATTAAAATACATATAACATTTAATTCCATATTACATTTCTACCAAGCTACCTTACATTGAAATGCTTGTTTTGCAAACAATCTATAGCTACCACAGATAATCTAAAATTTTAATATAATTACAGAGTGGGTTTGCATGTGTCTATAAAAATTACCATCACTATGGAATGCAGATTTTATTGGAGTTACAATAAGTTTGTCTTTGTAATTTATCCCTGATGAAGATGATCTTTGAAAAGATTGAAATTACTCAGGTTAACAAAAACTATGGTGCCTTCCTTGATGAATTTCATATTAACTTCAAGAAACTGATTAGACAACTGGAAAGGATCAGTATAAAAATAAGTAGACACAAAATGTCTATATTATTCATATCTTTTGTTAAATATGATAGACAAGGAATATTACAAATAGAAAGATGCTCTCTTGAATTCCAGCCACACTCAACACATGAAGGTTCTGAATAAACACTACTGCTAGTATTCAAAACAACATCAAAAAATCTTAAATGGTTAAAACATGAAGAGAAATTAACAACACCTAAACAGCCTCCCCAATCCCTTGAAAATAGCAAAAGAAGTGACTGAAAGCACTTGTGACAATGGCCAATATGGACAATTTTTGCACACTCTTACTCCCAACAAAGACTGCTAGAAAAACTAAATAAAAAATTAATAAAATTTTCATTGCCTGTCATATTTAATAAAAGATGATTAAAAGAAAAGATAGATAGATAGATAGATAGATCATTAGATGTCCTATCTGGCTGCAATACAAGTCTTTAACTAG
This sequence comes from Acanthosepion lycidas, assembly GCA_963932145.1. Classification (NCBI taxonomy): domain Eukaryota; kingdom Metazoa; phylum Mollusca; class Cephalopoda; order Sepiida; family Sepiidae; genus Acanthosepion; species Acanthosepion lycidas. The sequence continues at coordinate 32,684,774 of OZ010571.1, read as the reverse complement.
AATATAAATTGATGGTATTTTGCAAATTAAAACTGCATCTGCAAGGTGAAGCAAAATTAATATAAAATACAAAATTTTTAAGAATTTATAAAACAGACAATTTTAATAAATAATAATTACATTACAAATTAAGTAATTGAAATAAAAGATGATTTTTTATGCAAAGAACAGAATCAAATAAAGAAAAGAATCAATTTTGCTTCCAAAATATGCTCTTTCAATAAATGTATTGCTCCAATTATGTTTTTAAAAATGTAATGTTCAAACATATTTCCCAATTTATTGCAAAAATTACATCATGAAAAATTCAAACTTACTTTTACTCTAACAGTAAAACACTAAATAACTGACAAATGTATTGCTTCATCCGAGACTGTCATATTCATTGACATTTTGGAAGTAGCTTTATATGATATAGCTCTTTAGTACAGTATAGATTTATAATTCTCTATAAACAAGTAGTAATGGGCTTCAGTAATTTGAGAATTTGAAGGAAAACTCATGTTTTAAATGTTTATTTTCTCCTCAAATGCTAAGAGAGCTGCTCATATTTTTGACTGATTTATTTCTTAGAAAATAATTTTCCTGTGATGAAAAAGAACCAATTTATTTGAATACTCTGCAGTTTCATTTACAATGCATTTCCCTATTTTTATATGCAAAAAAGCATGAATATATTTTATTTTTCTATCTAATCTCAAATCCACTTTTTTATGTGTAATGAAACAACCTTTACTAGTAAAACTCAAAGAGGTTTTTATTCAGTCAAAATGTAGAAAAGTTTTGGAATGAAACAAAAATTACTCTTTTTTCCAAGAATTTGTCATGGTCTCTAATGATATTTCATTAGAGTCAAAAAAAACAAAACCTTTTCCTTCTTTTACCACCAAAATCTGTAAGATAAAAGAATAGTGTTCCCTTAGCCGCTTGACAAAGCAGTTGGATGTTTGATTCCTAAAGACAACAAATGTAAAAGTTTGACTACTACAAAACCAAGAAAAATCAGTCTCCAAATTTCATTGACCGTTACACTGTTTGATCCTCAAAAGAATTTAGGACTGATACATTTAAGTAAGTTAAACAAAACAAAAAAAAAAAAAATACACAATACAAATAAACAATTACAATACAAAAACATTTATGTACTGTGTTACATATCTAAAAAATGTGTCTGTAAATTTATTACCAAGACATAATTATATAAAAGTGAATAATGTCTCAACTCAACATCCTGTTGTATTTTCTAATACATGATTTTCCTTACAATTCATTTTCAGCATTAACCGAGGAGATTCCTATGTTATCATTTGGTGTCATATAGTTAAACTTACAGTAATGTGTTACATTTCTTCGTTTTACTTCTACCACAAAACCCCACGCTCATAATTAGTAGTAATCACTTTAATTTATAGCAGTTGTGTTATATACTACTAATTGCTTCAAATTCACTTCTTTTCTTATTCTTCTTTCAATATATATAAATCTAAATTTATTTTATGATTTTCAAGAAAAAGAAGCATCAACCAATTGTTAACCAACTGGCTGATCCTTTAATCTGAAGATACAAAAGTTTTCACTTTTTAGGGGGCTCATACTTCGAATAATCCCTGAGAGCTGAATAGGTTGTTTTTCTTATGCATGTCGACAGTCACCAAAATGTTATAGGTTTCACTCACATCATATCAGCAGAAATTAGCCTTGTGTTCACAGAGATAAAAGCATACTTAACAGGAAATATATACAAATAACAGGAAAAGCATGGTAAATTGTATGTTAATTTCAGGCAATTTGTTTATATTTTTGTGTGTATTGGTGTGTATATTTCTTAGGTTACAACTGTTTTATAGTACATGTGATAAAAGGGAGAATTTACTGCATATTATTACAAGACATATCACAGAGAGAAGTTGGCTAAATGTTGCCCATACGAAGGTTTGTGGCAAAGAGATTGAATTTAATGTCTTTTGGTGGTATGTCTGTATTTCTGGCAGGAAGAGTTTTTGTTACATGCTGGGTGTATTTTTATTATTTATATTTTATACAATATTTTTATGTTATTGTTTTATTTTATTTATTAATAATAATAATAATAATCATTATCATTATTATATATTCATTTATTTATAATAATAATAATAATAATAATAATAATAATAATATTCCAAGAGAGCTACTTCAACATGACCAGAAGCAAAAGGTTTGCAAGGAAACTACAATAAACACTAGAAAGAGCAATAACATCAAGTGGACTTGACAAGTCTAATTTCATGGAAAGCCTTTTTAAAAAAAATTCTAAAAATTTCAACCAACAGTAACACTAATTGTTAGTCAATGAATGCTGAATGCTTCCTGTATCGGAACAGCTAATTTCCCTATTACCATTATAGAAATCACAATTTTAACTTTGTGTAGGAGAGAGGTCACTCATGACTATAAGTTGAAACATAACTCTCAATACTGAACATGGCAGGTGTGAAGACTATTTTAGAAGTTGGTGTAAATCCCAGACTCAGATATCTTTGGTCAATTAAGAAAAGGATAAAGACAAAGTTTTCTTCCACTAGAATAGTATCTGTCAGTCATATACACAGAATAGATATTCACGCAAAGTAGATTAACATTGCAAGTCATTCTAAACAAGCAAATGTAGTTGTTGGTTTGTTGTTTATATGCAAAGATGCTACAGGATGGATACAGTGGTACAAGTAAATAAACCACTGAAAATATTACACTTGTGAATAATGTGAGTCTTCCATATTTGTCTGAAGTACAAGGCCTCCTTCAGTGAACATCTGTTCATTGTGACTGGGTGTTTTTGGGGTCTGATTGGCAGTGATAGAATGTAATCATCCAATTTTTTCCCCACTGGGAAGTTAGTGTTAGATTGGAAGAGAGTTCAGCTCCCAATCTCTGATTGTCAAGACTTTTAGAGGTGCACCTCTATATTGTCATATCATTAGCATAGATGTTTACAAATGATCAGAATATATACTTAGGCTGATCATTTATGTAAATCAAAAAGAGAGTTTCTCTGAGAAGTGGGGCACTTGCATTGACTAACAGGGCCTTAGAGGACTGGCCATTAATAACTACCTTCAAGGATCTACCTGTTAGGAATGATTTTATAATAGAGAAAACCCTTCCAGTGATTCCATAGGTGGAAAGCTTGTGTAGCAAAACTTTGTGCCACAACTTGTCAAAGGCCATTGAGATATCTAATGTCTTGTCCTTGTGGTATGTGTGTCATCAAGGGCATTACTAATTCTGTGTGCAAAGATAGTTAGGACATCAGCAGTGGATTGGGCTGATCAGAACCCATACTGCTTGTTGCAGAAGATGCTGTTCCTCTCCAGGTGCTTGATGACTTTCTTGTTGATTAAGGTCTCAAAACCTTACTAATGATGCTGAGAAGACTAATGGGTCTATACTAGGAGTGGGAGGATCAGTTGCCCTCATTATTGAAGATTGGGCATATGCTTGCCACCTTCCACATGCTTGGGAAAGATTCTTCCTTCAAGTAGTGATTAAAGGACTTTGTGGGAATAATTCTGGGTTGATATTCTTAAAGACAACCACTGGAATTTTGTTTGGGCCAGTGGCTTTTATTGGGAGTGAAGGCTTTTGATAATTCTAGAGACTTCTCTTGCTTACATGAGTTTATTACTAAGATTCTGCTCAGTGAGATATGGGAAGTTTGAAAGGGAATGGCCTTTGTCTTCTAACATTAAGTTATCTAACATTGAGCTTCGTCTTGTCTGTCGAGAATGATATGATCTTGGGGCCATTTATAAAAGTGGGCAAAGCCAGTTTGTCTCTGTTCATAATTTGGTTGTTGATCTTTTAGAAATCATAAGATCCAATTTGTTTATTTTCAACCTTGGCCTGGACAGATTGCATGTAGCTGCACTTTGCACTTTTCAGGACTCTCTTACAATGACTGTGGGTGGTTCTAAAAGAAGTAAGTGCCAGACTACACTGCTCCTTGTGACAAAGTTTGAAGTAGTGATTCTGGTGAGCTATAGCTGTAGCATATACAGGGGTAAACCAGGAATGACTGTTCAGTTTTGCTGGAACTTTTGGTGGGTACAAAACACTCCATTCCAGAGAGGATCCATTTGGAGATTAGGGCATGAGTTTTGGGGGAAGCATGTTTGAAGAAGGTTAGAAGAAGAGCTTCCATCATGTTAGCCCAAAGGCTGTCCCAGTCTTCCTCTTCATAGCAAAAAACCATTCTATGAAATGGTAAATCAGAGGATGTCATTAGTTTGGAGTCAATCTGGACACTGATGTGCCAATGGGGGCTGAAACTTTTCCTGAGCATTTGTCAGGGTAGAATGTTAAAAAAAGATTCAGGAGGTTTACTTGCTGTCCCGGTGCATCTGAGACTCGAGTGGGTTCTTCAATGATTTGGGTTAGTTCAAATGTGATGGAGGTATCTTTGCTGTATTTTCCTTCTTCATCAGTTTTGTTAGAGTGGACTAACATTTCTTTGTGGTGAACATTGAAGTCACCTCATATATGAAAGTTGACCAAGGGATTTTCAGTGAGGATACTGTCAACTCTCTTTGATATTTGATTGAAGATTACCAGCCCTTCATCCTGAGGATGATACAGGGAAAAGATGAATGTGCTACATGGAAATGCCATATGGAAACACATATATGAGAGATCAAAGTCATCATCTTTTGTGTCTCTGCTACAAGGAAATCCACACTTGATTTAGGTGGTTGTATTTTATTATAATGGTTGAGTAGCTCTGGATTGTGAGCTCCTGCAATGGGATTGAGGCATTGATATTTTAACTCTTGAATGTGCTTTCATGATACTTTTCAAATATTTCTTCCTCTGCTTTGACACTTTTATGTTGTTTTTTTCCAGTTCTGGTACAGAGCCAAAGACCTTCTGTGCAGAATTTTATCATGGGGTTAAAAAGTATTCTCTTCTCTATTAGTCATTCATTTTTTATTTTCTACTATTTCATGCTATAAACTGCACAGACAGGAACAGAAATTTAAATATACTGGAAGTGATTTAACAGAGAAAGGAAAATGTGACACCAAACTCCCAAAGTACACTGGAATAGGAAAAAATGACTTCCAAAAGTTAAGTTTAGTATTAAGAAACAGGAAAACTTCATTAGAAACAAAAAGTACTGAACTGGTATGTTTATTTCTTTCTTTTGTTTTACAGCACATAGGTCATTTAATGCTGGCAAAGTTTTAGAATAAATTGGTTGAGATAAAATAAATGTTCCTTGTAGACTAAGTTTGGTACAGGACTAAATCTTATCGGTTCATATAGGTGGAAATATCATTGTTCATTTACTCATATTTTTGAGTACAATCCCACATCCCTTAGAAAAATGTAAAATCTTGTATTGTTTTATTTTGTTGAAAAGATCTTTTAAAATGTTCTCCTGGCAATGTTTTGCTTGAGCTAGGTCAAAGTCTACACAGTCCATCAATATATATTTTACCGTAAATCTGTCTTGGCATGTAGTGCATATTGGGGCTTCTGTACCTCTAGTAAATGGTGACAGGTGTGGCCTCTGTGAAGTCAGGTCAGCACTACCTGTTCTCTTCTACTGTTATTGATGTAATGGGATAACCTGTCACCCTCATGAGTGACTACACTATAGGTAGTAACAACCTATAAGTATCTGTAAGTCAACTGACTACAGAGTGTAGCTGGGATCTGTTGAGTATGACTCAGACTTATGCGAGAACTACTGACCTGCCAATAGTAGCACTCACTACTGGATTGATTTGTGATGACCTTGTGCATAACTGTTACCTTTATTCTTATTGTGTTGATTTTACAATAAACCTTTACTTATTTTATCTACCATGTTTGTCAAGTATATATTCCTATTAGCATGGAGTATAACAATTATTGTATTTTGTGATCCATTCTCCAGTGGGAGGTTTAATGTTCAGAAGTTTGTTATTAGTGAGGGTATCCCATTGGTTTTGCCATTTATATTTGATCATTTTATTGACCACAGTCCTATAATCAGTGTGTGGTATTTTACTGTTTGTTATTTTGATTTTCATTGGTCTTTTTGTTTCTGAGTCTGCCTTGTCATTTCCACATATGCCAAGGTGGTTGATATCCAACAAAAGATTATTTGATTTTCTGTACAGTTGATGAATTCTATCTAGAAACAGGATGGTTAAAGGGTCACTAGATTTTTTTATTTTTTTAATGCAGTTTGCACAGATAAAGAAGCTAAGAAAATTATGAATTTATTGTAAGGGTTTGTGGTTATCATGTCAAGTTCCAAGTTAATACCAGTTGTTCTAGTTGCTATGTAATATCAATCCTCCTATATGGCAGTGAATGCTAGACAATTTCTGAGTTAGACTTGAGGCAATAGAGATGTAGTTCTGTAGAAGAATGCTAACAATACAATGGACAAACATTATATAACATTTCAGTACTCTTTTCTTTGTGTTGAATGGCATTCGTCTATTTCTTAATTCTTTACTTAGCTTTTGGAAGGCATCTTTCACTATCCCAATATGCCTTGAGATTTTGGTGCCACATTTCCTGTCTTCCATTAAACACTTCCAATTTTTGTACTTGTTTAACAGACTCTGTAGAACTATATAAAACTGGTGAGTGAATTTTTGATATTATGATGTCTACTTAAGTGTTTGACTAGCTAAATTATTTCTTTTGGTTTTTCACTGGTGAGCACTTAAATCTCTTGCTATTTTCTATTCTCTCTCTGAAACAAACACACGCTGATAAAACTTTTCATGCAATCTTCTGCATTTTTGCAATCAATAAACTGATCAAAAAACCATGCAACTATGCTTTCATAATCAAAGTAATTGTTCACAGTCTGATCTTCCTAAATGAAAACTTTATTAAATTATCTCGAAATAATGGAATAAGTGCTGATTTAAAACTCATATGAGTGTGCAGTATTTAGAATAGGGGACATTGCGTGAAATGCAATAAATATTTTGCAGTTCCAATAGTTGATAGAATTTGCAGTGTGGCCATTGTTCAGAACTAATGGCATTAAATACATAGACACACATTCAGTTTCACAGCACTTTGTTTAATTAATGTCGTTATACAGCATGAAAGATGGACTGAGTGATACAAGCCACTCACATGACATAATCTAGAAGGAAAAGTCCACATAATCTAATATCATATTTATTAAAAATCAGAATAGATTTTGATTTTTATCAATAGAATCGGAAGAGAAGAGTGATATCAATAACTTGAATTAAGTTGACTGAATTTGATGAAATAAAGGTAAAAGATATCAACTAATTAAATAAAAGCTATACATATATATATATATATATGTGTGTGTGCGTATACATATAATTTGTGAAGAGCAGCACTATATTGAGTCTAATTCGTTACCTCTTCATCACTGTGGCCTGTTGGTATAGTTGGTTTGATGCTTGTGTTGTATTGAATGCCCTGGGTTCAATTCTTAGTAGTGGCTGCACACTGCTGATGAGTCTCAAATCCTCCTAATAATTTTTATCATATATATATATATATATATATATATATATATATATACACACACACACAAATTTTGTATATTTAGACAGTAATTCTTTAACACATGTTTCTAATTTTTTAAAATAAAAACTTCCCAACTTAAGTTTTTTTTTTTTGCTTTAAAACCAGTCAGAATGTACTGACTGTGGTTTAAATGCTCAGTAAGGCACCCCAAATGAAATTATGATTATGCCTATATAACGCATCAAAGAATACAAACACACAAACATACTAATAATGAAAATTAACCCCATCTCTTAAATTGGGAAAGAATTATCCAAACAGGCTCAGGAAAAGCAAGTTTGATGGACACTTTCTTAATCCTCATAAAAAAAAAAAAAAACTGAATAAAAATTTGTCCATCATATATATATATATATATATATATATATATATGTTATGCCTGGCCAAAAACTGCTGCACAAGCCATGGTTATTGATGGAATCTGTGTGGTGTAGTGAGACAATCACAGTCTACAGACTTTCATTCCAAGCACTGTTATAAATTATTGAAGTGATCAAGAACTTTATAACTTAGAATATATGAGGCAGAGTTCAAGGTCAATCTGTGCCAAGTGATTTCACTCTGTGTAATTTGGCTTCATTATCATAGCAACAGTTCCAGTAGTTTTTGATCAGACCTTGTATAGTGAAAATTTCAGAGAAAAGTTTAGTTCAACAAGTTCAGAAGAGCCACTCAGGGTAGAGGGTAAATCAATGAGGTTGCTATATGAGTGTAAGATGAGGAGTTAATGTAGTTTATGAGGTTATGTAGGAAAGTTAAAAGTTAACTTTAGTCTTGAAGAGGTTAAGATTAAAGTGATTGAGAAACATCCACTTGGGAGTATGTTCCACAAATTAGCAGTTCATGGGAAGAAGTTGTCCAAGTATAACATCCTTCTTGGAATATATGTGACATGGTAGGTAAGCTCAGAACTGGTGTAACTAAGGATTGTAGCTTGCCCAAACATTTGCTGTGGAAATAGAATAACAAGAAGCTTTCACCATTTCATCTCTGAAGAGGAGTTGTAGAGTGGAAAATAATTTATCACCCAATTGGTAGCTTTGCCACTTTTGAACAATCAAGATGAGAAAGTGAGGGCTGGGAAGCTCCAGCTCAAATATGGCAGAGGTACTCCATTTCTGGTTTGACCTGCCTCTTATAAATACAAAAAGTAATTTCATAATACCTACTGATAATACAATAAAAGTTAATGACTTTTATAAACCAATGAAATCAAATTTAAATAACAACAAAAAAAAAGCTAAAATAAATTATATAATCAAATTTGGTAAAAAATAATCACCACCAATCAGCTTACTTTTCAAGGTTAGCCCAAAGCTGACTTTTCATGTTCAGCTAAAATGTAAGAAAAATCATTTGTAATAAAATTTTATTTATATTTTCCTTCCTATAAATAAAATTTATGAGAAAGTTCACTTTCTACATGTTGAGTAAAATTTTTAAAAATGACTGAAATTGAACACATTATCTGATGCCTTCAGATTATATTTAAATTTTAATAATCATGTTATTTAAATGAGAAAAAAACATAGAAACATAAAAGTTTTAGGTTTTATAAATAACCTAAAATTATTTAAATACTTATATTTATATGCTAAATGACAATCACCATACAGAGCTGATGCCAATGTCAACACTGTCAATATCTACATGTATTCTTTCTGATAATTACCAAATAAATACAGAAAAATAATGTGTGTGTGTGTGTGTGCATGCATATCTGTTTTGTCAAACTTAAACAATTTATATTTTAATATATTTATACTTGAGTGATCTTTATTCTAATTTAAATATCATCTTCCCAGTTTCTACAAATTCCAAAAGACACACTTGCTTATGTAGCTATTGTGTGAAACTAGCCTGCCTAACATGGATCTTGACCATCATGGGCAATACTATGATAAAAATGCCCCCCCCCCTACCACCCCAAATGATCAATTGTAGAATGAAACAATGACAATTTTAGAAAGGTTAATGAAAATTTCACAGCCCAACCAATTTCCAAAATCTGCACAAATGACTAAACATTAGCATTTTTGATTTACATTTTTTTTTTACCAACAAATTTTATATTTTAATCACACACACACAAACACACACACACACATATATATATATATATATATATATATATATATATATATATAGGTGGCCTGATGATTGCGTCTAGCATGAAACAGACTGTTGACTCTAAGTGTTAACTTCTATGTTCACTTTTATATTTACACACGCTCTATCTCTGATATTGAGCACTTTATCCCATAAATATAGCACACCTTAAGACTATATTTCTTCATACATATATATATATATATATATATATATATGTGCACATACACATACATAAATATATGTATATATGCACAAAGACACACACATATATGCGCATACGTGTGTATGTGTGTGTGTATATATATATATATATATATATATATATACGCACAAACTTGCACATATGTGTACACACACATATATATATATATATATATATATATATAAATAATATAATAAGATGAGTGCTAAAAAGTTCTTGGCATGTTCAAAAAGACCTCACAATCTGTCATATGTTTTGTTACTTGATCAGGAAAAAGTTTTCTACACCTGCACCCTGTCATATATATGTACACACAAGAAGCAAATTAATAAGTGTATTTGAAAGTTATTTTTTAAGTATATTTTTATATAAACATTACTTTGACAAAAAATATTACTGAAAATGAAAACAAAAAATAAAAATGGAAATATTTGTAATAAATTATTTGGTGTTGTCAAAAAAATTAATTGATGCTGTAAAAAATAAAAAAAATGAAAAAGAATGCAGAAAAATAGATATTTCTTGTAATCATCACATATCAATAATGATTGAATTTTAAAAACCGATGTTTTTTTTTTCATTTTTCTTTGAATGATTGTGTAAGATTTGTTTAGTACTGAGTTGCTTGAAAAAATCATCCAAGTTTTTTGTTTCATCTTATATTTTTAAATTCATTTACATTACAGTATAAAAGTTTGAGGTGACCAACTGGTAATTTTTTTAAAAATTTGCCCCAAAATAATTGTTTTTAACTTTAAATAAGAGAAAATTATGATACATGGTTAAAAAAGTGAGACATGATTTTTTATTAGAAATTTTATTATAACAAAGAGAAAAAAAAAATTTTTGGCATTCATTGCAAAAGTTTTTCAAAGTATAAGATTGATAATTGATACCATTCTTTTCTCAAATGACTCTAAGAGCTGTTTTCATTTTTTTTTCACTCTTCTGTTATGTTTATGGAGGTGGCTTCTAATTCTAAGGGTGGCTTCAAACTTTTAAACTGTAGTGTATCTATTAAAAATTTTTTTCATTGTTTTTTATGTTTTTTGGAGGTGGCTTCTAATTCTACGGATGGCTTCAAACTTTTAAACTGTATTGTAGCTATTAAAATTTTCTTTCATTGTTTGTTATGAAAGTGAAATTTTAATTTAAGTGGGTGTTGTGAGAGAAAAATCCATCTTTATGATTTTAAGAGAAATAAACCACAAATAGATGAAAATGTTTAAGTGTAACCATATTTCTTTTCTCACACTTCTCACCTCTGGAACTTCATTTGTGATTTCTTGCTTCCCTGCCACCTACAATCTTTAAAAATTTAAATCCAATCACCATCTTCTTTCTGAAACCTGTTCTTCTATTGTCCTTTCTCCTCATTAAAGTCTTCTCATTCTCTTTTATTTCCAGTAACTTCTTGTGTTCAAGTTGTTTTATACCCTTGCTTGGGGTGAAATGATTAAAAAAGAAAAGTAGAATCATTGATATCTTAAAGATTTCCAAGTTCGTTGTATTAAGCATCTTTCAAACTGTGTGTCAATGTTAATGCATACATGTCAGATGAGTTGCGTCTTTAATTATTCATTATTTCAGGTAAAATACTAATGAGGCTGTTAAGCCTACTAAAATATGTTATAAGCATATAAAACAAGTAAATATTTAACTTATATGAAAAATAGAAAACAAACAAAAAATATGATGCAAATATTTCTAACAAGATATTTACACTGACTCCATGATCCCAGTTAGAGATATTTAAATCAACATTGCAAACAAGATGTTACCTATACATTCTTAAAGTGTATTTATATCAGAGAATACATCTTTTCTTTCTCTGTGCCATGTCCTTTCAGGACATAGGTGATCATGGCTCTCCACCTCCCTCTATCCTTTGCAGCTCCCAACAAGTTTCTTCCCTCTGCCACCTCCTCCAGACCACATTCTGTCATCCACTTGCTTAAGGCCACTAAGTATATCATGCGTTGTTATCCCTTGTCTCTCTTTCCCTCTGTTTGACCTATGAATATCAGATTCTCCAGGCCCTCCTTCCTCATTATGTATCCCAGGACCTCAGCCTCTCTCTTCCTGATTTTAAGTATAAGCCTCCTCGTTGTTTGCATCCTCTCTAAGACCTTATCGTTACTCACACGCTCAGTCCATGATATCCTTAGCATCCTTCTGTAGAACCACATCTCCATAAATCATTAGTTCACAGCCTCACTATAGAAATATATCTATATCTATATATATATATATATATATATATATTGAAGGATGACAGAACTGGATTATGCTAGTGCAGAGCTGATAGCTTATGTTATAGGGAGCCTTAAATTAAAAATACATATAAAGGTTAAATCATAAATTATTTACTGGCATGCAAGTATCCACAACTGAGATGATAGATTCAATATAAACTCGAAAATCCTTTCATTCTTCTATGTGCTGCTTCCCTTCATGACTATAGGACATCATGGCTCTCCACACTTTCTTGTCATTAGTAAGTTTTGTCTTTTCATGATCTCCCTTAATTCCAGTTCTGTCATCCATTTACACAAGATCATAAGGTTACTGATAGCTTTCCTCTGTCTTAAATATGTCCTGTGTGTGTCAAATTTTCTAAGCCATCTTTCCTCCTTATGCGCTGTAGAAATTTCAACTCTTTCTGAAGTTAAGTAGAAGTGTGTTTTTTGTTTCCTTTTTCTCTAAAGTCGATAGTATTCTCTTCATTCTTCAGAAGAACCACATTTCTGTTGCCTCAAATCTTTTCTTCATCTGTGATGTGATTGTTCAGCATTCACTGCTATAGAGGAGTACAAATATTACATAACAAATAAGTACTGTTTTCTTTGTTTCTAATTAACTTTTCTTGTTTCATAATGCTTTGTTTTGGTTTTGGAAGGAATCTTTCACTATGGATTTTGATATTGCTCTTTCTGTTCCTATTAAAACAATTCCTATATATTTAAGTTTTTGTACTTGCTTGATTTTGCTCTCTCCAATTTATAATTTGCATGTTAAACTCTTCTTTTTGCTGATAACCATACATTCTGTTTTCTTAAAATTGATGTTTAGTCCTTTCTTTTTGATTTGCTTTACTATCTTTTGGAAGAGTTCCTGTATTTTTTTTTTTTGCTATGTCCACCATCAACACTGTGTCATTTGCATATTTAATGCAGTTAAAATTGTGGCCACCAATAATGAATCTGGGTAATTACCTCAATGTAAATGTTGAGTGGGTTTGGTGAGATGATACACCTGTGTCTTTCAGCACTTTCTACTTTTGTATACTGACTGAAAACATTTTCTATCTGCATGCTGGTGGTTTTCTGCTAGTATAGGTTATGGATTATTCTCATATTCTTCCCAATAATATTGAGCTCCTCTAACACTTCCAACAGTTCTTTGTGATGTACTTTATCAAGGGCTTTTGAATAATCTATAAAACATACCTGCGTATTATGGGGTTCAGAGTTGTCCTAGTAATTAATCTTTAACTCACTGCATTATTCGTTACTTTCCTTTCCACTGAATTTTTTTCAAGGCTCATGTACTGCACAACTTAATTTCAGTCATGAACATTTTCTGTAGCCATAGCAGGATGTGACAACATTCACAATTGCAAATCCTATGACCCATCAGGGTCATAAGGGCACCAGTAGATGTGTTTCTTGGGCAAGATAGTCTGACAGAGCCCAACCTCCTCAAGGCTGGTTTTGAATTCAGTGTTACCTTCTCTGAGACTGGTTGCCACCCAAAGCTATAGAATCCAATCTGTCCTACTATTTACCCATAGCTGGTGGGTAAAAGAAGGGGGTATTAGCGTGTAAGTGAATTTGACTGGAATTTGAACTTGGCTCTCTGATTCCTCAATTGGAACCACTATCCATTTCTCCAGTGTGCCTCTATGAACATCACAAGATAATGAAAAAATTCAAACATGCTATCATTCATTCATCTGCATCACTTGCAGTGGCTGGATAAAATTTTTGCTTTGTAAGCAAAATTACCTCCAGAATGTTAAAGGTTAACCTCTCACTGGTGGGAAATGTAATAAACTTTCTCAAAGGTATTTGCATGAAAATGAATGAAATGGAAATTTAACTGAAATTTGAACTTGGCTCTTTAATTTCTTGTTCTAAGCCATTATTCATTACACACTCACACATCTAAAGTTGATAGAACACAAAGACAAGAAGAATTATATTTAAGAAGATTTCCTGACATGTGATTGTTTCACTGATATTAGTTCAAACAATCAGAACAAATTTGTTCTTCTGTCTTGTTATATTTAACAATGGGAAATGATATATACTATACAGATAGCTGGATTCAAAATTCAATTCAGTATCTTGTTTTAGAGAAGATCAAACACACTGCAAATTCTCTGTTGTTTCTAGTAATTCTTGGATCAAAAACCTTTCCATTGCATATAAGCATCGTTTATTTTATGTTTAAGACAAAACTTGGATTTTGAGTTCATAGGTGAATGTTGATCTTTGGAAATACAGGCCTTTTAACTCAAATAGATACATTTTTTTTTATTTATTTTATGGCAATAATTAATGAATTCAGAAGATGTAATTACTTTGGTTGAGTGTTTCGAATATGAACTTAGAATTATAGATGTTCTTTTGCATAGAGGAGTAGATGCATATTTCTTTTAAATAACTTGTATTCAAAATAGGAATGCTTTGAGGAACTAAAGATTTATTTGAGCATTTTACTGATGAAGATCAAGAACAGCTTGCTAGTATTAAAACTATACGTTTAAAATTATATATTTATGTATTATTAGAAAATTTCTCTTTCATGTATGTATATATATATATATATATATATATATACATACATAGATATATATAATACACAATACATAGAAAATATATACATAAGTATATATATACATATATATACACACACACACATATATATATATATGTATGTATATATATATAAATATATATATATATATATATATATATATATATATATACACACACACACAGACACAGACACAGACACATAAATATATACATGTATATATACACACACATAATGAATGATATATATATGCGGTGAATCATCTAGTAAATTTATTCAATAAATCGCTCTCCATTGAACTGGAATCTCCTCCAACTCTTCTGGATGGTCTTGTTTAAGTTGGTGAAGGCTGACATAATCTTTGCCTTCTGTTCAATTCTGGTGTTACAAGTTCATTTGTTTGTCTCCCGGTCAACTGCACCCCACATATAAATAATAATTCAGCGGGTTAGTAGTTTGGGGAGTTATGTGGCCAAATAAAAGGTGTGATATGGTCACAGAAATTGTCTGACAGCCATGAATGCATTCTCCTGCTTGTGTGGCATGGTGCAGAATCATGTTGCCAGACAGATTCTTCCAGTAGTCACCCTCTTTACCCAGAGCAGTACTAACCCATCAAAGCACTTGATGTAGGCCTCCATGTGGGAAGATGAGTGGAGGCATAATGTTGCCAACCCTAGTGATCATGCCAAACACTTTCATAATTCACTATTAGACTCATTTAACTCTTTCCAAATCCTCTGCACTACCCTCAGATTGACAGCCAAACACACTGAAATGTTTGTATGAGAACTTCCAGCATAAAGGCCAAGTAGTACAGCATGCTATTTCCAAATTTCTGGCTCAGTGAATTGTATTATGGTGCACTTTGTCTCACAGATGCGTGAAATTAAAAATATAAAATTTATCCATCGTACTCTGTACCCCATATATATATATATATATATATATATATATAAGCACAAAATAGTGTATGCAATCCCTTTTTATACAAGTATCATTGAAGATGGCTGATAAGGTATTGCAGTTAAACTTTTTATTCAATTTTTCTTATATCTGTATAATCATATATGAATAATTATTAATGAATTTGATTAGATAAGGAATACAGTTCCTTAAGGGACATGTGAATTCATAAAAATTGTAAATGACACTACATGCCTATCAAAAAGACTCATGTTATAGCTCTGTTACCATATCTCAATTAGGATGCATTTAAACACACACAGAAACCTACCAAACTCTCTAACATACTCATAGAAAATACAACTATAACAGACTCATCCTCATGTAAAAAGGACTAACAAAAATAGATGTATTGATATAAAAAAAGAAAAAGCCAACACTCCATAACAGCAACTATGAACATGGCCACAATGTGCTGACAATGTATGAAAAATAAAAAAAACATTCCCATAAATCTAGATACATATATAAAAATTTAAATAATTAGTTAAAAATATCCTGGATAATGGTTAAAAAAAAAAAAAAAAAGCCAAAAGCACTCACATAGAATATTTGGAGAATTTGTAGACACTATATATCCAAAAAAGAAAACACTTATTTGAACACAAAAAAATTGAATAAAAAACTGAACAGCTGTACCTTTACAGTTGTCTTTAATGAAATTTGTGTGTATATAAAGGGTGTATCAAAATACTTATAGAAATTTTGGGGGTGGTTAGCACACACCTAAGAACAAAAGTAAATATAAACTTATGTTCGGAAATCCTTCATTTTTGAGTTTAAAAGTTATGGTAGACGCTGTTAAATTAATAAATCTAAGATACAATCCAAAAATACTTTGACAAACTTTGGGGGTGGGTTCCTGACACCAAAACAAGGTAAAATGTCCATAGAAAACATGTCCAAAAGGCCATTGTTGTACCCCAACGCAGTAACACATAATAAATGTTCAAAATGTCCACCTCTTCTACTCATGTATCTGTCGGATCAGTGACTGGCAGACCCTTTCAAATACTCCCACATGGTGCTGAATTGTTTTGAAGGCCCCCATGAAATGTTGATGAAGGGTCTCTGCATTATTAATGTCTGCTACATAAACTGATTGTATTAGGTGGCCCCACAAATAAAAATCCAAATGATTGAGGATGGAGGAACGTGCAGGCCATGGAACTGGTTCTCCCCTACTTATCCATCTTTCACAGTTGATATCAGCTAGTACATCACAAACAACACCATGCATGAACTACATGTGTCTTTGTATTTGCAGGGGGTACATACTCTAGCAGGTCTGGAAGTGTGTTTGAAATAATGTCCCTGTAGACAGCTTTTGTAAGACCTGTATTGTACCATGGGGATTTCAATCTGCCTACAAATGTAGGTTGTGTAAATTTGTTATTCCAAGTCTTCCAAATGTTGCCTCATCTGCAAACAAGACTGAAGAGACAAACAACAGATTGGCAGTTTGTGTAATAAACGATCGACAACAGTTCTCCCATGATGAGTGATCAGAGAGTGAAAGATCATGCACACATTGCAAATGATACAGGAGCTACTCCTGAAGTGCCCTCCATGTGGTACTATGAGATGTACGGCATGCTAGAACCACGTGATGTGTGCTAGTACCTAGATTGTCTTTGCCTGTAGAATGTGTTCTTTGTGGTCAGGTATACAAGTGGATCTTGGTCTTCCTCAATCCATAGTTTGTGGTGCCATGGATCCTGTCTCAGTAATGTGATGATAAACAGCAGCAAAGATTGGATGATTTGGCTACCTTGCATCTGGAATTGCAATCTGGTACAGCCTCACATTCTCTACCATTTGTATGGCCATATGTAAAAATCATATTTGCCTCCTCACTATATGAATATCCTGCCACTGTTAAACAGAACACTTCTCAGTTAACTTGCTACTACACATGTTAAAGATAGAATGGCCACAATGTACATGAATGACAAATATAACCTAATGTATATGGCAATACAGCATCATCCACTGCAAACATTCTTTAAACTTAATAACTCAAAAACGAAATATTTGCAGACATATGTTTATATGGACTTTTGTCTTTGATTTTGTGTGAGGAACCTGCACTCAAATTTTGTAAAATTATTTTTGCTACACCCTGTATATATGAACATATGTACACATCAAGTGCTTCAGACCAGCTGCAATCATTAGCTGAATGCCATGCTTCAAAAAGGTTTTGGCCCATTAAGCTTAGTACCTCTCCCCACATTGGGTCATATATATTTCAATATGGATGATCTGACTCTGGTTTTGATATAATTTTGTGGTGTTGAAGTTCAAGTCCAATCTTTCTTGCTTTGATGAAAGTAGTATTTTTTAAATACATTTTCTCTCAGCTCTTCTACAGTGAATTTAAGGTATATCTTTTTCTATTTCTGTCAGAATGGTCTGAAAGCAAGAGATTCTTATATTTTCTGATTAAGTATAGATATTTCTTTGCATTTTCCATGTTGACAGGATGTGTATTTGTAAGATATTGAGAAAAATATATAAAATCAACTTTCAACAAAGCAAAAATGTTGGACTAGTACTTCAACTATATATATATATATATATATATATATATAGTTGAACATATATAGTCCAAGATTTTTGCTTTGTTGAAAGTTGATATATATATATATATATATATATATATATATATATATATCTCAAGGAAAAAAGACAATAGTTAAACTATATGTAGTTTTGTCTTTTTTTCCTTTATACATATTGTCTTTTTTTACCAATTAATTCTGAGAATATTTTTCACACACATATATTTTGAATATGTACCTTTTCAATTTGTCATCACTCTAAAATATTCTTACAGCTTGCTGTGTAAGGAAAGGTAAACTATGGCGAATGCTAAATTATATAATTTATGACCTAATAAATAAGAATTGAGTTATTGTTGAATTTTGAATTTTTTAAAATGTAAATATTATTTATTTCTATGTATTTTATCTTGTTTAATTATTTATTTATTAATTTACTTTTAATTATTCAAAAGTCATGAGTTAACATTTCAATTTAAAAAAACAATTGATTATTGAGTTGTATCTTGGATTGAAATTATATCTGTATCTTTGTATATATATATATATATATATATATATATATATATATATATATATATATTGTCTCAAACCACTTCTCAAATTGTGACAAAGTATCAAAGTTTGAGTGGGGTCACTTCTTCCTTGTTCATCATATTCAATGAAACATGTATAAAAGAAAGACTACTGCCCAAATAATAAATATATATATATATATATATATATATATATATATATATATATATATATATATATATTTAAAAGATGTGTTTAGTTAGCAAGAATTCATTCAAAAGAGTATTATTAAATTCAAAGTCTGTTTATCTAAATTTTATTTCTTTTACAATTTCTAAATATGATGATATAACTTGGGTTCAAAATTATTAAAAAAATTTGGACTGTCTATTTCATCTTTTGATTGTGATGTACAACATCTTATTCAGAAATTGGAAACACAGACACACACACACACATATATATATATATATATATATATACACACACACACATACACATCTATACACACATATTTACTATATTACATATATATGTATATATTGTTCTCTTTTCAACCATATACGCACATCCATACAATATATTTGTTTTTCTTCTATCCACAAACATATTTTCTGCAACCATATTGTAGAAAATAGACCAATGTTCTAATAAAATGATTATTCAATAGGATATTGTAAAAAGATATTAAAAGTATCAAAATTCATGCAGAGTCCATATGTGTGTTACTTTGTTAACATAGATTATTGTAAAGCAGGTATTCAAAGTGAGAATTATATACACAAGTATACAAAATCTGCATCTGTATATATAATATCGATTAATTGAAAAATCTTTATTTTTATTAGGCTAAAACCAAGATGCGCATGTACCTAACTGACTTGAGTAGAATTCTTATGTTTGAATAAGATTTTGTGAGAAAAGAAAATCAACCAACAAATAAAGAGAAATAAATGCAGACAAATTTTTGATTAAAATGTGAAACGTGTAAAAACTGTTGTGGAATTAAGGAAAAAAAAAATAAAGAAATATTTTTAAAAGTCAGAAAAAATATCCAGTAGTAGGTAAGTTGCAGATTTCAACTTGATATAAATCAATAGTGATCTGAAGAGTTACAAAAAGAAGGGAGAGAAGTGGAAATGGTGGGAAAAAGGAGATCAATGAAAATTGATCGAAATTAAGAATGGCAAAGAGAGTGTAACAAAAAGAGTGAGAAGTGAAAAGATGATGAAGAGAGAGAGAGAGAGAAGTGAAAGGTAGGGAGATAGAGAAAGTGAAAGAGAAAAAAAATGGAGGAGTGAAAAATAGAGAGGGAACAAAATTAAATATACAAATTGAGGGCAGAAATTAAAAAGAGATTCAAAAAGAAGAGCAAAGGATAGAGAGTAAGCAAGATTTGAGAGACAAAATGAAAGAAAAAAAGGAAAAGAGAGGTGATAAGTATAGAGAGAGAGAGAGAGAGAAAGGAAGAATTTAGTGGTGGGGAAAAAGAAAAGAAATAAAAGTTGTGTTGAGAGTGAGGAAAAAGTAAGAAAAGGGAGAAAATACTATAACCTCCAAGACAAATAAAGAGACAAGAGAAAAATTGTGACATAAGAAATTAAAATTTATGTACGAGGCGAAAATAATAAGGAGAAAAAATAGAAAAGAACTGAAAAATTAAATATATGTGTAAAAAAAGGAAAGAGGGATTGTCTAATGCTTTTTGAGATGCTGTGTTACTTTAGGACATCAATGGTCAATGCATCGTAACAGATTCCATTTTTTATCATCTGTGAATTTTAATGACCACTTTGGAAAGATAGAGAAGTGGTTTTCCATTGGTTTCTCATCGTAACAGATTCCATTTTTTTATCATCTGTGAATTTTAATGACCACTTTGGAAAGATAGAGAAGTGGTTTTCCATTGGTTTCTCATCGTAACAGATTCCATTTTTTTATCATCTGTGAATTTTAATGACCACTTTGGAAAGATAGAGAAGTGGTTTTCCATTGGTTTCTCATCATAACAGATTCCATTTTTTTATCATCTGTGAATTTTAATGACCACTTTGGAAAGATAGAGAAGTGGTTTTCCATTGATTTCTCATCGTAACAGATTCCATTTTTTTATCATCTGTGAATTTTAATGACCACTTTGGAAAGATAGAGAAGTGGTTTTCCATTGGTTTCTCATCGTAACAGATTCCATTTTTTTATCATCTGTGAATTTTAATGACCACTTTGGAAAGATAGAGAAGTGGTTTTCCATTGGTTTCTCATTGTAACAGATTCCATTTTTTTATCATCTGTGAATTTTAATGACCACTTTGGAAAGATAGAGAAGTGGTTTTCCATTGATTTCTCATCGTAACAGATTCCATTTTTTTATCATCTGTGAATTTTAATGACCACTTTGGAAAGATAGAGAAGTGGTTTTCCATTGGTTTCTCATCGTAACAGATTCCATTTTTTTATCATCTGTGAATTTTAATGACCACTTTGGAAAGATAGAGAAGTGGTTTTCCATTGATTTCTCCATTGTTTTAAGTTGAGAGCATTTCTTCTCCTAGACTGGCTGCCACTGAAGGCAAGAGGAAACATCGTCCAAATGGTTTATGGTGAGCCCTACTTAACACCATCAAGAATAACTGCTGCCCAGATAATAATAATAACTTTATAATACACAGACAGGACAATCAAAGCTAATCACACAAACATTGTGAATAAAAAACACAAAAACATAATGTTATAAATAATCAAGAGTGGTCTCCCCTTGTTTCATTACTTGCTTCTTTGAGATAGCTATTTTTGTTTACTGGGACTATAAAATGACACTATATGCGAACCTTGTATTCTCAATTGAATAAAGCCTAGACCTGTGTACTTTTGTCATTACACAGAATTTGCTTTCTTATTGAATATATATATATATGTATGTATGTATTTAAAAGGTGTGTTTAGGCAGCAAGAGTTCATCCCCCAAAATATTAAAGGACAAGATCTGTCTTCTTAAATTTTTATTATATTTTTTTCAATTTCCACAGGTTCAAAATTATTTAAAAAATTTGGAGAGTTTATTCCTAATTTAGATTCATTTATTGAAATATGTCTTCAATATTTAACATTGCATTGAAAACTGAATTTTATAGAAGCTGTTGATTTTATCAAGATGGAATACAAAATGTCTGGAAATATTGGTATAAGATCAGAGATAATTAATAAAAATATTTTGATGATTAATACATATATGTATAAGTTATTATTAAATAATTTTAATTTCCCTATTTATATCTGCTGTCCCCAAAATGGGTTGGTTGTGAGGAATGGGTTAGAGTAGAAATCTATAATTAAAACAGGATTTTTTAGAAACTTATAATTAATACCAGATTTTTTTTAATATCTGACATAATTATCAGACAGAAATCCAAGAATAAAAAATAATTAAATAAGTGAGTGAATGCAAAAAGAGATAAAATGAAATAGAAAATGATCAGTCAGTTATGTGCCATAAGTGATACACACTTGTGATCATGTATCTTTTGATACATGACTGACGAGGCAGATTTTTTTCCTGCAGTAGGTTGCCATTTCTTTCTGCAGTAGACTAGTTGACATTCAAAGCTAAAGAACTTGCTCCGTCCTGCTATTTGCACATACCTGGGTGGAAAAGAAGAGGATTCATACCTTTCCCAATGGTATTAGCATGTAAGTGAATGTAATGGATTCAACTGGAATTTGAATTTGGCTCTCCGATTCCTCAATCCGAGTCACTATCCATTACTCCACTGTGCCACCTGAAAATGCCTCTAGAAAATGATACAGAATATAAACCCAAACTATCAGCTATATACAGCTATTTTCTCAGATCTTATTCTATGTGACATATCTCTTCATGACTCTCCACAATTTCCTGCCCTTTGTAGCTCTTAATAAATTTTGTCTGTGTTACCTCCCCTAAAATCTGTTCTGCCATCCTTTTGCCCATGCTTACTAGGTTATTTTTTATTTTTATCTGACACTCTTACATTTCCTTTGAATATCAAATTATTCAAGACCTCTTAATTCATTTAGTGCCCTAGAAAGTTCAACTATCTCTTTCTGAAGTTATGTATAAGTGTAATTTTGATTCCATTTTCTCTAAAATTTTGTTGTTGCTCACATGTTCGGTCTATAGTATTTTCAGCATCCTTCTCTCGTACCTCATTTTTATTTCTTCAAATCTCTTCTTCCTCTGTAAGAAAATTGTTCAGTATTCACTACCATAGAGGAGTACTAATGAATCTTCTAGGTCTTACTGAAGACAATCCTCTATCAGATCTTATATACTGGAACTACCAAATTACTAAGAAGTTCATTTGAAGACTTCCAGCAAGAGTAATAACTAAAATGGAAAGCACCTGTAACTAAAAGGGAAAATGATATAATCAAGATGTTGATATTCCATAATAGCTTAACATAAGTTTAGGAAGGAAACTCCCATCAATATTAGAAAGCGTGATAACACCTACTGGACTTGAGAAAATGATTTTAAGAGAAAGATTTTATAAATTTCAATTGACAATAACACTAACAGTTCGGACAATGAATGCTGAATATTTTCTTACAAAGAAATAGCTAAACTCATCATTATCATGACCAAATAAATCAATTTGAGAACAAGAATGAAGATAGAATTACAGAGGTAAAGGTAAAAAAAAAAGTAAGATTTTAAAAAAGGTTTATCAATCACCCAAGTCACTTTCACACGAATGTCTTTATGAAAAGAATGAATCCATTTTTTTTCTCTATCTCCAGCTATGGATTATATAACAGATAGTATACCACACTTAATATCATTAAAAATCATGGAAAAAATCAACAGGAAACAACTCTAATATATTTACTAGGAATTAATGGGAATTCTCAGAAAGGAACCATTGAACAGCTATGGTCACTTACATGCTGAAGGGATGTGATTATATATATATATATATATATATATATATATATATATATATATATATTACTTAACTTTATGCATTATATATGTTTTTATTTATAAATAAAATGAACAAGTATATATATATATATATATATATATATATATATATATATGGAAAGAAAGAGAGAGTGCTGGTCACATTGTTGCTTTTTGTTAGCTCTATGAAGATTACATTTGCAAAAATGTTTACTTTGGATATAATATTCTAGATGGTGAATCTCCACTATTAATAAGCAAGAGATGCAGTTGAATAGATGTAAAGGTGAAAAAATGGGAGTTAAAAAGAAAACTAATATGTATCTTATATTATGATTCTAAGCAGAGCAGTGAGGAAACAAAATGAAAAAGTCAGGATTTCATTATGAGAAATGGAATTATGTGACTTTTGAACTAAATTTTTCATAGTTTAATCTTTGTACATATCAGAAAAGAGCAATTACCCTCTGAATAAAACCATAATTAAGTAACATAAATTTTCACCAGAGATTTTGTTAAATTTTCTCAAATACTTTTACTGTTGACTGACCAATTGTGACATTGGAGTTCTTTTTCTATATACTGTGTCATTTCAGAATGTGAGAGATGATGGTTCTTCACAACTTTCTTTCTTTTGTAGGTGTAAGCAATGTTTTCCTTTTTACTATCCCTGTTCTGCCATCCATTTATACAAGCTCATCAGATAGGCTACTTACATTTTACCTCTGTCCATCTTCCCTTCAAAATATCATGTGAGTGTCAAATTTTTCAAACCTTCTTGCCTCATTGTGTCCTAGAAATTCTATCTGTCAGTTTCTGATTTTAAGTGTCGTTTTTGTTTTCAGTTTCCTTCAAAATTCCTTGGTATTCTCAGAATCCTTCTATAGAGCTACATCTATAGAATTGACATATTGGTGTCTTCAAAAAACTCAGTCCTCTGTTATGAAACAGGAAAATTTCTCTAGAAACCAATAAAAAAGTGTTAAACTGTTATGAAATATAAGTCCTTCTATATAGCAGTGAATGCTGGACACTCCCCACAAAGGTGAAGAAGAAACTCAAAGTAACAGAAATGTACTACAGAAGGATGCCGAGAATACCATAGACTTAATATCCAAGTAATGAAGAAGTTTGAAGGTAAATAGAAACAAAATGAACACTTATACTTAAAATCAGAATAAGGTAATTGAAATTTCTAGGAAACATAATGTGGAATGAGGGATTGAAGAATTTGCAACTCACAGGAAATTGTGGAAAGCCATGATCACCCAAGTCCTGAAAAAACACGGCACATAGAACAAGAAGAAGATTAAAAAGAATGCAACAATCCACAACTTTAGCAATGTCTGACTCGCTAAAAATGTAGGAAAAACAGCACTACTTAAAAGAACAACAATATTTGACAAAGAACTAAAAGAAAAAATGTAAAAATTGAATAAAAAATGAAGAGAAATAGTAGCAAAATAACTTAATTGGTTTGGGATATTCTTGGAAAAGTTTATTTGGAATAAAGCAAACTTTGAAAAGACCTGAAGCAGAAGAAGAACAAATTGAAAAATAATTCCCAGTAACTCTGGGACGAATAAGATGCAACCATAAGCTGAAACAAATGCATAGATTCTAAGTACAAGAGACTGGGATCTCAACATACAAATAACACTATTAATACGACCATCATATGACAGGCCAAATCATCTTGTTTGATGACCACAACTACTATTTCTGTTGTTTTAGTAGTAGGGCATACATACAACAGGGTCCTCACCCAGTTTTCCACCAACCTGCCAATGACTACCTCATGTTGTGTCTCCATTTTTGTTCATGTCAGTATTGGAAAGGCTTAATGCAAGCTAACAAAGAACTAGAAGATGAAAATAAATGCTCTGGTAAGAGATGAGCACATTTAGGTATTTTGTTCAGGATTTGCTCAGTCTGGGTGGGTCGGTAGGTAGGTAGGTAGGTATCTCTTGGGACAACTTCACTCATGGCAGTCTAGCAGATCAGGTCTTTCTTTTTCGACTCTTTCTCATACCAAATCCCTGCCCATGTCAACATCATAACGCATGACTGGCAATATGAACAGGCAGCATTGTAACTTGCCAAGAGACAGTTTGTCCCTGACCAAGGGCAGATCAGAACCGAATTCTTACATTCCAACCATGTGTTTTAATAAATATCAGCAGCCGAAAATCATCAATGTCTGGCTTGTCATTGTTTGTCCTTGAAAGATTTCATTTATTTTTGTTTCCTTTCAGTCAAATGGAAGTCATGCAGAACACCCAAATTCAAAGACCCCCATCTACTTGCCCTAAATCATGAAACACTTGAAATTGAGATAAAATCTAGCATCTATCCCTCCTAGAGGGGTGACCGAATCATAGTGTCACAGTAGTAACAGTGATGGAGAAAAAAAATGCAATTTTTAAATTTAATAATATATATAAATGGTAATAATTTAATAATTTTGTAATTTTTAAAAGAATCCATCATTTACATCATGCATGTCCATTGAAGAAAAAAGCAAAGAAAATTATTTGCTCAATAAAAAAATCTTTAAGAAAAACTTTAATTGCAATATCATCACCATCATTATCATCATCAATCCCATGCCTGAGTCTGGTTGTAGGTTTCCTGTGCAGCTGACTTGCTTCCTCCATATCTCCCAGGTTAAGTACCAATATCTGAGTTTCTATGAATGATCTCTTAGTCAATATAATAACATTTGTAATAGTTTCCTTGATGTCTTGTGTGAGGGAAAAATTCACCAAAAATGAATTACTCTGTAAAACATCCACTGACAACATAAGCTGAAGTCAGTCACTCATTTGGAAGCAAACACAAACTATAAATATTTATCAAAACACCAAGATCTTGAACTACCAATGACACTTGAAGACATTTCCAAGAATTAATTTAAAAGCAGTAAAACTACATCTTAAGAAACAGAATTAACTCTCAGGTCTATTTTTACAAAATACTAAGAAAAATATGAAAACAAAAGTAAAAGATTGGGAGACTAAGTTGAAAAGAATAAGACAAAACTGTTGTCCATTAGATGTTAAATATTTGGCTAATAATTCTTGAGATTTTGTTTGAAATGGAAATCAAATAAAGGAGAAAAGAGAGACTGTCATTTGTTTACATTTGGATATGCATCGATCAGATATGAATGTATGAGAGAAAATCATGGAAAATTGTGGTTTAAAAACAGTAAAATGTACCTTGCTAACTGAAATGCTCCTCTGTGGCTAAATCCATAAAAGGACGTCAGGCTATATGACGGTTCCCTTTAGGATACAGGTTCGATTCCTGTCGGAGGACGTATATTTTCTATGAAAATTTCTCGTACATGCAGGACGTTAAATGTTAATACTATTTATTATAAACAGAGCATTTACTTAAATATTTGTATCTATAAAAAGAATATATAAACATAAAAAATGTCTTAATATATATACATATATATATATATACATATATATATGAGTACAGGTAATCGATCTGTTGGTATATACTGGGTGGATCCTAGTAATATTAATTATTAAAACTGATCCACAGAGAGCTTGATGTATTTATTATAACAGAGTTTATGTATTTTTTACAGCAAAAAAACAAAACTTACTTCAACGTGCAGATAGTCACATACAGACTGACTTGAAATAGACTATCATCAATCTCTAAGTGTCTGCCTTGTAGCATTGTTTTAAATTTATTTTCAGTGTCAGTCCTCTGGTAAATGCCTTGTTAATGAGAAGGGGCTTGTGTTAGCAACTGGTGGAGGGCATAAGGTATTTTATTCCAGGGGAAGTGGTCTGGGTTTGGAGTTTATTTATGGCTAGAGCCTTTCGTTGTTTGTAGCTAAATATCTAGATACTTGACAGTTGGTTCAACAGTTGATACTTGGTTCAACCCTGCCCCTTTAAATTGCCATTTTTGATATCTGCTGCAGATATGTTTAACTTAGTAGATCTTATTCAGCTTTTTATCATTTACATTTTATTTTTCTGGCTATTATGTTTAATTATTCCACGTAACTGTAGTTCTGTTAGGAAAGGAGGTTTCTTGTATAATACAGAAAATAAATTCACCACAGAGAATTCTATCATTGTTGCACTTTCAAAACATATCTGTCTAAATAAAATACATTCTCTTTTAATTAAAACTGCATTTTTTAAGTCCAAATTATACTCAAATCTGTTTTGATGAATGACTAATGTTTTGTAATGATGAATGCTTTGTTTTGTAAAAGATCCCTTCTATGTTCAGATAAACTTTTAGATGTATAGGATGACCAAAAATACCTCTCACATTGATTTTTATGGCTTTAAAAAGGTATTTTTAGAATTTTAACATTAAACTGAATTCTTTTTTTTGCATATTTCTCATTGTAATTAACGTTAACCACCTCAGATTATATCTTGTTTTGATTTTTCAAGTGGAGTTCAGTTTGCTATTCAATTTTGTATATTAAGATTCTGAAAGTAGCTTTTTAAGATATTAAAAATTACTGAGGGAATATATATTAATAATATATCAAGAGGAAAAAGTGCTTTTGACACAAGTTTTTTACCTGCTCATTAATTAAACTACTTTATATACAAAGTTTTACATACATTGAATTCAATGTTTAAAATATCTGTTTTGTTTAAGAGTATTTCATATTCACAAGTCATCATTTTAGCAACTCTCACAGGGTACTGGCTATAAAACATACCTTACTTTCTTTCAGTATTTGTGCTTATAACTCTTGAAATGTTTTAGATAATTCTGCTGTGACCATTGGCTACTACAAGTTCCAGCTTCCTGCTTAATAGTACCAGTCAATGATATGCTTTAACAACATTATATTCCACCAATAACTTTCATTATTCAATCAGTAAAAGAAAAGTATTCTTCATTCATTCATAAATGAAATATAACTAATGATTATTGCCTTTGGTTTTGCCTATCAAAATTCTTGGCAAACTGGTGATATGCAAATATCATTGCAATATTCTCAAGTATATTTGAATATATTAACAAATAAAACTATGTTTACCCTATTCTGCTGCTTTTGTCATTACAGACTGTTGTGCTTAGCCTATAACAGATAATATAGTTGAGTGGTTAAAATATTAGGATTCTGACCATAAGACCAGAGTTTGAATCTGACGATGGTCTATTTTTCAAGGAAATGGCTTAATGGTAATACTGGTCTGAGAGAAAACAATTTGAGTATGTGGCTCCATTGGAATGTGCCTGGAAAGTATACCCCATATTGAATCAAGTGATGAAACTGATCAGAAACGGTCATTGGTTGTGTGAGCATGACGTCACAAGTCTTCGTGACCAAGTGTTTTAATGCACTGGCCTTGTACAACTATTGATCATGCCAGATTATGCACTCTCTTAAGAAAATGTAACTAAGGTCTGGTCAGTATAGTTGCAGTATAAACCACATGTTGCCTTTATGGATATTTAAGAAACAAAAAGGTGCCTGCAACAGGGATAAGTTAGCTACTCTAGCAAACAGGCATACTCAAAAACAAGCAACCAATATTATTACAGTAAAAGAATCATGATTTCTAAAAACTGAAAATGTTCAATAAAAAAAAAATAAAAAAGCTGCGAAATTATGATGATAAAATGGCTATGTTTAATAACCATCAAAAAGATTTGATTCAATCAAACTGTACCAAAATTTTTGAATTTAAAAATAAGAACTCAGTGTGTGTTCTGAGACTGGGCTTAAAGATTTCCTTATACGCTAGTGTAGATATATCTCAGTGTGTAAATAATGGAATACAGTTGTCATATTTGGGTGGGAAATGCCCAGACCTCACTCTCCAACCTTGATAGTATCCAAAAGTATCTCCAGATGACAAATTATTCTCCACCCTCCAACCTCTCCCCGACAGGTGAGATATGGCAAAGCTCTTGCTGCTCTATTGCTACTTCCATGGAAAGTGCTTGCATGAACTACATTTCCTGGTCCCATCAATTCAAGACTTCATGGCATGCGAGTTACATAGTAGCAAACCACCTACATATTCCATCAGTGAGAAGTAAGTTTCACTCTAACAGCTCCTTCCCATGAACCACTATTCTGTGGAATCGATTCTCAAGGGGATATTTCTCCAACCACTACAATCTACACCTGTTTAAGACTAGGGTTAACTTTTATCTTCCATTCTTATATTCACAAATTTCCTCAATGTAATCCTTTACTTCGAGTGGCCTCTGACTGTAAAAAAAGAAAAGTAAAAAGTGTTCTCAGTTTTAACTGATAATAGGGGAGGGTTACTCATAACTGGAATCTGAGATGACATTCTCTCCATTTAGACTTCATTTTTTTTTTAACTTGATTAATAATTGTATTTACCATATTTAAAAAGATGATGCAAATTTATATAGAACACAGACAAAAATTAATATTTTTCTACTTTTATCCTCCTTTTCCCAAACAATCTGTAAGTAACATAGAAAAGAAGTAACCAAACAAAAACTCTAAAAAAAACAATACTTGAACTTGAAGCACCTCAGAAAACAAAGAGACATGAACAGTGGATTATGACAAAAATCAACCAACCAAGAGACAGAAATTAGGAGTTACTAATTGTGTGCACCCATATAAAATTGTGTCACCCCAGCTGGATAGTTGGTCAGTGGTTGGTTTTAATTGTCTTAGAGCACAGAACAGAGTTGATTTTGTATCCATGTTTTGGAATGTGTAGAACTAATTTCATCTTGAATTTATGTACAGAGGCCTGAAATAAATATGTCTCCATTTCCTTTCACAGAAGTTTGTTATTGCTAAACTCTGCCTTCAGGTATGAAGAGCAGCCATCAGCTACAACCATGAGAAACTTGTATATATTAGGTTGGTGCAAAAATAATGACGTAATAATGTCGTTTTTTAACGTTAAAAATACATCAAAAAACGACATTATTACGTCATTATTTTTGCACCAACCTAATAGATCAACTGCATATAAGCAGATCCAACCTTTCCAGACAACTCCAGTTACTACCATATGTTACTAAAATATCACAAGGCCAAGCTACTGGGTACCATATTAAAACCTCTATACATGACCTGACACAAGCTGATTGAGAGGGTGGAAATGATATTTCAAGACTTCTGCTCTTATCAGTATGAATGTCATGTGTAAAAAGATTTTTATATGATCCCAAAAGAATTTATTCAACAAAAACATATGTATTTGATGCCAGAGTAGAAATTTTAAGGATTCCTTTCTTTTTACTTTTTTTCTCAATTTTTCCTTTATTGTTTTTGCTGGACTCATATCACCTTCTATGTGCCACATCCCATTAAGACATAAGCAATCGTGGCTCTTCACAACTTCCTATCTCGTGTAGCTCTCAGTTGTTTTCTACCTTTGCTAAGACTCTCATCCTCTATTCTGTCATCTATTCACACAAGTACGTCAGGTAATTAGTTTTCTGGCTTCATGGATTCTTCTTGTTCTCCTTCCTCATTATGTGAGAAAGGAATTTCAACCACCTTTTCCAGATTCTACATATAACTGTTCTCTCTGTTGCCATTTTCTTTAAGACATCTTTGTTACTTACTCATCCTGTCAATAGAATTTTCCGTATCCTTCTGTAGAACAATATTTCTGATGCTTCTAATTTTTTCTCGGCCATGAGAAGATTGCCCAACATT
The DNA here is from genome assembly GCA_963932145.1 of Acanthosepion lycidas. NCBI lineage: Eukaryota > Metazoa > Mollusca > Cephalopoda > Sepiida > Sepiidae > Acanthosepion > Acanthosepion lycidas. The sequence goes on along the minus strand of OZ010571.1, from coordinate 32,653,431 downwards.
CATTGCCATATGAGGATGTCTATCACGTATTAATCCAGCACTCTTTTATTCTATCGCAAGTCTAATGCCTGTTCAGATCTCAGTATTGCAAGTCCCACCCTCTGTTAAAACTCATCCCAAATTATTAGTTAAAATTCTGCACCTGTTTGATGTTTATATCTCCAATTTGTAACTCTTATGTTGAACCTTTTCTTTTGCCAATGACCATATTTTCTGTTTTCTTGCTGTTGATAATCCTTTTTTCTTGTTTTCTTCTCCCACCCTGTCTTGTTTTTTAATCAAATTCATCCCATGTGAGGCAGTAAAACCACTAAGACACAAGGGATTAATGAATGTGTAAGAATTATTAAAAAAAAAACATTATTAAGAAAGAACAATAGAAGAGGAATCAAGAAGACAGTAGATAACGATTGACATTGCATTTAAATTTTTGAAGATCAAAGTTGGCTGAAAAGCATGTAGCCAGAAGAATATTTCACAAGCAAAAAGTGTGAGAAAAACTTATCATAGAACTTATGGTTAGATCAAGCAAATTCTTAAATTGGTGAGACCATGCTGACAATCTAGTACTGTGCTTAAATTCATAAAGTCTAGGTAACAAACCAAAGAATGCATCAGAATAATTACCATGAAAGTATTTATAGAAAAGGCACAGGGAAGTAACTTTACAGCAGTGGGAAAATGACTGAAGCTGAGATGTAAGGTCAGAACTAATAATATTGCTGATTGTTCTTTAGGTTTTATGAAGAATCTCTAAATATATAGCAGGAGCACTGGATATATGTAACAGCAATATTCAAATCATGGATGAGTGGCAGAATTATAGATATGTAAGCTAGGTTCTCAAGAGAAAATTGTCTAGCACAACATAGTGAACCAACTTTCTTAGCAGCTGATCTAGCAATGGATTGAATATAGTCTTTCCACTTCATGTCAGCCGAGAATGTTAGCGCAAGAAGGCAAAATGAGTCATGCTGATGGAAGGCAGAAAGGGTCTCTCAGATGATTAATGGAGAGTAGTTTTGTTTCAGAGGCATTAAAATTAACAAGCCATTTTTGGCTCCAGTTAACAAACTGCAGGTGGTTGTTGTTTTTATTGAACAGATCAGACTTAATCAAAGTGACTCATATCATGCTTATTACAAAAAATATCTAAATAAAATTTATTCCTTTATTTAAATTTTAATCATCCATAAAAATATGTAAAATGTACTATAGTGGTTGTCAGTAATTTTTATAGACATAACTATTCAATTCTGTAGTTGGAATTCATTCAACATATGGTCACCATCTTAAATCCACGTATTCAAATTCTGCCAAGGGCAGATAATCCCTCTTTATCAAAGAAATAAGCAAACAAAATATCACCAAAAATTAGGAAATAAAATTAAAATAATAACAATATATCCTATTTTAAACAATTTAATAATATTTAAAAACCCAATTTCTTTACATTTTTACAACAAAGTCTTTCTCTGTAAAGTTGTGTCTGTAGCTCAATCTTTTTATAGTAAACAATCTTATTATTTGAAATGTTTGTAGAGATGGACATGTGTCTGTTATAGAGAAAGTTCATACATTTTAGTAAATGTCATTACTCAGAATTTACAAGAGAAAAGGAAGTACAAGAATATTGACTGAGAGGAGCTGACATCTAGTTTCAGTTGTCAGTGAGTTTTTTTGATCTCTAGCCCTTTTGTGGGTGAGGGAAGATGAGCTGACATTCTTTTGTGCTGACTTCTGACCTGTTCCAAAGTTTCATATTTATCTGTTTTCAGGAGATACAAATACTTTAAGTTTTTGAATTGACTCAAACCAACTGTGATTGGCTGAAAATTCTATTTTAATACCACATCTTGACATGCTTTTGAAATCTTTATTTTACAGACAAGTTAATTTAATCATTAAATTTTGGAAATTGCTACAGTATATGTTTAGAAAAAGCAGCATATAGAATATACAGATACATGTTTTTTTCTCCAATTTTAACAGAGAATATTCAAGAAATATGAAGATTCCGTAGTAATCAAATTTAAATATTAACTTAATGAAGGAACTGGAACTTTTTAAAACATTTTTACCAGTGATTTTTTTAAAAATTTCTTTTGAAAAAAGAAAATAAAACCAATAGTTTTGATTACTGTTATCAATGGGGGGGGGTATAAAGATGTGACTCTGCTCATGAAAGCTAACAATAACATGGACAGAACATGGGAACAATGAGGAAGTCTTAAGGCAAATAGGAACAACACGGAAACATACTAGAAATCAAAAAGAGACAAATGGATTTACTGGAACACATAATGAGGAAAGAAGGTCTGGAGAATTTAAAACACACAAGGCATATTCAAAATAAGAGAAGCAGTAGGAAAGAGCAAGTAGACTACTTAATGAGTTTGTGCAAATGGATGACAGGACAAGGACAAAGAGATATGGCAAAGAGTTAAAATATTTAGAGCAACAAAAGACAGGAAGTTGTAGAGAGCCACAATTACTTAAAGGGACCTGGTACATCAAATACGTTGTAATCCTAACTTTTCTAATTAGTATTGTAGCTCCTTTTTAAATTACCTGCCCTTTATTAAATAACTAAATAAATAAAATATTGATGCACCCATTTGTAAAAGCATGTTGTGAAAAACGAAGATATACCCTGGTAGAAGAGGCAAGCATCTTTGCAGCTGAAATGTTCTGTAAAAAAATGTACATATAAACAAAGAATGTCTAATATATGTTCCTTTGTAAATGGAAGTGGAAAAGTTGGCAATTTGGTAGGAGGAATACAGGATGAATAGTGGCAAGCGAAAAGAAGCTGAAAAACCAATGCAAAAAATACTAAACTGGAAGAGAATTAAAAGAAAAACTGGGGATAAAAATGACAATCAAATTATCTTATTTTTGTGTATGGTAAGGGAAAAAAAATCAAGAAGAATAAGAATAAAAAGTAGGGAGCACCCATAATTGGTCACAAGTATCGTCCTTGTCAAGTGTTTACTCATCTAATTGCTGAAGACTGCTATTTGCTTGCTGTCAAGCTTTGGACATCTATGAGAAACAGGCTGCTATTGACATCCATGGTTTGAGCAAAGAGAAGAATATGAGAAAAAGAAAACAGAGAAAAGGAATGGAATGAAGGATGGGTAAAGAAGAAAGAAAAAGGATTGAGAAAGATGATGATGGAAAAAAGAAATGAAAGATTACATACAATAAGAAAAAGTAAAAGAAGAAAGGAAATAATTTTGTGAAAAAAATAAGGAAGGAAAATAAAAAATAAAAAAATGAAGAAAAAAATTTTGTGGTAGAATGTGTGTGAAGACAGTTAAGATAAAAAAGACAAAATGTTCAAAATATTTCCTTTATCCTCTTTTGAAAAAAAATCTTTGTTAGAAGTGTCCATCAACCAAAATGTAATTCTCAAAGACCATTTGCCACTGAGTAGATAAGAAAGAAAAAAATGTCAGGGAGGACCATAACTCATTCAGGATTCATGTATAACAACATGTAGTATAGTTAAATTAGCTGAACAGAGATTGTAAATATTATTGGACCAGCAGTACCATTCTTTTCATCAATTCTTTTATTTTCTTGCTTAATTTCTTAACTGTGGCAGAAATTTCTCTCATTTGCAGCTGCTTCATAAAACTGTCTTTATAGAAGTTTCCATGATCTGCCATTAATGCTATCACCTTAGCTTTTTCTTTATAAAGATTACCAAAATCAGGTCAAATGATAAGTCTTGAATTGTCATTTAAAATTTCTGATGAAGCAAGTGTGTGTCTTGGGGAATGTTGCATAATGTCTTTGATACCTATGTAAAATCATTCCTTAATTTTCATTTCCCTAAATATAAAAATTATCATGATGCATCACATAACACTAAGAAGAAAAAACAATTCCAGTGCTGAGGGCACATATGAGCATCATTCTTTTAGTTTAATAAGTTTTGATTCCAATTCTAAGAATGACTGCTAAGAACATTCCACCACCCAAATTTACAGGCAAATCTCACAGATGATTCTGTGGGTTTCTTCTTAACCAATAAAAATAGGTCATCTCCCATATTTTTTTTCTTTCTTGTCTTGAAGTCAGAACACTGTAATTACTTGACTATATCCTGATTACACATGAGCACAATTATTTTTGCCTTATTTTGGCAATGTGAACTTTTTGCTTTATTACTGTTGCTTTTGATTACTTTTGACTTATATATATATATATATATCATTTACAATTATTTTTCCCTGTTTTTTCCTTCCTTTTTTATTGTCTATTGCAAACTTTGTCAATTCTTCTTGTAATTTTGCCAATTACACTTAACCCTGACCAATTACTTCACAATGTTTAATTTTAATAATAAATAAGACATAAGTAGTTTAAGAACAGAGATGGCAGTGTTTGAAACTCTAAGATTACAGTAAACTTGTTAAATCAGTTACAATTTGAAAAAATTGAAGGTAGCTGGTTCAAATTAAGTGCCACTAATTAAATTGGATTCACTCAGAAAAAGTTAAGTTTTTTCCACGTATATCTGTAACACAATTTAAAGACTGAAATGAATTTGTTGTCAGCATTTCTACTATTAAAGATATTTTTTGTTCAGAGAACAATCCCTATGCTTTAAATTTCCCCAAAACAAAAATCCTTCATGTCAAATGAGTTTTCCAAATACTGTCAAAGGGAAGAGGTAGGAAAATATATTATTTATTTCACTTCATCTGAAGGCTTCTGAGGCCTTGACAGATTTTATACATAAATCAGAAAAATCCAAAAAGTTTATACATATATGTTTCTTATTACTTTAAATGTTATATTTAGTGGAGACATGTATTTGAGTAGATAGACCTCTTTATAAACAGTGTAAATTTATGTCTACCTGCTTGTGCATTCTGAAGAAAATATGCTTTCTGGCTGGGTTTGACACTGTATCCCTTTTATAAAGTAAACCACGGTCAAGCAATGGTGTACAGAGGTTTGGTGAAGCCCAGGGACAACTCCTTCATTGCATGCCTCTTAGACTCAAATAGGTCTATAGTGCTTTGTGCTGAGAAATGTGAGAAAGGAAGACATTTTAAATATATAAAAACAGATGAAACATTTTTATTCCACTCTTTGTTAAAAAATTTTATTTCACTTTTTGATGGATGCCCTCTTGATATAGGTGCCTGGGGCTATTGAACCATCTGTTGCACAATACTTCTGTCAGGACCAGTGTATTTCAGACTGCTCTGCTTTTTAACGGACCATAGCCAAGCAAAGTTCAATTATCCTATTTAAGAAATACATTTCTTGTTTGGATCTAGTTGGGATCCTTCAAAGCTCATACCTGCAAATTTATTTTCATATTTAAAATTTAAATGAAGTAATTTCTAAGAAAATAATGTATTTCATTTATAATCTGACATAATTGCTTTTATGTGTGCCTTAAGAAATTGATATAAGATACTAACTCCTGAGAACATCTTTCATTAGACTGGGAAGTGTGGAGAAATCTGAAAGTTGTTGCTTTTGAAGAATTTGAGAACAACAGGGTTGCTTGTGCTGAGCTGAAATCAGTTGGTAAATATATAGATGTCAACCCTCTTTTGGAAATGAGAACAAAGGAGTCCCTTCTCATGTGATGAATATGGCCATGTCTGCATTTCAAGAGTAAGCTTCTTCAGTTGACATAAACATGAACACATGAAACACCCCCATCTACCAATATGCTACCCACCAAGACTTTTCATGCAGCATTTATAACAAAGTGTATAGGTCAGCTAGTGAACTCTCACTCAGAACTCTAAAACTAAACATCCAGATAATTATGAAGACTTACCTAGACTCAATGTGGAAAGGCTTGCAAATCACTTGTGGATCTTATGAGCCATTTAAAATGTTGTCAATGACATGGAAATCATCCCTGAAATGTTCTTTTAAGAGCTCCAAGTCCTGGTGGTAGTCTTCCTTGGTCTCAAGTCGATTTCCACCATTCATAAATTAAGATGATAAAACGAAAATTTATTTTTGTGCTACAGGTTTCATTCTTTCAACTACAACATCAAATCAAGAGATTTATTAACAGAACCTGTATTTGTACTGGTAAAAAGTAATAATAATTACAAAAATTAAGTTTTGAAAGTTAATACAAGTTATTCTTACTAAATCACTACATTCTGACTTTGCCTTCCTGAAGGATTGAAATGCATTGCAAAAAGAAACATTTTCTTATTTTGTTTTTTTATTGTATCATAGATTGATTTATATCTTAATTTTCATATAGAAGCTGTAGAAGTCAAATGACTGCCTTCTTGCAGAGGCAAGCCAGATAATTCTACCTTATTTATAGGAGAGTACCTAATGCAGCAGGTGGGTTGGTCCATTTTGCTGGATTGGACCTGCTCAACACATTTGCATGAGTGGTCTCTATTCACCCATATATCTCTCCATTAAATGAATAAGGGCTAGTTTTCAACTTGGTGACTATACCAGTGTTTGGAGGACTGATTGGTGATGGATGAGTTTTTGTGGTGAATGTGCAAACTGTAATGAGTGAATGGGTCCTGAATTGGATTAGCTTGGTATAAGATAGTTAGTGAAGACCAGCCTCTACCCCCACTCTTTAGGCCTTGTGCCAAAATTGTTTTTCTTATACAATAAATATAGGTGTGGCTACACCAGTCTACTTGTGGGTCAGACCACTTGCAAGTGAACCAATATTCTATGGAAGCATGTATGAAGGTGTTTTAGAGAGAAGAATTTCTTAAAATAATCACAGACACTTTTGTGTTTAACATAATACACAGGGTGTGTCAGTAATACCTCTGACATAATGGTAAGACAGCTAGATGAAGATACCACTGCCATTAACATGCTTTGTGGGTCAATGGATAACAGCTCAAAATGAGAAATCAGAGATCAAGCTCAAATTCCAATCAGATTTGTTACCGTCACTTTTGCACAGATACAAAGATATCAATCCCCTTTCCCCCTAACTATGGGTTGAATAGCAGGACACAGATCCTATAGCTTTGGTTGTCAACCAGTCTACCACAGAAAGATGTGTCAATCTATTGCAGGAAAATCTTCTGCCTAGTCAGTCATGAATTGAAAAAGAGGTGATCGCCCAAGTGTGTATCATGTATGGCACTTATCTGACTGATATGTGAAAAGTATTTTTGCTGCACACTCTATTTACTTAAATTTAATATTTAATTAAAGGTACATACTGAAAAGTGAGATAAAAAATTATAAAGTGTTCTACCTTGAAATGTTTTATTATCTGAAAGTTGCAAAATGATGATTAATCTATATAAAACATACAAGAAACTCTGTTTTTTTAACGATGTCCATCATATAATCAAGCAAGCGCCTGAAATTTCAGCCTCTTTCATATAAGCATGTAAGTATATGAGAAATACCTTTTTATTACTGAATCAGAGTGACTTATAATCAAAGTCAGAAAGAAGAGATGATTTGTTCTGAATCTCATAGATGTATGGTTAAACAAGAATGAAGAGGAGTTAACATTTGGTAGAAATCCTCAGGCTCAAACATCATTGAAGTCAAGAATTAAGGGACATTTATTTATGACTCAGATATCATTACCTCATAAATATGGCTTATCATACATTGTAGATTGGCTGGAGACTGTGATAATGGAACAAGCCAGGACCATCTGGGAAAGGAAACTGAGACTGAGTGAGCTTGTCAAATGAGCAGATGTTTTACTGCCAGGCAGAGATTCTGACAGGATAATGTCAGTGCATAAATCATACATCTTTAATAATAATAATAATAATAATAGTAGTAGTAGTAGTAGTAGTAGTAGTAGTATCATCAACACTGTTCAGACTGGTTACTAGAAAACTGTCATATTTATATCAAGAGTTAGAACATTAACAGTGACGATAATAATACAACTGGTTTTATAAATGCTCTGTAAATGGTAAAGCTGAAAGTAGCAGTTTTTATATAGAACATATTCAGCATTCATTGACTGTACAGTTAACATTACTGCCAGTTGAAATTTATAAAGCCTTTCTCTTAAAACACGTTTTTATCCAAATCTTTTATTTATTAATATATATTTATTATATCACTATTTTCTCTACTACAATTGCTAGGTCTGCTGCTAGGAAAGTTGGTTCACTGTGTTGTACTAGATATTTTTTCTTGCTCAAATCTTAGATATGTTCTGGTGAACCTGCTATATATTTAGAGATGCTTGATAAAATCCAAAGAAAAATCTGCAATGTCATTGGTCCTGACCTGCCATATTGATTTTAGTCATTTTAACCACCACTTCTATTTTCCATTTCTAAAAACACTTTCATGGTAATTGTTCTGAAGAACTTAACTCTATGGTACCCAGACTTTAAGAATTTAAGTGTAGTACTAGATTGACAGCAAGATCACATCATTTATAGTTGAAATGGCTAAAGATAACTATGAGTTATATGTTAACCGTTTCTTCTATCGAACTTCTCAGTTGTGGAACTCTCTTTGGGTTCTTGTATTCCAGCTGTTATTGATCTTCAAAAACTTAAATGCAATGTCATTCATTATCTTCTATCTTCTTAATGCCTGTTCTTTTATTGTTCTCATTTCATGATAATGTTTTTCTTTTTCTTATATTCTTTCACTCACAGTAATCCCCTGTGTCTTACTGGCATTGTTGCCTTGCTTGGGGTGAAATTAAAAAAAAATGCACCACCTACTTTTGCTGCTGGAAGTATTTAAGTGATGTAGCTTTGGTTATTTACTAAAACTCTTTGTGATTCTGTAGTGCCAGAATAGTGAAAGAAGAATTATCTGCTTCAATAAAAGAAGCAGACAAAGGCAACAAGTAACCTACTGAACAATTACAATATCATCAACAACATATTTTCTAACTGGTTACTAGCAAACTATCATATTTTTACTGGGAGTTAGGGCATTAACAATAGTGTGTGAGCTTGGGTTTGAATATATCTGGTTTTATAAACAGGATCTGTAAATGGAAAAGGTGAAATTAGCTGTTTCTCTACAGGAAACATTCAAAATCCATTGGCTGAATGTTTAGCATTACTGTCAGTTGAAATTCTAAAATCTTTTTATTAAAAGAGTTTTTCAGGAAAACAAACTCCTCAAGATCACAGTCATCAATCTTTCTAGTTCTGATGGAAGTTTCCATCCAAACCTTTTATCTCTGATAATATCCTAAGTTAACATCTTCCTTCTATCATTATTTTCTCTGAGTTACATGTGCTACCTACTTTTCTTGTTGCTAGTTTTTAGTTCTCAAGTTATGTGGGTTTTATTTGGTAAAGCTTGTTGTGATATTATAGCACCATTCTACCATGCTTGATGATGGATTATCTTCTTTAAGACCTAAAGGCTTCATTCTCTTGAAGCCATTTTTATTAGTGATCTGAGATAAGTTTAGAAATTTCTGAACAAGCTGGACACTGTGCATGACATCCATACAATAGTCTAGATCTGATGGGGTTATTTAAGGACATGATTCTTATTTTTACTTTAATATTCTGGTTCTGTAGCATCTTACCATGTTAGAACAAAAGTACTCCTAGTGTAAACTATACTGCATTCAATTTCCTTATCTCCTGTACTAAAGTTGTTATAAACAAGATATTTGAAGTGTTTAAAATCTATTCTATGTACTGAATGTTTATGATGGTTTCAAGATGTGCCATCAGACTATTCTCATTTCTATAACAGATCTTACTTTCTGTTTTAGAAAAGTTTTAAAAGATAAATTGTTTTTCTCTTATCATGTGTACATAATTTTTAAAAAAATTTAATTAAACTGTGTTCTTAGGTTACCTTGCTAAAAAATAAGTTAGCAATTAATTGGTTGTTGAAAACAGATCTTTGTTTTCTTTTTTTTTACACAAAACTTTATTATATTAATATATACAAAATCTGACAACTGTAATATCTATGCAAACACAAACTGCTCAACTTAAGCTTATAAAATGACTCACTCTTTTGGGCAGTTCTTTTACCAAACTCAAAAATTCTGGTTTTTAAATCATTCATGACCACTATGTAGCCACGGAGTTATATTTCCAATTGAACAATCTAGTGGTTGAAACTTGAAGGTTTAAACCTAATGTTATTTGTTTAACTCTTCAAATGAACTAACGTGTACATGTGTACTTCGCATAATGTAATCACGTAGAGATATTTTTGAGCTGTATGCCTAAAGTATTTCGTGATTTAATAATGGTAATTCCAAATCTTAAAATGCAAGCAATACTTCTTCCACTTTTGACTAAACACACAGCAAGAAATCAGCAAGAAAAAAAGTATGACAGAATCATTTTCTAATTTAAACTTCATGTTGTATATATGAATACATGTACAATTTACAGTTAGTTGTGACTGATAAAGAACAAAGAAATACTATCTCAGGACAAGGTATATTAGAATAAAATCACCCATATACTAACTTATGTTGCTATATCAGGACAAGATATATTAGGATGAAATCACTGAGATAAAAATTATGTTGCTATCTCAGGACAAGGTAAATTAGGATGAAATCACCCATAATAATTTATGTTACTACTTTAGAAAAGGTCATATTAGGATGAAATCACCAATACTGATAAATTATTCTAACAGCTTTCATAGAGGTTTTAACAAAAAAAAAAATTCTATTTTATCGTTGTTCACAATATTTCTTTCTTGTGAGGCAAAAGTGCTTTCTTCCTATAATGATTTTTAAAACATCTCCAAAATCTGTGACTTGTTAATCATGGTCATTAATGAAGCAAATATTCAGTTAGAGTAATAATTCAAGTCAAAATGAATTACATTTTTTAATAAGAATGTTTTTTATACAAAATCAAATTGTATCTAATCTAAAATTTTTAAAAGGGTGGATTAGTAAGTCCATAGTCTGATATATATTTTTTGATCTGAAAATTTCTTTGCATAATGTTCAATTTATATGATTAATATTTACCACTGAATTCTTGGCATTGATACAGAAGGATAAAAACTAAGTTAAAAAACAAATATTTGTTGTTTAAATGCCTTTTTCTCATTATTATATTATGGACTTACTGATATCTATATATGTATTAAAAAATAATGAAAAGTTTAGCCACAAGACAATAGATAATAATTAATGTTTATTTTCATAAATACAAAATATTCTAATTTTAAATTTTAATGATTCATTTTTTTCCTGTTTTGTTGGATTCCTAATTTGTTTTTGTGCACACATAAATTACCCAACATTTGGGAATCAATTATTTTTCCTTTGTCTACACTCACCCATTACAATCCTAGTCAATTAAAAATAAATTGCGTTTGCCATATCACATCAAAATTGTTAATTGCAAAACAATATATCCTAAAGTTTATTTATGTGATAACATAAAAAGTCAGAGGCCAATGTTAATGTGAAAATCATTGTTGGACACAAGTGATGAATAAAAATATAGATTTTAGTCTTTTCTTTTGAGGAATCGGAGGTAGCAGAAATATGGTTCTACAGAAGGATACTGAAAATTCAATGGGTGTAGCAAGTAAGAAAGAAAGAAGTCCTATAAGATAATTTATGTTGCTACTTCAGGACAAGTTATATTAGGATGAAATCATACATAATAGTAAATTATTCTAACAGATTTCATAGAGATTTTAACATGAAGAAAATTCTACTTGTTGTGAGGCAAAAGTGCTTTCTTTATATAATGATTTTTAAAACATCTCCAAAATCTGTGACTTGTTAATCATGGTCATTAATTACACAAAAATCCCACTAGAGCAATAATTCAAGTCAAAATGAATTACATTTTTTAATTAGTTTGTTTCCTCATGTATAACTTTATTACTTTTGAAGTGAAGAACATTATTTAATCAGACGAGTCACTCTGATAATCCTGTCAGCGTGTATTTAGAAGTCTGTTAAAAGTGTCAGTTAACATTTAACATTCACTTGATAGAATGTTAGCTTGTATCAGTTTGATTTGTTTCTTGTAGTATACATTTCTTTTCAAATAATATTTTGCATAAAACTCGTAACATAAAATCATTTCAAAATCATGAATTTTGAAATATAATATTTTTTAAGTACAGAAATCTAATTATCTGAGTAGTGTTTTAAAATATGATGTGACAGAAATATGAAGCTGCATTATAATAGCCAAATATACCCTCCTAAAGCTAAGCAAAGTATAAAGAAATGGGAAAATTTTTATGTGAAAATCATTTCTGAACCAAAGTGATGAATAAAAATATACATTTAAATCTTTTCTTTTGAAAAGAACCAGAGGCAGCAGAAATGTGGTTCCATAGAAGGATACTGAAAATTCCATGGATGGAGCAAGTAATCAACAAGGAAGTCTTAAAGAAAATGGCAGCAGAAAGAAGACTTCTACTCAGAATCAGGAAATGACAGCTGAAATTCCTTGGACACGTAATGAGGAAGTAGGACTTGGAAAACTTAACCCTCGCAGGGCATATTGAGGGTAAGAGAGAAGACTTGTGTGAATGTATGCTGGAATGTGAGATGAGAGCTTCAGCAGAGGAAGAAAAACTGCTAAAGGTGACACAAGACAGGAAGTTGTGAAGCACCATGATCACCTATGTTCTGAAGGGACACAGCCATAGAAGAATTCACACAGTTCTTGATTCTATACTACAGAATTTGTCAGGCAGTAGGTTCTAATCACTGTATATGGTTTGTTTCAGACTAATTTCTTCATCTCAGTTTTTCTTTTTTCTTCTTTTAAATTATGATTTTCAGCTGTGTACCTTCCGGCTATCCCCAGGGGCTTGTTTTCTTTCAGAATGTTGTTGAATCCTATTTTAGAAACGCACAAACATCTCCCAACACCTGGCCCACATGTCTTAGTTCTTTTGTGGCTGTGATTTTTTTTCTTGTTTTGTTTCAATAATCAGTTTACTTAACAACTGAAGATTTTATTTTATTTTCACTTGGATACACGAGTGTATAAACTTTATTCCTTTTCTTTGCTCTGATTCAGGATTCGTCATAAGAATTAAAAGTAAACTTGTCCCTTCATCAGAGCTTTTACTTTATCTTAATGTACATAAATACAATGATAAACACGTAAGACAATTTGGAAAAGTTCTATTTTGCCTTGTTTTACCAATGAACTGGCTTCAGCAAAAGCGAATAAAAATGTTTCACAAAATCGAAGTCTCCATTAGCAGCTGATATTTGATTTTTACTTCAACTACATGAAGGTGGGATGAAAAGTTCATAGGCTGACTATGAAGAAGTGATGCTATGAAATCTTACATACATTAATTTTAACTCTTCTTCTTAGTAACAGCATTGTTTCTTTCTAGGTAAACTGATATCTGACTGTTTAAAGACTTCAGAAGTAACTAGTAGCAACTTCTCTTGAAAATGGACACAATTTGGCATTGTGTGTTATCATTTGAAAAAGGGTTTATCCCCCAAGAACATTCATACTGACATGATTGATACATTAGGGGAGAATGCTCCAGATTTATCAACAGTGCAAAAGTGGGCAGCTGGATTTAGGAGGGGAAGTGAGAGTCTCACCACCAAGGAAAACATTGATCGTTTTCATCACATGGTGGCTCATGACAGACAATTGACTATAAATTAAATAGTCAATGCTATTTCATGAGAGAATTGAGAATATTCTGCAAAATGTACATGGCATGATAATTTCTGCTCAGTGGGTGCCATCACTTATGACACCTGATCAAAAGTTCATGCGTGGGAAAATCTGATATTGTTTGAGGCAGATTCAGTGTTTGGTTCATCCCTTTCAGCCAGAGACAATTCATATTCACATATACAAATATATATATATATATATATATATATATATATATATATATTGATATAATGGAATAACCTGTCACCCCCATGTGTGACTACACTATAGGTAGTAATTACCTATAAGTATCTGCAAGTCAACGGACTGCAGAGACTAGCTGAAATCTGTTCCAGCAAGACAGTTGAACTCTCTGCTTCTGAGTAGAGAGGAACCCGGATGAGGCTCTGCTGAAGGGCAGAGTCTCGTTTGTGGAGGTGGACCAACCCGATTCCATTTATGTGGGTTCTACGGGCATTTTTTGGCTGAGTCTATGGGCTCGGAAAACCCACGTTAAACTCGGCCTTGTGCCACATTTATCCTTGTTGGCGCTTGGCTAGTAAATATTGACTAGCTGGGATCTGTTAAGTACAACTCAGACTTACATGAAAACTACTGACTTTCCAATAGTAGCAATCACTATTGGATTGACTTGCGACGACCTTATGTATAACTGTTACCTTTATTCTTGTACTGGTTTTTTACAATAAAACTTTACTTATTTTATCCAGCTTGTTTTTCAAGTAAATATTCCTATTAGCATGGAACATAACATATATATATATATATATATATATATATAGATATACAAAGTTGTACATGCATACAGATAAATATGTATACAATAGTGAATATATGAATATGATATATGATTTATATATAAAAAAAAAAAAAAAGAGTTGAAAGTTTTGTGGGCCACCAGGAACCTCTTCTCACCACTGTCAAATGGAGAAAAATGGACACACTACAAAGCATGACAGCCTATGCAAGACCATCATGCAAGGTATCATTGAAGGTGGATGTAGGATAGGACACCAACATAAAAACAGGTTGGACAATGTCAACAATAGACAGGTATGACTATACCAGAATTACTGATGCCTGCCATTCATAGACCATTGTGGAGGACATTTAGTGTGGCTTCTGCATTCAGATCCCTGCTACAATCATAAAAGTCAATGGAATGATGAGGATAAAATATCTATGAAAAAAAGCTATACCTAAAGCTTAAAATGCAATTTAAAAATGAAAAGCCTTTCTTGAAGATTTTATTTTAGTTTTAATTGCAAGCCAATAGATTAAATTTAATATTTTCAGTAATCAAACCGAATTTAAATTGACTGGAATTATTATTTTTTTTTTAAATCACTAAAATCAGCCATATTGATAAACCAGCATAATTCTCTTTCTGAAAAGATCTTTCAAAAATAAAAAAAATACTTTTCTGAAAATTTATTTGAGGAAAATTAACTGATTTAAAGTTTAATTAATCTAAATTAAAATCAATATTACTTTTAGCTTAAATATCGTTGTAAAGCATTTTTTATCATAGAGGTGGGTGTTTTTATAAGGTGTTGATACATTTGTAAATAACCCGACGTTTGCAAGATTTATGTGAGAGGAAAATACTTGTAGTAAAATTACATAATAAATACAATATAAAGGCTTTTTTTTTTTACATAATTTTTTACCTACCTAGTAATCTTCAAATTTTTTTATATATTTTAAGCATTTTTTGACTAATTTTAGGTACTTTGGAACCTTTGCTTGTTGAATAACAGTTAGAAAATTACCAACAAATTTAAAATTTTCTCTAGTTACCTCCCCTATTTTCTAATAATATTGTGTGGACATCTTTATTTACAAAAATTGGCATGTTTATAGACACAAAAAAAATTCAAGAAACTACTGAAGATTGCTGAATTGTAGCAAGGTTTTCCATTTATAATTAATAAACATAGTGTTTATTTAATAACAATATCACCTAACTGGCACAATACACAATTTTAAAAGATTTAAAACTTTATAAATTATTCTAATTAAAATTTTTAAAAAATTAAAATAATTCTTGTAAAAATTCATTATTAATCGAAAAAAATATTTTTCCATAAGACAGGAGTGCCCATGATATATTTTATTCATAAAAAGAATTAACAGTATTTCTAATGAAATAATGTCTTAGTTTTATTGTATTTTCGATTTTACAATTCAGTGCAGGTTTTCTGTAACTGGGGGTACTGTTTGACCAGAAATAATTGATGATTTAAATTCTTGGAGAACTTGTCATTATAACTGATGTAAAAATTAAATACTACAAAAAAAAAGAATTCCTTGAATTTTCATAAAATTAAATAAGAGGTGTGTATACTAAATGCAGAAAAAAATATTTTTATCAATATTAAAAAAAGAAAAAATTCAAAATAATTTCCTTAATTTGTGAATAAGTTTGAAAAGTTTAATTAAAATCTAACAATTATCTGATTTTTCTAAGAAGTTCCATATCAATGTATTTTTTTCTATAAAAAAGCACTGAAATTTATCATACCAATTTATGATCCCCATTTTATGCCAGAAAAAAAAAATTATTACCAAAATTTTGAAGTTTCTGAAAAGAATTAAAAATATAATTTCATAATCAAAACATCTTTTAGTTTTCTTGTTAATTATAATATAAAGATTTTGACAATAAAACGTTTTTTTTCAAATTTTGGGCATTTTTTCCACAAGTATACTCATTTTTTAGTGAATTTTGTAGATATGCTCTTGATAATTTTGGTTGAGCACTGTTGAGGCAGAGGGTAATTCTAAATAGCAGCCGTCTTTGTAAATTTAAATGAATTGAGTACTATGGGTGTCTAGCGTTTGTTTACATTCATAAAAATATGTTAGAATTACCCATTTTCTCTGCCATGCACTGATAGCTCAGGGGTAGAAACACAGACTGATGCCAAATCGGTATGGTTTTGATCCCAGCTTGAATCAATGTCTAGCTGCACTGATGAGCTGTGATACAGCAAAGCAGGCCTGTATGTGGATGACATTATATATATATATATATATATATATATATATATATATATATATATATATATATATATATATATAATTATTAACTAATTAAAAGCAAAGATTTGAAAACAGCTAGGATAAACAGTACCATGTACATCAATTAACCCTTATTTTCTTTGTATTTGTTTGGTAAGGAGAAAGTTCACAGACAACTACTTTCAACTAACTGTCACTTTGTGAAACTCCCGAGATGATGCTTCCCTGACCATGACAAACTTAACTTTTATCTATCTTATACATCCTTATAATATGCACTTCTTACTTCCTCCAATTATGTCCTTAAAACAACTTCCTTTAGCAACCCTCTATCTTAAGTGGCTCTCGGGCCTTGTATTGGCTGAAAAATAGTATAAAAACAACACCCAATTTAAATTTATGTGGGAAAAATTATTCCAAAGTGTATCTGCTGAATTAAATTTTTTTTTACAATGTTGCATGTACTGGAAGATAGAATTAACAAATTTGCTCACAAGGTGATGCTAATTAAATAACTTCATCCTCAACCTAAAGAAAATGTATATTCATTAAAAAAAAACTTCTTCACACTTAATTCACCAAACTGAATCCAATTCGATATAATTCATTAAATCAGAGCAAGAAAATAAGTTAATAAAACTTGAAACTTAAACTTACTTTTCATAACTATTCTTTCTTTCTACGTGCCGTGTCCTTTCAGGACATAAGTGATCATGACTCTCCACCTCCCAGCCACCTCCCCCAGACCATGTTCTATCATACAAGGCTGCTAAGTATGTCATGTGTTATTTTCCCTTGTCTCTCTTTCCCTCTATTCGACCAGTGAGTATTAGATTCTCCAGGCCCTCTGTCCTCATTATGTCTCACAAACTTCAGCTGCCTCTTCCTGATTGTTGTATCCATAAAGAGCTTACAAACAAAGGTGGTACACGAGTGAAAGGAACAGCAACATGCACATAGATGAAAGAAAGAGAGGTTTATTGTAAAAGAGAATACACTACTGAAAGACAGGGAATCGGTGAGCAAGCTAGTAATTCCCAAAGCAAGTCTGACAGGTATATCCTGTACTTACTATATATATCTGCTGATACAGTCAGTCCACATAGTCGATAGGGGGTGTAGGACATTCCATTACAACACTGATGTTAAGTATAAGCCTCCTCCTTCTTTGCATCCTCTCCTAGACCTTATTATTGCTCACAGACTCAGGCCATGATATCCTTAGCATCCTTCTGTAGAACCAGATCTCCATCGCCTCAAGTCTCTTCTTCATTTTCAAGGGAAAAGTCCAATATTTGCTGCCATACAATACTTACAGAAGCATTTTGCTTTAACTCAGCTGTGGAACACTTATGAAAGCTGTGGAGAGTAAGTTTCTGTCATGAAACACATAGGAAAGAAACTCTAGGACAAAACATTGACTGCAGACTGACTTATGTAAGAGCAGACATTTCATTTTATGAACTCTATGATCTTGAACAAAAAATAAGCATCATCTATCAAGTGTTCCACTAAATAGGAATCGAGTTAAACATTTCTAAAACAAAAAACTATGAACTGGAATTGAAATGAAAGCAGTCAGGTCACATAAGACAAATCCATCATAAAAATACGGTATATGAAATTCTTCTTTGTTTTTATGTGCCATGTCCTTTCAGGATGTAGGCGATCAAGGCTCTCTATATCCCTTGCAGTTCTCATCAAGCTCCTTCCCTCTGCTTCCTCCCGCAGACGACATTCTGTCATCCACCTGCTTAAGCTCACCAGAATTGTCACATGCTGCTTTCCCTTGTCTCTCTTTTCCTCTATTGGACCCGTGAGTATCAGATTCTCCAGACCCTCCTTCCTCATTATGTGTCCCAGAAACTTCAGCTGCCTCTTTCTGATGTTAAGTATAAGCCTTCCCCTTGTTTATAACTTCTCTAAGACCTCATCGTTGCTCACATGCTTGGTTCATGGTATCCTTAGCATCCTTCTGTAGAACCACATCTTCATCACTTTGAGTTTCTTCTTCATCTTTGAGGAAATTGTCTAACATTCTCTGCTGTAAAGAAGGAGCGATGTCACGCAACAATTTAGCATTCTTTTCTTTGTTACCAGAAATCCTCTTGTCTCACAATACTTTGCCTAGCTTTTGGAATTCGTCCTTGGCCATCCCAAAACCTCTACGGATTTCAGTGTCGCATTTGCCGTTCTCTGTCAAGACGCTTCCCAGATATTAAGATTTCCGCGTTTTCTTGATTCTAGTGTTCCCGAATTTCATATCGCATTTCGGGCTCATCCTCTTATTGATGACCATGCACTTTGTCTTCTTGTAGTTTATGCTTAGTCCTTCCATCTCACTCTCCGTCGTTACCCTCTATAGGAGATTTTATAATTTTTATCCCGTGCCTGCTATCAGTACTGTGTCATCTGCGTATCTTATGCTGTTAAGATTGTGGCTGCCAATGCTGTAACCCGGTAGGATTTCCAATTCTCTCATAATTGCCTTGCTGTATAGGTTGAAAAGGTTGTGTGTGAAGACGCATCCTTGACTCATGCCCCTTTCTATTTTTGTATATTCATTGAATCATTTGCTATGCGCATGCATGCTACTTGCTGCCAGTACAGGTTCTTGATTATTCTGATATCCCTCCTGAATATATAAAGGTTGCTGAGCAGTTCCATCAGATCCTTGTGGCATACTTTGTCGAAGGCCTCACTTCAGATATCACAGTATATGGATCAGCTATAACATATTAAGTACAGGAGAAAAAGAAATTGAGCATAGAATAGGCTGTGCTGGAATTAGTTTCACCCCAGACCACAAATTGCTATGGAAACAAAACAAAATCAACCTGAAAACTCCAGCTGTTCTTAAATAGCCTGAACAGATTGAGACTTTCATATCGATGCTACACATGGTACCAAAACAGTTCAGAAATATCTGAACTGTCAGCAGTATACAACCACTTCCTAAGATCAATAGTAAAAAAGGTTTGAGTGAGTAAAGCCTGAGGGTTTTGACAAAGATCATCCTTCTTTGAACATTGTGGATTTGTGCTACAGAATCACAAAGAAAGAACTGTACCAAATGAGAGAAATCACATCACTTGGGGACTAACAACATTGGCAACAACTAAAATGGATAGCACATGTAACTTGAAAAGAAAATAATGACAGAATCAAGATATTAACATTCCACACCACTTCAAATAGAAGGTTCAGAATTAAACCCCCATCAATGCTGGAAAGAGTGATATCAGCTATTGGACTTGAGAAACCTGTTTTCCTAAAAAAAGTGTTTTAAGAGAAAGATTTTTTTATAAATTTCAACCGAAAACAGTACTGGCTTCTTGGTAAATAAATGCCAAGTGTTTCCTTGTAAGGAAATGGCTAATATTACCATTAACATTTAAAAATAAAAACAGCAAGGCAATAAAAAGAAAGGCTGTTCATATTTTACTTGAACTAATCAGACTTATCAGGGGAGAAATCGCTTAAGTCTTGACAGCTGCAGGTTCAAATCAATTCTGACACTTATTGGTCTATGAATGATAGAAGAGTGTAGCCAGAATAAAACTTTGGAGATTATATGGCATCCATCACCAACACAGGCACATAACTGTGTAGGTGTAAAATAAATAAGTGAGACAAAGAAAGATGAAGAAAAAAAAAAAAGAAGCTGACTAAAAAGAAGAGGTCTGCTGAGTGGAGGGTTAGAACTTCAAATGCTATGTTTGTTTGTATTTTTC
>OZ010571.1:32618066-32628066 GCA_963932145.1 Acanthosepion lycidas | reverse complement strand
GGCCAGTAGGAGTCTAATATATTCAGACATTTGTTAGCCAAGGATGGTGAGTTCATTCCTTGGTAGGACCAAAAGAGTCAGCATAGTTAACAATAACTATTACCACTGAAGACACAAACATAAAATCGAACTAAGAAATTGGGAATAAAAAAAGAGACTAACATTTTCTATCTGTTGAATTTTATCTGATTTGTATTCATGGATATTTTTGGAACATCACTTCAAAAGGTTGTCAGATGTCTAATGATAGATTAGACATCAGCCTAGGAGAAAGAAACTCAAAGAAAAGCTGCAATTTGAGAACTTACTCCAATGGAAATGGTTAATCTCACTATTACCATTGTAACTAGCAGATTATCTTGTTTTCAATATATATATATATATATATATATATATATATATATATATGTATATATATATTTAATTTTAACAGCCAAAACGTAAATCATGTAAGAATACAGAAGACACTTATCTTCCTTTGGTGAAGATAAGTCATATGGGTCACATATCGTCTGCTTAATGACATCACTCCATACAGTGATGCAAAGTGGCAGTCAAATTTCAGTTGGTTTACAGCAAACAAATGGTAAGATGCTTCCCTTGGCTCAGACCCCACCATGGCTCTAGCAGAGGCTAAATCTACCTCCCAAGCAGCTTACAAGTCCATAGTGCATTTTCCTCAAGAAATATATCTTTTCTAGATATAGAAAGAAACTCCAGCTCACAGTCCTCAATTTGGGAAAGCTCAAGACTCAGTGTTACCCATTCGTGGAATATGCCCTTGCTTGAGACATAGATAAATCCAGCCCATTGGAATCTGGAGTCCTCAACATTGTTTCTCCAGACACAGGAATATCTCCATATTATATGTAATATATCCGTTTTTTGTTTCTCCTTAGACTCTCCTTTGCTGTGTAGATATATGATATATATAAGAAATAGGTGGCCTGATGATTGCATCTAGCATGAAACAGACTGTTGTGTCTAAGTGATGACTTCAATGACTTTTATGTGTGTGTATGTATATATATATAAAAGAAATATATTTCCTCTAACTTTTCTCTTCATTATTTATGTACTAACGGAAATGTATCTTCACGTCTGAACATTATGGTTTCTTACAGATACCAAGTTCCAAATGTTTTGTGCATATCTTAGTATTATAAAAGTCTCTCTAAGAACAAAGCATGTTTGTCATTCTTTTTCCTTTCAGCCATTGTTTCTTCTGTGAAATATCATTGATATTATATCATGGATATAATAATGTCCTTAATGGGGGGGATACAAATGGGAGAATAAATCTTTCTACCATAGCTCTCACTGTTACAGTCACATCAAAAAACAATAGACAAAAGGAACTGAATCAGACTTGATTCTTTTCATTAGACTGAAAAGTTGATTGCTATAGATTTTATAATGAAATTTTCCAAAATTAAGAATTATCATTATTATATGTCTTTATCTTTGGACTGTTATGCTAATATTTATTTTATACTTGCAACGTTTCAGCCATTATACCCCCTGGCTTTCTTCAGGTGTCTGTCATTGTACTCAGTAACTGTCTTAGAATTTTGAATGAAACACTTTATTCATTGCATGAGAGTCTTTTTAGTTTTGTGTCATTGGTTCTATTTTTCCATTAAAATATTCCAAGAATATATAATTGTTTACATTGTTTGGATTGTTGTCCTTATCTTTGTCATTTACAACATTTTGACTGTTGTATGCTCTGACTTTCTTCAGGGGATTGAAATTTTGAACTTAACCTTTTATTTTGTCCAACAAGGTAAATGTTCTAGTTCCATGTGCCATGCCTCTTCTCTTTATCTCAGTTTCTGTTATTTCTTGAACAATGAATGTAAATAGTGTAAATAATTACAATACCTCATCTCAGAAATAGAGACAGAAAGAATATATAACTTTAACACACTGCTGAACTCAGGGACATGAACTGCCAAGAGTCTAGGTAGGTTAATGCTTTAATCTACTAGACCATATATCTGTCAAAAACCATTTCCAAGATCAATACAATAGCTAATCCCTTGTTGCTCAACTACAAGAGTAATGGTGAGAATAGCTGTTTCTTTACAGGAAATGTTTGGCATTCATTGACTAAACAGTATTACTTGCCATTGGACTTTATAAAACCTTTCTTTCAAGAGTGTTTTTCAGGAAAATAGGCTTATCAGGTACACTGACTTAGTGCAATTTCTAGTAATGATGGAAATTTCCTTTCTAAACTTTTGTTTAAGCTACTGTGGAAAGTTAACATCTTGATTATATCATTATTTTTCCTTCTATTTATTTTAGTTATAATTGTTGTTGGAAATGTTCAAGTGATGTGGTTTTTATTTGGTAAATTCATTCATTTTTAATTCTGTAGTGTCAGTCTATGAGACCTGAATAAATTTTTTCTTTAATATCTAGAGGATTCATTTGCTTGAGACTATTTTTATTCATTGATTTGAGAAAATGGGTGGATATAAATGATAGTTTTAACATTTCTCAATTAGTTGGATGCCATGAATAAAAGAGTTATGAAATCGCAAAATTAAAAAATTTTAAAACATGAACTTTTTTACTTCTTAATATCTGCTTTGGCACAGATAATGAAACAAATGCCTTGTAAAATCCTTGTTTAATACAGAAACTAGGTTAGATTGATGGGGGAGTTATTTAGAAATAAATAGATAAAAGTTTGGTATTTTGGCAAAAATAGCTTCAGTTGATACTTACTGTACAGTTAAACCAACCCAACACAAAAAAACAAAAGACTTATTAAATTCAATGCAAACTGGAGCTGTATAACTCATTATTAAGTGTGAAATGTATTTGAATACTTATTTCTACCATTTCTGTTCATATTTTCTTCTGCATTATATATCTGAAATATTTCTTTTTTTTAGTAATTGATAATTTTATATCAAAATACATCACTTGAGTGAATTTAAATCTAAATGTATATTGAATAAATATTTTGCCAATAGCTAAATACTTTTTAATTTCCAGTGTGTCTCTAGTGTTGACAATGTAAAACTTTAAATACAACATGCAACTCAGTTATGACTTTCACAGTTTAAAAGATAAAAGTAATTAGGATATAGCTATAAAAAAATAATCTTTGTGCCACTGGATGCTTGGTAAACTTTTTAGGCTTATTTGAAGTGTTGGGTGGGAGAAAAAGGTATATATATATATATATATATATATATATATATATAGAGAGAGAGAGAGAGAGAGAATAATAAGAATATTTGAAAAAAAACATTTAATGTTTTTATATATTTATATGTAATAATTATAATCATTACCAGTTTACAGAGAATTATTAAAATTGTTGTACTTAGATATGAGTTTTCCAAAAGAACCCTTTTACTTTTTGTTTTACTTACTTGTAGGTTTCCAGAAAGAATAATTTTACTTTGACTGGTTTCAATTTTAGCTTTTCAAAAAGTTTATAATATTTATTAGATTACCACATGCTGTCACTTAAGTCAAGAATAAAAGAAAAAATCAGGGAGCGTAACTGGTTTTATCTGCTGCTTATGGTAAAGAAAATAGAATATAATCTATTTTGAGGGATGTGCCTCTGGTTATGTACAGACTATTCTAGCACTTTCACTTCAAATATATATATATATATATATATATATATATATATATATATATATATATATCTGGATAGAGAGATAAATTTTAAGAATAAAGTTTTTAATAGTGAGGATAGAGCATATGGAGATATAAATAGTGTGCACATAAAAGTCAACACTGTATGGTGATTGGGATTTTCATACATTAAATAATCATCTGATCATGTACTTTTCTTTGCATAGGCTCACTCTTCCTCTCTCTCACACACATATATATATATATATATATAAACATGAACATTGAAGTCAACACACAGAGGCAACAAGCTGTTTCAGGCTAGACGCGTCCTGATGATTGTGTCTAGCAGGAAACAGCCTGTCACCTCTGTGTGTTGACTTCAATGTTCACTTTTATATTTCTATTTACATATGCTATCTCTGATATTGAGTGCTTTATCCCATAAATATAGCACACCTTAAAACAAAATTTCTTTATATATATATATATATATATATATATATATATATATATATATAGGCCAGTGTGGGCCTAGAGTAAATGGGAAAGTGGGTAAATTGGTTCTGCAAATTTTTTGTCACTTAGGACTAATGTTTGTTCATAATACTGATGAATTTTTCTTTTCTTTAATTCTATTTCCATTTACTTGTCTTTTATACATTTGCAGCTCTTACATTTAGTATTTGCTTCTAAAGAAATTTTTTAAGCTTTAGAATTATGTATTATTATTTGTTTAACCTTTGGAGTTGTGATGTGGTTGTATGTAGCAGAACAGGAATCTGTTTTCATGTTTGCATTTGAAAATGATCTCTCATCATTTGTTTATAAGCCTACATTGTTCTGAAAAATTAATTATTTTATTTTTTTCTTCTTAGCAAAAACTGCTATGTTTTATCTTTTTTTTTTATTTTTGAAGTATTTTGTTTATCCTCAGTCTTCAGATGTGATTTAAAGTTCCGTCATGTGTGTCTATTTTTGTTGTTAAATTATATTTTGTTTTATATTTTGGTTTCCTCTCTACCATAAGCCCATAATGGCCAATACATAGATTCTACACAAAGAGAAGTTTAACATGGTTTGATGATCACTATCACTTATGGCATGAAATTGACAGTCACTATACACTACTGATTTTGAATTCCATACTGTTGATATATATATATATATATATATATATATATATATATATGTGTGTGTGTGTGTGTGTCTGAATATAAATATATGCATGATTATGTAAATGGATTTTCACGTATATCCATCTTGAGATGGTTTTAGAGTTTCAGTAATGCTGAAGATAAACTAAATTAAGATTGGAGGTGATTGGGTTATTTCTTTAAAATTTAAACCAAAATTAATTTGTGTCATTCATTTAGCTGCATAGGGATACCCCTGGGATATTGTATAAATTCAATTACATGTAGAGGTTGTCTGCTATTCATAAAATGTAGCCATCAAAATTCTGTGCCAACAACAATGATAATAAAGTCTTTCTACTTTCATGTACATTGCCTGGTCAGTAAGACCAACAAATCTTCAAGACTTTAGAATTTGGGGAGAAAATGGCTATGGTGCCATGGCATAAAATTCTGATTTATGTTTGTTGAGACAGACAAAGGATAAATCCCCTTTGACTAAAGATGGATTCTGTCGTGAAATAGTTGATGGGAACCTGAGCTTAGTTTACTCTAGGAGGCTGCAAAATGAAAATTTCATACAGTGCATGTTGTGAGAAATGTGGGTTACCTCACCTGGTTTTGCCAAAATGCATGTTAGGTGGTGCTGTTTGAGTCTATAAAAAAAATAAACATATCCTCCCTCTTTCTCCTTCCTTTTCTTTCTCTAAGATATAGTAGCATGAAAATAAGATGTCCCTGTTGAAGCACATTCACTTCTCCAGTCCACTGACTACTGAACTCTCACACACATACACATAAATGTATCTCATACATGCTTTTATCACACACATTCTTAATAACTAAGTTTTTAATATCTTTTCCTTCACTGTCAATATTGTAGACACATTTATTTAATTTCCCTGCATTCATAAATAGATTTAATTATTGTTTGTTTTAAATTCCATGTTTTGTATCAATTATTTTTACCCAAACTCATATGAGTCTGCCAAATATTGTTTGGGGTGCAAATGTACTAGGAGCCATTAAATATTTACTAAAAAGACATCCACATGTTTACAAGCAAATATGCCAATCCTGCAACAGATGGTAGACACAATATAGATATTAGAATGTAAATGAAGAGTGCAGGATGACTCTCACTGCCAACTCAATGACATGCAAACTAAGAAATTTTCACATTAACTTTTTAAAAACAAATAGAAGAAATTTATTAAGGATCATTTTTAAAACATAACTCTTGTAACACTAAAACAAAAAACTTAGGGCTCAAAGCTGATCTAACAGAAGTGTATGTATGTATGTATATTTGAGTATGTGTGTATGTGTATGTATATATGTATATATATATGTATATATGTGTGTATATGTATATGTATGTATATATGTGTATATATATATATATATATATTTGTATGTGTATGTATGCGTATATGTGTGTGTGTGTGTGTATATACTTATATGTATATGAGGTGGACATCGTAGTTACCGATGGGTGTTGACTTTAATGTCCGATTTTTATATTTACATACACTATTTTAATATATTAAATAATATTAATTTTAATCATTTTTATCTTTGTATATTTACTCGCTTAAGTTAGATTTCAATAGGTTGTTAACATTCATACAATGACATTTTCTGTCTTAAATATTTATCGGTTGTGGTATCCAACTGTCTGGGTCAATGTCTGTGGATGTGTGTGCATGTATTTATATGTATCTATGTGTATGGAAAGTGCATCCACTTTTAATTATGTATGTATGTACGTGTGTGTTGGTTTCCCTTCTCCCACTTCCCCTACTTCCCCCCCTTTTTTTCATGACAGACCGTGGAGATGTTCTCTGTCTTGTCTCTTTTTGTGTGTGTATATGTCTTGGTGCTTATATATTAGAATCTGATTGCATTTGTTTTACGCGTGAGTTTAGGACCCCATTAACACACCATGAGGATTAAAATGTAAATTTTGTAAAAAGACCGGATATTAAATATAGCTAAAGTAACTTCAATGAAAAAATAAATTGAATATATATTTCTTCTTTTCTCCTCAGTAATTTTATAGTTGTAAACTTAATAGCGAATAAATGTTAAATTTTGATTTTGTAATTAGCAGTTTTAAATTTTAATATTAAATTTTATCATATAATTTAGTAATTATTCGTTGGAATAAATTCTCTTTTAATACTATCCATATTTTAAACATCTGAATAGATATTATAACATGACTTCGTTATCAAGCTTTTTGAATTTTCCTATACTTGTGTTTTGATTGGTCCATCTAGCCTTTGTAACAACGTTTTCCCCTTGCATAGGATTGTTAATTAATTTGAAACTTTTAAAACCATTTATTTTACATTCAACGTCATCACTTGATAAGACACCGAGGGTGTTGAAACAAAATGGCTATTTTTGTAGTGATTTTATAACATATTTATGTTATAAATTTTTTAAAAAATAAATAATTATATATATATATATATATATATATATATATATATATATATATATATATATATATATGTATGTATGTATATATATATATATATATATGTATGTATATATATATATATATATATATATATGATACATAAAATGTTGATGGTCAGAGTTGAATCAGACTAGGATACAGTAGTATTAAAAAATGGTCAATACAGTATTTTAAAGTATATATATATATATATATATATATATATATATAATGCTCAATACAGTATTTTAAAGTTAAATATATATATATATATATATGTAAAAAAAACATTAATGAAAAAGTCTGTAGTTTCTGGTCATTGTGGAACTATTAGGTTGGTGCAAAAATAATGACGTAATAATGTTCTTTTTTGACGTTAAAAATACGTCAAAAAACGACATTATTACGTCATTATTTTTGCACCAACCTAATATATTATCTGAATTAAGAAAAGGACAATATCAGATGTATGCAGTTATCAATTACCTATGCATAATTTCTAACTTCAAATTTCTAAATAAAAACAAAGTACAAATAACTTTTTAAGAAGTCAAGAATCAATTTGAACTTGAATCAAATTGAATTTATATTATGAATCAGACTCTGATAAAAAAAAACAATATTTTTCAATTCTGACTTTCAAGGTCTAATGAATACTAATCTACAAAAAATTATCCCCCAACAAAATTTTGTTATTTATTCATTTAATTAATGTTAAACCTGGTTAGTAATTTAGATGGCTGAGTGCTGGGGAATACCAAGTGCTGTAATCATTGTTATGCAGATGTTGTTATGGATAATGGCTTGAAATGATAAATTAGAGAGTCGAGTTTGAATTCCAGTCAAGTTCATTACATTCACTTATGTGCAAATACCCTTGGGAAAGGTATGAATCTATTTCTTTTCCCAGTATAACCTTGGTTGGCAACCAGTCTACTACAGAAAGAAATGGCAGCCTACTGTGGGAATGTTTCTGTCAAGTTAATCATAATTTGAAATGAGACATGATTGTCGAAGTGTGCATCATGCATGCCACATAAGGAAGAAAACAGGAGGATTTCTTGTGGGCAGTACCTCTCGTTTGGGAGGGGTTTGGGTCCATTTCTCAGCATCTGAGGCATCCCCAAAAGGGGAAGAGCCAAGTGGGCTTAGGCAATTTTCCCACAGTATTGGTGTTTAAACCACTTTAAACCTTGACCTTGTGTCAACCTGTTAGTGACATGGATGCTCTGGTAAATACCTCAGAAAGAAAGTGAATTTAAATTATGCCCAAATTTGGTTTAAACACTTTTGGATAGGCAATAAATAAAATACTTCCCCTTTGTTAGGGCAGTTCCTGATGCATGCATTTTAAGTTTTAAAGAGTTATTTCAGAAGTCAATTGTTGAAACATGAGAAATAAACTGACCTTACACAGAATTTTGAGAAAAATATTTTTTTTCCTAAATTTTACTAATTTTGACAATTTTCTATTTTATAAAAGCTATCTCTATAGTAGATTTGATCAAAATCAATTCAAATTTATTTTTTTACAAAGATTATCAAAATATACATTAAAACATGAATTTTATTGATTTTGATAATTTTTAAATTCCACAAACTATTTTTCATTATTAAATTTTAGCAAATATTTTTACTTTAAAATACCAAAGTAATATGTGTAGATAAACAAATACCCCAGTACTATCATGCAAGGTTGAGGAAAGTTAAAAACGTGACAAAAAACGCTAAGTTTGAGGGGAAAAATGGAGTCATATGAAAAGAATGAAGAATATATATGGCAGAGGAGGAATGTGTAAAAATGGGTAATGGAAAATTGTTTAAAAAAAAATCAAGAGAGTGTAAAATCAAACGGAGAAAATAAAGGAAGTGAATTCATTTGATAGCAAGAGAGCAGCTGAATTCATTTAGATGTCGTCACATAAAGTTGGAAAAGAAAACATGCATGAAAAATATGTAATTTGGAGTGTTTTGCATAATCATACAAATAATTCAGTTGAATTAATTTAGAGATGCAAATTTTCAAAGATTCAGGCAGACAAAAATTTAATGAAAATAATATAAAAATATAAAATGTTTTCAGGTTGCATCAGTTTGGGTTCACATGCTGATAAATATTCACTGACACATCAATGTATGCATGCTTTCATTTTATATATATATATATATATGTATATATATATATATATATGTGTGTGTGTGTGTGTGTGTGTGTGTGCGTGTGTCTGTATATATATATATATGTGTGTGTGTGTGTATGTATGCATAAGTATGTGGTTTATTAAATAGAATGGACAGTGGAATGTCTGTTAAGTCTTTTGATGACTTTTTGGTGTTGATTCACTGCTTGTTCATCCAGAAAGAAAAGCTTGCTGCTTAAATATACCATGTTTTATGTATATATATATATATATATATATATATATATATATATGTATCCTTGTGCAGGTATGCAGAAAATAGAAAAGAACACGTTGGGTGCATAATCCGGGATTCCTTAGTATTTTTGTTTTTATTTTTAAGA
The DNA here is from genome assembly GCA_963932145.1 of Acanthosepion lycidas. NCBI lineage: Eukaryota > Metazoa > Mollusca > Cephalopoda > Sepiida > Sepiidae > Acanthosepion > Acanthosepion lycidas. Next base: position 32,618,333 of record OZ010571.1, on the reverse strand, counting down.
AGACAGTGCTCCATACAGAAGTAGAGCTTATATTATAATAATATTTTTTGTTTAAAAATATGATTCCTTCGCTACATAAGAGTTCTCATGTTTCAAAAACGAGAGCCGAAATCATCCAAATAATTAATAAAATTAAGTTGGATTGTGGTGTTTAGTCCCGTTTCATCTTCAAGTGAAATTTTAGGAATAAGCTATCTCTCGGTTTACGTGTATTTTTAGGCACGGTCCGTTACAGAATTTGTTATTTGTTATATATATATATATGTA
>OZ010571.1:32548066-32610566 GCA_963932145.1 Acanthosepion lycidas | reverse complement strand
TTCTTTTCAATCTTCTGGAATTAAGTTATCAAAAATCTATTCCCTGAAATGTCCTTTTTCTTTTTTCATTTCTTTTGGGGCAAAAACTTTCGAAATAATTTTATCTCATAGAAACTTAAGAATGAAAAATTACCAAAGGAAAAAATATAGGAACAAAACAAAAAATAATAAAGAAAAGAAACAAAATAATTTTTTTTAAAAAATCCATGTTTAAAATATATTACCATTTTTTATGGGTATTTTTTTTAAAGCTATTCTGTTTTAAGATAATTTTAAAACTGGTATGCTTGTGGAACTTCAGTAATGCCTCTGATATCTCTTTCAGTGGGTAATGCAGATTTTACAAATATGTAACATAATAATTATTCAGATATTGGAATCAGTGAACCAATTCATAATTCTAGCTCAGTTTGTTGTTTTCACTTTACATAAATGCATTAAAGATAGCTATAAATTCATCTTTCCTCACAACCAGCTGTGTGCTGAATAGCAGCACAAACTGGGCTATGCCTTGACTGGCAGCTAGTCTATGAAAAGGAAAATTTAAGCTGTCAATTGCAGAGTCCTGACTCTTTGACTGTCAGCTTCCAGCTTCTTAGATATTTCTTGTGGATATTATGAGAAGTGTCTGTAAAGTCTAAATGGCTATAGTAATGAAAAATCTTCAACCAGTGTGACAATTTGATGTTTAATATTCAGAAGAATGATACTGGATATATTAAAAAGTAAAAAGATGAAAACAATATACATTAAAAAGCAAAAAGATGGAAATTGGATGCAAGATTTTGCTGAAGGTTTCTTTTTAAAAAATTTTCAATCATTTCATGCCAAAGAAGGAGATAAAAGGCACTCAGGTTCAAAAGTTTACTGAGTGAAAGGAATAGAAAGAACAATAAAAAAAACAGGATTCAATGAGACAAAAGATGATAATTAAGTTTGCATTTAAATTTATGAAGATTGTGGTTGACAAGAAAGCAGGAAGAGATTTCTAAAAGTGAGAAGTGCAGGAGAAGGAGCTATTAGAATAGATGTGATTACAACTAGGAACTTCAACAGTGTAATTATGAAACCTAGCTGCCAATCTAGCCCTGCACTTAAATTTGTGAAGACAAAGAACCAAAGAGGAAAGCTAATTAAAACAATTACAATAAAATTATTTATAGAAACAGCATAGGGTAGCTATGTTATGATGGTGAAACCATGACCAAGATGTGAGGTAAAACAGATACCTGCGGAAGGCTTCAGAGTAAATGGTTGAAAGATTTTGATAAAAAAGGATGATGAGGATGCAAATTTGAAAAAATCATAATAAAACAATATAAAATGAAATACTTGAAAAAAGAGACAAAAACATGAGTACTTGAAGTAATGTATTGTCATGTAATGAAACCCACAACACATTTGAGGGCCATTGGTACACTGAAGACGCAGTGTGCTGGTGTGTGTGTCTATGGCTCTATAGACTGATAGAGACAATCCTTCTTCAAACTGGCTCTGAATTCAGAATGGAGAATCCTTTTTAATGACAACAGATTGTCTCTTCAAATGCTAGGTTCACATCTTCAGGCCTGAATGAAAGAATTGAAGACCCTAACCATGTAAACAGACATTAACAGGATTAATACAAAACACACACACACACATATATATATATATATCATCAAAATAAAAGTATAAAACTTAATATTACGAGACATATTAACTTCCTTTTATTGTACATTTTTCTGTGTTAATTTTAAATTAAATCTCCCATTGAAGCCTGAAGAGTGGGAGTGAAACCGGTTGCTTCGCCCATTTTTAATATGTCTCATAATATTAAGTTTTATACTTTTATTTCGCTCATTAAATTTTTTACCTATAAAAATATCTTTATATATATATATATATATATATATATATATATATATATTACATACACAAATACACAGGGTGTGATTGGGTGTAATTGTCACCATTTTATATTTTTAATTTCATGCATGCGCATTGTTTGTTTTTGTTGACTGTACAGTATAGACATTGTCTATGAGAAAAAGACCACCATGATACAATTCACTTCACTAGAAATTTGGAAACAGCATGGTGTACTGCTTGGCATTCGCACCAAAAACTTCGATACAAACACTAAAGATGAACTGAAGGCAAGGATTATGGTAGCATTCACCAAGTTAAACAAGCTGACTATCCAGAAGAGTTGCAGGAGATTCCAAAGTTGTCTGGAGGCCATGGTTTAAGCCAATAGTGATTTTACTGAATAAATTTTCTCATTAGTATTTCAAGATATTTTTGTGTAAATAGTTAACATTGAGTGTTGTAGGTAATAAAACAGAATTTAATGTAAAATAACAGAGCTAAAATTTATACTAAGTATAAATATACTTTTGTTTTTCACAAGTTTGGTGCAAAAACTGAGTTTCATGCATGTAGCAATTGTCAGGCATAAATTGATATATAATATTATATATATATATATATATATATATATATATATATATATATATATATATATATATATATATATATATATATATATAGATATGTATGTATGCATGTATTTATGCATGTATATACCTTAATATTCAGACTATTATATTCAACCTGGTTGAATATAATATAATAATAACATTTTGGTCATTTTACCCTTTGACCTTCATAAGGTGAGGTGTCTTTTGAATCAAACATGTTATTCAATCAATTCCAAATGGTATAAAGACAATCTACCACTCCTCCATGCATTGAATATGGCTGCCACATCTTGTCTGGTGTTCCTTCTATATATCTCAAGATTCTTTACCAAATCCAAAGAGGAATTTGTAAAGTTATCAGTCTTGATCTGGATTCCAGCTTCAGTTACTTTCCCTCCACTATAATATATCATTCCTCTTCCTTTTCTATAAATATTTTCATGGCAATTGTATTAATTTGTTTTCTTATTTGGAACCATAAATTTAAGCATAGTACTAGATTGGTGATTAGGTCTCATCATTTTATTGTTGAAATAACGAGATGCAACTGTAAGTTCCATTTTAATAGTTTCTTCTCTTGTACTTATCACCTGAGCAACTCTCTTCCGGCTTCTTGCATTCCTGTCAACTACAATCTTCAAAAATTTAGATGCAACATCAATCACCATCCTTTGTGTTTCTGAAACCTGTCCTTTTATACTCACATATTTTCTCATTTTCTTTCACATTCAGTAACCCATGAATAAAATGTTTACTTAAAAAAAAAAAATAAAATAAAAAATAGAATGCTATACTCTTGTCAAAGTCCATAAGCAACCTTCTTATTTCTGGATAATACTTTTACATTTTCTACTATGAAATGAAATGAAGAGTATTGCTTTCATTATTATATTGGGCATTATTCAACATTTTTATGTGAAATAAGCAATCAAAAACTATAAAAGAATAAGAATACCAATAAAACACTAAGAAAATTTTTTAAGATTGCAAGAAAAGTAAATCAAAATATAACTATCACACTGAAGCTCATACTCATGAAATTAGATTTTGTATAGAATCCCTGACACAGATAAACAGGTTTTACGAGGCTATATTCAGATTTAGGGGAATATAAATCCTTTCTGTAATCCTCCTGCTAAAAATATATAAAAATAAAATAAAAAAAGATGCAACAGCATGTCAAGAAGAATGTTCGAATATTTTCTGTGTATGTTTGCAGGTCTTAAAAATGTTCATGATTTTGTTATCTTTTTTGGTCTTCAAATAAAATAGAAAGTTTATTTTTAAAAGTGTTCTTAATCGTACATTTTTCTTCTAACTCGGTTGATAAAGTCACAATACAGGCAGAAAAACTGACATATTCTCTTTAAGTAAAAAAAACAAAACTGAATACATTGTAATTTCTGTTTACATCACTTACATTCTTCATACTGTTATCCTCATCCTTGTTGTCATATTCACAACATTTTGGCCCTTGTATGCTCCAGCCTTCTTCAGGTGATTGGAATTTCAAACCGACCCCTTTATTTTGTCTACCAGGGTAGATTGTTCTAGTTCCATGTGCCAATAACTGAAACTGAGATATCCTGAAGAGGCATGGCATGCGGAACTAGAACAAATCTACCGTGGTGGACAAAATAAAAGGTTCAATTCAAAATTTCAATCACCTGAAGTAGGCCGGAGCATACAACAGCTGACATGTTGTAAATATGACAACTAGGATCAGGACAACAGTTCGATCAATAGTTACAATACCTCATCTCAGAAATATAGACAGACACATGAAGTGGATCAAGCCATTCCAAATATGTTAAGAACCGGTTGTAAGGCCTTGATATAAATTGCCAGCTAATTACAGAGAGCTTTGTCTGAACAGAGACATTCTTATGGAATCACTCAGCTGTTAGTGAGGTTCAAATGGATGGGCTTGTATACTGTGTACATTGCTTTTACAAAGGCTGAGAAATTAATTTTTTCACATCTTGTACATGGTTTTTTGGAAAAATATCACATCAGTCAGGTCCATCAATACAGGATCAGGTTGGATGTAACTTGACAACTAATCAGAGTGAACAGATATGCTAGCATAGAATCATGCAGCTATTAGTGAAATGTTATTGAGTGAGCTTGAGTACTGAGTGACTGAGGAAAGAGATTCTTCATATCTTGTGTGGATCTCTTTGCCAAACACTGCATCACTTGGATCTTTTAGCACCCTCCCAAATGGTTGCCAGAATAGGGAATGGGAGGGATAGTAATATGATAAATGGTGCTAGGAAAGAAGGTTGTAGAAGGTCATGGTTGTCCATGATGTGAAGTGAAACAGTACCTAGAAGAACAATAATACCTGAGCAGTCAAAAAAAAAAAAAAATGAATAGGGTTCTGTCCTTAAAAATAATGCTGGGTAAAGAGTTGCAGAGAAACGGGACATTACTGAGCTTTCTACTGATATGAATACGTGTTTGTTTTATTGAGGGAATTAAGTCCACCTTATTGCTAAGAGAGATGGAGGTGCTGATGACAATCAACCAAAGTTCTGAAACCATTCTTCCTTGATGAGATTCTCCTTAACTTTTGTGTCTGCCTGACAGCTATGTGCTGATTAGACATAAATATGATTGCCCATTGATCTCATTTCAGTTTGGCATATATTTTTTATTTTATTTTTTTAATGTATATATGTTATGTTATGCATATTCAAGTAAAGAAAATATGATCTCCAGCAGGATTTGATCCTGTATCTCCCTTCATAAAAGGAATCACCATCTGATCCAGTATGCTTTAGCCAACTCTGTTACAAAGAGCCTCAAAATCAAGCAAGTTTCTATTTGTCTTAATACGAAAAAAAAGAATCTGAATGAGGAGATGTGGCTTTGAGGTAAGTATAACCTTACTTGATGGTGAGGCTCTTTGTAGCTGAGTGGGTTAAAACATAATGGATCAGATGGTAGTTCATCCAATGAAGGGTGATGCAGATTTAAATTCTGCTGGAGACAAAATTTTTTTACTAAGTTTTCTTAAATGTGCAGACTGGCAGACAAAATAAACATGGTTTAAAAAAAAAAAAAAAAAGCAGTGTTCTACTCCAATAAGGGTATCCATTAAAAATAACATTTCAAGAAATGAAAATATTGCATGATATCATAAAATGGTTGTTCTCTGAGTTAGGAAGGTGTAGTGACACAAAGAGCAGAAACAGGAAGTTACCTCTTTCATAGCTTAAAATATGACATACTTCGGGCTTTGTGCAATAGGCTCTACATATAACTTCCAGTTGAAGTTGATTAAATACAATCCTAAATAAATATATGTTGACCAATAGGAAATGAGTGCACATGAAATAATCAACAACTTAATTGGAGCCACTTTCGACTTTGCTAATAATATAAATAGACCCCTAAAAGAAAAAAAAATAGATTCCAACAGGGGACACACAGAGAAGACGCAGAGAGATGAACACTTACAGCTGTGAGCAGATACATCAAAAGCATCTTGACTTCAACAACCACTACTCACTCATTATTTTTACCCCCATTTACTTCTTCTCTTATACATTCTACCTCCTTTTTTATTTTATTCACATGACATATTACTAAATGAAATGAGCATCTCTCAAAAACACTAAAGTACTTTTACAAACTATTGTATTCATTAAAATGTAATAAAAAAAAAACACATTTTATTTAATCTTACTTAAATATCAACCTTGAGTCATTTACAAACATGACTAATTTCATGGTTATCCTATTTGGATTTTCTGATTAAATTTGAGTTAATGATTAAAAATGTTCCATGTGAGTTCCACAATTATAAAATAATTGTAGAAATTCCCCTAATAGATAATTAAATATTTGAGTTTAACAACTTTAACAAAATATTGTAATAACAATCATTAAAATGAATGCAGGTCATTATTTAATGAAGTAAGAGGGTACAAATGACAGGATTTGAAATTGACAAATTTTTCAATTTTAATGTGGCAGACATTAAATACATAAGCATGTTATTGTCTTCTCAATGTTTTTTTTTCCTCAGTGAAACCAAACAGCATCTCTTATGTATCTTTTCTGTCTTTCCTCATAAAAATGGAATAGTTCATTATTTACGAGGTACTAGTAGTGCAAAATGTACATGCTTAGGAATAATAATAATAATAATAAAAACAACAAAAATAAGCTAACAGTGAGTTTTGGTGTGACTATGGAAATTATAGCCAGTGTTGACATTATGGCTATCACAAGAATTGAAACTGGTGAAATAGGTTCAAATTCTATCTGAAGTAATTTGTGTAATTTAAACTAATGTCCCAGTGAAAGACTTGATCCACCCCTCCTCTCTCCTCCTGTGTTATATCAGAGATTTCTCTCTATTGCTAATACTATGAAACCAATTACAACTTGCCACATTTTACAAAGTGATAGTGACTTCCAAGTAAGTACCACTTCTCCAAGGATTCAACAGAAAATCCTTCATATTCATCTTGAAATAATTTAATACTTTACAAATCCGAACTATTAAATAGTATATATGTTCCTTTGATTACTAGTAAAATCTATAAAGGACGACTGATTTAAGTATCCTCTCATGAAAAGTAGACTCTACAATATAATCAAATCAATAATCTTTGAATTTATGTGTAGCTAAGTTGAACAAGTTGTTTTTGGACAATGTAAAGAAAACGAGATAAGTTATCAAGATGTCTATTTTTTCTTGCTTTTCTCTCATATAATTTTAATCTTAGGCAATGGAGGAAGTAGGAAGAAATAAAGCCATTAGTAAGAGTGAAGTAAATAAAATGAAACCATTTAAATAGCAATATTGATTTTCAGTAATTACCAGGAAGTAAAAAAAAATTAATTGGTTTTGTGGCATTCAATGTTTCCACTGCACAATCCTCTGCAAAATTTTTATACAGCATTTAAATTCTAATTCATGCTGCATTCATTTTTAGATATCTGTAGAATAAAATGCAGCAGAAGTTTGACCTTTTGTCTGCTCCTATGCTAAATTATATCCAGTTTAGGGAAAAATATTTAGAGAGTGAGAAGATAAACAACTCAGACTGTACACAAATTTCAAAATAAATTTTTAAAGTTAAAATTGATATCTATTTAAAGAAAAAACACACAGATACCCATGTCTTTTAATCATATCACCTTATTGAAAAAAAAATCGTTAAAAAAAAGAATATAGAGATTTCTATATTTCTCTCTACAGACATAAACAGTTTTTCCAATGCAGAGATTAAATAAGAGATTAAGAATACAAGTTGTGCATCCATTTATTCTTTAAAAAATATTTTCCTGTTTAACTAATTCCTAATTTAACCTGTAGTTTATATTACCTATAATTTTCATGATTATGATACTATTAATTTCTTGACTAGAAGTTTCCATACAAGAAACATTTATCATTCATTGATCTAACAATTAGGCTTACAGCCTTATCATGTTAAAACACCAGTCACCACACAATCAATAAAGTTAAGCAACATCAAGCAAAATAAGTGCATAGACGAGTCACCACATGGAAGTATCAAGTGCTGTAAGCTTGGATGTGTGGACAGTGTAATGGATAATCTGAATTGGAAATCAAAGAGCCAAATTCTAAGTCAGGTACACTATATTCACTTACACACAAATACTCTTGGGAAAGATATTAATCCACCTCTTCTCCACCTAGCTCGGGATTAATTAGTAGGACTTAAATCAGTAAATCATTATTATCTCTCCCACAAAAAAATTCTTACAATCTTGAAATATTTTCTGGCTTTAAATAACCTGCAAAATAAGCAATAAAAAAAAAACAATCAATCAAATAATTACCATCACTGTTGTGTGAAAGTTATAAAATCTTTCTCTAACAACACATTTTCAGGAATATAGGCTTCTGAAGTCAAACTGGTATTGCTTTCTCTAGTATTGATGTGAGTTTCCTTCTAAAGCATGTGTCTTTTTGTAGTGTAGAAAGTTAACATCTTCATGAAATCATTATTTTCCCTTCAAATTACATGTGCTATCTGTTTTAGTTGTTGCTGTTGACCATAATGATAATGCCAGTTTCTTTAAAATGACTGAGGTTAAGTAACATTTGACTTGGTTTGTAATATAATAAGTTTGGCTCTCAAGGAATCAATGCTTGGAGCCAAAGGCGAAATGCAAATCTTTTTGAAAAATATGAAGGCAAGTATGGCAAAGATAACCTTCTCATTCTAGTGAAAAAAATAAAATTAAGACTGGAAAGATTTTGTATCAATTTATTTGAGATAAAGTCTTGTTTTTATGCAAGAGCAAGACTAGTTTTACACTGAGAAGAAAATTTGTATTGATAGATCTGATGTACAGGCAAAATGAATTCCTTTTGACCTTTGCCCTGAAATATATAACTTTTAATGAATAACCAGAATTCTGTGTACTTGATCTTTTATACAATTTTGTAAAATATTTTAAGATAAAATAAAAATGTAAGAAGTAAAACATTTTTTCTGGGTTAAAAATATGGAACTTTAAGGATGTCTATTCTGAAATTTGTAAAATGTCATATTTTAACTTCAGAAAGTGATATTGTGATAACGTTGATGGGAACAATGTTTGTTTTTTTTTTGTTTTTTTTGTGAAAGATATAACATTATTTATTTCTGAGTCTGAAACTTGACATGTTTTGCATTTGTGTTATATGCATACAAGTATGACAGATAAGATACAGACTGATATATATATATATATATTGATACCATCTAATAGAAACAGAGACATGCAACAGACTGAGAGACATGGACAGAAACACCAAAGACTGAGAGAAGTAGAGACAAATGTAAGGCTAAGTGTAATATTAGATGTTTCCTTATAAGGAATCATTTGAGATTAATTAACCAACCAGCCAGTACTGTTTAAGTTTGTAATTCATAAAATCTTTCTCAGAAAACACTTTTTTTAGGAAAACAGGTTTCTCAAGTCCAGTAGCTGTTATCACCCTTTCCAATTTTGTTAGGAAATTTCTTTGAAACCTATTTCATGTGTGGTATGAAATGTTAAGATCTTGATTATGTAATTCTTTTCTCTTTGAGTCATGTGCTATACATTTTAGTTGTTGTAGCTGTTGAAAGTCCTCAAATGATGTGGTTTCTGTTATTTGTTACAGTTCTTTGTCATTTTGTAGCACCAGTCCACAATGTTCAAAGAAGGATAATCATTGCCAAAATCCTAAGTCTTTACTCACTTAAAGCCTTTTTTTTATCATTTATTTTAGGGATCGGTTGTATACTGCTGATAGTCTATATATTTCTGAATGTGTTTGGTGCTATTCATGGAATTCATATGAAAGTCTCAACCTGAAAAGTTTTCATGATAATGTTAATATTAGCTGCTTGCTGAGCATTTAGTGCTACTTTCAGTTGAAATTTATAAAATCTGCCTATTAAAACAATTTTTAAGGTAAATAGGTTTCTAAAAACCAGTAACTGTTATAGTCTTTCCAATATTAATAGAGGATTCTTTTCTTACCTTTTGTTTGAAGTAATGTGATTATGTCATTAGGAGGAAAATAATAATAATAATAATAATAATAATAATAATAATAATGAACTGCCCTCTTTCATTAGTCTTCCTCAGACTGAAATTTTCATAACCTGTAAGAACTATAAAGTTTATTTTATCAATTCTCTCAGGGTCAGTAAGTCATTTATGTGCCACACGTGATACTTACTTAGGTGATCATGTATCTTTTTGATACATGATTGATGAGGCAGATTTTTTCTGCAGTTGGTTGCCATTTTTTTCTGCAGTAGACCAGTTACCATTCAATGCTATAGAACCGGGTCTGTCCTGCTATTTACTCATAGTGGGAGGGGGAGAAGAAGAGGTTTCCTACCTTTCCCAAGGGTATTAGCAGGTAAGTGAATGTAATGGATTTGACTAGAATTCGAACTCAGCTCTTCAATTCCTCAATATGTGCCACTATCCATTACTCCACCGTGCCTCCCTCTCTCAGGGTAGGGATTAATTTTTCTTTTTCATAGTGGTTACTGTAGGATTGCTGACCCAGACTAAAATTACAGGCAGTCAAATTTTGTAAAGCTCACACTCTTTTACCTTTGAATTTAGGAGTTACAATATATACCATTTTCTACCACTGGCAAGATATACAGTATTTATGTACTTTAGACAGAACCACGGGAGACTATGTTGAACTTTTGACAATCTTAATCATAATTTTTGTTTTATTTTTTCTTATTTGTGAATAGGTCTTATTAATACATTGATTGTTTGTTTAAAACCATTAATTGTATCTTTCTGGAATAAATAATACCAGGAGTCACAAAAATAGTAATTTGCCCTTTCCCACAATAGTGCCATCAAAAAAAGATTATATATATATTAAAAATATAGTTTTAAGGTATGCTATATTCATTGGTAAAAGTGCTGAATATCAGGGATAGAGTGTATGTAAATATAAAATTGCCATAAGTTTGACACCAAATGGTGACTGTCTGTTTCATTAAAACATGTGTGATAAATAAACTGCCACTATGGTTGCTTTGTTTTATGGCATACTAACCTCAATGAGTTATTTAATGCTGACAAGATTTTTATTGCTGGTAATATTTATTTTCAAAAATGTATTGGAGGTAATAACTTTATTCTTCAAAAATTCATTCTTTCTTTGTTTAGTTTTATGGCATATCAAACTCAATGGGTTATTTAATGCCAACAAAATTTTTATTGCTAATAACATTTTTTTTTCAAATGTATTGCTGGTAAAATTTTTTCCTTCAAAAATCTATTTCTGCTAATATTTTTTCTTCAAAAATGTATTGCTTGTAATATTTTTTTCAAAAAATTATAACTGGTAATAACTTTTTTTTACAAAGTATTTCTAGTATTAAAACCTATCTTTACACTTTCATAGTGTTTTGACCCAGTTTTGGGGTTAACTATTTACCTATTGCTGGGACCCTAACAGTTGCTAATACTCCATGTCAGGGTGGACCTAGGAACACCAACAATTAAGAGGTGGTTCCATGCTCATCAAAACCTTCTGATCTTTGCTGTTGGATGTAGTTTATTGTCTTAACCAGGATATAGATGTAGTTTATCGTCATACCCAGAATGGGCCACTGTGGTCTATATGAAAAAGTGAAAAGGGGGAGAGCTGTTAACTATGCTGATTCTTGATGTCTTACCTCTGATTGAACTCAGGATCCTTGGATCTTAGTTTTGGCAATACAGAATTTACACATTTTTTTTAATATCTTTCTCACATTAATAATTTGTCATCTTGAGTTGTACTCTCATCAGCAAGAAAGCATATTTGATTTTTGTAGATTTTATTAGCTAAAGTCAAATGGCAATTTCATAGTTATTTGACATGAGCACATCGCAGAACATTTTACACACTTAAGGCAGAACTAGTCAATAAATGAGATAACTAAATAGATTATTTAAGAAAATTTTTTCTTTATTTTTCTTCAAAAAAATTATATCTACAAAAAATTCTTTAAATTCATTACTATGACCCCAACATCCGTCCCCCCCAACAAAAAAAAATGAGGGAAAAAATAGAATAAAAATTAAAGAAAAAAATACTTCATTATCACCTAGAAGACCATTGTAGGTCAAGTATGATAAAATCACTTTCATTGATTTAGTCTGGAGATGTTGAGACAACTCACTAAACCAAACCAAAACAAACATACACACACACATATATATATATATATATATATATATATATATATAAAAGAAATATGTTTCCTCTAACTTCTCTCTTCTTGTTCATTATTTCTGTACTAACGGAAATGTATCTTCATGTCTGAACATTATGGTTTCTTACAGATACCAAGTTCCAAATATAATTTGCAAGCTAAAATAAATGTAGACACACACACACACATATATATATATTTGTGCATGTAAAATATACACGTTTATAAATCAGCTAAGAAAGGAAGATTGAACTAAGCCTGCTTTAATACATTTTATAGAATATCTGAGGTCTTCTAGAACTTTAAACATCAAATAAATTTCTGCTTGAGATTGGCTTAGTACTGGTGAACCATTTGCTTTCTAAGCAGATTTCTCTGCAAAGTTATTTACTGACTCAAATGGCCATTTCTTTATGCAAGTTTTAGTGAATGGAGTAAAGTTGGCCATATTTAGTTTATATGCAGTAACAAAGAAGATAAACTTCATTTTCTTTTGATCTGCTTTCTAAACAGAAAAAGGCAAAGTTTGGAAATAAAAACCTTGACTTAAATTTCTAATAGAATATTTTGAACTGGACAAGAATTGCAACCTGGTTAAGTAAAAATAATATTATCAAATGTTATTAGATTCAAAAAGAAAACTGTAAAATATCCCAACTTTATGAACACCTACTGGTAATAATATTAATGGCAAAAATTAACAAAGGCTCATGAATATTCTGATGTTCTATAATAAATTATCTTCATTATTAATCATTATTCTGTCTGGTTTCTTCATTTCTATTACTACTCTTGCTATTAGTATGTTGGGTAGTTAAGAAAAACAGTGATAAAAACTAAAAACAAAAGTGGGAAGAAGCTGAATGAAAGTTGGCTAAGCTGTACAGAAATTCTTTATTTTTTATCATTTCACCCCAAGCAAGGTGATAATGCTACTAAGATGCATGGAGATACTGGGACAGAGAGAGGAGAATATTTTAAGAGGAGAAAATAAAATAAAAGAATAGGTTTCAGAAAGACAGAAGATAGTGACTGATGTTGCATTTAAATTTTTGAAGAATGTTGGTGGCAGGGAAGCAAAAAACTGGAAGAGAGTTCCATGGGCAAGAAGTTGTTATACTCCATTGTAATTAGATATCTTTCTAATTCATTCATCATGCCATCCAGATATGAACCCTATGATGGCAGAGAACAAAATAGAAAAAGTTGTTTTCTCTTCATAGGCTCCAAAAGCATCTGGCCCACAAAGAAGGCCTTTGCAATGAAAGCAACACTGGTCAATCCTGAACGTTCTCACTGAAAATAAATGACCCTGGGGATGATCAGATCTTCTTAAAAGCAGGTCTTCCATAATGATCACAAGCAGTTGTAGGCCATCAGGCCACCTGCTGAGACATAGGGTGTTGCCGCCATCATCGCTATGACTACTCCTCTCAACATGACAGTTACCACTCCCAGGTTTGACTATTCCATCAGAATATCATCTCAATGTCAACACCACTCAGCTACAAGTTTTCCTTGTCACCAGTACTGTCACCTTTGCAAGTCCGAGTGATTACAGTAGCTGTCTATTAAGCCGCAACACTGCCAGGCGCCAGACACCAATTGATAGCATCCCAACGTCGACATCACCTTGACAAATCCAACTACACAAACAAGTGACTCCAACTCTGCAAGCAGCAACTCATTCTCCATAAGCATGCAACCCACTTGTGCTACCACTGTTTCATAAAAAAGGCCTACAAGCTATGCCAATCCCTTGACGACCAATGTACCATACCATGAATTGTCCAACCACTGTGACCTTGATCTCCTGGCACTACCCTTCCTCATTGCCAATGCCATCAACTTGGCTCATATGAGTCCACTCTGTAAGGTACGTTATGTATATTAAACAAATACACATTAAAAAAAAAACCTAATCGTTGTTATTCCTTTCTTTTCACAACCAAACACTTATTATAACAAAGTGCAAGATAAAAAATTATTAAAAAGCCATCATCAGGGTGTTGCTTATTTATAGACAAATATTCTAGTGGGCATCATTTATGCTGGACACACTATGACAATATTGTCTCAGCAGCTGAGTTTTCATTTGAATGATATGTCCAACATTTCTAAACATTTACAACTCAGAAAAATTCTTGTTGAAAATACTTCTATATTTTTTCATGAAAATAATAAACATGAACTAAAAATTCTCAAAGCTATCCATATTAAAAAATTGAAACAAACCCTAATAATATTAATTATGAATACTGCTCAAATGCTTTAAAATGTATAGAATAGTTTAAAATATCAAGGTTTGCACGAATAGTTTTTACTCTGTATTTCTTAAAATCTCTCAACAAACCATACTTAGTTACCTCCCCTGAAGTGGTGTCAAGCGATCACTCACTGATTCAGCATTCTTCACATCACAAGTCTGTTTCATATTTAAATGCAAACTTCAGGTTTGATTGCAGAAATTTCAACTCTCACTTCTTGATGTTAAGTATAGGTGTCCTTTTTGTTTGCATTTTTTTAAAACTTTATCATTTCTCACATGTTCAGTCCATGTTATTCACAACATCCTTAAGGTAGAACCATGTTTCTGTTGCTTCAAGTCACTTTCTCACTGAGAAGATTGTTCAGTATTCACTGGAAAATCTTCTAGACATAAGAGAACTGATATTACAGTTCAGTACTCTTTTCTTTGTTTTTAATGAAATTTTTAGTTGTCAGTTATAAGAACTCTGAAAGAAGGTAGTGAAGGAAAACAAGAAAGAACTAAACCTTAATTGCAAGAAGACAGAAAGCATGGTTGTTAGCAAAAGGAACAGACTAACATGCAAATAATAAATTATAAATATCAAACAAGCATAGAAATTTAAATATATGACAGGAAAGAGGATGGAAAGTGAAACATTAATATCTGAAGTTGCATTGAAAGATGCCTTCTAAAAGCTAAGTAAAGTATTAAGTAACAAAAAAATTCAACAATTAGAAAATGAAAAACAAAAGTTTTTCTTCTTAAAGACAGATATTTAAGTGATATTGTGATTATGAAAAAATGATCTGGTAGAGGAACAGTTGTTATTTGAAAGAAACTTTTTCAGATGTTTTAATCTTCTCTACTTCAACTAATTGATTTTTTTTCTATAAATGTTTTCTTTACTGTTTCGATTTATATAGAATTCTCCGAGACATTATTATAGGAATCCAAATCTTTATTTGCTCAAAAGGAAAAGAAAGAATGAGAACAATCTCATTTTATCTTTGTATTAATTTGGTTAAAGTTAGAATTCTATATAATTGGATGTGTCTTGTCTAGCATTTCAGTAAAATTACTTTCACCTGTTTATTTGTGTTGGAGTACAAAAGTCAGGTATTACTTTGAGTCAACATGATAAAAATAAATTTACTCTCATGGGCAACCAAAACAGAGTATTTTCAGTTATATTCTTGATGTTATCTCTTTAGTACAAATCTAGGTCTGCAGAAAACTTCATATACAGGCCAAAAGCCTTTTTTTCTGTTTATTAGTTCTTACTAAGTGTTTCTTTTCTAAGATGGTTATTTCTTTTTTAATTCTCTGAGACAATCGGAATATCTCATTCAGTCTAGCATACAACAAGTGGACATGTTATGCAAACAGTTCAACACTGAATAATGTATTGATTTTAGCTACATAGAAATTCAATATCTGATATCTCATACTTTAGGTAAAGAGTGGCTTGTTTTGATTTAAAATCAAGTGTATACATCCAAAACAAAATTAAAAAGAAAACCCTAAACTTTCTCTTTACCTGAATGACAATGATCATCCTCACCTTCATTATCATCAGCCCATCCTCTATTACTGCATGTGATTATAGAATCATTGAGCACCTCCCTCCATATGTCTTGGTTGTGTGCCAATATTTGAGTTTCTGAGAATGATTTTCCAGTTCACTCAGTGACAGTTTTAGCCTATTTTTTTCTTTTGTCTGCTTCTTCTTCTTCTTTTGCTTAAAATTGCACCATCTACACACCCTTGTGGGAAATTAATTGAAACAACCGCTTCCATTTCCTTCCTTTCCTCATACGATCAGTTTCAGACCCACTGGAGTGACAGGGTGTAATTGATTTTTATTTTTCCTCAAATTAGGTCATTTGCAGTGGTGTGCAGCAATAAGAATCTATTTTCGAGGTGCATGATGAAATTTGTTTGGCCTTGAAAAATATTGTGTAATCCGTTTTCATCATGCCCAGACACTATTGTCTTTACTGTCAATTACTTGTCCTATGGTCATTGTCTGTGATGGACATTACTCCAACGAAGTGTACAAAAATTTTAACGCTTCACAAACACATTGGCAAGCCTTACCAGTGAGCAAATCAAAGTATTATAGACTGGCCCGAAAACTCTCCTGATTTATTCAAGAATCTGTTGTCAATCTTCAAAGAATGACTTTGTGAAATGGACATATGAAGTACTAACATGTGTACTGGGTGATTTTCATTAGAAAAATATGAAAAAAAGTAAATAATAACGGAATTATTTGTTTTGTTTTAATTAATTGGCACAAGAGTGTAGATGGATGGTGGAAATATTGTTGGCTCTTATGACACGATCATACCATCATAACTTTCTTTGCTTGACGGTAGATATTAAGTCTTCACAATGGGACTAATGGTGTCTCACAGTGCATTTTGATACAGTCTATCTAGGAGATGCCTAGGATGGTTTTTGTAGCATCTCATTTTTTATAATTCTATCAGAATAATATTTCTATCATAATAATAAAATTATTCAAATGTTAGTTCAAGTATATGAATAAAAAATATGATAAAATACTCATAACAAAAACTTATCAACATGGGTTATCTTGAAACCAATAAATGGAAATTTGAAATAAAATGATTAAAATAGTGATTATTTAATGTTTGCAGAAGCAATTTTATTTATCAGATTATATGCAGATGAAAAAGAAATCTATTTTGGAGCCAGACATCATTCCAATTTTGTTCTATTTTGAATAAAACTTTTCTTTCCTTGATGAAAACATTATATATTATTCTACTTTTCAGGACAATCTCAATCAGTGGCTTTTCACCTCCTTTTTGCCCATTTTCATCATATTTCATAATGTCATTCTCCACTTCCAACCAAACCTGGTTGAATCAAAAAGGGCTTTGTTAGATTGGAGTATGGATAAAGCTCAATATACCAACAAAACTATGATATAATTATGACATGATAAAAACTAATTGTCATCTAGGCATTATGAATTATCTGTTATACATTTCTAATAGAACATGTCTTGCAGATTATAGTTTTTGAGGAGTTTCAACAGTAACAACAATTCAAATCAATAGTACATTCAAAGAGAAAATAATGACATAACCAAGATGTTGATATTCCACTCTACTTCAAACAAAAGGTTAGGAAGGAAACCTCTGCCAATATTGTTAGTGATAACAACTATTTTCCTGAAAAATTGTTTAAACAGGAAGTTTTTTTCTAAACAGAAATTTGGTCTATGAATGCTGAATATTTCTTTAAAAGGAAGTGGCTAATATTGCTAAGACAATATTAATTATCTCTTTTCTCTGAAATTCCTTGATTCAACATAAGAAGTGAATAAATAGACAATTTAAACCAATCGAAAAGATACAGAAAACTTATGCACAGACTTATAAAACATGCATTTGACACAATATATTATTCAACATAAATACTTATATTGTCAAGTCCACTTGATTCGGTGGTAATTAATAAATGACATTGATTGAACATTATACAGTGAAAATTTAAGATCAAAATAAAAATACAGCTATGTGTC
Source organism: Acanthosepion lycidas (assembly GCA_963932145.1). Lineage (NCBI taxonomy): Eukaryota > Metazoa > Mollusca > Cephalopoda > Sepiida > Sepiidae > Acanthosepion > Acanthosepion lycidas. The sequence continues at coordinate 32,592,593 of OZ010571.1, read as the reverse complement.
TTGGTATAAAATTATTGATCTAACTTTATATTGTAATATTTTCATTATTTGATGTAACTTAGGATTGGTCTGGATGAAAATCAGTCTCTATATATATATATATATATATATATATAGTCAAATCCCTTACATTCACTTACATGCTAATACCATTGGGAAAGGTATTAATCCTCTTTTTCTCCCTCCAGCTATAGTTAAATAGCAGGAGAGACTGAGTTCTTTAGCCTTGGATGGCAACTAGTCTAGGAGAAGGACAATTCTGAATTAAAAAACCTGAGGAGGGCCATCTTATAGCACATAGTCGCACCAGGTCACTGTATTCAGCACTTCAAAAAGTGTGGTTGGTCCTGCACAAAGCCTTCACCACTATAATCAAATCATATGTGCTGGTGTCTGGGCTGTTGGTTCCTAGGAACTGAGTTACTTGACCCACATACATCAAATACGATGAGAGAGTCCAGCATATATGTCTATGTATGTGTGGGGATATATATATATATATATATATATATATATATAGAGAGAGAGAGAGAGATGTGTGTGTGTGTGTGTGTGTGTGTGCTTTATTTTTTTTTACAGTTGGGTGTCACCCTTTACAAGGTCCGGAGGCCACTCATGGTAGAGGTTTATGTTAGGAGGCTCTTTCTGTGTATAGGTGAGGGAGATAACAATTAATCCTAGCCTTGAATAGCTTCAGATTGTAGTGATTGGGGAAACATCCTGTTGGGAGTCAATTCCACAGGGCAGTGGTTTACAGGAAGAAGCTGCTTGAGAGGAACTTACTTGTCACCGATGGAACATGGAAGGAATATGGGCGGTTTGATACTATGTAAGTAGCATGGAAATAACAGTAGAGCAGCAAGAGGCTTGCCATATCCTGCCTGTGAGAGAGGGGTTGAAGGGTGGTGAATAATTCATTACCCACAAGGACTCAAAGACACTTTTGAATTCTATTGAGGCAGGAGAGTGAGTTCTTTGCAGCTCCTTCCCAAATAGGACAACAGTACCCCATTTCTGACCTGATTTAGCTCTTGTAAAGGTATGGGATAGCAGGAGGAGTTAGGTACTTACTGCAGTGGTACTTGGAGACAAGCTTTTTACTGTTAGCCTATTTTTGTATATATGTGCGCATGTGTGCATATATATATATATATATATATATATATATATATAATTAGAAGAAAGGGTCCACATTTGTTTGTATAGTATGTAAAATAGATAGGTTAGTTAATAAAACAAGAACAAATTAAAGGGTACCAATATAATCAGTACAAAAGACATTTATTAAATATTAATTATTAACCATATGATAGAAATGAAGCACGGAAAGAAAGGTTTTAAGTCTGGAATTTTTAGACGCACCAGTGTCCTTCATCAATGGAGCGAGAATAAACAGAGAAATGGGAATTACTCACTGACAGATGTTTTTGTGGATGGTGTATTTTGTGGTGAAGATCATATTATTAGCAAACACCTGATCTCTGTCCGATTCCTTACTGTGCAAAACTTTTTATGAAAATAAACTTAAATTGAAAATTTTGATCAGTGTAAAAGTGTTACGCTGGTCTATTCTTATTAGTAGGGGGAGTAAAATTGTAAACATAGATGAAGAGAGTTATAGGTTGAAAGGTGAGGAAGATGTCTTATATGTAGTCGAAAATTGTTTGACCAGGTTGTCAGTTTCAGAGAGATTGGCTCTAGTTAGGATAACATCTGATGAGACAAAAAAGTGAGGAGGAACAAAGGAATATATAGTAATAAAATATAATTGAAAGAAAATGAAAAGAAAAAAAAGAAGGAACACAAATACACATATACACACACACATATATATGTGTGTGTGGTGTTGTGGATATATATATATATATATATATATATATATATATATATATATATATATATATATATATAATTATTTATTTAAAAATATAATTCCAACACGCTACATAAGAGTTCTCATGTTAAACATGAGAACTCTTATGTAGCGTGTTGGAATTATATTTTTAAATAAATAATTATATTTATGCTCTACTTTTGTATGGAGCACTATTTTTTAAAAATAATAACTAAAATACTAAAGAACTTTGGATTATTTACCTAACGAGTTCTTTCCTATTTTCTATATATTTTTCACGCACATATATATATATATATATATATATATATATACATATATATATATACCCACAACACCATATATATATATATATAAGTGTAGGTGTTTAGGTTTTTGCCTGTGAGTGTGGGTGTTTGTATGTGTGTGTATTATATATATATATATATATATGTATGTGTGTGTGTGTGTGTGTAATATTTAAAATTAAGAAATATAAGTGTTTACCTATTTTAATTAGTTTTACCTGATATAATAGCTCTTTCTACTTTACAGTGAGTGCTGTTTTTAAACCAAAAAATATGCAATAGCAAGTCATCAATAACACTCTTGTGCTATGATATATTACTCTCATCATATATATATATATATATATATATATATATATATATATAGAGAGAGAGAGAGAGAGAGAGAGCAATAGATAGATATTATTTTTAAAATATATCATTTTGATGTAACTAAAGACAATGTTGATATTTAATTCTAAGAGACAAGTGGGAGATCTTAACTTTTGCAATCTTTTGTCACTTACTGTAGGATGTTTGAAAAGATGTTTTCTTAGAAATTAAAAAAAAAATTGCAAAGTCAATTTTGCCACAGTGAGTGGAAAGGATTTATAAAATTTGTTCATGAAGATCTTGAAATTTACCAAGAAAAGAATAAACATTTGCTGGAAGAAACATGAACACTAGAGCTCCAATTTTATTATTTATTTTTTTAATTTCCAATAAAAGGTACCAATTCAAAGGATAAATTGCTTCTGATGAAGAAATTCTATTAAGAATTGAATGTCTGAAGGAAGCTTAACTAGAAGGCAAATAATGAAATTGGAAAGATACTCAATATTAAGAATTTTTCATGAAAGAACTCATCTTCTTGTAGGATCAAATTCCAATTTATGAATATTTGAGCAATAAACATAATTATTATTCTTTATTAAATTTCAAAAACAGAGACAGGATCTAATTTAAAGAAATAAGAATTTTTACCTAAGCAACTAAATACATATGCATTATTCACAATGAAACTCTACTGAAACATTTGTAAACAAATGATGGGACATACCAATATATATATATATATATATATATATATATATATAAGATAACTCACATTGAGTGGTGGTGGTGTTAATAAAATAGTGGTTGACGTAATATAACAGAGCTATTAAGTATATATTAATATATATACAGATTCATGCTACTGGTGAAGAATATATATATATATATATATATATATATATATATATATATATATATATATATATACACACACAAATATATATATATATATATATATATATACACACACACATATATATATATTTAATATATATTTTTAATTCAACATTATTTTATTGCTATATACATTACATTTATTATTTATGTAGTGTTAATTTCAATATTTAAAAAAACATGAAATATAACAAAGTAATTTACACACACACATATATATATATATATATATATATATATATATATATATACACACACAAATATACATATACACACACACACACACACACAAATATACATATTAAGTTGGTGCAAAAAATAATGTCGTTTTCTCACATAGTAACATATGTGAGAAAACATTATTTTTTCACCAACATAATATTTTAGGGAAAAATAAGTGTGACAAAGTGGAACAAGTTCTTGGGTGACATGTTACATTCTTTAAGACTTCAGGAGACTAAGTTTATGTTTACATTGATGCAACTACGCATGTGCAGGGATGTGTGATGCTGGTTTTTTAAATTTTTAAAAGTTTAAACACAACTTTTTACATTTTTTCATGTGTTTTCAGTATAAAATCTTAGCAATTTCATTAATGAAACAGACCACAATTTTGATATAAGAACTGCTACTCTAATTAAAAGAGAAATAATTCACTAAGATGAAAATGTTTAGAAAGTGCTTTAATAACTAGATCATCTACAGTAAATTTGCATCCATGTTCGGACAAAGTGAAACTTTTAGGTGCATTTGGGCACTTCTTGCCTTAAAAATTTAAATAGAAAATTACATTTACAACTAAAATTGACCTCAAGTTTTTTCTCATGGGCCAAAATTTGGTCAGGTTCTAAGGATTTCAAAATACTTCTGTATGCTATTAAATTATATGAAGATAATGGCAGTATAAGTTATATATAATTTATCAAATTTTTTCTTTTTCTATCTGTCCATCATTATATAACTTAAGACTGTTATGGTAACTAAATTTTCTGATACTAATGGAGGAATGTTTTAACTATATTAGCTTTACAAATATCTGTTTTTTTAAAGTTTTTAATAGTGGATTCAATTAATAATATAAGTATGATAATTTTTAATGTCAGTAAGGTTAGCTAAACCAAATTATCATCTTTCTTTTATAAAGTAAACATTTAGCTAAAAATGCCCTCACCAGAAACTAAACTTTTTTAAAACCAAGACAAATTTTTTGAGATTTTTACCAATCACTGGAAAATTCAAACATAACGAAAATCATAAGGTTATTCTTGTCATGTAAGCAATGGTCACACCAAGGTGTAGAGGAGTATAAACATTAACCTGTCATTTTTTTTTTATTAACTATCCATTCATCCTATATAGTACTTGAGCACTCCACAGAATTTTTTTCCTTAATATTTATTTACCAAGTGGAAAGGCAAATTTTTATGTTTAGCTAAGCAGTTTCTGGTTTTAGTCATAATATTTGTGTGAATTACAAGCACTTTTATTTGTTGTGAGGTGCAAAAGTAACCACTGTACTAATGGAACAATTTTTCAAGTTTTTTTTTTGAGATTTTGTGAGATACCTTTTTAATCGGTTTAATTATGAAATAAGCAAGACTATTGTTTTAAGTAATTAAGTCTGCAAATAACTTGTAATTTTCCATCAATAAAGAGCTGCAAAGGGCAGGAAATTGTGAAGTGCTATGACTGCCAAGTGGGGTCCTGAAGAGACATGACACATAGAAGAAGATACTTTCCTTATTTTGTGCTTATCACCACATAGGATAAACAACAAAAAAAAATTTTTAATTTGATTTTCCATTTTGTTTTTTTTGGTGGGGAAATGTAGAACAAAGTGGAAAAAGCTTTTGTATGTGTTTTGTTCTTTAGGGGTTCATTGGAGTAACTTTGTTTACACTGATGTGACTAAACATGTGCATGAATGAGAGATGCTGAGAAATTTAAATTTAAAAATAATTCATTTTTTAATACATATGTAGATAATCTAGCTGATTTCATTTAGATTCTTTTCCTTTTTGTTTCTATCATTGTTATTATTTCTATTTATCTTATAAAAACCAGAAAGAACTCTCAAGGCAATATATAATAAGAAAATTAAGAACTGAATCATATATCTATCATATTTTAAATGGGTGTTTGAAAACTCCACAGTAAAATATTGTGACAAATGGCCCACTGGACTAATGGAGGGTTAACTTAAAAATCCTTATAGAAGCATTATTTAATGTTATGCCTATAGTTATAGTAGTATATGTTATTGTTGAAATGACAAACATCATTGGCACAACATGTGGGTATTTTAAATATTTTATGAAATTCTACATGATATTTATGGGGTCATTTTTCAAATCTTCAGTTTTTCAGTAGACAAAATTTCTAGTCAGGCTTTTGAAGGAATTAGTTTAAAATCTTGTCACTAATGCAGATTTTCAGCTAGTATATGCAATGATAAGAACTATAACAGACAAGAAGGAACTAAAAATAAGGAATGAAAGGTCTCTTAAAACTAATTTATATCTGGATGTTGTAAACTCAGTAAAAAAAAAAAAAAAAAATGAAGAAAAGAAAATTGCTAATGGTCTCTTAAAATTAATTAATTTATATGTAAATGACTGCTTACAGAACATCTTACCAGTAAAGCCATGATCCCTACCCTTAATGTCTTCATCTAAGTAGGAAATGAGGTGATGTTTACTACAAGGGAAGGCAAGTAAAACTAGTGAAAGTCAAAGAATATAATGGTTAATGAGGAGGCAGGATGGGACAGTAGGAAGGGGAGAAAAAGAAGTTGGAGCCCTGAGGTGCTAGGATTTCAGTAGAATGGGAGTTTTGGTTTATTTGTTTGTTGAATATCACAGCACAGGTGGGGGTAACCAAAGTAGATGTGAAAGAAGTTAAAAGGGTGGTTGGGGATAGCTGTTGTGCAATCTGCAATGGTCCAGTTGAGAGAAACAGGAGAAGAGAGAACATTTTAAAGATAGCCAACAGATGTGATATGAAGAGCAATGAGGAAGAGATGAATGTAGTGAAAAACAAAGAGGTGGTGAGAGGAGTCTTTCAGTCAGAAAACACAGAATAAGCTGACTTTGTAAGCATGAGAGAATAATGAATAAACAGACACAAGAGGAATGGTGCTGCCATGTAAATGTACAAAGGAAAATACCAAACAAAAACGTGTTTTCAATGTGATTCCTCATATGAAGCTTTTGTTCATTTGAACATTTCAAAACAATGATTTAGACTCTGGTGGGCCATGTTTCTCATTTTTATTTCTCAGAATAGCAATTATATTTCTGCTTTACAAAATCCATAAATAGAATAACTTCTTTTATTTTACAAGACCAAACACTGCAAATATATGAAGATTTAATTTTAAATAAGGTCTCCAATATGATAAAGTTTTGAGACACTTGATAAAAGAATGAAACTGCCTTCAAAAAGAAGAAAATTTATTTCTCTTCAAATTTAAAAAGGCTTACAATCCTGTAACAATTAGCTTGAATATTTGTTTTTACTAATGTTTGCTCTATAGAAGGCCCAAGAGTTACTCAAGATAGAAGATTGAGGTTGCTGTATGAGTGGTGAGAGTAAAAGGTACATTTTATGAAGATATGTGGGAAAAATAACCCTAAAGTTGAAGAGGCTAAGATTGTAGTGGTTTGGAAAGTATCCTCTTTGGAGTCAGTCACATGAAATAGCCCTTCCTGGGTTGTGCTATGAGATGGGTGCAGTCATGAAAGACATGGCCCTTGCTATTTAACACTGGAGAGACTCATAGTTTGTCCCAAAGAGCTTTGCCTTATCTAACTAGGATGAGATAACCTCAGGGCAATTTATAATAGGAGGCTTCTCTTGAGAATTTGCTTAGAGATTTTCCAGAGGTCATCTGATCCAAAATTAAGTAAATTTATTTCTCTTTAAAATCATGAGCATAAGTAACATCACCTATCTGATAAAAAAAATGTTTGAAAACAGAAAGAATAAAATTGATATGAAAATGAAATAAATTTATTTCACTTCAAAATTATGTGTATTGATTGATAAGTAAGGTCTCAGATCTGATTAAACAATTTTGAAACCAGATAGAATGCAAATGATAAAAAAAAATGAAGTAAATTTCTCTTTAAAATTATGTGGGTTAATTGATGAGTAATATCTTTAATCTGATAAAACAAGGGTGAGACCAGATAGAAGAATGAAGCTGATATCAATATGATGTAAATTTATTTATTTTCTAAATTTAAACTTTATTTTTCAAACTTCATGACCATTTAGTTAGTCATTTTTATAAACATTCTACCCACTTTTTCAATTCATCCACAAAGAAACTTTCTGGTTTAATTTTTGCAGCAGCTTCAATGTCAGCATAAGATGGAAAATCTTGATCAGTGTTTCTTTCAATCGTATGGATAACCCAAAATATGATGGCAACAAATCATGGATGTACAGAGAGTATGTAACAACTGTGAAGTTCAGGTTTCACATCATTTTTACCATTTGTTGGATGTAATCTTACTTTATTGTGAAGTAAAAATAAACTTTGCCTTGCAGGTTTTATTCTCCAGTTGCAAAGTTTGAGTGGTTGCAAGGTTGCATTGCGATCAAAGATCTGTGAATTTTGATTGGCATACAATGATCTAGTGCCAAAAATTCTATCACTGATTTCTGCTTCATATTTAACTGGAATGTTGTAGTCATGGCTAATCAATGTTATAACTCATTTCCATTGCATAACGAAACTGATACTAAGCATATTTATATAGAAATTTTTACAGAAACAAATTCATGTTCAAACATGCTTCTCTCCACTTTAGCTAAAAGAATTGTGTTTACATAAGATGTTCTGTCTGTAGAACCATATCTCTGTTGCTGTAAGAAACTGTCCCTCATTCACTACTATATATGCTGATTTGTTTTGGTTTGGTTTATTTTGTTTTACGACATATCAATCTCAATGGGTTGTTTAATGCCAACAACATTTTTAGGATAGATTCGTACGAATAGAATATGAATTCTTTGGTTTATTTTGTTTTACAGCACATCAACCTCATTGAGTTATTTAGTGCTGACAACATTTTTAGTATAGAGTCGTATGAATAGAATATGTATTCCTTGGTTTAGGTTGTTTTGGTTTATTTTGTTTTACGGCATATCAGCCTCAATGGGTTATTTAATGTCGACAACATTTTTTATTGCTGGTAATATTTTGTTTTGTCAAAAATCTGTTTCTAGTAATATTTTTCTTTCAAAATTGTATTGCTGGTAATAATTTTTTTAAAAAAAGTGTTGCTGGTAATAGTTAACTATTTTTCCATAGCTAGGACCCTAACGGGTGCTACCACCCTGGGTCAGGGTGGACCTGGGAACACCAGCATTTAAGAAGTGGTTCCATGCTCCTCAAAACCTCCTGATCAGAGGCCTTGCTGCTGGATGTAGTTTATTGTCTTACCCAGGATGTGGCTGTAATTTAATCTCTCTACCGAGGATAACTATATATACTGATTGATATAACATAACATTTGTTTGTTTCTAATAAGACTTTTCTGTTTCATAATATTTTGCTTTGTTTTTGGAAGACATCTTTCACTATTTCAGTATGCCTTTGGATTTCTGCATCACATTTTCCATTTCTGTTATAACAATTCACAGCTAGTTAAATTTCTGTGTTTGCTTGATTCTGGTATCTCCAATTCATAGCTTGCATCTTGGGATGCTACTCTTGCTAATGACCATAGAATTTGTGTTCTGACAGTTGATGTTTTGTCTTTTTCTCCAACTTTCCTTTTATAGCTTGTTCAGGAGTTCCTACAGTGTTCTTTTTGTGTCTGTCAACAGTATGGTGTCATCTGCATGTCTTATAAAATTGGAGCATTATTCCAAACTTTTATTCCTTTGTGCCTAAGAAAGAGTTTATGGCATAAACCAACCAAAGCAAGCTATCTTGAAAAGTCAAAATTATTGCAGTTAATAACTCATGTTTAATTTCTCTTGGCTGTGAAAGGAAATATTTCTAATGTCTACCCATAAAGCAGAAAGGCCAGATTTTTTTTCTTGTACATGGTCTATAAGAAAAAGTACATGTTCTGCCATTAACTAAGACATTGAGCTCTAAAATCACATGCTTTACTAAGTCCAGGGACAATAGTTAATGACACTTATCATTGTCAAACATTGTTGCAATAAAGAAATCCAGTTCTTATACAACTGAGTTTTACAGAGTTCTGCTTGAAGGAACGAGTATCTGGGGGATGGAATCTGCATTAACCAATTCCTTTCAAACTGTTGAAACCAAACAAAGAACCAATTAGGAGGGTTGCATTGAGGATATAATGAATAGCTCACCCTTTCAGGTGAAAGGGCATCAGGTCATTTGTGCTTCTGGATGTCCATTTAACTGCAAAAGAGAGTAAAAGCCAAGCAAATTACCTATAGTGGAAGCCATGTTAATTGAGTTTAATGCATGACTCCACCTTCCTGGCAAAGATGCTCCATCTTGTTTGAGGGACAGACATCTATTCATATATGAAATCAATGGTGAGAAAGACTCAAGTGATTTCCGCAGACAGTCATTGTTACCCCCGGGTGAAGGGCCAATGAATTGTAATATTGTGCCACTTAAAACTAATATTATTATTATTATTATTGACGTGCCTCTCAGTATTCATAAGTGGCTCACTTATAAGGTTAAATTATTTATGTGAATACAAATTAAAATATGCTAATGTCCATTTAGGGAAGGCTTCCTTGAAATTAAGTACTTGTAAAACTCTTTATATTGAGTAAATATACTTTGATATTACTTGCTGACAAAGTAATCTAATACAGCAATGCAAAAATCAAATACTTGTAAAACCCTTTATATTGAGTAAATTTGTTTTGAGAGAAAATGGAAAGAAAAAGGACACTTGTACTTAACATCAGAAAGAGACAGTTGAAATTTCTAGGCCACATAATGTAGAAAGAGGGCTTGGGAAATTTGATACTAACAAGACAGATATTGAAGGTAATTTAGACAGAAGAAAATAATGCCTAACCTGCCTATCAAACTTGAGTAAATGGATGGTGGGAAGGGTATAAGAAATATAATGAAAAGACAACATTTATTAAGAGCTACAAAGGACAGGAAATTGTGGAGAGTCATGATCACCAATGTCCTGATGGGACAAAGCACACAGAAGAACAATACTTGCTAATAAAGTAAGCTACTATATAGAAATGACATTGATACTGGTCATATTTATGTGTATAAAATATGAATAAAAAGGCTATATTTCATTTGTCAAATGCAATGTTTATTTTATAATGTTTTAAATCACTCTTTAAGCTTCTGAGAGATTTTAAAGTCTTTCATTAAGAACATAATAACATAAATATTTTTAAAAATTGAGAGAGAGAGAGAGAGAGAGAGAGAGAGAGGTTTCAGTTCATTGTAATTTTGAATTACAAAACCATATCTTTATTTTTCATAATGAGCAATTTAGCTCTTGACTACAGGCAATGGTAAATCTTTATTTTAAGTTACATACTAAACATAAATACATTACAAACAGATTAAAAAAATGATAGCCACTAGTTGACAAAAAAGATCTGATGAACAACAATCACAAGAAGCAAAAAAATACAAAAAAGAAACCAAAAATACTAGAGAAAAGATTTTAGTGGTTTGTGTTTTGTTAGCTTTTATTACCTGAAGTCATAAAATTTATGAACTTATTATTTTTTTCTTTTTTAGCCTGTCTTGAATTTTTTTACTTCCACTGAAAGTTGTTAGGAATAATTTAATATTTGCTGTACATCAAAACTCTCTCTCTCTCTATATATATATGTATATGTATATGTATGTAGAGTTTTAGGGAGGACTTTCCTTCATTGGATCTCACAGAATGTTGCTACAGGTTTAAAAATTAAGAACTTTACAAAATAACAAAGATCATACCATTTGAAGATTTCCCAAAACAAAACAGATAGCACATGTCAGTCAAAGAGAAAATAATGACATAATCAACATGTTGACTCTGTTCCTGTTTTGTCATATTTTCTGTTTAATTCAAAAATTAAATAAACGAAAATGCTGACTTTGTTGCAAAGAAAACTTTGCAGAAATTGCATTTTCATTTTTTCTACATTTCTTAGAAAACGCCTAAGAGCAAGACTCCCAATAGATATTCAAGACAAGTAGTCTCCTTGAGGAAAGAGCCATCCATCATAACAGGTTTAAAGTCTGGGGACTTCTTGAATACAATATAAGACAGCATAGTTGTCACTAATACACTTTTATCAAATTTTAGTACAGTAGCTCATAAAAAAATATTATGTTTACACTGACTAAAAATATCGAAATCAAGATGGAAACAGGATAACTTTCAGAGAATTTTGAAATTAATATTTTATTTAATCTATGGGAGTAGATTGTTCTCATTCTACTGACTACGTCTAATGATATGTCATCTAATTAATATTTAGAACTGCTCAGTTATTACCTGACCCATTTTTACTGAGTAGAAGTAAACACTTCCCTGCACAGGGATTGAATTCATAGTTACTATGTCACCAAATTCATAAAGCATATCTTGTAGGCTACCTACAGTCATGATAATAATAGCAGAGCAGGTTACCAAGACTGCCAAGCTCATTGAAGGCCAAAGAGCACAATGGCTGAAATGTTTTTATAATTGCACAAGATGAGGACAGTACTTTGCATGCATATAATATAAATAATGATATCTCCACATTTCAGAAAATCAGGCAGAAATGAAAGCAGAATTTTGAAAAAACAGGCAGAATAATGAAAATATTTCATTTGAGAACTTAGCAATTTGAAAAATCTAGGTTTCTAAGTGTCTTTTATTTTGAGTAAAAACTTTGGAAAAGTATGAATTAATCTACTCCACTAGATATGGATTAAATAATAGAATGTGTATCTGTAAAAATCATTATTCTCAAAAAAATTATTAATGCAATATTCATAGGCAAACAAAAGAATTATTTTGTCAGCATCAAATAACACACAAAGATTTGAAAAACCATAAAAATAAATCTGTCACTTTTTAAATTTATTTTAAGTAAAAGAAACAATGCATACCATAAGTAATATGATAAGATGGACAAACAAAGAAATAAAAGAAAATGGAGAGAGGGAGCTAAAAACTAATTTATTTATGGTCAAATTTTATTTTGTATTGTAGTCTTATATCCTAAATTGATCTTTATCTGCACTAATGTTTTCTTGTCATGTTTTGGCAGGGGACACAATGCCTGTTATATATAACATTAACCCAAAGGCCCTTGAATCTTTGCTGAAGTCTCCCATCCATTTTTCTCATTTCCTCTTGAAACAAAGCACTAATATCCACACATATATGTCTTTAGATACAAACAAATATCACTAGTCTTATTTAATAAATATCAAGGGAGCAGGAAAATAGTACAACCTCTATCCCATAATAGTTGTAACATATGCATAAACATTTCAAATATGAAATACAACAAAATAGTAACTTTTATGATTACAGCTCTCAGGCATCATTGCTTCAAACAAATATTTTTTGATGGTTAGATTTTAACAAAATATATATATTTTTTATACTGTAGTGGCAATATCATTATTTAAGTCAAAAATGCTCATTGGGTTAACTTGCTTTTGTCTTTTCTAATTAGCTTACACTGTACTTAGCCAGTCATGTGGCCCTTAACAGTCAGCCAGTATATATATATATATATATATATATATATATATATATAGCTATGCCAAAATACGATAGACATGTCGAGAATTTATTCTAGGCCATGTCTGTACACTGAACATCAACTTAAGGCAAGAAAGACACTCTCTGATCCTAGGCAGATCAACCAGATAGTACACTTTGAACATAAGCAGTGCTCCAAGTTAATACACTGATCCTAGCCTGAAAGCCAAGGAGCAACACTTTGATCCTAAGCATTTCACCTAGATAGTATACTGATGTGAAGCTGAAAACCAGATGGCAATATTCTTATCTTAGAGAGATCAAACATATAGTACAGTGATCCTATGCAGCAGATCAAGGAGCAACACTTTGATCCTAAGCATTGCACCTAGATAGTATACTGATGCTAAGTTGGAGATAGATAACAATATTCTCATACTAGGCTGATCAACCAGATAGTATCTGCTTCTAGGCAGAAGGTGAGGGAACAAAAATTTGATTAGAGGCAGACAACAGATAAAACACTGATCTTCAGAATAACTGTAGGTCTATATGTAAATAATCCTATTGTTTATTATGGGTACAGTGTATACTTCTATATTTAAAAATATGAAAATTTAATAACTGTAATAACTTAACCTTTCTCTACAATTTTCTTGTTGTGAATTCTGAATGGTTAGGAGGTATGAGATTAGTCTTAATGTCTTTGAATCTTTGCTGAACTCTCTCATTCATTTTTGATGACATGGAAAATCAGCTTATACTAATTAATACTTGTTAAGATGCTGTTTATTATATATGTGATTTAAGCTGAAGAAATGTCAACTAGATTTTAAGTAATATTCTTAGCAATTCAACTTAATAATTTAGAAGATTTAGGATAGTATATAAAAAAAAATTAATGCCATATTCTTTCAGGATGGAAGTGAACATGATTCTCCATTGATTCTTTTTTTATCAACTGTAAATTACCATGGTTTCTTGGAAAAGGAATCAGGAATATTTCCTGTTGCCATCTCCACAGTTTTGAATTATTTCAGAATGTTTCCCAGGCAAGGCTAGATGGCCCAGCCTACTCTGCTATTTAATCCATAACTGGAGGCAGAAGAGGTGAACTCATGCATTTTCCAAGAAATTAGGATGAAAATGAATGTCACAAACTAACTCAGTTAAACTCAGTTTTGAACTCAGTTTGCCAATTCCACTTCAAGATGTTGGTGACCATGACACTCTATATATTCCTTTTCTTTATTATCCATGAATTGCCATGTCTTCTTGGGAAAATAGTGAAATGATTTTCTGTTGTTTTCTCTACAGTTTGGAATTCAGGCCAGACACTCTCCTTTCAGGATAAAAGTGATCATAGCTCTCCACAGATTGGTTTTCTTTATTATCTGTGAATTGCTATTTATTTTCATTGATTTCTTCTTGCTTTCTCCACAGTTTTGAATTCAGAGTTTTCCTTCTCTTAGAATGGTTTCCACTCAAGGCTAGAGAGTTCAGTCTACTCTGCTATTTAATCCATAACTGGAAGAAGAAGAGATTTATTCATGTCCTTCCCAATGATACTTGCATGAATGTGATCACAACTGATTAAGATAGAATTTGAAAATAACACACTGATTTCATACTCCATGTCGATATCCATCACATTACTTGTATATCCTCTGATAAAATAGTAATATCAAAGTGTCTCTATACTAAATGATTATTATTATACTTTTTAAATGTTTAATGAAGAGTAGTAATAAAATCTATAATATCTTTTTTCATTGTTAACAATGATGTATGTTTTTTTTAACAAACATCAATATTATCATTCTTTACAAATGTCAATAAAAATTGTTAAAAATCAAAGATAACATTTTTGATTCATGCATTTCAAGATTTTTAATTATTTTTTTCAGGGAGGAAGAATGCTTCCCTTTCAAAAAAAAAATTTCTGAAATTTTGGAAACAGCATATGAGTTGGAAAGAATTCAACATGAAATTCTCCTTGGATACTAAATTTAGAAAAAAAAAATGAATAAATAAAAAAAAAAATGAATGAAAAAAAAAAAAGAAGCTAATCAATTAATTTCCCTTGTGTATATTTGGTCAGAGAGTTAAAAATGAAGAATGTCTTAAGCTTAAGAGGTAAAAAAAAAATCACAAATAAGGAAGAGAAATATACACTTCCAAACAAGCTATCCATCTCAACTTGATTTTCAAAGATCTTTTTCAAAGAATTAAAAACGAACAAACAAACAAGCTGACCAAACCATTTCAGCAAATATGAATCAAAAGAGATATCCATATTCATAATTCAGTCATTTGGTGGCATTTAACACTCTTCTTCATCTCTATCAATAAATCAAGTCGACAAAATGCAAAATCAATTTTTTAAAAATCTTTTGCTGCTATGTACATGACAATTACAATTTCTTTTTTTTTAATGTTAAAAATCTCTTCTCCACAAATAACAAAAAGCAAGCAAATGAAAACAACACATCACTTGAATTTTTCAATCGTATGGTTGGCTGGTTCATTGGTAATTAATGATCAATGATAACCATAATGAGATGGTAGAAAACTTCTAACAAATGCTAACAGTAGGGTTACTATCCACTGCAAATTTTAATTTCATCAGTTCTTTACCGAGAGAAAGAAAAATAAAATTTTGAAATGATGAAATTTTATCACACATTGTTGTTATGTTTCATTAAAAAATAATAACAACCTTAGTAAAAATAAAAGGTAATAATTGTTTAATCTTTGGCTAATAAATGTTCAGAAGTTTGTTTATTTTTTTATAATACTACCATTAAAAAATGGAAGCCATTTTTTATTCCACACATTTCTATGAGAATTTAGTATCTTTATATATTTTGTTTGAATTTTCAAGATGAAGAATTATCATTATAGACTGATTTATATTAGTATATTTTATAAAAATGAAATTTATCTTCATTTGTTTTGTCTGAACTTTTGGGATATGGAATTGTAATAATTACAGATTGATTTCCATGGATAAATGTAATCATTTTCATTATCAATAGTCACAATATTTCAGATATTATAATCTCCGGTGTTATTCTAGTGTCTGTCATAATTATTCATTTGAGAATTTCAAAGTAAACCTTTTATTCAAACCAGAGTAGTAGATTGCTCTCATATCATTGTTAGGGTAAGAGAATATAATTTTCATTGTTTCTGTTTTTATGACATTCACTTTAAATATCACACTCTTCAGACAAACAAGAAATACTGAACAGTGATTCATACAATACTGCTGAATAAATATAAAATATTTTGGACATTTGATGAATTATTAAATAAAATATGAAGCCAAATTTACAACGATATTTCATTCATTATTTTGATTTCATTTGAATAGTTAATATAAAATAACATTATGATCTGTGACTCAACAAGGTCTTTTTTACTCATCTGTACTTTGTTGAGTAACATTTTCTTCATCTTTTTATATGCCTTATCCTTTCAGAATTTGAGCAATAATGACTCTTCACAACTTCTGAACATTTACCATCTGTCTTTGTTTTGCCATCCTTTCAAAATACCTTTTTATGCAGGTTACTTACCAATTTTAACTGCTGCACTTGATTTAAGTATGTTTTGTGTCTGTTAGAATCTCTAGGACCTCTTTTCTCATTAAACATCCCAGAAATATGAGAGATTTCTTTCTAATTTTAAGTATCCTTCTAGTTCCCATTTAACTTAGAACTTCCTCATTACTCAGATGTTCAAACCATCGTATTTTCAGCATCCTTCTGTAGAACCACATCTATCACTTTGATCTACTTACATATGAGATAAGTAGTCCAGCATTCATTGCTATACAGAAGGACAGATATGACATAGCAATCCAGTACTTTTTTGTTTGTTTCTAATGACATTTGCAATTATGCTATTTTGTCAGCTACATGTTGATAACTTCAGAGATATTTTTAATGAAACTCCTCTCATTTATATTCTGAAGGCTACTAGATGCAATATAGATCTGGGGATGACATTGGATAAAAATATTGCAATATCAACAGGAAAGATGAACATTCTATTCCAAATCACTGGTTAGAATGAGTGCTTTAAACTTTGAACTTCTGTTTGGTATGTAGTTTCATATATTAATGTCTCAAAATAGGAAGGCACTTCAGCTTCTTCTCCAAAGCAAAGATACATTCCAATCTATTTCTTTCTTCTATATGAAGCGGTTTTGCAATCAGATGGGATAAAACATTTTTGTATTTTATACCTTATATAAGATCATAAATTTGTAATAATAATACTATTAAAATAAGTATATTATTTCAATATAACTTCACTTATTTAGATGAATATGGAATGGAAGTAGCACAAGATAGGTTGTGTACAGGTGAGTGCAAGATTTAATGAGAGCATAATCATAGGTCAGTTAGAACAGATGAATAAGTAAAGAAATTTTTGATTTAATCTAGTGATAATTTTTTTTAATCATTTCACCCAAGTAAGGTAATAATGCCACTAAGATGCAAATGGTTAATGGGAGTGAAAGAGAACAAGAAGACTTTACTGAGGAGAAAGGACAATAAAAAACAAGTTCACAAAGACAGAAGTTTTTGAATGATATAACTTTCAAATTTTGGAAGATTGAAGTTAGTAGAGAAGCAAGAAACTGGAAGATTGTCCCACAGGGGAGAAAAAGGCATAAGTTGTTCTAAGTAGATCTAACTTATATGTATCATGTTTGTTACTGTTAAGGTGACTGAGAGTTTCAAATCTTAGATCAAGTTATATTCCTGAGTTCTGCCAATTTTCACCTTCAGAGTTAAGACTGACCATACTGGAACCAATCATCTGTGTTCCTTTTGTATTCTATTAGTAAGAAGGAAGAGCTATTCTGACAGCTTCATCCCAAGAACGATGATATTGTGGAATAAATAACCAAACACGAGAATCTTAACTTCTTCATGTCTAGGGCTTATCATTAGCTACCCTGTAAAGCTTTACCTTAAAATGTTCATAAATTTATATTAATGTACATCTTTAATATTTCATCAAATTAAGAGCAATATATTTTTGTCCAAAGCATTAGGTTTTTCTTTTCAGACTGTGGGCTGAACAGCAAAATAATCCATCTTTCTTTTCTGAAATTTTGGGCTATTACAGTGAACTCACATTTAATCTCCAGCATGAAAAA
This sequence comes from Acanthosepion lycidas, assembly GCA_963932145.1. NCBI lineage: Eukaryota > Metazoa > Mollusca > Cephalopoda > Sepiida > Sepiidae > Acanthosepion > Acanthosepion lycidas. The sequence goes on along the minus strand of OZ010571.1, from coordinate 32,574,377 downwards.
GATTTTTTTTTGTATTCAGCAATAATTGAAATATACATAAGGAAATACTTACTAATTATTTGTTCTGAAAATCCATGCTCTCCTATTTTCCAGCGTTTCTGAATTTTCCATTTGTTTTCCAAATATTTAAAAATTTCTGAGGGACCAATACTTAGTTTTTCAGCTAATTCCATCACTAGATTAAATGAGGTCATCATCTAAAAGAGCTTGCAAGTCATAATTTCCAAATTACTCTGGTCTACTGCTGTGTTCTTTGTCCTCCAAGCCAAATTCAACTTTTTTTGGACTTTGCAAACAATTCTTAACACATGCTGTTTTTAACTGAACCAAAACTGTAGGCTTCATCAATCATCGTTTTATGTTCCTGCTGCAATCTTGTCTGGCTTGCAAAAGAACAACATGTGGTGTTGCATGTGTATCTTGTCTGGCACTATCATTCTTCATTTTTTTTTTAATTAAAACACTGGATAAATGAACATTAAATAGAGAATACACAAAAACAGCTTTCAGTTTCTAGTTTTCAAAAAAAAAAAAAAGTATGCAGTGTGAACCTTCACACTCTTCTAAATATAAAACACTTTTGAGGTACTTTTATTTCACTCCAATTTAGTGGAAAATTCTAAAACTAGTTATATCTCTATTTCTGTGGTAGTTTCTTCTGCTTATATTACAGAAAAGCCTTTCTTCAACTTTCAAAATTTTGAATTATATTATTAGGTTGGTGGAAAAATAATGATGTAATAATGTCGTTTTTTGACGTATTTTTTAACGTCAAAAAACGACATTATTACGTCATTATTTTTCCACCAACCTAATAGATAATTTTTATTGCTACAATCTATCTTGCAACTTTATATGTCTACCATTCATCTGTGCATCAAATATTACTGCAACATTTTGTCTGCTGTTTTTGCTAGATATATAGAGATTTTCCAAGCGTAGCTTAGATGTGGCACAAGGCCAAAAGTATGGGCAACCCAGTGAAAATCGAACTCACTATTAAGTCATAATTGTTCTAGCAAGACAAGCTTGCTAGCCATTACACCACCTCGAGGTGTCTCTCTTTTTGCTATATATCTAGAGATTATTGACAAAATCCAAAGAAGACTCTCCAATTTTATTTGTTCTGACCTGGCATCACAGCTTCAGCCACTTTCTTACAAAAGCTGATCTGTACCTTTTTTAATAAATATTTTTATGGGAATTATTCTTATGAGATTTTTTCTTTGGTAGCTTGACTTCAAGAATGAAAGTACTAGATTGGTAGATAGGTTTCATAGTTTCACTGTTTACACTGCTAGATCTAACCATAAGATTTATTCTAACAATTTCTTTTATCACACTTCTCATTTGTGGAACTCTCCTCTGGCTTCTTGCTTTCCTGTAAACTATGATTTTCAAAAATGTAAATGCAATGTCAGCAATTATTTTCTTTATTCTTGAATCCTGTTCTTTTATTGTCTTCTCTCTTCAATAAACTTTTCTCTGATTCTTTCACTCTCGGTAACCCCTTTCGCCTTAGTGATTTTTATTGCAATGCTTTGGGTGAGATGATTAAAAAAAAATGAATACTCTCCAGCCTAAACAGTTTGATGATGGCCTTCTTTCTAATTTGCTTACCAATGGAAAGAAATATAAAACCAAAAAAAAAAAAATCATTTTCTTATCTAGAACTTGACACTTATGACCATATGCTTGATATGTAATGCAATATTACCAAGTCTGATTCTCCAAGGCACTTTTTTTTTTTTTATCCCCGTGTAACTATGAATAAATGTACTAAAGAATATAAAGTGGGTGAAATAAAAGTTTTTATTCTTTTCCAAGTCTAATTATGTTTGGTAATACCAAGTCAACTAAGATCAATAAGACAAGTTAGGAAAATGAAGCAAAATACAAGAGAAAGGGAAAAACAATTTACTGAGTAGATTCTCTGATCAGAATCTCCAAGTCCGACATAAAAATCACTTCTTGCAAATGTTAATATGATTATAATGGCTAATGTTGGATCATATTAATGTGAAAACACCGCACTTTTCATGGGAAATACAAAAAGTAACCTCCTAAAAATAAACATAAGTTTTTGTTCATTGAAAGGTGAAATGAAAGGAAATAAGTTTTGTTGAATTATAGCTTCCCACCTCAAAATGGAAAAATGTTGATTATACTAGAGCATTTTTGCAGTTATTTTTGCAGTTATTTTTACAATGTTGAGATATTTATCCAAGAGTTGAAGAATGTTTAACATCAGACTAAAATTTAAAAAAATAAAAGTATCCCCCAATAAAATAAAAAAAAAAGTAACATAAGAGGAAAATAAGCAAAGTATTAACGATTGAAGAATATCTTTGACATAAAAAGTTAGAAAATAATTTAGAGATACAACTTAGTTCACAAGCCCTCCAGAAATTTGCGTCTAAGTGAAATAAAATACATTACAGAAACTTTCAAAAGAAAATTTCTATTGTATCTTGAAATGATTTTGCATGATTTGTATGTCCATGTAAATCTATATGTAAATATATCTGTAAATACTTTAGTGTGCAAATATGCATAAATGCATAAGATTTATGTATGTAAAAATTTTATATTGAAGAACTTTGAGTAGACTTACATAAAAATTTCAGAAAATTTTATATAATAGCCATATATTCATACTAATAAAAATGTATATGAAATTACATTAAAAAAAGTTTTGTTTTTAATGCTTTTTATTGTCTTTCAGCAAAATTTCTAAAATATATTTTTTCTGTTAAATCTAATATCTTTGTAAAACAGATATAAAAAACAAAAATTCAAAGTTTATAAAAGTATGCATATATTTGATTGAGAATACTGTGTATGTATATATATATATATATATAAATAAACACATAAATGTGTATGTGCATTTATATATATATATATATATATATATATATATATATATAAATAAACACATAAATGTGTATGTGCATTTATATATATATATATATATATATATAAGTGAAAAGCAGTTTTGTTTATTTTTTTCCAAAGCACAGATAACAGCTTGTCTTTGAGATGCAGTTTCAAACTCTTTTGTGATTCTGATCTTAATTTTGCCAATTTTCAGAAAATGGATTTCTACAAGAAATATATGGGAAGCAGCAGGTGTTACCATTTTAAAACTGAGTTAGGGTAGCAAAAGGAATTTATAATGGTCTGTTTTTTCCCCTTTTCTTTTGTAAGTGATTTTAAAAAAAATCTTCATCTATATTAGTTATACAAGAAAGAACAAATTTACAATTGCTAATTAATTAAAGAAAAGAATTATAGAAGTAGAGAAATAAAAGTACTAAAAAAAAAAACAAATAATGAAGGCAACAAAGAATTTTTCTCTTTCCTTTTAAGTACAGAGGACTTGAAAAAAAAATCAGTTTTTAAAACAAAGACCAGAGAAAATCATAACAAGTCTTTTCAGGATTCAAACTGATCATTTCATTCAGCTCAGCATTTTAAGTACATCAGAAAATATAATCAAAATAAAGACAAGATATTTTCTTTGGTTTTTTGTTTTCTGTTTAGTCTGGCTTTGCTCAATCTGAACATTTATTTTCAGCTAAATGAACACCTACAGAAATTTTGAAAATCATTTTAAAATCTAAGTAATTTAAAGTAAAATATGTGTTTCTGATTTCAATTCTATCATTCTTTAGATAAATGTGTTGGTAGTGTAATGGTCATCAGCATAGAATGTGTTGTTCAATGGTTATATGTGCTGAAAAGGAATCAGTGAGATGGGTTAAAGTCCCAGCTAGTCTGTTACATTCACTCTTGCATGAATACCCATGGGGAAAGAATGAATCAATCTCTTCAACTTACCCCTAGCTACAGTATAAATAGTAGGGTAGATAAGGTTTTCCATCCTTCAGTGGTAACCAGTCTATGAGAATGAAACTCTGATATCAAAACCATGGAGAAGGCAATAGGAAATCACTTTATGGTCATTGGGTAACATATCAGGTCCAACACTGGTTCCTGTATAATGATCCAAGTTAAGCAACATACAGTCTGCTCAGTAGCTAGATGGATGTCCACATGGGAATTTCAAGTGCTGTAACCTTTAATATGTGGGCGATATAATGGCTCAGAAGTGTTAATCTAAGAGCCAACTTCCAATTCCTGTTGGGTTCTTTATATTCACTTACACACAAATAACCTTGGGAAAGGTATGAATCCTCCCAGCTATGGGTTAATTAGTAAGACTTGTATCATTAAATTATTATTATCTCCCCACAAAAAATTCTTATACTCTAAAAATATTCTCTGCCTTTAAATAACCAGCAAAGTGTTGATGAACTGTATATAATCAATCCATGATCACTCCCAAGAATGTGTGGCAATACATAGATAATTAAGGAAAGGAATTTACGTAAAGTCATGATTACCTATATCTGTTATGGCATGAAATTCTTATACTGTATATACACAGAGTAAATCTAGCATAGTGAGGAAAGAAGGTCTGGAGAATTTAATATACACAGGAAGAAAACAGAGGAAAGCAATATGATACTTACTGGTCAAATTGGAATAACTGGATGGAGTGAAAGAACCTGAGAAAATTTTGAGGAGAGAAGACAATAAAAGAACAGGATTCAAGAATACAGAAGATAATGGCTGACATTACATTTATATTTTAGAAAATCATAGTTGACAGGAAAGCAAGGGGCCAGAAGTGAGTTCCACAAGTGAGAAGTGTGAGAAAAGAAATTGTTAGAATAGAACTTATAGTTAAATCTAGTAGTTTAAACAGTGAAACTCTGAGACTGACTTGTTAAACTAGTGCTGCTCAAAGTCATGGTACCAAATAGGAAAGATCATAAGAACAATACTCATGAAAAGGTACAAAGGTTAAAGGAGGACATAAAAGAAAAAGTATGCTGAATGAACCAAAAGACAGAAAACTGTGAAGAGCCATGACTGAACATGTCCTGGAAAGACAAGAATTCAGAGTTGTCTTTCTCTTAGACATCTTGTAAATCAAGGATGAAGAGCTCATTCTGTTCTGCCATTTAACCAATAGCTGCATTACATATATATATATATATATATATATATATATATATATATATATAATTAATGGATTTATTTTTAATGCAACATTTTTATTACTTAAAATATTTTTATTCATAAAATAGTGGATACTTGTATTTGAAATAGATGAAGCATCTTTTTTCGAATATGTCTATTTACTATAATAATGTTTAACATAATAAAAATGTGTGGATTAAAAATAAATCCAGTAATTATTTAGAAATTGTTTTGTCAACATTTTGGATATGAAACTGATCAGATAAAGACTTTTAAGAAAAATATTTTTGTGAGGTGGTGTACTTTAAATAGGGCATTGCTAAACAGGGATGTTCTTTGTAGCCAAGGGATAAAACACACTAAATCAAATGGTGGTTTCTCATACAAAGGGAGACACAAGTTTGTTTCCTGGCAGAGAGCACATTTTCTTTATTAAGACTTCTTGAATATACAAGTTGATAGATGTAATACTGACTGTTTAAAGTAAAAATAAAAATGGGGCATCTATTTCAAATATGAGTATTCACTAATAACAACACTTGAATATATATATATCTATCTATATATATATATATATATATATATATATATAATGGACTCTCCCGTCAGTTTCGATGTATGAGGATCTGACAGCCTAGTTAATTCAGTTATGAAATTTTGTGTGATAATCTTAAGTGGCATTTAAGACCTGCTAGTGATTTACAAAGGAGGCCACATATGGAGCAAGTGTGAGGACTGTGAAATGAGATGACTGTTAGATTGGCTGACCTTTTAGTTCTTGCTCTTGCTTCTTAAAGATGATTCAGACAAGCAGATTGAAAACTGCAGAGTCCACTAAAACACGTTGATCTCCATTTTACCTGCTCCAAGGCTAAGCACTCAAGGGTGTTATGTGGTATATTGACAGCTGACAGGTTGCTTTTCAGCTTGTTGTATCTTAGCCATGGGTGTCCTACATTCCTGTAGCCCTGATCTAACAGGCTGTACATTAGGATCTTGGGTATCCTGCCATCAGACATTCTCAAGACATGACAATTCCACCGTAACTGAGACTGTATGAGAAAAGTCTTGAATCCTCCAATATTACACTTGTTAAACAGGTCTCCTATATATACATGTGTGTCTGTGTGTGTGCATGTGTGTACATGTGTGTAAAAATTCAGATGTAACAAAAAATATACCTGTAAATGAACAATATGAATAAAGATTAAAGAAAAACTTATCTTAGCCAACACATTTCATCCTCTGGTGAATGTAAGCCTTTTGTTTTGTAACAAGCATTTTTAAGTATTTTTAAAACTTTACATTTGCTTTTATAAAGTCTATTAGAGGATATATATATATATATATATATATATATATATATATATATATATATATATATATATATATATATATATTGGGTGCCCCAAAAAAGGTTTTGCTGATTTTTATTAACTTATTTCTGGCCCAGCTGTTTAGTAAATAACAAGCATAAATATACAGGAAGCAACTTGTATTGACAAGTATATTGTTCAATGATTCAGTTATTATTTTATTACATAACTAATATCATTTTATTTCTCATTTCAGAGCCCTCAAAATGACTGATAAAAAATTGGTAATTCGTGCTTGTCTGTTGTATGAGTTTAAACTTGGCACAAGGGCATCATGTGCTTCTTGTAAGCTATGTACAGCCTTTGGTGAAGGTGCAGCAAGTGAACGAACTGCACATAATTGGTTTCAGAAATTTCGTTGTGGCAATGAAACCCTCAAAGATGAACCTCAAGCTGAACGACCAATATCCCTAAACAATGGGAATTTAAAGGTAGCCATAGAATCAGATTCAGGTTTAACATGTCATGAAATAGCTTCAAGGTTTAATGTAAACGATGAAACTATAAGACTGCTTTTGCACCAGCTGGGGAAGAAATGGAAATTAAGCAAATGGGTATCATATGACTTAAGACAAGAAAACAAACTGCAGAGGCTAACCATATGCTCTTCTCATCACAGTAGACTTACAAAAGAACCCATTTTTGATTGAATTATGATATGTGACAAAAAGTAGTTCATGTATATGAACTCTAAGAGGAAACATCATTTGTTATCGCATGGGTGATCCTTTGCCACAAACTTCAAAGGCACCACTATTCCAAAATAATTTTTGCTGTGTGTTTGGTGGACATGTCAAAGAATAATTGACTATGAGATTTAAAAACGGGTGAAACCATTACTGCTAACAAATACTGTGAACAACTTGAATGAGTTCAGGAAAATTTGTAGAAGAAACAACCTGCATTAGTAAACAGAAAACAAGTTTTGTTTCTCCAGGACAATGCTCACCCACACATTGCAAAAATGATGCTTGCCAAGATAGCAGAGCTAAAGTGGGAGGTTATGCTTCATCCACTGTATTCACCAGACCTCTCCCCAACAGAGTTTCACTTGTTTTTAGGATTAGATAATCTTATGAAGAACAGACATTTAATAATGAAGATGACTTGAAAACACAAGTGCATAACTTTTTACAAAGTAAAACTAAGGACTTTTATAAAAATGGCAGTACCCAGTTGTTGAATTTGCTTGTGAAGATGTTTTTTACCATTTATATCATTAGCTTTACTAATCTACTTTTTGTATGAATGATTCATGTAATATATATGTATATATGTGTGCTCTGGCAGGATTTGAACCTGCATCAGCTATAGAGAACTATCATTGGATCTGATGTGCCTAACACTTGTTATCTGACCATAAGTCCCATGTGGCTGAGTGGATAGGCACATCAGATCATATATATATATATATATATATATATATATATATATATATATATATATATTAAGAAATTTTTATGTTTATACATTCTTTTTATAGATACAAATATTTAAGTAAATGCTCTGTTTATAATAAACAATATTAAACAACATTTACCGGCCTGAATTTATTATAAACAGAGCATTTACTTAAATATTTGTATCTATAAAAAGAATGTATAAACATAAAAATGTCTTAAAATAATTGTGACATCATATATATATATATATATATATATATATATATATATATATATATATATATATATATATATCCCCAAAGAAAGAGAGAGGTCTTTGTATCATTTTGATTAACTGAATCATATAAAGATTCAATGTAAATTTTTAGCATTATATAAACTGCATGCCATATGAATTCCACCTCGTCAATAATAGAGATAACAAGTTTACAGGACTCATACTAATGTTGTGATTTTAATCATCACTGCTAGCTCTGTGGTTCATAGCCTCAGACTAAGATGAGTAATCTTTACACAGTGGGAGCAGACAAATTTGAAGATAATAAAATACGTATTCTTGAATAATTAATGATTGATATAGGAATCAAATTTGATATTCCTTAATCTCTCTAAATAATTGTAAATTTCTACTGTCCATTACATTACTGATAATCAATTGCCAAGTAATAGGAATTAAGCTTAAGTCAGTTTAACTGACTTACACACATATATAGATGTACAACTCTAAGCATACACGTATGTTTGTGCTTGTCTGTCAGATTTCCTAACAGCTTTCAGTTCAATCCTTAGACCTGGTATTGTTGAAAACTGATGGAAATGAAATCAAACCAATAAATAAAATAATAATAATAATGAATAAAAAAATGAATTAATTTTCCCATGATGCATGTTCACGTTATGTGCAATTTTATGACCCAACTTCCAGAAATGATAGAAACTTTCTTTTTCTACATACAGTAATAGCATCCCCACTGGGGAATGTTAGTTTCCCCTGTTCTACTGATGACTGGACTTTCCCCTTACTAACAACATTGCCGGACATGTTTTAGCAGCCCTGCTCATGAAGTAGAGGTTCAGTCTTCCTATCTCAGCTCAAAACTGAGTTGATCTCAACCAGTTTCACCTGTTCATATCCATACATCTCATAAATCAGTTCAGAACAAAAAGGAAAACAGACATACTCAAGAGATATTTAACTTTGTTTCAATACAGTCAAGATAAAAGAAATAAACAACTGTATCAGAAATTCAAGTTTTTCTGTATGCTTCTTCTATCTTCTTTGTTTATATATTGAACATGCACCTTCATCTAAAAAATACACCCAAAAGCCCCCTGTTAACAGCTACATTTCTCCTTCAGTAGATGAAATGAATAAGCGATACAAAAGTGAATAAGACCAAGGATAAAAAAATACTCGCTCTTCATATAAAGGAGAAGGATGTTAATTATTCTGCTGTGTCAGTCAAAAAAACTTCTTCATTCACTCTTGCCTATGTACAGATACATAAGTAAACAGGTATTAGGTTGGTGCAAAAATAATGATGTAATAATGTCGTTTTTTGACGTTAAAAAATACGTCAAAAAACGACATTATTACGTCATTATTTTTGCACCAACTTAATAACATTAAGATTTTTGACAATTAATTAAAGAGAAAAAAGCAAGAAAAATAAGTTTGTAATAACTCTGTAAATCATTTTACAATGTTAATTTGTGAGGATAATATTTGTCTAGATGCCTGAAAATTGTCAGTTTACAAAGTCAGGCATTTCTTTTGCTGTTTTGTAACTCAGGTTTAGTCTTTAGTTGTTTGAGATAGAATTATAAACATAAGGTTTCAAACAAACATCTTGTTACCAATTTCAGGTGTTCATTATTTTTGCTTGATAGGGGATATCTTAAACAAGCTGATTATTGTATTATTATGTTGCTGTTTCTTGTTTGTTCCAACTAGATAAGTGAATATAGATCTTATTACCATTAAGTAACTGCAACACTTTCAACCAACACCAAAATCCATTAGGTCCCTATCCATCTGGAGTATTTTAGGAGCCTTTTTTGGTGGTTAGTATTAAAGATGAAATGAACCAAATCTCATCAAAATTGGCAATTCCTTTTTTAGCTGTGATCTCATATAATTGACAAAACAAAGAAACTAAGTGAATCCATGATATTTTGGTTAACTCAGTTAAAGAGAAATGTGTCTTTGAACAAAATCCATTTAGCAAAATAGAAGATATGACAAATTGTATCCAGATCAACAAAAGAATGACATCACCTTATCGTAAACATATCTCTATGGCAAAATGAACAGAAAAATAGTATTTCTTAAACCAATGTACATTCAGCAACTGAAATAATGCAACAGACCCATGAAAATTTAGTAATATATCATTTTTCTGATAACACCATCTTACCTAAATTTTCAAATAGCAAATAAGTATGAGTCTTCAGATTACCTAGCCAGGAATTATTTTTGTGTTATCTTCAGCCCATTCCTATAGCTATGTGTCAAGCTTAAGCTAAACTTTATAAATAATTAAATTGCACATTTTGGGTTTTGGTACTGGGTTTGTTTGAAGCATAGGTTGTTTAAGAGATACAAGTGTGTGTGAGTGATATCAATTCAAAAAATAATGTATTCATTGTTTCAAAGAGATTTATTGACTGATGGCTGTTTGGACAAAATTAGTTCCTTTTCATGTAGGCTGTAGCTTGATGTAATACAATAATAAAACTCAGGAATAAGTATTTAGCAATTTTGTGGCTAGGTAAGCCTTTTGATATTCTTCTTAGGCTAACATTTGCCACTGACATGAAGTGGAAAGATTATATTGAATCTGTTGCTAAGTCTGCTGCTAAGAAAGTTGGTTCATTGTGTTGAACTAGAAAATTTTTGTTGCCAGAATGTATCTTAGATATTTATAAGTCTAACACTCATCCATGCATTGAATACTGATGCCACATTTGATCTGGGGCATTTGCTATGTATTTACAGATTCTTGATAAAATACAAAACAGAATCTGTAAATGTTATTGGTCTTGACCTGGCATTTTGTCTTCAGTCACTTTCATAGAATCATAATGTAGCTTCTTTGTACTTTTCCTATAAATATTGCCATGGTAATTGTTCTAATGATATTTCCACCATGATACTTAAAGTGTATAAATTTAAGCACCTTACTAGATTAGCAGCAAGGTTGGTTAGATGGAAATTTTATGCTAACAGTTTCTTTTCACACACTTCTTGCTTGGCTACTTGCTTTCTAGTCAAATCTGATGATCAAAAATTTAAATGCAATGTCACTTGTTATCTACTGTCTTATTAATTCCTATTCTTTTATTGATCTCTCTCCTTAATAATGTTTTTGTGGTGTAATGTTACTTTTATATACTGTACTTATGAACATCAATGAGTATGTCCCATTCCTCATAAATATGTTGGACACTATTCTAAGTTGTGGGGGTAATCTGCTGTCTATGTAGTCCACCACTAGCAGTGGTTTACCTACTTCATGCCGCTGGCAACTATTGGATTTTGTTCATGTTATAAAGATTACCATTTCCTTTCTAACCTCCATTTTGGTTATTCATCATTCAGTAACCCTTTCTAGATTACAACAGTTACTGACTCAGGAGAAGTAGTATGCATTCAACTGCCTCATGGGTAGTAGGTGTTGCTATTTATAGTCTGTGTGACTTCATATGTAAATGAGTCATCTCAGTTTTTGACATTTGATCTGAGAAAGTGGTTGTATACAAATGACAGTTTAGATATTTCTAAATGAGTTTGGTGTATTGCATGACATCCACATGAAAGTCTTGATTTTTACAAACATGATTTGAGTTTTTGAGCTCAATCCATTGCTTAAATAATGAGAATATGAAAGTGAAAATACATTTATTCGCATGCAGAGGAAGTGTGCTGAATTTGTCAATGACACAAAGTTCATGCAAATAAAGTGCATTGAGGTGAAGATTGATAGTTGATTTAGGAGGAAAATATACAGTTACTGCAGCTTCAGATTACAGTTTCTTTTTTTATTGGCAGTAGCATTTGACAAAGATGCATCAACTTAATTGTGTTTTCATCTTGTGATTCATACAACCCCATGACAAGTGTCAAACCATTGATAGTTTTGATATTGTAGACAGCAGGAGGTGTTGATATCAGACTTTACTTATCATTTGTATATTCCAAAATGGTTTTTCTATGACTACCATTGATAATCTGATCATTGGTGAGTTTCTGTTTTGATGTCTTTGTCAGAGTTCGCCTAAGAATTGATCTCCATTTTAACAAAGTCTAATAATTCCAGCTGTCTGAAATTCCCAGAAATTTCAGTTGCCACCTTTTGCTTTTAATTCTTTCATTTTATTTTTTTTGTTTGTTTTGGAGTTAAAATTATTTCAACAATGTTAAAAACGCTGACTGACTGCTACTTTTTCATATTTATATCTATCTATCTATATATATATATATATATATATATTTTGTTTTTTTTAAGCATTTCGCCCCAAGCAAGGTGGGATGCCACTAGTACGCAAGGGGTTACAGAGTGAGAGCGAGAGTAAAGAAGTGTGAAGGAGGAAAGGATGAAGAGAAGGACAGGGAATAGGTTAGGGCATCTGGAGATGTTGATTGACATTATATTTGAATAGTTGGAGGTTATAGCTGTCAGGGAAACATGTAATAGGAATGGAATTCCACAGACGGGAGGTGCGAGACATGAAGCTATTGGAGTAGAAGAGACAGTCACATTTTGACAGTGAAAGGGTGGAGCCATGGTGCTAGCCTGGTAGCATGATTAAATTCATGCAGTTTGGGAACTAGTAAAAGTAACTTGTCAGAGCAGTTACCATAAAAGTATTTGTAGAAAAAAACAGAGGGAGGTGAGATAGTGACTGCAGACGAGATGCCAGATTCATGCAGTCTGGGAACTAGAAAAAATTGCATATCTGTCTCTGGATCTTGTTGAAGACCTTGAGGCAAACAGCGGGGACACCAGACCATATATGGCAGTGGTATTCCATGCAAAGGTGAATGGGTGATTTATAGACTTGAAGGATGGACTTGGCAAGTAAAACTTTTTGGCATGACACAGGAAATCAACTTTCCTTGTGGTGGATGAAGCTATATATATACATACATACATACATACACACACACACACATATATATATATATATATATATATATATATATATATATATCAAGAAGAAAAAACTGAATGCATCATTGAAGAATTTGGTAATAAATTCATTTTGACAGATAAATTTTGAATCTGTCAAAATAAATTTATTACCAAATTCTTCAATAAAGTGTTAAGTTTTTCCTTCTTGATGTATATCATATTGCTCTGTATATAAATACATTGAGCTCTCTTCATGGATCTATCTTTTTAATATTTTGTATTAAAAAGACCTACCATGATTATCTTTACCACTTAAGTATTTGATATATATGTGTGTGTGTGTGTATATATATATATATATATATGTATATATATTATTTGTATATTTCTTTTTATTATATATAGACAAATACTTTGCTTTAAATTCTTTGAAAATAGCTTTTTAGTAAACATTCCTTTAAAGAAATATGTCGACAACAACAAATCTCAGTAAGTTAATAAAAAAAGATGAACCAACAGCCCAGACACCAGCACATATGATTTGATTATAGTGGTGAAGGCTTTGTGCAGGACCAACCACACTTTTTGAAGTGATGAATACAGGGACCTGGTGCACTACATGTTACAAGGTCCCCAAATGACCCTTTGCAGGTTTTGAATTCAGAGTTGTCCTTTTAGACCAGTTGCCATCCAAGGCTATAGAACCCAGTCTCTCCTGCTATTTACTCATAGCTGGAGGGAGAAGAAGAGGATTAATACCTTTCCCAAGGGTATTGGAATGTAAATGAATGTAATGGATTTGACTGGAATTTGAACTTGACTCTTCGATTCCTCAATCCAAGCTGCTATCCACTACTCCACTGTGTCTCCATGATGTATATATATATATTTAAATAAATATGTGTGTGTGTGTGTGTGTGTGTGTGCACCCAAAAAGAAAGTTTTTTTCCACTTCATTCCAGATGCTTAAATATGAGCATTGGCCCTCGACAGCCATCATGACCTGGACTATCCCACTGAAAAAAAAATACATACTGCACTTTTCACTGACCTTAGTTCCACTAGTTCAGACTTTCACAGCTCGGACCTGCCATACCACATACCAATGGAATATGTAAGGGAATGTATAAGAATGAAGGTCCATATAGTTTCTTCCTGGGAACTACTACTTTGTGAAACAGACCCTGAGAGCATGCTTCTCCAATGATTAAAATCTTTAAAGTCCAAGCTAACTATTTACCTTGAGTGGCTCTTGAACCTTGTATTGGGTAAAAATTAATACAAGAGTAATTTGTGATGCTGACTCCTGGAGAACTATACTAAGGAAGCACACTGCAAGTAATGATATTGAAAAGAATCACCTCTCCTTTTGCACACATAGAATCATGGACAGACTATCCTAAGAAAAAGACAGATTAAAATGCTTGTGTATGTATGCTGACTTCAAGAACAAGAACCTTAATTTATATCTTTGTTTGCCAAAAGGGCATAAAAGATATAAATTAAGGTTAGTAAATATAAATTACGTTAGTAAAGTGCTTAAATTCATAATAACCAACACTTTATCAACTGCAAAATCAGTCTCTAACTCAAGCAAAAGCCCAAGTGAAATGGAACACCCAGAAAAACACTGAGTTAGCTACTTCCAAGGCAGAGTTATGAAAGCAAAATTCCAAGAGAATAGGCAAGCCAGACAAACTGTCAGAAAATAACTCACTTGACACCCTCTGGAAAAATAAAATCTACCACTAAAAATGTCCTTATCTTCTCTATTTGAAAAAAAAATAATGACTTTTTCAACAACAAGCATAGTATGCAACAACCTCTCCTGAAAAGGAAATTCATTTGCCAAGCCTGTCTTGCCATTTGAATGAATACAGCCTCTTTCTATCAGGCATGATACACTCTCTAAGAAAATCCCCTTAAAGTGGGTGGTTGGGCCAGCTTTCAGAAGGGCTTTACTTTGTACATATGTCAGCAATTAAAACAGTTTCTACCAAATACTAAAAGAAATACATGACTCTGCTTCTGTTTAATATGTAACTGAACAGATTCCACAATAACCAGTGAAACTAAAATGAGATATATCACTTACACCACAAGAAATTGTGAAAGTAATCAATGAACTAAAATGTGATAATGCTGCAGGTGTTGATGACATCCCTCTTGAGATACAGACGCATGAAGATTCATATCTGCATTAGATGTATTGCAAAGTTCTTGTTTGTTGCTGAGAACAGAACAAAGAAAGATTTTTCTATTATCTTTGATGACTTAACAAAGACTATTGATACCAAAAGTAGTTTTGGTCTTTAGATATACCAGAGGAATCTTTGTCACCCACTTGAATTCCTCAGTACGCTTAGTTAATTAATACAAGGTATATCTATGTCAAGTCAAAATCAGCAAAACCCCTCAAAAACATTCTGCATCACAAACAGATTAAACAAAGTTACATTCTGGCCAGCCAACACTATACACAATATTTTTCAACATATTGTTGAAACAGGACTTAAATTAGATGAAGGACAATAAAAATGTATGTGTCTAGACATGTCTAAATAGTAATCTGATCAACCTAAAGTGACTTCAAGAACACACTAAGATTAACTTAGAGATAGAGACAGAACCTTTATTCATGAGGGACATGGGTCAAGTCGGTCACTCAGGATTAACCTTACAACAAGTAATGTGCTGCTTTGCAAAGGTTACCAAATTTTTGGCTAAGAATCATCCTGAAGAAAAATGTAATCCACCAGCAACATACACCATTTTGTTTGAAAATACTGAAGCAAAACAGGATCAACTTATTTCAAATTATAAAAATATGATAAAAAGGCAACAGGCATTAATGTCGCAAAGGGATCAATAAAAAGGATAAACATAGTGATGTATTTCATCATGAGAAGTGTAAAATACCTCATTTTATAAAAATGTCAATTTCTCAATAAAATCTTTGGATTATAACTTTTTGTCTTCATAACCTTTTAGATTATAAAATTAGTAACCTTAAGTAAGAAATGTTTAAAATTTTTCCATGAAAAACAGTTTTTTTAAAGAAATTTTCAAATGGTCTTAAATTTTTGATCAGGAGTATATATATATATATATATATATAACTACTGGCCACACATATCTGAGAATGCATGTCTACTAGTGCAGTTAGCTAATCCCTGTTGTAGGCGCCCACTCAGAAATATTTGTTTGTTCAACATCCATGGAGCCTACCTGTGGTTAATACTGCAAGTATGCTGAGCATACCTTATTTAGAATTTTTGGGAGAGGAGTCTATTCTACAAAGTGGTAGATCTTGGGAAGAATATTTCTGACTTCTTACTAATGGAATTGTACACTGTTGATTGAACCAGGTGGGTTTTGGTGGTAAAAGTCCGAATTGGTGGAACTAAAGAATAGAGCCTATCTAAACATTTACGATAAAAGTAGTGACAGAGTAGCAAGAGGCTTTTTAATTCTGAGATTATGCCAACAGAGGTTAAACCTTCCCACTAATAACCAATAATTTTTTGACCTAGTTATAGATATCAAATGAGAAGCAGTATGGCAAATCAGTGAATAGAGTGGTAACACACAAACTATTTGGATGGAAATAAAAATAATTGGAAGCAGAAGACTTGAAGTCCTTAATATGTTTAGGAATTACAGGGCAGTTAAACTTTTTATGGAAGGATGATAAAATAATGTAGAATTTAACTGTAAACAAACAGCTTGAATACGTATAGAAAATAAATTGAGTCAATATGCAACAATAGAAAGGGACATAAGACAGGGATGTGTCTTCTTACCAGATTTATTCAACTTTTATGGCTAGGCTATCATAAAAGAGCTGGAGATCCTATGAGGATTTATTATCAGTGGGTATAATCTTAAGAATATGAAATACACAGATGACATTGCATTAATGGTAGAGAAGGAAAGCTACAGGGTCTCCTAGACAAGTTAATAAAAGAAAGCAGGAAGAAAGGACTAACCATCAATTGTAAGAAAACTGAATATATGGTTGTAAGCAAGAGAAAATGCCCAAGGAGTGAGCTGAAAATTGAAGACATCAAAATCAAACAAGTACAGAAGTTTAAATATCTGGGAAGTGTTTTGACAGTGAATAAAAAATGCCAAAATCCGAAAATTTATTGAATGAGCAAAAGAGGCTTTCCAAAAGCTAAGCAAAGTGCTGAGTAAGAGAAAAACTTCATTAGAAACAAAGAGGGCTGGATTGTGATATCCATCCTCATATATAGTAGTAAATGCTAGACAATCTCCTCACAGATGAGGAAAAAACTGGAGGTATGTTAAGATATGATGGAAAATGTGAAATCAAATTGCAAAGGCACATTGGAATAGCAAAATATGCCTCCCAAAATCTAAAGAAAGTATTAAGAAACTGGAAAATTAAACATTTATGGAAGGATGTTAGAATAATGTTGAATTCATAGTGGAAACAAACTGTTTGAATATGTATAGAAAAAGAATTGAGTCAATACTTAACAATAAAAAGAGACATAAGACAGGGATGTGTCTTCTCACCAGATTTATTCAACTTTTACGGCTAGGCTATCATAAAAGAGCTGGAGATCCTATGAGGATTTATTATCAGTGGGTATAATCTTAAGAATATGAAATACACAGATGACACTGTGTTGATAGCAGACAGAGAAGGAAAGCTACAGCATTTTCTGGTCAGTCAGTTATGTGCCATACATGATACATGCTTAGGTGATCATGTATCTTTCAATACATGACGAGGCAGATTTTTTCCCAACAGTAGGTTGCCATTTCTTTCTGCAGTAGACCAGTTGCCATCCAAGGCTATAGAACCCAGTCTGTCCTTCTACTTATCCATAGCTGGGGGGAGAAGAAGAAGATTCATATCTTTTCCAAGGGTATTAGCACATAAGTGAATATAATGAATTCGACTGGAATTCAAACACATCTCTCCGATTCTTCAATCCAAGCTGCTATCCATTACTCTACCATGCCTCTTCTATCAGGTTTCCTAGACAAGTTAGTAAAAGAAAGCAAGAAGAAAGAACTAACCATCAACTGAAAGAAAACTGAATATATAGTTGTAAGCAAGAGAAAAAGTCCAAGAGGTGAGCAACAAATTAGAGATACCAAAATCAAACAAGTACAGAAGTTTAAATATCTGGGAAGTGTTTTAATAGCAGATGGAAAATGCAACACTTAAATTCGAACATGTATTGGATGAGTGAAAGATGTTTTCCAAAACCTAAGCAAAGTGCTGAGAAACAGAAAAACTTCATTAGAAACAAAGAAAAAAGAGTGCTGTGGTATCCATCCTCATATATGGTGGTGAATGCTGGAAAATCTCTTCATGGGTGAAGAGAAAATTGGAGGCAACAGAAATATGTTCTACAGAAGGATACTGAGAATTCAATGGATGGATTGAGTAAGCAATGAGGAGGTCTTAAAGAAAATGGCAACAAAAATAACACTTATGTTCAGAATCAGGAAGAGATAGCTGAAATTCCTTGGACACATAATTAGGAAGGAGGAGTTGGAAAAGTTAACACTTACAGGGCATTTGAGAGCAAAAGAGATAGGGAAGGCCACATAGAAACTGGTGTAAAACAAGGATGAGTTTTCTCTTCAGAATTATTTAAACTCTATAGCAAGGCTATCATAAGAGAGCTGGAGATCCTATCAGGATTTCTTATCAGTGGGTATGATCTTAATATAAGATATGCAAATGACACTGGCAGGTGTGTTAACATATAGTAAAAAATGTGACACTAAAATGCAAAGGCATAATGGAATATCAAAATATGCCTTTGAAAATACAAAGAAAGCACTAAGAAACTGGAAAATTTAATTCTACAAAACGATACTGAGAATATGATAGATTAGACATCTTACTTATTATAAAACGCGGATTGTGTGTGTGTGTCTGTAACGTTTACATATTGGATCGGATTTCCTACATTTTTCAACCGATTTCAACAAAACATCACAGGACTACGTAAAATTACATTGCGGTGGTTCTAACAGCGCCAAAAATTGGAAAAACACAATTGTTTTTGCACAAAATCAATTTGAAAACACGATTAAGAGGCATTAATGAAAGGGGGACAACTCACATCGGGTTAAAACCCAGGTTGTTTGTGTGCGTGTGTGTGTGTGTGTGTGTGTGCGTTCATATATGGGATCGGATTTCCTACATTTTTCAGCCAATTTCAAAAAACTTCACTTTTTTTTTTGGCAGGTAGTGTTTTTTATTGTCTTGCACACTTTTTTCTTTATTTTTACATTCAGAATGCTTTAAAAATTCCATTTACAAGACAACTGTTTATGATAAAATTCTATTCAATCGGTAGACTCATAACGATTGAAAACAATGTTTTTGTTTGAGTTTGGGTTTGACCAATTCGTAAAAAAAACCCCAAAAAACTAAGACATGCGTGTCCGTCAACCATAAACAAATAATCTTTGTCAATTTTATTTTTCAGTCTTTATGATGGTTGATACTTGATCAATCTCTTACTGTTACATCCCCGGGCAACGCCGGGCTCTACTGCTAGTGTAAGCTATGAGGAAGTTTTAATGACAAAGGAAACAAAAAGGACAATTGTAGATAAAATCAGAAAGCCACAGTTAATAATTTCAGGGAGACATAAGAAGGTTGGAAAAATGTCACAGGACATACCGAAGTAAGATGATCAGAGAAAAGAAGTAAGTAACCAACCTAATGAGGTTGTGCAAATGAATGTTTGTACAAAGAGGGAGGGTTAGTTAAAAGACAAACATTGGTAAATGCTACAAAGGATAGAAAGTTGTTAAGAGCAATAATCCACCACATCTTAAAGGGAGACAACACATAGAAGGTGCTAATTTTAATTTATGGTACCTATTTTTATTTGTTATTAGAAGTAGGAAAATGATTTTTTTATAAGAAGGAATTACTCAGCAAGACTCTGAAGGTAATGCTCACTTAAACTAGCAATGTTGACCCTGGTAAATTTAGGTTTTGTGTGCATCACATTTAGAGAGATATATAACAAAATTACTTTCTCTCTCACTCTCTCTTGCTCTCTTATATATATATATATATATATATATATATATATATATACAGACATATACACATTTATACATTTATATATAATATTTATTCAAAAATTGTAACATAAACATGTTATAACATCACTACAAAAATAGCCATTTTGTTTCAACACTTCAACCAAAAGTGTTGAAACAAAATGTCTATTTTGTAGTGATATTATAACATGTTTATGTTATAATTTTTGAATAAAAAATATTTGCTCTATTCTGTATTGAGCACACTTTTAAGAATAACATTTTTGGTTATTGGAATTTTATTGTTTACACCAATCTTATACTTGTGTGTATATATATATATATATATATATATATATATATATATATATATATAAATTTAAAATACAATATAAAATATAAAATACTATATTGTAAAGGAGGCTGTAAACAGATGCATTTAAAAAAGTGCAACTAAAATCTTTCATCCTACCATCCTAAGAGACCTATTGGCCAAAACCTGGGTAGTGTGGTAGCTTGAATTTTGGTGTTCCTGATTATATATATATATATATATATATATATATATATATATAGAAAGAGAGAGAGAGAGAAAGAAAGAAAGAACTTCATATAATTATACATAATTGCAGAACAGATAGGTAAATGATGAAATCTATATCTAAAGATGTAAAAAAAGACTGTGAAAAAAATCTAAATCAAGAACCAAGAATTGCTAACTGCAATGCAATGCTTCTATATTTATCATAATGTTAGGTTGGTGCAAAAATAATATCGTTTTCTCACATATATTACTATGTGAGAAAACGACATTATTTTTGCACCAACCTAAGAGATTATATAAAATTACTCTCATACTATGGCTATAAAAAATCTGTTTAAAAAATTTCCACAAAATAATGTCTTGATAAAAGGACACCCATTTTAGAATTTATTCACTTCAAATTTCATTTTCCAAAAGGATATATAAATAAATAAGATTATTCTAACATTTTAAAATACTTTTCAGTTTATTTTAATTGTGAATGTATATCTTGTTTCAACATTTGGTTTCAAAAATTTTACCTCATCTGCTTGTTGCTTTATTTTAAATGCAACTCTCACATTCTTCAAACTACTTGCTTTATAACAATGGATTTCAATGTCTAAATTGACAATATATTTTACATATGAAAAACTATAAATTGCTCATATTTACACATCAGTATTCATTTTATTGACTTCTTCTCTTTAGCTTTCTTTAAAAATTTTGTGTTATTTTTTAAGTGCCAACTGTGATATTGGAATTCAAATATTTTCAAAAGTAGAAACAGTTACAAAAATAAGAATATAATTTGAATATTCACAGATATAAAAATTTTAATGAATTTCTTTAAAATATGAAGATATTCATGTTAGAAAAGAAAAGAAAATGAAAATATTTAAAATTTAAAATTCTTTGCATGATTGTGAAAATTTCAGCTGATTATATTATATATATATATATATATATATATATATATACATAAAATAGTATTATATATATATATATATATATATATATATGTATGTACATATATAATAGTATTAAATATATATATATGTACATATATAATAGTATTAAATATATATATATGTACATATATAATAGTATTAAATATATATATATATATATATATATATATATATATATATAAAATCAAATCTGAAGAAAAGAAACTTGGGTAATAAAAATTGAATTAAAGCTAAAACATTTCTCGGATTCCTCAACTTGAATATCAGAAAAGACTGGCTCCTCTGAGAGTTTTAACGAAATGTAGCAGTGCAACCAAAGTTAAAAATGAATTCAATTATTCAAAACTTTCTTCTCTCAAAATAACTCATTTCATCTGTGAAACAAACATTGACAAACTTGCCTTGTACAGTTTAAATTAACCCTTGCAATTTGCATGTGCATATCTTAATATCAATTCATAATTTTGATTTGTAATAAAATGTAAAATTTTATGTTTTTTTCTTTTTCTGGCATATCATTAGAATTTTCCTGAATTAATGAATTTTTCATCTAAAATTTATTTTTAAATTAAAAAAAAAACAAAAAAACAGACACAACATAGAGCAACTTTTAACTTTTTTGCTTTGGTTAAAATAATCCAAAGTTGTGTTCTTTTATGTGCCACATCTTCTTCATTTGTGCACAGTCATGACACTCCATAACTTTCTGTCATTTGTTGCCCTAAATAACTTTACTCATTACCATTTTTCTTTGTTCTTGATACATAAAAAAAAAATAAATAAATAAATAAATGATTGTATTCATCATTCTCTGGATACAGATTTTTCTAACACTTATTTTTTTATTTTATTCAGTCAGGCAAGTTTGAGAAAAGAGTTTTAAAAAATTAATCCAAAGTTTCTTCATTTAAAAACAAATTATATCAATTTGCATATATATTAAATAAGGTGTAAAAGATTCATGAATATAAGGTTAGTATATTCCAGTCTTAACATAAAAGGAAAAAATTAAACATAAAAATCTTTCTCTCTTTATATTCTAAAACAAAACTAATTACAATTTCTTCTGTAATTTTTTTGTCTCTTCAAAAGTTAAAAACCTTTTAAAATAGACAAAAGTTTTTCTCTCATTAGGCTAAGTCATATTATTTTACCGTTTTATTAAATATATACTATTCCTTTTTTTCTGGGAGGAGATTATGGTTGTAAATAACAATACAACATCTACATTCCCTCTGCATTCATCGTCAAGAAGTAAGCTCCACACAAAGAGCTTCTTCCTGTGGAACTGACACCCAAATGAGTGTTTCCCTGGTCACTACAATCTTAAAATGTCCAAGTCTAGAATTAACGATTATCATCCCCTCCTATCTATATAAACTACTCCTTAACATAACCCTCTAGCTTGAGTGGCCCCCAGGCCTTGTACAGAGTGAACATTACTGTATGAAAAGTTGAGAGGATAAATAGCTTCTCTGATTTTAGTTCTTTTCTTATTTAATTTCACGGTTTTCCTATTTGAAATTTCTGATGAATACTAATTCTTCAGTTTATAATCTCATGGTGAGTTCTACAACAATAAAATATCTGTAGAAATTCACCTATCACATCATTAAATATTTGAGCTTAACATCTTTAACAAAATATTGCAATAAGAAACATAAATATGAATGCTGGTCATTATTTTAAGAAGTAAGGGGGTACAAATGAAAATATTTGAAATTGATAATTTTTTCTATTTCTCTGAAATAGACATTAAACACATCTGTCTTCTCTTCTTTCATTCATTTTCTCGCTGAATCCAAGTAGCATCTCTGATATGTCTTTTCTGTTTTTCCATGCAATCAAAATAGAATAGTCCATTATTCATGATGTATTTTGAATAGTCATATTTTTTTTTGTACCATGATTTATTCCAAATCATATTCTGAAATTTTTAAAGTCATCAATAGTCAATGTCAATTATTAAAAGTCTTTATAAAATTATTTTGTTCTGAATAGATCATGTCTATGAAGTTATGTAAACCAAAAAGAAAATTAATGACAATTTCTATTTTTTTTCACTGAAATTGAAAAGAGACATGTTCAATATTTCATAAAAGTCTTTTTATTCACACCTTAATTGATATCACTCTTGTTTTAATGATAGTAAAATCTATACTATCATTCTGCTTAATTGTATGCATGTCTATATGTATGACAATATATGACATTGCATGTATATTGATTGTATGTATATCTATGTACATGACATTGATCCAAGCTAGAAAATCCTAATGGTTATACATAAAAAGCAAACAAAATAATTGTATAGATTTAAAATGATTCAGTGTCCCATAAGATATCAGAAAATGGTATATTTATTATCTAATTTCATTACTTGGTGTGTTATAATATATATTATAGACTGTGGTAATGGAGAAAAATGTTAAGAAAATGGACAATTATACAGAAAATTAGAAATAGAAAGTTGAAATTTATACGACACACGAGAAAAGAAGGTTTGGAAAATATAACTCTCACAGGATATATTGAAAGCAAGATTTTTTTTTTTTATTATGCGTCTCACAAATAGTAACTGTATTATTGTTAGCATTTCCCATAAAATGAATAAACACTACAGCTTCATATATAACAATATTTCTTGTGAAAATTTGCTTTTTATCTCTATATTTCTCAATTCTACTCTTCTGTTTTGTAATGGTTTGAGTGCAGAAAAAGCAATATACTGTCTGTAACATTACACTGGTTATTGCATGTATTTTTTTACCTATGTATTTTGTCTTGATTATGGTTATTACATAACATAGAGAAAACTTTTCTGTTCCTGTAAAGACATTAGTCAACCTGTACATTCATGCTATTGCAAAAGATGCTGGAAGAATTTTAATTCATTGCATTGCATCAGAAAATACCTAACTCTCACTACCAAGTTCTGTCTTTATAAGAGTCATATCAGATTAAGAACAGAAGGCTTACACCCATATCATATTCGTGTTTGTATGGGAACCAGTGTTTCAAAGTTAAGCAATGTTGAGCCTGGTCAGTACCTAGATGGGTGACTGCTTGGGAATACTAGGTGCTGTAAGCTTAGATGTGCAGTTGATGTAAAAGATAAAGGCTTGGAATTGTTAATCAGAGAACCAAGTTCCAATTCCGGTTGAGTTTGTTATATTAACTTATATGCAAATACCCTTGTGTAAGGTATGAATCCACCTCTTCTCCCCCCAGCTATGGCTTGTAAGGCTTGTATCATTAAACCATTATTACCCTTATCAAACATTCTTACAATCTAAAAATATTTCCTGGCTTTAAATAACCTGCAATGGGTTTATTAGCCATAGAAAATGAATCAATCAAGAATGGAGTTCTGCTGCCATATTTAAACTGGTGTTGCCCAATCCTCACTCTCTAGCCTCAACAGATCGACAGCTTACACGGCCTTGTAGGTGATGGATTATTTCCCACCCTGCAACCCTTATGCTACAGGCAAAATATCACCATCCTTTCATTAGTATATAACTATTACTAAATTGGAATGAGTTACATTCCTTTGTGCCACCAACTTTGACCTTTAGAGGTAGGCCCCACAATACCAATGTTTACAGTGGCAAATCATCTCCATTGTGTTTCTTTGCTAAAAAACAAGTTCCACTCAGACAGCTTCTTCATCCAGAACTGTTACTTTTCGGAACAACCACAAAGAGAATTCTTCCCTAACAGCTACAGTCATGGTCTCTTTGTCCAGGGTCAACTGATATCTATCCTACTAATCTTCATAATACTTTCTTATTCCTTACAATCTTGCTCAGTAACTCTCTACACTGAGTAGCTCTTGGGCCTTGTATTGGATGAACTATAATAGTCAAGGTAATGTGTTTTACAAAAGTGATGAAATATTTATGGAATCTGCCAACTAATATTCAAATAGGTATAAATCATAAATAAATCCTTATAATTTGACATTGATATATCCCGGAAAGGGATATCTTTGTTCAAAGTAGCAAAGTGGTTTTGGACTACTGTAACTGAGTAGGACAATCTAGCAGGTAACCGTAATGGACTGGTTTTCATCGTAGGGGTAGGCAATAGGTGAAGACTATAGATGTAGTCAATAGGAGTCTTCCCTGTACCTCCACATCAGTCTGTATTTATGGCTAACATCAGTCAATCATATTACTGTGAGGAGGAACCCAGGTGTATGCATATTCCTTACATCAGGCATAAAAGACGAACCACATTTTGGATGATTTCAGAAATACGTACAAATCATGAAAAGAAGACAAGAATAGGCTAACAGAATTTTTTTTGTCTTATTCATTTTTGCTTTGTTCATCATATTGTCATTCAATTTAGTCTATCACTGTAATATGTGCCTCACCCTATATCATGCAGAACAGACTTTATTCAGAGAAACTATGTGCAGGGCTGACCTGAGTAGACTTCTTGGTTATCAAGTGAAAATCAGTGTGATTGTCACAGCTACACCTGGGATGTGCACATGAGAAAAGCTATATGACAAAGACAGATATATAAAATCCTATCCCAATAGTAAACAGGCACTCTGTCTCAGACATTGGATATAAGAGTCACATTTGAATGAGGGCCCACAACTACACACACACACACACTCATAAAGTCCAAAGTTGAATAAAATGTTAGATATGAGATATTCAATCTTGTGCTTTCATTAATCATTAAACTTTATCATATCACCAGTATACTTTAAAATGATTTGTATAACTTTTTATGAGGAATTATTCTAAGAAATGCAACCATGTCGCATCAGACAAATTTTCTC
>OZ010571.1:32455566-32543066 GCA_963932145.1 Acanthosepion lycidas | reverse complement strand
GGGGGATAGTGATTGACATCATTGCTTTTAAATTTTTGCAGATTAAAGTTGGCTGGAATGCATGGAGGCAGAAGGGGATTCCACAAGTAAGAAATCTGAGAAAAGAAACTGTTAGTATAGAATTTATGGCTACATCTAGTCAGTTAAACTGTAAATTGATGAGATCTCGATGCCAATCTAGTACTGTGCTTAAATTCATAAAGTCTAGGCACCATAGTGAAGAACTCATCCAAATAATTACCATGAAAGTATTTATAGAAAAGGCACAGAGAGGCAACTGGGAAAGTGACTGAAGCCAACCTGCCAGATCAGGATTGATAATACATCTGATTTTTCTTCATTTCTTCAAAATTAACTGTTAACTTTTTAATTTACATTTTTTCGAACATTCTATTTTTTTTATTCTATCTATGAAGGAATTTTCTGGTTTTCTTTTAATCCAACTGCCCAGAGATTCTTGTTGACCTTTCAATGAATTTGGAAAAGAACCATAAGTGCCAAATCAAGTTGTTCCTACAGCCCAACAACTATGAATTTCATATCTGTACTATTTGTAGACAGTCATGCAGGCTTATAATATCATGATCCAAAAAATAACTCTCTCTTCTCATTTTAACATGTATCTTTAATGTTTGAATAAGTTTTCAATTGACTTGAAGTGGAGCAACTACATCAAATCAATAGCTGCATCTACTGCAAGGAAAGTTAGTTCACAGTGTCATGTCAGAAATTTTTTCTTGTCAGAGTCCATCTTGCACATTTCCAAATCTGCCATTTGCCCATTCATTAAATACTGCTGCCACTTCTGGGCTGGTGATCCTGCTATTCATCTCGAAGCTTTGATAAAATCCAAAGAAGTATCTGTAATGTAATCGATCCTGACTCAATGCCATGACTTCAGTCACTTTCTAACTGATATAATGTGGCTTCCTTCTGTCTTTTCTAAAAATATTTTTATGGCAACTGCTGAGCCTATTTTCTGATCTCCTGACTATATGAATTTAAACCTGCTACTAGTTTGGCATCTATTTCCCAACCATTTTCTATTGAAATAACTAAATGCAACAGCCATTTCTACTCCAACAATTTATTTTCTTGCACTTCCAACCTGAGAAACATGCTTCTGTTTACTTACTTCCCTGATAACTATAATCTTCAAAAATTTAAATGCAACATCAATTGCCATCTTCTATCTTCTTGAATCCTGTTCATCTTTTGTTCTTTCCTCAGTCCTCTCTATACTCATTATTATCTCTCATTTTCACACCCTGTAACCCCTTGCATGCTAGTGGCACTTCTGCCTTCCTTGGGGTGAAATGATTAATAATAATAATAAAAAAAAAAAATAAACTCATAAGATTTCATTGCTTTTATCAGCTTGGTTGACCAGACTATTGGGTGCTGATTCATCAATTTTGCTGTTTTTGCCAATAAAGTTCACCACTTGGCGGCCAAGCCACTGAATTGGTTCCAACCATCACAGGTTTTAAATCAGTTTTGTCTTTCTTTGAGACTGGTTGCTGACCACAGCTAGAGAGCACACACTGCCCTACTATATAACCCAGTGAAAGAAGTGATGGAGTCATACATTTCCCAAAGGTGTTTGTGAAAAAGTGAATGTGGCAATTAACTTGGGATGCTGATGCAACTTTCTATGCACCCAATTACAGAAAACACATCACTTGACAACTACCAACAGCAGCCCCATCTAAAATGGATAGCACATGTAACTTGAAGAGAAAATAATAAGATAATCAAGATGTTGACATTCCACAATACTACTTATAAAAGATTAGGAAAGAAACACCCATTAATACTGGAAAGGGTGATAACAGCTACGAGACTTCAAAAACCTACTTTCATGAAGAATCTAGCAAATTTCAACTGAAATTAGTACTAGCTGCTCGGTCAATGAATGCCAAATGATTCCTTAGGGAAATGGCTAATTTAATTACCATTTAACTTTCCAGACAGCCTAGTTTGGAAAAAATGGATAATGATATGCTAGTTAACTTTTCTGTTTTACAATTTCTTGTGGAATCTATATCTTCATTATCAAGTATTTAAATTAGACCCTGCAAATTGTTTTTCCATTTTTTTTTGTCTTGCAAACTTGAAGTGTAGACTATTTTCTCCTGGAAGAGTTGCAATTGGAAATGTTTTCAAAGAAATTTATGCTTTAACATGTTTCTAGTTAAACTCATAGGGGATCCAAGATTTGATTTATATACTTATTTTCTTGTTGGTATTAAATCATCTGACTGTTGTTTTTATTTTTCAGAGCATTTCCTTGTGAATTATTTCTTTCTGCTGCAGAAAGCTGGCATATCGTCGTCAGAGTTTATATTAAATTTTTAAACCTTTTTCATGTTCATTTTATGGCTCTACCCAGGCAACGAAAAAACACCTCCAATCATAGCGCCTACATTTTCATCACAATACTATTATCCTTACCTTTAAATAATAAAGGGAAACATTTCTTCCACAGAGAATTATCTTTATGAGTATTAATTACAAAGAAATTCAAGAGAAGCAAATGAAAATATTAAATTATTTTTGGAAAATTATAAAAAGGAAAATTTATGAAAGAGGAAATTATAGCCAACATTCTGTAACTTCTACTTCATTATAAATTCTGTTTTGGTGATGATATGAAGAAAATGTTAGAATAATTTTTCAAAAGGATATCCCTTCACAATGAAGGTGAAAAGGGCTCTCAACAAATTTATTTTTTTCAATCTTTATAAATTATAAACTGCCATGAGTGTTCTTGGGGAAAATTAGTGGAGTAGTCTCCCTGTTGTCTTCTCTACAGTTTTGAATTCAGAGTTGTCCTTATATTGGTTTCTCTAGCAAAACAAGAGAGACCATTCCTCTACTATTCTTCCCATAAATAGAGGGAGAGGAAGAGCTCAATGTTTTTCCTTTGCCTAGAATTTGAAATTATCCACACAATTCCATTTTCAAAACCAATAACTGTTCGCTCATCCACACATTCATTGAAATAATAACAAAATCAATTAGTTTCTTTGTTTGAGGATTACTGGCTTCTTGAAAAAATTTCAAAATTTCTCTATTCTTTAGAATTGTCAGACAAACAAAATTAAAAGGTTAAAATAATGATGTGTAATTCTTTTTCTTCTATATGCAGTGTTACTTCAGGACATAGGTGATCATGGCTCTCCACAGTTGTCCTTTGTAGCTCCTAATAAATTTTGTCTTTTATAATCTCTCCTAAACATTACTCCACCATCCATTCACTTAAAATTGTTAGGTAAGTTATTCATTGGTTTCATTTGTCACCATTTCTTTTAATTTGCCTTGTGAGTAACACATTTTCCAATTCCTCTTTCCTCATTATGTGCCATAGAAATTTCAACTATCTCTTCATGATCTGTCTATATTTCTGAGATGAGGTATTATGTACATTATTTACATTATTCGGACTATTGTCCTCGTCTTTGTCGCCATATTTATCACAACGTTTCGGACGTTGTACGCTCCGGCCTTCTTCAGGTGGTTGCAATTTTGAACTGGACCCTTTATTTCACTCACTGTGCCATGTGTCCTCAATGGCACAGTGGATAAAGGCGTTGGTTAGATCCAGTGACAGGACCCAAAGAGTGTGAGTTCAATACCCGGTTAAGGCAGTGGAGAACTTTCAGAGGGAAATTAGCAGGAGATAACTGATAACTGACATCCATCAAACGTGGCACGTGGAACTAGAACAGTCTACCCCAGTGAGCGAAATAAAGGGTTCAGTTCAAAATTCCAACCACCTGAAGAAGGTCAGAGTGTACAACGGCCGAAACATTGTGATAAATATGGCAACAAAGATGAGGACAATAGTCCGAAAAATGTAAATAATGTATCTGTTCATGATCATAAGTTTCCTTTTTGATTTAATTTTCTCTAAAACATTGACGTTGTTCACATTTTCAGTCCATGGTATTCTCGGCATCCTTCTAGAACCACCTTTCTGTTATTTTAAGTCTCTTTTTCATCTGTGAGGAGATTGTCTAGTATTCACTGGCATAAGGGAGGACAGATTATACTTTGAATTTAATGAAAGTTGAGCTTCTTGTCCATCATCAATTTCAAAAGAATTAGATGCTATTGCTTAGCTTAATTTTTTTGAGAGACAATATATTTGACTGTATATCTTGAACAGACATAATAATGTTAAAATCTGCTTCAAATTGGATCTCTTTCTGATTCACTTTATATGTGGAAAGATGTGAATGCTCTGAAAGCAAAACCAAAGGTAAAAACTCATCCTTTGTGCAAGGTCTCAGAGCATCAATTCTGGCTCAAAAAACAAATACCCACAAAAAATATAAAATACAACTTTCAATAAAAGAATCCAATCATGAATGTTGCCTCCAAAGAAAAGAACATGCAAAAAACATAAATGATTGGAGGAGAATCGCAATGAACAGGCTAGCTGTCAATACCCAACAAGCATCATCACCCATGACCTTGGTCAAGTGATCCAACAAACACATCAACTTAGCCCTACCACCTGTACCCTTCTGCAAAATTGCTTTCCTTGCCCACATAGAGACTTCTGTTCACATCCTCTGCATCAGCAATATAAAGAAGTTTTTATTAACAATTCTTATCTTCTTTTTCTCTTGCCTCACCAGCAGTACTTGTTGCTTCATTTGTTTTTTCTTGTGCTACCATATGTGTGTTTATAACAGCAATAAAATCAATTACAATAATGCAGCACATTTTCACTTAATGTTTTGTCTTAGTCTTAAGAAAAACAAACACTTCCTATTAAATGAATGTTTCAGAAAAAGAGGGTTGCTAAAAATTAGCCTAATAAATTGCAAAATTTGATCCCTGCAAATTGAAAAGACTGTAAAATAATCAGTCACTAAATATAAGTATGAGGGTTTGGCTGGAAAGTTCATCAGCTGACCAAAATATAAATGTAAATAGACATACCAGTTGGTAGACTAAAAGACATGATATGCAAATGTACCAGAATACAACAGTTGTCATATTCTGATACACTTTTATTTAAACTGAAAATTTTATTTCAATTGGAATTTTTGACAACACAAAATCACTAAGTATAAAAATATGATT
Source organism: Acanthosepion lycidas (assembly GCA_963932145.1). Classification (NCBI taxonomy): domain Eukaryota; kingdom Metazoa; phylum Mollusca; class Cephalopoda; order Sepiida; family Sepiidae; genus Acanthosepion; species Acanthosepion lycidas. The sequence goes on along the minus strand of OZ010571.1, from coordinate 32,537,969 downwards.
ATTTTGAAAAAACTGATTCAACAGAAATTAAGCAATCATGTATCTTTTGATACATGACTGCAGTAGACCAGTTGCCATCCAAGGCTATAGAACCCAGTCTGTCTTACTATTTACCCATAGCTGGGGAAGAAGAAGAGGATTCATACCTTTCCCAAGGGTATTAGCATGTAAGTGAATGTAAAGGAATCAACTGGAATCCATTACATTCATTTACTATAATAGAAATTATACATATGCATATTAACTAAAGCTGTGGACATACATCTCTTTACTGGGGTTTGCTTTACTCTTGCATGTGTATTTATATGTTGGTAATAGTATATTCCTGTCTACAGCAACAGAAGATCATTTCAAGAATCAGCTGAATAAAGATTATTTAAAAAAGAAACCAACTGTATCTTCATGTTATTTTTTTCTTTAAAATATGTTATGTTGCTTCACTGTTTCTGAAAAAGCAATTCATATGAGTGTCAAGATGAATATTTTAAATCAAATCAATAAATACAAATATAGGATAATATCCAGTAATAATTTATTCATGAATGTTCAGCAAAGTTGCTATGGCTAATAAGCTACTCTCAAATAGTTTATCCTGAAACTGATCCTGTTTGGACTCTTCACAAATGTATACTTTAGCCTAATCAAGTTAGGCTGAGTGAAAAATTATTTTTCTCTCTTGTTATGCATATTTAGATGATTATAATCCCACTTTTTTGACTCTGTATTATAATGATATTTTTGAATATGTTTGTTCCTATAGACAAGCAAAAACAGCACATAATTGGATGGTTTTTGTTAGAGCAATACCATTAAATTCAGTTCCAAGTCTGATTTATAGTCTAATGATAAAAGCATAGCATTAGCATGAGGATTTCATTTTGTATATTTATTTATTGTTCTGTTACAAAAAATGAAAAGAAAATTGAAACAGTATTAAAGGAGGAAAATAAATTAAAAAATTACTAATTGTTGCATACAATAATGATACCTACAAAATAATTATACATATATAAAAAAATAAGCTTTTCTTATTACATATGTTTATATATAACTGTTTTTTTATAGAATTCATTATTTTATACAAAAATTATTGATATAAAAAAATGATTTTCCCCTCTTCCATCATAAACATTTCCAAATTTCATTACAAACGTTTTTCTAAATTGTAAGTGTGTACTTCCAAAAATGACTAGGCTTCTACTGATTAGAAATTAGTAGAAGTACAAGTAAAGTTAACTTGGAGTTTACCTAATTACCAAGAAGTCCCCCTTATTTGTCTGCAAATAATTGTAATATAAATTTTATAAATAAGAAGTGACTTGATATTGAGTTTAACAGCTGCTTTTCATGACTTTTTGGTCATTAGCTATTAGTATAAAAAGAAATAATAAAATCATATTAGTAGATTATTGGTTATATGAAAATGAAAAGGGGTTACATATATCAATTCTAAGAGATAAGTGCACACAATTTAGTGATGTGAATGTAACAAATACATACTTTGTACAAAATGTTCAGGAGAGTTAAATACAAAGCTTACACAGATGTTTTACAAGCATTTCATGTATATAGTGTGGCTTGTGTTGAGGGTCCCAGCCTTCATCTCAAAAGGCAGACAAGATTTGTTGAATAAGAACAATGAAACAAATCAATGAAGGCACACAGAATAAATTGGTGAAATGATATTCATGGACGGATGACACACGCACACAACTAACTGGTGAGTATGACATGAGTTTTTAAGAATCACTCACCGGTAGAGGTGGAAAACTCAGGGAGTACATGACTATTCTGAATATCACCAAAAGGAGGAGCAACGTGGTTTTTAGACTCCTTGCCCCGTACTGAAAGTAAAAGTGGAAACCTCTCGATTTTACTGCCTTTTTAATTAACACACAAACAAAATCATAATTCAGGGACACACTCATTTGGTTTGCCACCTTTTTTTTTGAGTGAGGTTCAAATACAAAAACAGAAAGAAATAAGAAAGACACACTTTTTAAAAGTATGAGTAATGTCTTAATAACTTCACATTGTTGTTTAATTTTCACAGTTTTCCCAAATGTGTGCTCTCTATTGTGTGTAGTTCAGCCAGAAATTAATATTTACCCTCTCTCTCTCTATATATATATATATATATATATATATATGAAATGGACGAAGTTCGATAATTATTTTTTAAGACATTTTTTCTGTTTATACCTTCTTTTTTATAGATACAAATATTTAAGTAAATGCTTTGTTTATAATAAACAGTATTAACAACATTTACTGGCCTGAATGTCCGAGAAATTTTTCTTAGAAAATATGCGGCCTCTGACAGGAATCAAACCTGTATCCTATACGGAACCGTCATATATCGTTTGAATACAACAGACAAGGTGCTTTGATTTAGTTTTTTATACAATTTCTCATGTGATCTAATAATTTTTTTCTTTTTGGATGATAAATTATATAAAACTGTCCTAATTGTTATTTTTATCTGAGCACTTTCAGCTATACATTTACCCATTTTCAAGGTTGAAATATATTAACTGTTAACAAAAATAGATTGTTGTATGAAAACAATATATAAATACATACATACAGTTTTTGTTTTGTTTTCTGTTAGTTGCTCTTTAACTACTTGGGAATCAGTGTGAACACTGGCTAGGATATTCCAGGCAAGTTGATAAGAATTATCAGAGTTTGAATGAAGCATAATAATGGGTGCCAGGGTAGCTTCGATGTGATGTAATGGTTAGTAAGCTTTTCTCACTAGATGAATTATGACTGAATAGTGACTTTGATTCTCACTCATTGCTCCATACTTTCAGCCTTGTGTCACATCTAATCTACACTTAGAAAATCACCATAATAATTGGTGCCAGACATTCTGTTTCAGAAATTGCTAGAATATTTTATATCCTTCAATCACATAGCAGTCATATGTGCTACCTGATCAAACATATTATAATTCACCAGTGGAGTGGCCAACCGTTGTTCTTTAATGATTGTGTTCAGCTAGGTGTTGAGCTAGAATTTTCTATGGTAAGAGACATGCAATATTGTCTCAAATCACATTGAAATTGAGTGCAAGGTGGGTACAGATTCATCTTCAACAATTCAGCATTCTTTAGCCTATATAAGAGTAGAATCCCACTGTGGTTCTTCTGTTAGCACCACAACACATGTCACCTGGGCCAGGCTCATGATATTCCTAATTCGACCCTGGACACCTGGCAAAGTGTGGTGCAGTCTCATGCGTCATGGTTCTAGTTTATTAAGCTGAAGGTAGAATTTGTGTATGATGCAGGTACTCGAGTCGAAGGACCTCAATAGTCAATAGTCATGCAGGGTAGTGGTACTTCATAATTACGCAGCATGGGGTTGGGTTTGCTAATCTTCTTAAACACATCATCGACCAGTTGCCACTTTGCTTCAATGCATGTACCCAACAAAGATATGTTATCCCAGTAGAATAATGCATTGTTATTGGCCAAACATAGGTTTAAGCAATTTTCAGGAGACTTTCAATGAATGGGTGTGGCTACTGTGTTCACCTGACATGAGTCTCATCAAGCATTTATGCAGTGTGGAGTATTCTATAAATATGCAAAATGTTGAACCTAAAATTATCAGTTAGATATAGACAATGATCAAAAGAGCCTGATTCAGCATTTCTCCATTAAGTCTTCCAAGAACTTGTGCAATTGAAGCCACATCAAAGCTGCTGCTGCACTTCATAAAGTGAGATGGTTTCTTATACAGTACTAGGCACCTATACTAGGACTTTTGGCAATGTCATTGTATATAAATCATGACTGAACAATTACCTGTACACGGACATACACCTATACTAATTACAACATATATATATATATATATATATATATATATATATATGAATGAAGAAATATAGTTTTAAGGTGTTCTATATTTATGGGATAAAGTGCTTACTATCAGAGATAGAGCTTATGTAAATATAAATATATATATATATAAAGGTGAACACTGAAGTCAACACTCAGAGGCGGCAGGCTGCTTCATGCTAGGCACAATTGTCTGGCTGCCTGACAATTGCATCTAGCATGAAACAGCCTGTTGACTTCAATGTTCATATATATATATATATATATATATATATATATATATATATATATATATGTATGTATATATATATTGTATATTTAGGCAGCAATCCTTCATTTATGCATGTCAGGCCACCTGATGATTGCGTCTAGTCTAAATGATTGCCTGTCGCCTCTGAATGTTGACTTCAATGTTCACCTGTGTATATATATATATATATATATATATATATATATATATATATATATATATATATTGTGTATTTAGGCAGCAATCTTTCATTTATGCATGTTTCATTAAAAACAACAGACAAGTTACTATGATTAATCTTTTTATTTACTTTTTTTGTGCTCAAATAAGTGTTTTCTCTTTTGGACAGAGTGTGCAGAAACTGTCCAAACGTTCTTTAATTCTGAGTTCTTTTGGCTATGCTTTTAGTCATTATCAAGGATGATTTCATTTTTTCAATTTAATTGGGTGTGTGCATTCTGTGTATGTTTTTAGTGCTATAAAGAGTTTTATTTTCCGAATACAATTAGCACATATTAACTATGGACATGGGTGGTTACTTTTAATAGTGTTCCCAAGAAGCATTGTTCTTAAAAACGGAATGTGGCAGCATGCTGACTGTTCAAAATAATTTAATTATTTTTATTTTATTTATTAGATCATATACTTTTACACCATGTAGAGAATGCAGTTTCTTCTTCTGTTTCTCTTTATCATTTTTATTATATTTTTTATTATATAAGTATTTTCTTAAATATCTAGCAATTTAGTAGTAATCAGTTTACAAAAAAGATTTTAATACTTTTCAATGAGTGAACTTTTAACTTTTTTATTTTCATTATTCTAATTAAGATGAGTTAATCTGACAATTCCTTGTCACATACAAAGCATAGACAAAATAATAATAAAAGGACAGTCACTGAAAAATTAAGACTAAAGTAATTTGACAAGAGCAGAATTAATAATTAATCATTTTTTTTAATGAGGCCATTTCACACATTTCTAAATGTCCAAATGCAGAAACTTGTATGGGTATAAATATAAAGACATTTAAAAATTCTCAAGACACTTGATTATAAACAGGCCTTCTAGCAATGCAAAGATTATAATATTTGTGCTATAATTATTTTAAACTCTGGTATTCATGCATGTACTAAATATGGTTAAGTTTAGCTTTAAATTATATATGATTAATAATATTATAATTATAATACATAACAATCTTATATATAAACTTTATAATTACATCCTTGTGCAAATTAATTGAAACAAAACAAATAATTCTGTAATTATTTACTCTTTTGTCATATTTTTCCAATGAAACATGACTCAGTGTACATGTGAGTACTTTCTATGTCCATTCTGTGAAGTTGTTCTTTGCAGATTGGCCATATATTCTTGATTGGATTTAAATCAGGAGGGTTTCCAGGCCAGTCCATAGTACTTTGATTTCCTCACTGGTTAGGCTTGCCAGTGTATTCATGCAGTATTAGAATTTTCTTACACTTACTTGGACTAACGACCAATGCAGACAATGGTCATAGGACAACTAATTGACAGTCAAGACAATAGTGTCTGGGTGGGATGAAAATCTGATAATGCAATATTTTTCAAGGCCAAACAAATTTCATCATACACCTTGAAAATAGATTCATATTACTGCTCACCTCTGCAAATGACCTAATCTGAGGAGAAAATAGAAATTGATTAAACCCTGTCACACCAGTAGGTATGGTGAAAGAAAGGAAATTAAAGTGGTTGTTTCAGTTAATTTGCACAGAGGTGTATATATTCACTTATGTGGGTATATGGCTGAGTCTTTAAAATGTTGGCTTTCTAACCAGGAGATCTAAGTTTGAATAACTATGTCTGGTTTATCATGAAGGTGGTTTTTCGATGTTATCAGCCTGGGGAGGCAGCAAGAGTGTAACATGAATTAACATCTTAAAAAAAAAATGAATTATAATTCAGATAACACCTAACTCTGCCAAGATCATCATTATAAACTGGATGAAAATTAGGTCAAACATAGTGCAAGGGAGATAACTGTGTAAGTTTCAATTGTTTCCATATATTTTAAACTATTGTCTTAATATACTAAATATCATTCAATTGAAAAACGTTTGTATTCACCTCATAATTTACTAATTTTTCTTTCCCTGATGGTTCACACTTCCACAAAATGTAGCTGAATTTCACTTGAAAATTTTGGAAATTTTGCACAGATAAATAAACAATAATAGGTGAATATATAACTTTTGTCCAACTTCATTGGCAGAAGGAATTATCATTCATTGCATGACACTTATGCACTATTGTTTATTTTTAAATGTCCCAGATGAATACACACTGAAAACATTAATAGAGCACACAAGAGATTGACTGAGAAATTTTTGAATAACAACACTGTGACAAATTCTAAAAGTGGAATCCAATTGGTTCACTGAGAAACCAAGTTTAAAGAAGTTCTGAAGAGTATTCATTTTTATAACTAATTTTCACATTTAACTTTTGGTTTTAGTATTTATAAGTTCATATAATTCTTTAAGAAAATATTTTCGTTATGAATTCATTCCAATAAAAGATTATTTGTATTTTCTTGTAAGAAAATCTACCTGGCACCATCGGCCGCCTCAATGGAAGCATCCCATTGAAAATTAATGTCTACATATAACTTGGAAAAAGTATAAAAAATTGTTGCATAGACTTTTAGCAAAATTAAACAAAAAAATGTCCAAACTCAGACCAGACATGATAACCACTGGACATTGTATAATTATTTTGAATGACTTTTACAATATTTTTTCAACTGAGACAAAAAGAAAAAATATTAATTTTAGAACTTGATAAGTGCCCTGAGAGGGAATAATACATATGTGTACTCAGATCATCTGGATGGTGCCTGGCAGATGTAGAAAGAATGAATGAAACAAGGAGTAGGCACTGTGTCATATCCCTCTCCAAAGAAACTTACCTCATTCCAACTGGAAGGAAAACATCAATTTAAAATGAGTGTCACAAATATGGAAACACTGGGCAGATGTCAACAACTTAATATATACTTACACTTTTCTCCATATAATTTTCTATTTTTCTATGATGAGAGGAGATGAACATGTAGCTCAGCCAAGGCCCACATGGGGTGTATTTGATTTTTGTGAATGTAATGCAGAATTTCATAAGCAAAATAACATTTCATAAACTTTTATTTTGTTTGATTCTCACTTGTTCACTCGCACACTCTCTCATACATAACCACATACATAAATAATGATTAAGTACAATGTTTCTTGAATTTTGTAAACTTTCAGGAAAACTAATGTTGTCAGCATTTTAAATCATTGGCAATTTTCAATAAGGAAGAACATATGCGTAGAAATCTTTCCTTTTTATTTTCATGAAATTTTTTTCACTTTCAAATGAATAAATCAAAATAAATCCTATGCATCAACACATGATAATACAATATAATAGGGTCAGTTGGGCACTGTCTGTGAGAAAAAGAGCACAATGATGCAATTCACTCTGCCAGAAATTTAGAAATGGTATTCATGCCAGAAGCTCCAATACAAACATTTCAGAGTGTTTGTGTGTCAAGCTAAGGACAATGCAGAGGAATTGGAAAGAGTTGGATCCATCTAATGGTGATTATGAATGTACCACAGCTTGAAAAACTCACTCAGATTGTTCTGATAAGAAAAGAAATCCTGAATTTGTTGGTGAGGGTCTTAGTCACAACATGACAGCCTACATTAAGTGCATTGTGAAGAAAGTGCTGCCCTGGGTCAAAGAAGTGGCTGCTGGAAGAGGACTCTGCACCATGTCACATGAGCAGGAGAACCCAGTAATAGCTGTCAGACAATTTCTGTGACCACATCACCCCTTAGATCTTACCCCCTAAACCTCCAGACTGCAACACCCTTGATTATTATGTGTAGGGCACAGTCGAGAAAGAGAATAACAAAACTACTTGTAACACCAAAGATGAACTGAAGGCAAGGATTATGGCAGCATTCACCAACTTATACAAGGAAACCATCTAGAAGAGATGCTGGAGATTCCGAAGTCATCTGAAGGTCATAGTTGAAGCCAATGATGATTTTATTGAATAAATTTACTTTTTAGTATTTCAAAATATTTTTGTGTAATCTTGGTAAATATATCTGTTAAAATGAGATGTTAGTGTTTTTTTTATTTTTGTGCAATTTAGATGACAATTTATCCATCACACCCTGTATACATACATACATACATACATACATACATACATATATACATACATACATACATATATACATACATACATACATATATACATACATACATACATACATATATACATACATACATACATACATATTATATAAAAAGATTACTTTTAAATATCAATTTTTTTCTCCAATTTTCAAGATTCTTAGTAAAATTTCCATTCTTCAGGGCGTTCTTGTTTTAATTGATATTACCTATTTTTTCAATTTGACCCCCCATCTTTTTCAATCCGTTTTTTACTCTGTTATATACACGTGTGTATTCATAAATTTAACGTTCTTTTACACATGCACATTCATGAATTTTTGCTTTTGTTTACACCATCAATTTTTCAACTGTAGATTTTTCTTCTAGTTGTAAATTTTTTTCTTCAAAATATATTTTTTTATGGTTTATATAGAAGTTGTTATGCTATGTTATATCATCAATTAAATTGTAATATATTTGATAATTTGTATTATGAATTAAATTATAATATTTTATGTTGTATTTGTATTGTTAATTACTATTTTAAATAATTTATTATGTATATAAAATAATAGATTATTTAAAATATTAAAGTAACAAACTCAATATTTTTTAATATGCTGGCATCAACTTGTTATCTCATACCTCTTATTTAATAATTTAATTTGATTATTAAAAGTTAATACTGCTAATTTTTCTTATAATTGTAGAATTGCAGACTGTTTAGGCAAAAATTATCGAAACCAAAATTATATATAAATTTAGATGTCCCTTGGGAGATGGTATCTCCAACAGAAAAAATAATATATATGTTGCTCACACCACAAATATGTTGTCTAGAAGGTTGAGTTTTCATTTGAATGATGCATCTAACATCTCTCAACATTTACAAAAACATGCCTGGTCACATTCACAGTTTAGTAAAATCCTTTTGAAAATTAATCTATATTTTTACATGAAAATAATAAACTAAAAATTCTTGAAGCTATCTATATTAAAATTTGAAAACAATTATTAATATGAATTACAAATACTGTAAAAATGTTTTAAAATCTTTACAGTAGATAGTTTAAAATATCTATGTTATAATTAAAAGCTTTAAATAGATTTAAAAAAAAAATTGTAATCTCCAATAAATTATTTACCTCCCTTAATGTTATTGCACATACAAATTTTAAAATTGTAAGGTACATGAATTTGGCATTTTTCACTTCAAAAGTAAAAAAAAATTCATTTTCAGATGTCTTATATTTGTCTTAGCAAAAACAAAACCCTGAAGATGATATTGTGTTAATATTGAAAGTACTTGGGAATAAAATGGATATAGATCAGAATGGCAATTATCTTTATTCCTTTAATAAGTATACTAAGAAACTTGTTTGTAAATATGAGAAAATCTTGTAAGAACAAGTAGATAAAAATTGCCTAAATTTATATATATATATATATATATATATATATATATATATGAAGAAATATAGTTTTAAGGTGTGCTATATTTATGGGAAAAAGGGCTCAATATCAGAGATAGAGCTTATGTAAATATAAATATAAAAGTGAACAGTGAAGTCAACACTTAGAGGTGAAAGGCTGTTTTATAGGGGATGCAATCTTTAGGCTGCCTGATGATTGCATCCAGCATGAAACAGTCTGTTCCCTCTGAGTGTTGACTTCAATGTTCCCTTATATATATATATATATATATGACTGCATACATGATGGCTGAGAATGCTTGTCTACTAAAGCGGTTAGCCAATCCCTATTGCAGACTTGCAGAAACCTGCTCAGGCACATTTTTGTGTTTGTTCAAAACACTCAGAGCCCACCTGCTGTTTATATTGCAACTGTTTTGAGCAGACCTTAGTTAAAGTTTCTTGGATAGAATGTGTTATCTTGTATGAACAAAACCAGTCTGCACTAACACTTAGAATATATGCTTTCTCTGGCAGGAATTGAGCATGTATCTTATCCAGAACAGTCATTAAGCCTGGCATGCTATGACTGTTCAGCCACATAGAACTTCTGGTTAGCAAAATTTGAATTATTGATTTTCAACTCTTGGAAAAGGCATTTTTTCAAAAAAAAATTCTTGATCACTCAGGTTGGTAAATGCAATTAATACTGTGAAATTAAAAAAAAAGTTGCATTTACTCGAAGAAACTATATCCAAAAAACGTATAAACAAAAAATATATTAGAATATTTGTCGGATTTAATCCATTTCATATAAGACACACACACACACACATTTCTATATATACACGAGTGTGTGTGTGTGTATATATATATATAAAACACGCAAACACACACACAGACATATGTATATATATGGGAAGAGAGAGAGAAGAAGCCACATATTGTCAACATTTTGAGAAAGGGTTTTTAGATAAAAATGAATAGCTGATAGCATGAAGCAAAGCAAAGTATATAAAATTAGAAAAAATTACATTAGTTGTTCTCAATAATTTTACACTGCAAAAAATTACTAGCTTAGAATTATTTTTCTGTAAATATATCTAGCATTCATTTTAAATGAAAATGTTTGACATTGGTTGGATTTCATATCAATGAACTTTTGATATCATTATCTGAGTTTATAATAAATGGCTTTCACCACATATATATATAATATATATAAGTTATGAAAAACTTGGTAATCCATATGCGTAGTCCCAAGGAGGATGAAATCTTGAGAGCTCAATGTAAATCCAGAGCTAATATTTGAAAGAAAAACAGACCACTTTAAGGTTCCATTATAATAATTCATTTCACCAGAGCTCTTTTAAAGGACTCTGGATCATCAGATAGCACTTCCAAAAGATGAAACGAAACATTGTTTCGTTTCATCTTTTGGAAGTGCTAAAGTGGTATATATATATATATATATATATATAGACTGTCAGTTTCATTCCTCAAATGATCTTTAAAGATTGTTAGAAGCATGAAACTGACAGTCATTATGCAGTATTGATTCCTATGTCCATCACTTTCTATATCTAGAAACTTTTAAACATCATACACACACACATATATCTACAGATACACACATTCATTATCCCTGTGATATGCAGTGGACATTCTTTATTTATTTAATCATTTCATCCCAAGCAAGGTGGGAATGCCACTAGCACACAAAGGGTTTCAGGAAATGAAAGTGCAAGAGAAGACTGAGAATAGGGAGGATTGAGGAAAGGACAAAATATGAATGCGATACAAGAAGATGGTGATTGATGTTGAATTTAAATTTTAGAAGATTCTAGTTATCAGGGAATAAAGTAAACGGGAGTACCACAAGTGGGAAGTGTGAGAAAAGAAACTGTTGGAATAGATGTGAAACCTAAATGTCAATATAGTAGCATTTGTGTAGTTGGGGCACGAGGGAAAGAAGCTTGTCAGAGCAGCTGTCATGTAAATATTTATTGTGAGTGATGAAAAATTCTCAGCTTTTCAAAATATGACTAAATGTATAAACATTAGATCTTTTGAGAAAGAGCTTGGTCTGTGGCCGAGAACTTTTCAGTATCCTGATAACTGATGACTACATTTACATGCACCACATAATTCATTAGAAAATCTATAAAAAATACATCTTAAAAAGTAAAATATAATTTAATTTTCTAAGCAAATATGGATTGACAATAAAATACAGAATCTCATTAAATATACACACAATTCCTTTTTTACTCCTTATTTCTAGATGCTTCATCAAATTCTGTATAAAATCAACATGGGTGTAGTGATCAGTCCTTTATTAAAGCATAGTGATTATTTATTTAATACATAAAATGTTCAGCTCTCTTAATCAATCTTTCTCTGCAAATCTCAAGAGGATTCTCCCCCTATATATAAGAAATGGTAAAATGCCAGATTACCTCACAGAACACAGGTTTTCTGGTATACTGGAATAGTTTCCTGACTTGTACATCCTTCCACTTGCCGGAGGAAACCTTGTGGTCAAAACCTGGGATGTGAGGTAGGCTGGCATTTTGACCATTTCATAAATATCTTAGCTCTACATATTGGACTTTGAATTTTATATTGAGCACTTTTTTTGTTATCTATACCTTTTAGGAGCGGCTGTTTTAAGCCTCATATATATATATAAAATTAATAATATAATTATATATATATATATATATATATATATAATTATAATTTATATATATATATATGTATATATATATATATATATATATAATTATAATTTATATATATATATATATATATATATATATATATAATTTTGCCATTACACAACTGGTAGAGACCAACCACATCAATCTGAAAAATTCTAAGGAAGCTGTCAAAATTGCATGTTGTGTTCTGTTTTTTAAAATATTTTCATCTTTCTCAGTCATTAACAAGAACTATCAGTATGATAGACAAAAATTTTTTCTTGGCTTTATCCTAGCATTTTTAAGTCTGAGGTTTCAAATTAATATAATGATGTCAGCTGTAAAATGGTTACAAAGAGCTAGGCCAACAAAAAAGGTACCAAATATTTATATGCATTATTATTATTATTCTGTATGCATATTAAATATTTTATACACACTTTAAAATACCATTTTATGCAGTGAAATTGTTTTTATTTAATGTAGGTTGTTTTTTATGTACATCTTGAATTTTCAAAGTACAGAACAAAACCCCAATTTTGATCCTGTTGTACAACATCATATTCAAAAACTGGAAAAATAAAATAAAAGGTTATTAAATAGTTTTGTCAGATCAAGATTTTCATATGGATGCCAGACATGGCCCATAACTCATTCAGAAATGTCTAAATTGTTAGCTGTATGTAAATGTTTTTTTAGGTAAATGGTTAAAAAGAGCTTTGAGTGAGTGAAGCATGTAGGTCTCAGTGGGGACTGTCTTTCTTTGGAACTTGTGGACTGGTACTACAGAATCACAAATATAGAACTGTACATAATAACGGAAGTGATATCACTTGTGGATGTTTAATATTAGGTTGGTGCAAAACAAATGACGTAATAATGTCGTTTTTTGACGTTTTTTTTAATGTCAAAAAACATCATTACGTCATTATTTTTGCAACAACCTAATAACAGCAACAACTAAAATATATAGCACAATCTAACTGAAAGTGAAAATAATGATATAATCAAGATCCTGATATTTCACACTACTTTAAACAAAAGGTTAGGAAGGAAACCCCCATTGATATTAGAAAGCATGATAACAGCTACTGATATTTCACACTACTACAAACAAAAAGCAAGGAAAAAAGCCCCCATCAATACTGGAATGAATGCTAAGAGTTACTTGAGAAATATTTTCCAGACAAAAATATTTTAAAAGAAAGATTTTATAAACTGCAACTGAAAGTAGCTCTGGTCAGTGAATGCCAAATGTTTCCTGATAAGGAAACGGCTAATACTAATGTGGCCATTAGCGACATACTTTGTTGGGTTAAATTTAACAAAACTTGTTTGGATTAATTTTTGCTGCCTACATAAACCTCATATATGCCCAACTATGCTCATTTCAATGCCCACCTATCTACTCAAGTAGGTAGACAATCCCTGTTGCAGACACCTGCTCAGGCATATCTGTATTTGTTCAAAATCTGCAGAACCTACTTGTGGTTTATACTGAAATTATTCTGAATGAAATTCAGTTAAATTTTCTCAAAGACAGAACATAATTTGTTATGAACAGCAGCTTGAACAAGCCAGTACAGAGTACACTCAAATTCTTTGTTATAATGACTTGTGATGTTGTACTAGCACAGCTATCAATGGCTTTCAAGCAGTTTTGTTTACCCAATTTCACTCATAATTTTTCCGTTAACCCATGGTTCAGTTTATCAGCACTTAATGTGTTGCAATCTGTGATAATATCAAGAAGTCAACTTGTTGACAAATCAGCCACGGTGAGATTCGAAACCAAATGTATGTTTGTGCATGTGTGTGCATATTTGGGCAGCAATCTTTCTTTTATACATGTTTTATTGAAGATGATGATGATGATGATGATGATGATGATGATGAGGTTTGTACTTGTAGGGAGGATCCAAATGTAGAAGCCACTCCTCCACACTCCTCCACAATGGTCTATCAACATCAGCCATCAGCAATTCTGTTATAGTCATTCCTGTCCATTGTTTGACATTGTCCAACCATTTTTTACATTGGCATCCTCTCCTATGTCCACCTTCAATGGTGCCTTGCATGATGGTTTTGCACAGGCTGTTTTGCCTTGTAATGTGTCCAAACCACACCATTTTTGTCTGTTTGACAGTGGTGAGAAGAGGTTCCCAGTGACTTACAAAACTTTCAACCCTTTTCCACACAAACTCATTGGTTTTATGTTACTAACAGAAGATGTCAAGTAGTTTTATGCATTTGTTCTCAAATGATTGGATCCTTCTCTCTGTTTTTGCCAACAGTGCCATGGTTTCTCATTCATATAGGAGAATGGAGGCTACAAGCCATTTGTACAGTTTGTACTTTGTTTGAAAGCTGATTTTGCTCTTCCATATTCTTACCAATTTGGCCATGGCTGCAGCAATCTGTGTGCAGATGTCTGAGTTGCAGGTACCATGTTTAGACAGGATTACTCCTAACTTTATCCAGTGAATTCCTGTTCATAGTAACGTTGACAGTGGTGTTACTTTTATGATATTCACCATTACTTTAGATTTCTCAGAGCTGAGCTCCATTCCATATGTTTCTGCTCTTCAAAAACTTTGATGGACAAGTCTTGGAGCTCATTCTTACTAACTGCTATGAGGTCAATGTCACCTGCAAAATGTAGTTTATAGATGGATATGCCACCAATAGAGATTGAAGGATCATGATCTTTCAAGGTTTCTTGCATGATTCTCTCTAGAAATATGTTAAACAATGTGGGTGAAAGTATGCCTGACTCATGCTCACAATTGTCCAGGAGAATCCTCCCATTTGCTTTCCCAGAAGAACTGTGCTGTTGGCATCTTTAAAAAGGGCCTGGATGACTTGGATAATTCTGTTATCTATAATGAATTCCTTAATGATTTCCCAAATACCATCATGCCATACATGATCAAATGCTTTCTTGAAATCAACAAAGTTCAATGGGTTGACAAACCATTGTAGTTAAGTTTTTTATTATATTTTTCTTGCATCATCTAAAAGATTTCTTTTTTAGCCATTAACAAGGATGTTTTTGTTTGTCTTAATATGTAGATTGTGATGATAATTTTTTATCAACAGAAATATTTTAATTATCAAACACACACAGAACAATGTGGCTTTGTTCAGTATTAATATTATTAAGACTCAATCAGATTTTTGCATTTTATGATTAAGTCTTGCATTATTTTGAAGCATTTCTGCAGTTAGATAAATGTATGATGTTGGTGTTTTCCATCATACACTCTTGAATATGGAAATACATTTGATTACAGCTGTATATTTGCTCTTGTAAAACCCACTAATTTCACAAACTGCAGAAAAAGCAATGTTCTTTATAACTAATTTAAAATTTCCTTCTTTTTATGTTTCTCCACATGAATTTCCTTAATTTAACATTGGTTTTTCACTTTTTTTCGGATTCATTTGATCTCTCTGCCAAACTGACTGCTTGCTTAGATTGCAATTTGCCACTCGGAAATACATAGAATAAAATAAAATTTTGAAAACAAATATCATTTTAGTCCCAACGAGATTTTAATATTTCAGATCCTTTAAAATAAAAATTAGGGTAAATATTTAAATTTAAAATTTATAGATACTGAAATTTTCATTAGTTTTTTCATGGCATAATATCTTCAAGAATCATGTCTTCTAAAATAATTCACTTATTTTTATCAATCAGTGTGCATCTTATTTATAAATTATCTTCTGAATAATTCATTAAAACAACTTGTTATCAAAGGAAAATAATTATTTTAAAGATAAACAAATTAAAGCTAACTTTATCTTCAACAAACCAACTATACTTAATAATATTATGTCAAACACATCTTGTATTTCAAATAATTTGGAGGAAGTAACTCTTCATTTTTCAAAGACCAAATATGCTGTAAAATAAATAATGTTCGAGTGTGTTTAAGAAAATTATTCGTTCACTCATCTGCAACTAAATCTCTTTTAAACCTGATTTTTCAACTTAAAAAAATGTTTTAGATTTAACCAATAACTCAAATTACCTTTTCCATGGGAAAAAAAATCTAATTTGTTAAATGTGACTTTAAATGAAAAAAATTAGATTTGGAAATAAGTCTCATCATTTGCTTTTCTTCAAAGCTCTTATTGTTGCTGCAGAATACAATAAATCAGACGTTCCTTTTCAAGTAACTTTTGTTAAAGTTGTACATACATACATACATACATACATACATACATACATACATACATACATATATATATATATATATATATATGAAATCTCCCTCTCGTGTAAGAATGCATATAAGTATACACAAGTATATGAATACACATATTATCAAATATGTGTATTTATGTGTACATCCATATAATAATATGTGTACAGAAGAGATTTGCAATCTCAGTTGATACAGATCAAAGTATTTTTAACTACAGTTCTTACAGGAAGAAACAAGCCCAGATTATTCATATGAAAGGAAGCTAAAATATTTAGAAGTTGTCTATCAAGCATAAATATGTGTATATTAGATACAATGAACTCGAGGTATATTTTTTTTTGAATGAGAATTATCTGTTAGGTTAACTTTCCTTCCACTTCCCTAATTATTATGCACTGTGTTTGGCAGGTCATGGGACTCTTAAAGGCCATAGTGAAGTCCAGGCTGTACAGAATGACAGACACCACAAAGAGAAGATGCTCTCTTGACATATGAATAAAACACAGACTCTTCTGAAAACCAAAAAGACTTTAGTAACATTCACTAGCTTTCCTTTTCAGGGTCTGAGAGAAGGCTTGTAGTACATTTTTTTCTATTCTGTTAACATATTCCTCTTCTAAGAAATAAAAAAAACCCTTCATTTTTCATTCTTCTGACAACTCCCTCACCATCTGCATGTTTTTTTTATTATAAATGTATGGTAAATATCTGTATCTATGACAGGTACTATTAAGGACACCCACATATAATTGGTAAACCATGGACAACCTTAATTTTCTTGTCATGTGAAGTGATTAAAAATAATTTTTTAAACTTATTTTTCTCTGTCTCATGATGTGTAAAGTATAAGAACAGTTTTGCTGCTTTTTTCACTTCTTTGCTTTTGATGAAATTTTGCTGAATTGATTTTGTTACTTTCCTTCAAACTTTTTCTGATATTAAGAAAAATAAGTAGAAAGCAAAGTAGTGAAACATAAAAATTTCTAAGGTACATAATGTGAGAAGTTTATTTTGTTGATAAACATCATCAAACTAGCAAAGACGTTATCACAATTCTTCATTTAATAATTTCAGGTGAAATTCTTCAGATTCTTAGGTTATCTATTTTTTTTCTTGAGCTAGAATAAATAGAAGGCAACTGTTTAAATTTGAATTACTAATGACAAAATATTTTTGACATTAAACCTCTATAAATAACCTGATGGCTATCTCATATTATGAACGGCAATGTCTGAACTCTTTGCTTGAATTAATGCCAAAAATCTTACCATGGTTGTAATAGAAAAAAACTATGACAGCTAAACTGAATATTTATTTTTTAGCAGATTCTGCTTCTATAAAAATTAACATTTGTTTATATTCCATACATAGGAGTGGATATATTCTTGTTCACTTTTTTTTTACAGTGGATATTACCCTGTACAATGCCCTGAGGCCAATTGAGATAGATGGTTATAGAGTAAGACGTACAGCTTATGCTGATATGTGTGGAAGATAACAGTTAACCTTAGACTTGAACAGGTTAAGATTGTAGTGATCAGGGATGCAACCTCTTGGGAGTGAGTTCCACAAGGCAGCAGTTCATAGGAAGCTGCTCCTAAAATCTTCTCATTATCTTTCATTACTAGTAGTCACTTGCATCTTAGTGGCATTATCACCTTACTTGGGGTAAACTGTTTAAAAATGAAAAACAAACAAAAAACAATAAGTTTCTAAAATCAAATCAAATTGATAAACAACAGATTTTTTTAGATTGTACACAACCGTCAATAATAGCAGATATTCAAAAAACATCTTTCGGTCGACAAACAATTATTTCGTCTTCAAGTTTTTGATTTTGTAAGGAAAAAAAACACATGCCTGATGATGAATAGAGGACTATTCATAAGTACTAGCATTTTAAGATCACATAAACTGGAAACTACAGACATCAATTTTATAGATGAGGATCACTTCACTCTATGGATTAACAGTATTTTAATGCATATATTATACTTCTAGCAATGGATGTTGCCAATAATTGCATTAATATTTCTGATTGATTCTATGTGTGATTATTTCTTTATATATATATATATATATATATATATATATATAAAGCATCCACCTAAAATGTTGTATAAAAGCTGCATTCAAAATAACATGGTTATTAGAACACATTCTGCAGAATTTGGTTACTTAGTTACAAACAAACCAGAGTAGCAGTATCTTGTTCATAGAGGGAATTGAAAATTATCAGGTCTCTTGGAAGAAGCACCAAAAGATCAGAAGAGATGCCAGAAAAATGAGGAATATTTCTGTTGTAGAATTTACTCAAAGTCATATCTCTCCAGTGTGTAAGTCAGGTTCTTTTTTGTTAAACATATAAAGAACTTTAACTAAAAGATAAACTGAAATTAAATAGCAACTAAAACTAACATGCTCTGTGTGTGTATTTAATGTCAAGTTATATACTGGCTTGAAAAGTGATTTTCATTTGCATGGAGGAAACATTCTATGGTAATCTGCTGTCAGGGATAAACTGAACTTGTATGTTACATTTGTCTATTTGTTGCCAAAAAAAATGTAGGTCTAAAAAGCCATTATAGAGTTCATGAAAGAGCCAATCAATAATTAATTTTAAAAAGTGATCATGCTCAAAATTAAGCAGATAGCCATCATTCTTTTGAAAGATATTTTAATTTTCTCCCCATTGTTGTCTACCCAATTTGAAATTCAGAATTTTCCTTCTTCAGAACCCAGTTTACCCTGCTCTTTATGATTATATCTGGTAGGAGAAGAGACCAATTCATGCTTTTCCAAAAGGTATTAGTACAAAGGTAAATGTCATAGTGTGTCACAGAATCAAAATTAGCTCAATAATTTCATCTTCACTCCTGATAACAATTACTCTACTTTCACGTAATATGTGTGTGTGTGTGTGTGTTAATGATATAGATTCCCCCTGTGGAGTATAGGACAACAGGATGAGCATGTTATACATTGCTGCTAATGTGTTTTCCATAGCAAGTAAGTTTTTACAGAATGGAGTTGTTAGCTCCACATCCAACATGGGTTTCATTGTTATCCTTCTCTTTTGTTTCCAAGCAAAACTAGAGAGACAACTGATTTATTATTAAACCCTAGTTGGGGAGAGAAGATATAGATTCATACCTTTTCAAAGGTATTAGTACAAAAGAGAAGGCAATTGTCTATATGGAATTTGATGTCAATGTGCCAGCCACACTTCTTGTGCTAAGAACTGTTACACTACCACATATGCTCAGTTATTATATATATATATATATATATATATATATATATATATATAGAGAGAGAGAGAGATATATATATGTAAAATTTCAGATAGAGTATATCTGCGAAAGGACAATATGAATAATGACAAAAGGAAAGCTTATCTTAGCCAACTTGTTTCATCCTCTGTGGAACTTTATCAAGGCAAGTGCCTTGATAAAGTCCCTCAGAGGACTGCATTTATCTCTAAAACTATTGGAATAGATGAACAAAAACTATAATTTTCCAATCTATCTGTGGGTTTAGGCCCTTTGCCTTAAATTCCCAAAATTTCTTTGTAAGGGATGTTTGGAATTTGAATTTATGATTGGTAAATGAGTGCTTATGGGTATAAATTCTCTGTTTCAATTCTCCCATGGAAATTCCAATATAAACATTATAATTTGTCATATTTTCTCTGGGGACAATGTTTGCTTGGTTAATTACCCTAGTGGATCTACATTTGCCCACAACTGGTCATTTTTCTTTATCATTACAGTTACATGGTGGTTCCATACTAGATTTAGTTTCTACACATAGAGATAGTTGCAGGCTATATTTAGAGAAAAAAATCAGAATAATTAAATATTAGGTTGGTGCAAAAATAATGTTGTTTTCTCACATATTAACATACATTATTTATGCACCAACCTAATACAAGGATTAATGCAAACTATTAAATCAAAGGAGAGGGTTAGTATTAAAATGTAGGCATAGAAGTAGGTTCAGGGATATAGATCTTACCTTATCACTCACTAACTACCAAAAAGCAACAGCCTCCCTGACCCTCAACTGATGCAAATTTTTACTTTAATATCTTTCTCTTAAAGAATTTTGGGTACAGTTCAGTATTCCTAATAATATAATTGAACCATAATGGTGTAAATGGATTATATATATATATATATATATATATATATATATATATGCGTATGTAAGTATATGTGTAAGTAGGTATGTAGGTATCTATGTGTGTTGTACAACATGATTTATTCCATTGGATGTCTTGGCTTAACTTAGAGATTTTGGGAAACTATTATTTAAATCATTTATTCTAACTTTAAATTGTCTTGTTTTTAAATTCCCCACCACTTAATAATATAATTCATTAGCAGGAACCTAAATTCATTTACATACAACTAAAGCCTTTGGCTATAAATAAACTCCCACTCTGGCCCATCTCCTTGTCACCAATCCAGACTGCTTATCAAAATAAGTAGCTCCATACATTTTCACTGACTGCTATCTCAACTAAACTAAAAACCACATTCCAAGACAGTCAGTCAAGGGCTGAGGAGGACTAGCATAAGGCAGTGCTGGTCTGAAACAAACTATACGCACATGAGGTAAGTTTGGATATTTTTGTGTATAAAATATTTATATATATATATATATAGTGTCTGTTGACTCACAAAGTGAGTATGACCATCACTGATATGTCCAGTCCATCAGTTAAACTCTCCCTCCACCACAACACTGCATTCATTTGTTGTGTGAATGACAGTCGCTCATAAAGCCAGCCAGCAATCTGTATTTCTTGTTACATATATGGAATGTCAAATCATCTACGGGTGGTGAAAGTTGACTTTGAACATAATTACTTCATATGCAATAGACTGTCGGTGTTAGTGTGATTTCTGGTGACTGAGTAGACCTGCCTTGCACAGACAGATCCGAATACATTGGGCACATGGCCAGTTTGGCACCTCATGGCAATTCAGGGATCCCTTCTGAACAACCCCTCTCTTCAGTTCTGCATAATTTTGTGATGCCTCATGGAAGACCTTGACACCATCAGCAATACCAGCTCTCCGAGAAACCCGGTCTTCAGCTAGAGTCTCCCATTTATCCAGACCAATATTGCACTTGTGACTCTTTAAGGAAATCTTTGTAACAAAGTTTTGGCTTGTGCTGCAGTCTTTTTCCCATTTCCAATTCTCCATACATTAATTGTTTTGGCATTCTGTCATCTGCCATACGAATAACATGGCCTGTTTATTGCAATCTGTATTTGTGTTTAATTGCTTCCACAGAGAGTGAATTAGCTCTTTGTAGAACAACAGTATCAGTGGTGTGAGACATCCAGTGAAATTCAAACACTGACCAAAGGCATCATTGATGAAAACGTCCCAGTATCTTTAGATGTCTGTGACAGACTACCAATGTCTCACATGAATATAGCAGAGATGACAATGCAGACATTGTATATTTTTATGCTTTTTTATGCCCTTCTGACTCCAGACATGAAACTTCTTAATCTGTAATGCTATCTCATCATCAAGGGAGCAGTGGCAGTTGAGGGTGCTACCAAGGTATACAAATTTGTCTACTACTGCACATATATATATATATATATATATATATATATATATATATATATATACACTAATGAATTTCATTTTTCTCTTCTTGTAATTAGTTAAGAAAGTGTATGTATCATTTACAGTTACCTGCAGAAAATATGGTATAAGCATGCCAAGTTCAAATTCTGGTCAAGTTCATTGCATTCCCTTTTGCACCACCATTCTTGAATAAGGTCTGTATCAATCCTTTTTTTCCCTTGTCAGATATGAATTATATAAGAAGTCAAACTGGACTTTCTAGAAGCACAATGCTGAAGTCAAGAGCTGTGATGGCTGGAACCAATTTAATGGTCTGATTGCCAAGCCAGAAAAATGGTTACAGCAAAAGTCATGTGACAAGCATACTTGAATTACCTCCCTCTAGCCAAAGTTAACAAAATACAAAGCTAGCGGTGTTAGTTAAGCTAGAGGTTTACTGTTAAAATAATTAAAATGAATGAGATATGTGCAATATGAATGAAAGAGGTTGTAGTAAGAAATGAAGTTTATGAGGATAAGGAGGATAGATAATGATTGACTCTTGATTTGAAGAGGTTATAGTTGTAATGTTCAGAGAAACATCCATGCAGGAATCTATTACACAAAGTAGCAATTCTTGAAACTTTTTTTGCCCCTAGTAAGGCAGGAGTGCCACTAACCTGCAAGGGGTTACAGAGGATTGAGAACAAGAGTAAAGAGGTGTGTTTGAGGACAGGATACAGAAAACAAGTTCAAGATATCAGAAGATGTCAATTGACATTACACTTGAAAATTTAAAGATTATAGTTATCAGGGAAGCAAGTAAAAGGAAGTGAGTTCCACAGATAGGAAGTGTGAGAGAAGCGATGGTTACATTTAACCATTTTGACAGTGAAAAGGTGGGACTAAGTAGCTTGCTTAAATTCACACAGTCTGGAAACCAGCAAAAGTAGCTTGTCAGAACAGTTGCCATGAAAATACTTTTATAAGAGACAGAGCGAAGCCACAGTATGTTTGTGAGAAAGCAACTGTAGATGAGATGCCAGATCAGGACATATCACATTGCATATTTGTCTCTGGATTTTGTCGAGGACCTCAAGATGTACAGCGGGAGCACCAGACCATATATGACAGCAATATTCCATTCAAGGACGGATGGTTGATTTATAAATTTGAAGGATGGACTCAGACGAGAAAAACTTTCTGGCATGACACAGAGAACCAACTTTCTTTGTGGTAGATGAGGCTAGGGGAAGTGAGGGTGTTTTGACTCCTTGGAAATAGCATGTCATAGCTCTAAATGGCTGATCTGATGGAACTAAAGAGTGAAGTTCATCTGAAGATTTGACATGGAAACAGTGACAGTGTTTGTGGGAAAAGAGGGCTGCTGAGTGGAAAATAAGACATCCCCTACAACAGAAGTCCCCAACCACCAGGCTGTGGATAGGTACTGGTCTGTGGATCATTTGCGACTGGATAACAAAGGAATAATTTACTTGTTTAAAATTATATAAAAGATAAACTGAATATTAAACTTTAATTTCTGACATCATATCTTTGTGAAGCAGGGTTTTCTGCAGTGATAATAACCATAAAAAAAAACAAGTAGACTAGACATAAATAACACACTTTGAGTGCCACTGTTTTCCATTACTCCAAGATGCAGGGAAACAAGCACAGGGCTTTGACTGATTCTACATTATGGTGAGTAGATATTGATGTTATAATATAATAGGTATTGAATCAAGGAAACTAACTACACAAATATATGGTCAGACCGGAGCCCAGACATGAGAGATGAAATATTATACACTTTTTTCTTACTTTCAATAAATTGCTTTTTTTTGTTGCTCTCTTTATAAAAATGCACTTAAATTACACATATGTACCACTAGCGGTCTGTGAAAAGACTGTCCAGCATAAAGCTGTTCAGTGGTATAAAAAAGGCTGGAGACCACTGCCCTACAAGATTGCATACTATCAAACCTGGAAAGTGAGGATTGAGTAGTTTTATAAAAGATATAGGAGCATATTTCAAATGTTATAAACAAGTACAGACATTGGTTCCAGCATTGAAAGACCATAAATGATTGATTTTAAACTGTATATAAATTCAGTCAGAAGTAAAGAATGTTAGTAATCACAATATCTCCCATAATCGTTGAAATTTGCATTTATTTATTACGCATTTATCATATTCATACAATGTTTTTCTTTTACTAAAGATAGCCAAAGACAGTTGCATTTTTTGTTGTTTTCTCTTCTACCTGTATTTTGTTTTACATTAAGTTTTTGCATCGTTGATATATGCAAATGAAAAGGAATGAAGATCATTCTGTAAAAAAAAAAAAAAAAAATCACAGCAGCCAGAGATGAATGACCACAGGCAGTTTTCTTCATTTTTTTTTTCTTCTTTCAACAAATTCACTGACAGACCAATTCCAATATGGTTTTGGGAATCGGAAAATTGATGTCGCAACATAGTTCTCATGGGATAGAGGCTGTTGAGGAATAAAGTTTATAGTTATTTGAATCATGTGACTTTTTCCACAGGGTTCCATCTGTGAGTTTGTGGTTCTCTGTATAAATAAAAGTAATGAAAAAGAAAATTATGGTGAGAAGGGAGATGGTAATAGAAATGATCAGAATGGAGGGTTCCTTACTCATATAAAGTGTATTGTAAAGATGTTCACGTCATCTTCTTATCTCTTTGCTTCACTGGTGTACAAGTCTGTAAGAGCAACAGATAAATGCTTTCAAGCAGATGAGATTGTAATGAAAATTCATGTTTATTTCATGTCCCCAGGTATTAAAACAAACAATCTAAAAACATTAAAACCAGAAATAACATTTCAATTGCTATTTCTCATCAACAGAATATACATTAGTATTATATAAGTATTGGAGATTTTACAAGGATTAGACAGATTCATGGGGCATTTTTATATGAGAATTTACCCAACATTAGGCTCAAGAGCTATTCAAGGCTATTGTTAAGATGATGAATGAGGTGTGTAACATGAATGATGAGGAGGCAGTTGATTGACTTGTTTTATGACTTATCAACCTTTTGCAGGTTATTTAAAACCAGAAAATGTTTTTAGATTCTAAGAATTTTTTGCAGTTAATAATGATTTACTGATACAAGTTCTACTAATTAACCCATAGCAAGGAGAGAAGAGGTGGATTCTTATGAACGAGAAGGTGGTAGGAAGTAAAGATTATGAGGAGAAGGAAGATAACTAGCAGTTGATGCTTGACTTGAAGAGATCAAGACTGATATGTTCAGAGAAACACATTTAATAGTTAGTCTTACAAAGTAGCAGTACTTGGAAAGTCTGTCTGAGTGGAATTTTCTCCTAACGTTTAGAATATGAAAGAAATGATGATGATTCAACTCTATAGATGTTGCATAGTCTGTCCTAGCTGTAAAGGTGTGAGCTGGTGTTACTTAAAGAATGGAAATCCTATCTTCAATGATATATATCAAATATTAGTACCATAAAATTATATATAACAAATATTAGAACTATATAAGCATTGAAAATCTTAGAAATTAATTTTGATTAATTAATGATATGTACAGGAGATGTAATAGTTATCAATACAAAAGAAAAGGAGGAGGCTGGATTCAAATTCCAGGGGAGCTGTTATATTCACTGTGTACTAATGCCCTAAAAATAAAAGCATAAATCCATTTTTACTAACTTCAGCCATAAGTAAAATATTAAGGCAGACTTGGTTATTTAACCTTGGTAGGGCAATCAGTTCATGATAAGGAAAATGCTGAATTTAAATATCTAGTAACATATCATGGGTCCCTATATTGCAGATATGGATTTATTTACAAAAATGTTTTATTTACCAGTTAGAATCTGATACAAAACCACTGATTAAGATCATGATGCAGATAAGTTATTGATTTATAAGAAAGGATCATTTTTACACTGAACTTTCATTTTCTTGCTCAAAAAGAAAAGTTTTGTGCTGTCAATGAATGCTTGTTGTAGTAGAGACTTTGTAATTGCAGATTACAACTATAGTAACACCATTGAACAATACTGGTGTCAGGTGCATTCAAATAGCACTTGCACTAATAGTATTTGCGTGAATTTGCTCAAATATTAACCCGTGTAGTGATCTGAATAGAGAAATAGTGCAGTGAATAGAGTAGAGAATAGCAGTCTGTATAGTAATAGAGGATATAGTATAAATGGTGATTCAAATAGAAATAGAGGATAGCCTAGAAATGATGATCTAAATAGCAATAGAGGATAGACTAGGAATGCAGATCGATTAGATGTCACATGACTTCCTACTTATGCATTTCCTCTATGGTCATGTGGTTGACTTAATTCAATACCTGGATTGCCTGTGTTTAACCACTGGCGATCTATGTTCAAACTCAAGTTTCCGCAATGACACTTTATTCCTATATAACAAAAACAAAGTCATACTTAAAAGATTTCTTAACTATTCCTATATTTTGAGGCAAAAAGTGCACTTGTTTATTTAGTTTAAAGTGTTGTTACATTGTCACTAAAAATCATCTTAAAATACTTTTTTGGATTCTCCTCTTGTCATCTTGTTACATGCATCAATTAGTATTAGGTTGGTGCAAAAATAATGACGTAATAATGTTGTTTTTTGACGTATTTTTTAACGTCAAAAAACGACATTATTACGTCATTATTTTTGCACCAACCTAATATTTGGACACTTTAATATAATCTAATGCGCAGTTATTAAATACTAAATACTTCTGTTTGCTGTGTGAGGATTAGTTTTTCCCACCATCACAACTTACTTCAAAAACAAAACATTAAAGCAAAACCTCAAGTGATGTTCTTAAATACCCTCATCATCAGACTGAGACTTTCATATAGATATCATGAATGGTACAAAACTCATTTACAAATCTATTCTACTGACTACAAATGGCTTTGAGTGGGTAAAGTCTTTGCAAAGAGAATCCTTCTTTGAACATCATAAACTGGCACTATAAAGTAACAAGCAAAGAAATGTACAAGATAACAGAAATCATATCACTTATGGACTTTGAACAGCAGTAACAACTAAAATGGATAGCACATGTAACTCAAAGAGAAAAAACATTATCAAGATGCTGACATTCCACACTACTTCAAACAAAAGCTTAGCTAAGAAACCCCTATCAACACTGGAAAGAGCAATAACAGTTATTGGACTTGTAAAACATATTTTCCTGAAAAATTGTTTTAAGAGAAAGATTTCAACTGAGAGTAGATTGGTAAATGAATGTAAAAATGTTTCCTGATAAGGAATATGTTAATATTACCATTACCAAGTGACAAATCTGTCATTATAATACCCAACTGGTGATTTCAATATGGTTACCATTTCTGAAAATTGCTAATTTTTTGACAAAGCCAAGTTAAGAAAAGAAAGCTAACTATGAAATTACAGCTCTTAGGCACAATAATACTCTATGGCTTCTGTTGTATAGTAAAACAAATCAGGGACACATTTATAATGTCATTATCATCAAATGTGTATCGTGTAGCAAGAAAGTATCAGAGATGTATTCAAGTTATTTGACTGAATATATTCATTGAATAAATACTGATGTCAACTTTGGGCAGCAATTATGTACTTTGTGTGATGAATAAATTGTTGTCTAAATTACACAAAAATGAAAATAACACTGACATCTCATTTTAACAGATATATTTACCAAAATTACACAAAAATATCTGGAAATACTAGAGAGTAAATTTATTCAATTAAATCACTATTAGCTTCAACTATCACCTCCAGCCAAATTCAGAATCTCCTGCATCTCTTTTGGAAGATCTCCTTGTTTTAGTGAATACTGCTAAAATCTGTCCCTTCAGTTCATCTATGTTGTTACGAGGAGTTTTTTTGCTCTCTCTCTCTCACTTAACTGAACCCCACACATAATAATCAAGGTGATTGCAGTCTGGGATGTTAGGTGGCCAGATGTAAGAGATGATGTGGTTACAGAAATTGTCTGACCACCATGAGTGGGTTCTCCTGCTTGTGTGGCATGGTGCAGAGAACCTGTTGCCAGAAATAGAGTCTTCCTGCAGCCACTCTCTTGACCCAGGGCAGCACTACCTTCTCAAGGGAGTTGATATAGGCCTCCATGTTGAGTAAAGGGGCCTGTGGAAAGATGACTGGAGGCATAATATCACCATCAATAGTGATAACTCCAAACATCTTTGTAATCACAATTAGACCCATCCAACTTTTCACTGTCCTTTGACTGAGACCCAAACACTCTGAAATATTTGTATTGGTGCTTTCAGCATGAATTCCAAGCAGTATAGCATGCTTTTTCCAAGTTTTGGTGGAGTAAATTGCATCATGGTGATCTTTTTCCCCCATTTACTAAAAATATAAAATGGCATCCATTTACCCATCACACCCTGTAAAGAAAAGTATATAGCAACTGGATCTCTTGAGGCTTTCAATGGTATGTGTGGGCATGAAAAAAAAAGGAATTATGGGTAAGAGACAATGATGATAAATAGGGAGAAGAAAGCACAACTGGAACTCATTATTCACTTTTCTGAGCTGCTGTGCAATTGTGATAGCAGGACATGAAGGAAAGGAGAACCAAGTTTAATGAACTGAAAATCGTTTTTTTTTCCTGCAACCAGTTATTCTGTCTCAGTGGTTTGAGAGGAGACTTCAAAAAAGTATATCAAAAGTGCTTATGAAATCATTAAGTATTAATACATGATAGGAAAAAAAATGTACTGATTAATTTTATAGAAAAAAAAAAGAGTTAAAGCCATATGCTTATGATCTTTTGGTCATGAAAAGAAAAAAGCCCTTTTCATAAGGTTTTCCCTGATATGGTATTGGTAATATCCATTTCCTTATAACGAAATGTTTGGCATTCTTTGATCATACAGCTACTACTACTATTGGTTTAAATTTATAAAGCATTTCTCTTAAATCAGGTTTTCTGGAAACTAGTTTTCTCAACTCCAGTAGCTGTTATTGCTCTTTCCAGTATTGATGAAGGTTTCCTTTCAAACCTTTTGTTCAATGTATTGCAGAACATCATTATGTCATTATTTTCTCTTCAAATTACACATGCCATCCATTTTAGTTATTGAAAGTCCTCAAGCAATGTGGTTTCTGTTATCTCATACACATCCTTTGCTTTTGATTCTGTAACATCAGTCTGCAAGGTTCAAAGAAGGATGATGTTTGCCAAGAAGCTTTAATAGCCAAATACAGCAATCTTCAGTTTTGTCTCTTGTATAATATTAAAATAAACTTAGTTTTTCATGTACATTCTTTGGATAAACATGTCGTTTACTACATATTCTAAACTTTTTGGAATGGTTTCTAGCATATTTTGAACTTAGATCACCATATTCAGTTTTATCCCCTCACAATGAATGACTGCACTCTTGTGCTTTAAATGACTATTGGGTCTCAAGTTTAACTTAATTAAAACTAATATATAAATTCATTACTAAAGATGCTGGAAAAATAGTCAACTTATTCTATTGCTCCAGGAAGTACCTGACATTTGGACTTGAACTGCTCAATCCTCATTTAGCAGAGTTCAAAATTATTTGTACAATTTTGTGGGAGAGAACTTATTTGCCACATCTACAACCCATTGCTGAGAGATGCAATATTACTACTCTGTTGCTATTTCCATAACAAATGTTCGAAAACCTCCACTCTTTAGTTCTACTAATTCAGACCTATACTGCTAGGACACACCACACCACTTCAAAGTCAAATGACCTTCACTTCCTCTGTATTCTAAATGTAAGGAGAAAGTTCCACTTAGCTTTTTCTCAAGAACTGCTACTTTCTGGTGCAGATATGCATGAGTGCTTCTCTGAACACTAAAATTTAAAGTTCTTCAACTCAAGAGTCAATCATTATTTATCCTACTTATCCTCAAATATAATCCCTGCTTTCTACTACTTTCTTTTCCACTCATTTCACATGTCTCACTCATCATTATCATTTCCACTATAACCTGGAGTAGTTCTTGTATTGGATGATATTTAGTTAAAAAAAAAACCCCCAAAAAGCCTTACTCCCAGAAATGCAGCTGACAACTTGCAGTCAGTTTTGTTTTTCAGATATTTGATCAGTTGGGCCTGAGATACTGAAAAGAAATTTTTGGCGGGGGGAACAAAAACTTTTCTCTTGATATGAACAAATTCCAAGTGGTTAAATACTAATCAGCTGAAAATTAGACAAAAAAATTTAATTTCTTAATTAATTTTTATTATAAATCTTTTTGAAAAACAATTATAATTCATGCATATAGTGTATACTATTTTGAAATACTTTGTTTTCCCAATGGTATAAAAGATACAAGTAGTCTACAGAGGATTACAATGTACTCATTAGAGATACAAGATTTATTTATAAGCTATTAGGTTGGTGCAAAAATAATGACGTAATAATGTTGTTTTTTGACGTATTTTTTAACATCAAAAAACGACATTATTACGTCGTTATTTTTGCACCAACCTAATAATATAAAATATGGATAAAGTATGAACAACTACATACACAAACATACTTACATATGGATATCTAAATATTTGCATATGCCTTTATAAAACTGTCTATATATGTGCATATATATATATATATATATATATATATATATATAATTATTTATTTAAAAAAAAAAAAATTTATAACATAAATATGTTATAAAATCACTACAAAAATAGCCATTTTGTTTCAACACCCTCGGTGTCTTATCAAGTGATGATGTTGAATGTAAAATAAATGGTTTTAAAAGTTTCAAATTAATTAACAATCCTTCGCAAGGAGAAAACGTTGTTACAAAAGCTAGATGGACCAATCAAAATACAAGTATAGGAAAATTCAAAAAGCTTGACAATGAAGTCATGTTATAATGTCTATTCAGATATTTAAAATATGGGTAGTATTAAAAAAGAATTTATTCTTACCAATAATAACTAAATTATATGATAAAATTTAATATTAAAATTAAAAACTGCTAATTTCAAAATCAAAATTTAATCGCTATTAAGTTTACAACTATAAAATTACTGAGGAGAAAAGAAGAAATATATATGTTATTCAATTTATTTCTTCATTGAAGTTACTTTAGCTAATTTTATATCCAGTCCTTTGACAATGTATACATTTTTATCCTAATAATTTTATAACATATTTATGTTATAATTTTTTTTTTTTTTTTTTTTTAAATAAATAATTATATCTGCTCTACTTTGTATTGAGCACACTTTTAAGAATAGTAATTGTTGGTTATTGGAATTCATTCCATATACACCAATCATATACTTGGGTATATATATATATATATATTTAGTTGAATTGATGTGAATTTATGACCATGGGTTTCATGCTTTTGTGATTGTCAGACAAACTGATTCATTTTTAAATTTTGGATTTATATAGGGTTGTGTATATTGGTATTTTTATGGAGGTGGGAGAAATAATTGTTGTTGAAATGCCACTCATACTTACGCAAACATACATACATGCCCGTACACTCACTGATGTATGCAGACACACATGCAAGCTCACCCACTGAAGCTCACACAAAGATTAACATATGTTAACAGTGTGGGACTTGGCATATATATGTATATATGTGCTCTTGTGTACATATGTATGCATTTGGTCACTGTATTCAATGGTGGATTGTGTAGCGAATATTTTTTAAATTGTTGTGCTGTCAACGTGCAGACCGTTTTTCTATTTTTGTTCACTGAATAATATTTTCTCACACACATATATATACATATGATGGGGTCTGTGTAAGACCATGATAGGTAAAAACTGCTATTATTTTTAATTTTTTAAGGCTGTTTTGTTATTTTAAAGTCGGTCATTTGCTTGTTTTTGGCAATTGCGCATATGTAAATGGTAGAAATTCCAATTTGTAATACTTAGTATTTATGCGGTGGTATTAATTTTGCTGGTGGGGAGAGAAGTAATTATAATTGTGGGTGGATACATGAATGGTAATTATGGACTAATATGGCAATAGTAATTGTGATGTGGTAGTAATGGTGGGGGGAGCAGGTGATAATAATAACAATTGTAGTAGCAAATAGTTATTGCAAATTAGTAGAAGTGATTAGTAATGGTGGTGGAATGATAATAACAACATATATATTTATATACATACACATTTTATATATGTGTGTGTGTGTATCAAGATCAAGGAACAGCTTAATAAAAAATATCCAAATGTTGGACAATTTTTGTCTTTATTTTCACCAAAAATTAAATCAAATATACAGTGTTTAGAATGGCTCATGTTCAGGCATAATAGACATTCATTTTTTGTTATATTTAACAATATAAAGTTAAATATATAAATTATGCTTTGGGGTACATAATCTAGCTTTTTCATGAAGATACTTTTTCTTTCTATCACTTTTGTTATTAAATATCCCACAATGTGATAATAGAAGATTTGCCAAGAATGGTGAAATTATCACATTGTGGGATATTAAATAACAAAAGTGATGAAAACAAAAAGAAAAAGAATTTAAATGAAATTTGCTAGATTATATAACCAAAACAGACACGCACACACACATATAAATATATATATATTTATATACATAAATTCTCCAGAGGATAGAATCTAGGTAGAACTCAATTTCCAGGACAGAGTAAAAATATAATATAAAAGACTCAAACACTAATATTTCATGGTTATAATTTATTATATTGGAATCGCAATCACGATCCAATTCATCAGACCTATAAATTCAAAAAGAAATTGGAAAATATCAGAAAATATAATTTTCCGATTTCTTTTTGAATTTGAAGGTCTGATGAATTGGATCATGATTATGATTCCTATGTAATAAATTATAACCACAGGATATTAGTATTTGAGCCTTTTATATATAATATATATATATATATATATATATATATATATATATATGGACTACTTACCAAAAGACCTAAAACCTTAGACAAGAAAAAAATCTCAAACTAAGAAAGAAAAAAGCAAAAGAGACCAAAATGCAAACACCTACCTAAGCAGTAAATTAATACTCAATACCTTGGCTATATAGACTGAGCAAGAAGTTCTTCACAATGTCAACCATCAATGAAAGACAACACATGTTGTTTCATTCTCTCTTGATCTTTAGCCAAATATATATATATATATATATATATATATATAAAGAGAGAGAGACAGAGAGAGAGAGAGAAGCTTGCATCGATCAATTTGAATACTAATATACCAATGAAAATACCTTAATATATAGAGAAATGAAATGAAGGCTTTTATATATGTTATATATTGTACATATGGACACAAATATGTATGTCCCAATACTCATAAATATGTTGGACATTATTGTAAGTGGGGGTAATATGCTGTCTAAGTAGTCCACCACTAGCAGTGGTTGACCTACTTCACGTCACTGGCAAGTATTGTATTTTATTGATGTTATAAAGATTACCATTTCATTTCCAACCTCCATTTTGGTTATTCCTCATTCAGTAACCCTTTCTAAGTTACAACAATATAGATACAGACACTAAATTTTATCTATCATATTTCTTTTTGGTTTTCACCTATGCTTTTCTCTACCATCATTCACTGAGTCTTCAGAAAATATTTATGAATTTGTGTAAATCTAATATCAACTAACAATCTGTTCATATTTTGTATTGTCTTTTTCTTATATTACTATATAACCATTTCTTTTAGACATAAATATTCAAATAAAAGTCAGGCAAATATTGAGAAAATTTATGCTATGAAAAGTTGAAAAGGTTGAGTGGTTGCTTGTCTGCAAATTAATTCTGTGTAAACCAGTGTTTTACACTGAAACAAAATAACTTATGACAATATATAAATAGGAGGAAACAACAGAGAAATACCAAACAGATTTGGCTATTATTTTTGAGTTCAATATTTTAATAATGAAGAACTGAAAAGATAAGAAACCAGGAAGAGAAGAATAAAGGAGGAAATCTGAAAAGTCAGAATGGTAAAAGAGAAACACTCTGACAACAAGAAAGGAAAGAAAAACCTAAAGAGAAAAGAAAAGGGACAAAAACAAAATTAGAAGAGGGAAAAATATTGATGCCATAATAACGGAGAAAAAGAAAGTGAAGTGATAATAAAAAAAGAAAGAAAGAAATTCTTTCTTTTGTTCTTATATTTATTCCTCCATTGTTAAATAGTAATTCTAATCTTATCTTGTTTTGGGAAAATAAAGATTTTAAATTAAAATTAATTGAATGTTTTCTATAAATAAGAGTTGAGAAAAATACATAAGTTTTGATTTTGTTGGATTATTTCATAAGAGATTAAGCTTGATTAACTTCACACCACTTTGGTATTCTCCACTGAATTATAAGGATGAAATTTTTACATTTCAATTCATTCTTATCTGCAGTCGATAAATCTATTCAGATTGGAACTCGATAAATCATAAAGTTAAGTAAATGATGCAGTACACGTCTTGCAGTATTATTTTTAGACCCTCAAAATTATATCATATCTTTTGTAAACAACCAAGAAAGCAAATGTTTATTTCAGTGAGTAAATTTTTTGCATCCATATTCATCCTTCTCCTTAAGGCAATAAATCAGTTTCTAGAAAATCTAGAGAAATTAAGCAGAGACTTTTCTCATTTAAGACAGAAATTGGTTTTATTTTTCTGTATACACTGAGAATATGAAAGGAAAGTTTTGTGAGGTCAGATTTATCAGTAGTATTTGACTATAGATGCGAATACAGACTGTAGAATTTTGAATTCCTTATTATATTAAGTAGATCGTTTTGTTTTCAGACTTTGATTGCTAAGATTGCTTCACTTAAAAAGAAAAGTTAATATTTTCAAATTAATAAAATCTCTTTAAATATCAGTATTAGCTATGTTGCCTTCACAAATGCTCAACTACCACTGTCCTATGATAGTTGCTATATTTAGTATTATTAATGGTAATAGAAGAAGAGGATTCATATCTTTCCCAAAGGTATTCCTGTTCACTTATGTTCTAATACCCTTGGGATCAACTGGTCTATCACAGAAAGAAATAGCAACCTACTGCAAGAAAAAAATCTCTCATCAATAATGTATTGAAAGATACATGATTGCCTAAGCATGTATCACGCATGGCACATAACTGACTAAAGTTGTTTCTTTATAAAAAAACATTTGGCATTCATTGTCTGATCAGCTAGTACTAGTCTCAGTTGAAATTTATAAAATTTAAAACTTTCTTAAAACAATTTTTAAGGAAAATAGATTTCAAGTCCAGTCGCTGTTATTCCTCTTTCCAGTATTCCTGGGGGTTTCCTTCCCAACCTTTTATTTGAAGTAGTGTTGAATGTCAACATTTTGATTATGTCATTATTTTATCTTTTAGTTATATGTGATATCCATTTTAGCTGTTTCTGCTATTGGAATTCCTCAAGTGATATGGTTTCTCTTGTTTGGTACAATTCTTTATTTGTGTTTAATGCATAGAATATATAAGCAAATCTAACAATTTTTATGGGATTGAGATTTATTTTTTAATCAATTTCACTCCAAGCAAGGCATTAAAGCCACTAAGACACAAGGGGTTACTGGGTGTGGAAGAATTACAAACAGAAACATAACTAAGGAACGAGAACAAAAATAGAGTAATCAGGATGACAGAAGATAGTAATTGACATTGCATCTAAATTTTTGCAGATTAAAGTTGGCTGGAAAGCATTGAGCTGGAAGGGACTTCCACAAGTGAAAAGCATGAGAAAAGAAACTGTTAGCATAGAATTTATGGCTACATCTAGCCAGTTCAAGTGTAAATTGATGAGATCTTGTTTCTAGTTTAGTACTGCACTTAAAGTCAAAAAGTTTAGATACCATAGTGAAGATATTATCTGGAAAATTGCCATGAAAATATTTATAGAAAAGACACAGGGAGGCAACATTATGGTGGTGGGAAAGTGATTGAAACTGAAACAACAGATCAGGACCAATAATATTGCTGATTCTTCTTTGGATTTTATCAAGGACCTCAAAGTAAATAATAGGGGCACCAAATCATATGTGGCAACAATATTCTAAGCATATAGATATGTATAACTGAAAAGAATTTTCTTGTTTAACAAAGTGAACCAACTTTCTTAGCAGCTGACCTAATAATGGAGTCAATATAAGCTTTCCACTTCATGTCAGCCGAAATGGAAATCACAGAAATGCTGAGAAATGAAACCACAGAAATGTCAAGAAAAGAAACCACAGAAATGTCTAGAAAAAAAAACACAGAAATATTTAGAAAGGAAACCATAGAAATATCAAGAAAAGAAACCACAGAAATGTCTAGAAAAGAAACCACAGAAATGTCTAGAAATGAAATCACAGAAATGTCTAGAAAAAACACAGAAATGTCTAGAAAAGAAAACACAGAAATGTCTAGAAAAGAAAACACAGAAATGTCTAGAAATGAAATTACAGAAATATCAAGAAAAGAAACCACAGAAATGTCTAGAAATGAAATTACAGAAATATCAAGAAAAGAAACCACAGAAATGTCTAGAAATGAAACTACAGAAATATCTAGAAATGAAACCACAGAAAAGTCTAGAAATTAGAGCATAGAAATGTCAATAAATAGAACTATAAAAATATAATAAAAAATACAGCCACAGAACTACACTCAAATTTTGGTTCTTTACTACAAGTACCATATATATATATGTGCAATGCTCATGCATACATTAGGTGTCAGTTTACTGTCAACTTACTTCAAAGGTCAAGTGTCATTGAATCAGCATTCCCTCATGGGTTAAATGAAGTAGAAATAACTAAAAACGATAACACCTAACATTATGGGAAGCGTAACGTCTATTGGCATAAAAAGAGCAACCAGTGAACTGAGTTCAGATTCTCACCTACACTTGCATAAATGCTTTTGGGAAATACATATCTTCTCTTGCAAGCTGTGGGTTAGCAGGGTAGACTGAGCTTTGTCACGTGAAAACTCTAAACACCAAATTATGGAGAAAGAAACAGGAAACAACCTCACAATATTTCATAGATAATAATAAAAAGAACCTTTTGATAACCATAATCATTGATTGATCAGTTATATCCTGAAGGGACATGACATTAAAAATTTCCTACAATGACAAAAAGTATACTATTTACATTATTCGGACTATTGTCTTTATCTTTGTTGCCATATTTATTACATTGTTTCGGCCGTTGTATGCTCCGGCCTTCTTCAGGTTGTTGGAATGTCGAACTGAACTCTTTATTCTGCTTACTGGGATAGACTGTTCTAGTTCTAAGTGCCATGTTTAATGGATGTCAGTTACCAGTTATCTCCTGTTAATTCCCCTCTCCAAGTTCTCCATTGCCTTAACCTGATATTGAACTCACACCCTTTGAGTCCTGTCACTGGATCTAACTAACGCCTTTATAAATATGGTGACAAAGATGAGGACAATAGCCTGAATAATGTAAACAGTGTACATAATACCTCATCTCAGAAATAAACAGAGATACTGACAAAAAGTATTTCCAACATTAAAACACTATCATATTGTTATAGCATACCTGTGGATGATAATGGGCATGTCCCCATTCCTATAAATACAGTGGTGTATACTGTATGTGGTCTTCCATTTAGAATCACTGTGGTCTTCCACTTGGGATTCACTTGGAATTTACTTTACTCCCTTTGAGCAGTTGATGACTTTCTACATGCCACTAGTGAAAGTTGTGTTATTCTTGTTCTAGATATTATCGTTCATTTCCAACTTTTGTTTGATTATTCTATTCAGTAACCTTCCCCCAGGTTACAACACTTATGAAAAGCAATGTTCTTGTATCATGTAGAAAGTTAAATCAATTCATCCCAAATAAGGTGATACTGTCTTTAAGATGCAAGGAGGCTAATGGAAGTGAAAGAGAATGAAAAGATATTAGGAGAAGGAACTGGAAAACCAATCCTAAACATGGAAGAAGAAATAAAACCTACTCCTTTTCAAAAAACTGAGAAGGAACTGTGAACTAGATGATACGTAAACGCATATACTCATATTGATAGAAAAATGTAAATAAAAATATATATAAGCAATGGGGACACAGAGCTCAACACAAAATAGCAACAGTCGGTTTCAGGTTTGAATGCAATATTCAGGCCATCACTGTCTGCACTACTTATATTTAAATAAGCTTTAGTTAGGATAATATGTACTTTTACCCCATACATAGAACATACCTTAAAACTATATTTTATCATATATTTTTTTTAATCAATTCACCCCAAGCAAGGCAATAATGCTACTAAGATGCTAGGGGCTACTGGAAGTGAAAGAGAATGTGAAGACTTTAGAAGGTATTGGAAGCTCAACTTTAAACAGGAAACAAGGGATAAATCTCTACTCCTGTTCAAAAGATCAGGGAGGAGTTTGTGAACTGGGTGATAGGCAGACCTATCTGCTTCTATTAAGCCTCTCTATTCTCATAAGTAACTGTTTTTATGCAAAAACACTGTCCATGACTACACAAAAATAGTTATATATAGAGTTTTTATTTTTACCTTTTGATTCAGTCAACTCAAATCTAACCATGACCTACAAGAAGTTTCTTATAATCAATAAGCATAAAGTATCATGGGTAAATGAGTATGCATCTATTATTTTTTGGTGAGGGTGGATAGTGGATTAAAGTATTGATTTAAACATATCTGTTCAATCCCTGTGTCTGGTAGGACTTACTGTCATATCATGTTGAACACCAGTTCTTATAAAATCTCTAAAGTTAAGCAACATTGAAATTGAATTAGTATCTCAATGGGTGACCACTTAGGAATACCAGGTGCTGTAAGTATGAATGTATGTGTAGTTTAATAGATAATAGCTAAGAATGAGAAACTGAAGAGCTGAGTTTGAATTCCAGTCAGGTTCATTACAATTATTTATGTGCAAATACTCTTGTGAGTGTTATGAATCCACTCTCTTCTATATCTGGGTTAAATAATAGTACTTGTATCTGAAAATGCAATAGTCATTTCCAAAAACAAAAAAATTATTCTAACAATACAAAAATATGTTTCAGCTTTAGATAACATACAAAAGGTTGATAAGCCATAAAAATAAATAATTCAATCAAACCCTGTGTTTGATTGTGCTGAAAAGTTACATTTTGTGAATCATTGGAAGAAAATGACAAGTGACACAATTAAATAAGATGAGTGAGTATTGTTATGAAATATTATCTAAGCATAGCAATGCCTTTGGGAAGGGCATAAAAACATCACCCCTCTTCCATGAATAGGTTAAATAGCAGGGCAGACTGGCTTATCTAGGCTTCGGTGGCAATCAGTCTATGAGAAGACTTGATCTGAATTGAAAACCAATCTGAAAAGAAAAACACATCCATTACTGCCACAGCTGCCCTACATGTGGTGTACCTATGATACTAATTAATTACAGGACTCATGATCCTTGTTGTTTGGTTTGCTATTAAAAAGAAATTAAAAAATAGCAAAATTTAGTTAGTAACAAAAAAAGAGTACTGAAGTATTATGTATATTGAATCTCCTACATGTCAGTCATGACAGTCTCCTCAAAGATGAAGAAGAGACTTGAAGCAACAGGAATGTGGTTCTACAGAAGGATCTTGAGAATAACAGGGATTGAACATGTGAGTAACAATAAAGTTTTAGAGAAAATGGAAACAAAATGGATAGTTATACATAGCATCTGAAAGACATAGTTGAAATTTCTAGGGCACATAATGAGGAAAGAGGGTTTAGAAAATTTAACATTCACAGGATATATATAATGTAAGAGTAACAGAGGAAAGGAGTGCATAATCTACTTAATAAGTTTGCACTAATGTTTAGCAGAATATGTATTAGAAGATCTAGCAAAAAGACAAACTAAACTAAGAACTACAAAGAATAAGAAATTGTGGAGAACCATGATCCCCCACATTCTGAAAAACATTGCACATAGATGAAGTAAAAAGATGTGTACTTATATATGGGCAATACTGTATTTTCATCCTTCAAACTGCATATTTTTGTCAATTGTTTGACCTTTGAAGGATGAACACTGAGCTATGAAATTTGCTTACATTAAAAAATGTTATACTTGTATCTATAAGGCAATTACTAACATGTTAACATTAGGAACTCAAAGGTTACATGCAAAAATGTCATTAAACAGTTGCAGGTATATAAAGTTCATTAATTAACACATTATCCTAGTAACTTAATGCACCACTTTCAGTGATTGAGTTATGTGTTTCATCATATCGGAAACACTTTTTAATAATATTTGTAATGAAAGTTTAATTAAAATCATTAAAAATTACCTTGTTAAAACAAAATTTAATCTCTGATTATGAAAAACAATGGTTGATGATAAACCTGTCTTCATTGGAATGAAAATTAATATGATGTAATTCATAGATGAAAATAAATATTGAATAAAATTTACATGATACAAAATTCTATTTTCTCAAAATATTTGGGCTCTGAGTGACTTAAATGGTTTTAAGGATCGAATTTTAAGAGGAAGACAAACTGCGAATATATGACTGAGTACAGAAAGGTTCTTGACCCAACACACTTAGCAAAATCTATCAAAAAGTCTTTAATCCCTTCTTTATTGTTCCAAGAACCTTTCAGCACACACCCATGAGAAAACTGATTTTTACCAATGTGTTCTATATTCTAATTGTTAAAGTTCACTTTCTGAAAAAATTTTGCTATCCAAATAAAATAATTCAAAAAGAAATCACTGAGATTTCCAAGAAATCAATCAGAATTTCAGAGTTTTATGAAAAACGAAAAATGACACAAGAAAATGAATACATTTTTTTTTGGTTTAATTGAGCAAAATTGTCAGAATGAAAAATATGGAAATGAAATTCTAATCTATCATTCAAAGCAGTCATCTAATTTTCCATTCTGTCTGCAAATCTGTACTTAGCCAGGATTTCATTTAATGTGAATAATTGATTTATGATTGTTTATGTCAGTCATTTTCTTATAATAAACACACATACACACCATATTAGCAATATTTTTATATTAATATTTAACTTATATAAAATAAATAATTATATGCATCAAGGCAATACAGAGTTAAGTCAAATTAAAATATATTTAAATAGAAAAAGAGAGCTGTAGAAACAGAAGTATACTAATAAATAAATTGTAGGTATATCCATATATATATATAGATATATTGAAATTATAAAGATGTGTTTAGGATGGGCTCTTTTAGATAGTAATATTATACAAAGGATGTAAATAGTGGAACAATTTAGATTTATTGAGATGCTATTAACCTTTAGTAGGTATTACTTTCCCATGTAAATTTATATATTTTCAAAGCCCCTCAACTGTAGTAGCTACATTGTTAATTGCAGTCTAGGTCATTTATTGTTAGCATAGCAGGAGATGACAACACAACAATGAAATTTAAGCATAATATCCATTGGTGATCATAATCACTTCCAATTTTATTCTTTTATATGCTATATCCCTTCACAATATGGGCAGTCATGGCTCACCACAACTTCATATCCTTTGTTGCTCTTAGTAAGGTTTACTTCTCACTGTCATTCATAGTCCATATTTTTTCATCCTTCTGTTGCAAATTACTCACTGTTTTCCTTGTTCACATATACCCATAGTATACTCAACATCCTTCTGTAGAATTTCACCTGTGTTTCCCACTTTTATATATACATATATATATATATATATATATATATATATACACACATACACACACACACATATATACATGCACATATATATATATATATATATATATATACATACACACACACACATATATATATGCACATATATATATATA
The DNA here is from genome assembly GCA_963932145.1 of Acanthosepion lycidas. NCBI lineage: Eukaryota > Metazoa > Mollusca > Cephalopoda > Sepiida > Sepiidae > Acanthosepion > Acanthosepion lycidas. The sequence goes on along the minus strand of OZ010571.1, from coordinate 32,495,861 downwards.
TATATATATATATATATATATATATTAGTATTTAAAAATTGTATTTCATGTTAAGAGTTATATCAAGTGTAACAGCAAAATTCTCCAAATCATGTAACAGCATGGGATAATTGTCCATCCCACAAAATGTTTAATACCTAAAACCCACTAAGCTAATTAAGTTTTTTTTACATGTTTTCAGATAAGGCGTTTAGCTGTCTTGACACCATTTATTGTAAGAGTCACTGAAAAACCCTTTGAGGTATTCAGCTAGAAAGAGAACAGGTTAAAATCATTTTATGTCAGCCCACTATGTTTTCCCAACTGAGCAATGTTGAGAGGAAAAAGATCATTCAGGCCTTCAGTAATGGTACCAACATTCATACTCTGGCTTCCATCTTCAAAGTTCATTCAAGAACCATCCTTTTTGAATAAGTTTAAAAAAAAAGGAGCAGTAGAAAGGAAAAAAGGACAACAGCAAGAGGGATAATCATTTCAACTTAGATGTAAACACATTCTTCTTGTTCAAAGAAGAGTCCAATAGTGTTATAAAACCTCAGAGAATTCCAGTAATCTATCTTTAATCATTTCTAAGATACAACAGTTCAAAGTTTGCTGTATAAACCTGATACATATATTTGCATTATATTCTGAAAAGGCTAATTTTATCATGGAGATGCATAGATGTATATTTCTAAACATCCATATCAAGATTACAAATATATTTATACAACTAGACAATATATAGATGTAAAAATACATTTATAGTTGACTACTCTGCTATAAAGTATATGTTCTGAATTCCATTAATTTTCCTCCACCAGTAAACTTCATCTTACATCTCTGTCAGTTAACATATTGGGATTCTTCTGAATATTTCAAACAGATGTTTATATAAAATTTCCTAGATATACATAAAGTATAATAAAAAATGATTGTATTATGAATGGTAACAAATATTTTTTTTCAAAACCACTAATTTCTGTTCATCTGAATACAAGGTCTAATGACTAAATTGTTAAAGAACATTCAAGGAAATTTCTTTTGCTTATTTTTCCATTTTATTGTCAGCACAATTCTAAACACAATGATAGCAATATCGATGAAATTATTATCTTTTAAATGTAAGCAAAGTAGTTCCTCTGTTTAGTTATTAAAATTTCTTATTAATGGAAGACAAGTTTATATTTGAAAATAGTTGAATCCAAATATTACTAAAGTAATACATGGTCATCTCTAGTATTTTGATGTCATACACTCAAGTTCCCTTTTATCATATAATTTTCATCATATTGTTCATCAGTAAAAGAAATAAAAATAAGATTAAGAAAAACTGAGTGGATATGTTTTATGTTAGAAATATCTCCAAAAAAGCAATGGGGATTTGTGAGTTTTCTTGCAATTCAGTACTCATACACTTTGATGGGTTTCTTTGAAACTTGATATCTGCACATTATATAATACATACATTGAAAATTTCCTTATACATTTGATCTAGTACTTTTACTATATGTCTAGAAATTATGGACAAAATCCAAAGAAGAATCTGCAGCGTTATCAGTCTCAACCTGGAATCTTGACTTTAGTCACTTTCCCACTGCTGTAATGCAACTTTCTCATGCTTTTTTCTATAAATATTTTCATGAGAATTGTTCTGACAAGCTTTCCTCTTTTGGACCTTAATTTCCCAAATTTAAGCACAGTACAAGTTTAGCAGCAAGCTTACATCATTTTATTATTAAAACTGCTGGATATAACCATAACTTCTATGCTCATAGTTTTTTTCTCTCACACTTCTTACTTGTGGAACTCTTTCCTGGCTTTCTTGTTTTCTGGTCAATCTTCAAAATTTAAATACAAAGTTAGTCATCATGTTCTCTATCTCTGAATCCTGATATTTTATTGTCCTCCCTGTTTATTTCACTCTCAGTAACCCCTTGTATCTTAATGATTTTCATTGCCTTGCTTGGGTTGAATCAATGAAAAAAAATTATTTCAATAGAAATTTTCATCATTTACATATATATTGTAAAACTGCAGTGGCAGAAATTTTAATTTTGATTGTCAAGGGGTAAAGCTTTGGCACCGAATTAATGAATTTTAAAGGAAATGAGATATATAGTTCTATTAAAATGTAATTTTAAACTTGTTATCTATAAATATGTACATTTATAGTAATAAATTTTTGGTAAGCTTTGTTTTATTTTATTTCTGTTGATTTTATTGCAACTTTCAGTTTATTGTTTTAGCACTATTAAAAAAGCAGCATGAATCAGAAAAAAATCTCAGATACCTGGTGAGATTTGAACTTATATTACTTATCCTTGGGAGACTGTAAAGGTCAAAGATTAAATGAATCTAGATTTCTGATAAAAAGTAAAAAAAAACCCAGAAAAACTTGCTAAAACTTAACAATAATTGACAAGGCTTCATCAAAACAATGCACAGATTCTTTAACTATGTACTTAATGAAGTTTTATATATATATATATATATATATATATATATATATATATTAATCACTTTACCCCAAGCAAAGCACTAAAGCCTCTAAGACACACAGATGGGAAAAAGAAGAAACATTATTAAGGAGTAATAACAATAGAAGAATAGTAAAGAAAACTGTAAATAAGGATTGACATTGCATTTAAATTTTTGAAGATCAAAGTTGGCTGGAAAGCATGGAACTAGTTGATTAATTCCACATGCAAGAAATGTCAGAAAAGGAACTGTTAGCATATAACTTATGGTTACACCACACCAATTCAACTGATGAGACCTTTCTGTCAATTTAGTACTTCACTTAAATTCACAAAGTCTATGTACCATAGTAGAGAGTTTATCCGAACAATTATCATAAAAATATTTATAGAAAAGGCAAAGGAAATCTACATTACAGTGGTGGGAATGTGATTGAAAGGTCTTATATCCTGGGCATATTGTTAGTACTGAGTAAGGCAAATACTCATTATTACTTGAAGGTTTTGGAATAAGTATACATTAAGATGTATATTGTGGTGTAGTGGATATCAGCTCAGAAAGAGAAATCAAAGGGCCAAGTTTGAATTCCAGTTGGTTTTGTTACATTCACTTATGCAGAAATACCCACGAGAGAGATATGAATCCATTTCTTCTTTCCCAGCAGAATAGACTGGGTCCTATAGTCTTGGTTGGCGACCAGTCTACTACAGAAAGAAATGGCAACCTACTGCAGGAAAATATTCTGCCTAGTCATGAATCTAGAGCGATCACCCAAACGTGTATCATGTATGCCACTTGAATGACTAATAGATAAATAGATAAAGTCCTACCAACCATCCCTCTGTAAACAGAGGGAGTGGTCGGTGGACTTACAGGTAATTAGCCTTTAATGTTATATTTTTGTTTTTATATAAGATTAGTTGGGTGTTGTATATTTTTAGTCACAGTGCACTTTTTTGTCCTCAATTTTTGCTCTTATGAAGAAGGACCGATAAACTGGTTCAGCTGTTTTTAATCATTATATTTTGGTATTACCAAATCAGAAAAATACATAATTTTTTTTTTTATTCCTTAGTTATGAATCTTTTTTAATGTCTGTTTTTATTGCTTTAATAAAATTTTGTCTACCTGTGAAAATAATTCACAAGTAGTAAAGAAAAAGAAATATGTGGAGAGCCATGACTGCCTGTATCTTGAAGGGACAAAACATTAAAAATAGATGCTTATTATCGTTCCAGATTATCTATCTTTTTAAAGAAAACTTAAATAATATTGTGGCTCAGTGTCATATAAACTTCTTAGAATAAAAGAAAATGGTTTTGTTTAACAATCAATACCAAATATTTGTCTTATTGATATATATTTTGTGGGGAAACAGGAGGATTTCTGTTGGGGTATACAATAAGATGTGCATTGTGGAGTAATGGATATTGGTTCGGAGTGAGAGAGCTGGGTTCAAATTCCAGTTGAGTTTGTTGGATTCACTTCCACATAAATACTCTTGCTATGGGTTGAATAGCAGGACAGGCTGGGTTCTTTAACCTTGGTTGGCAACCAGTCTACTACAGAAAGAAATGACAAACTACTGCAGGAAAAAAATCTGCCTCGTCAGTCATGTATCGAAAAATACATCATCACCCAAGCATGTATCATATATAGCACTTAACTGACTGACTGATACAATAGGAAACCACTCCACAGTCTTTCACATGAAAGTATGACAGTTCACAGATAATAAAGAAAAATTAATCTGTGGAGAGCCATGATCACCTGTATCCTGAAGGAACATGGTATTAAAAGAAATGTATTTATCTTCTTTCCAGCTTATCTCTCTTTTTAAAGAAAACTTAAATAATATTGTGTCATATAAATTTCTTACAATAAAAAAATTTGTGTTTCAAATCAATATCAGGTATACACACATATAAACATATATATATATATATATATGTATGGGGAAACAGGAGGATTTCTGTTGAGGTATACAGGACTAGCAAGTCATGATTGATTTCAGTTATTTGAAGAAATCAAACCAGAGTTATTCAGTTTATTCTTTCCAGATGATCATTGAGAAAAGCCAGAAATGGAAAGAAATAATCCATATTATTCTTCTAGTGACTAACTTAGTTCATTTCTATTTATGTTTTCATGGTATACTAATTTACAACATCCTACAAAGGATACTACAGTAGGCATTCAAAACACTATATTCAAATGATGATAAACTACAATGATTCAGTTCTTAATATTTGTTTACTAAATATAGAACTTTAGGAACTTGAAAAAATTCTATGAAAAATATGAATATTAATAAAAACATTTAAATTAGTATGATTTCCGGTTTTCCTTTTCCAATGAATTGAGTAAAATTATATAAATAATATTTTTTTAAGTGGTATTTAATTTGAGAATTTAATAGAAGTTAAATATATATAGTATAGTGTCTACCAGCATGGAAAATGCAACTGGTCAGCTGTTAAATTTCAACCTGGTCTGTTGTGCTTACTTTTGCACTAATACCCTTGGGAAAGTCATGAATACATCTCTTATTCCCCATCCTATGGGTTAAATAGAAGGACATATTGGGTTATTTAGCCTTGGTCGGAAGCTGGTCTAGAAGAACTATACTGAATTCAAAAGCACAGAATAGTCACAGGAAATTACTTCACTATTTTTTCAAGAAGTCATCTCTATTCAAAAATAATAAAGAAAAGGAATCTTTAGATTGTCATAATTACTTATATCCTTTAGGAGCATAGCGTTATAAAATTGCAAGGATCTGTTATATAATTTGGACAGCTTGATCATTTACTTTCTCTGCACAGTTAAGCTGTGATTGTTATGACCATTTTTCAAAATTTATTACACCAAATACAAGGCCTAAGGGCAATGCAAAGTAGAGGGCTAACAAGTGAGATTGCTGTAAGAGAGGGGGAAAAGGAAGTAAGGTGTATATTATGAAGACATGTAGGAGTGATATCGGTTAACTTTGGACTTCAAGGGAAGTTAAAGGTCAATCATTTTCTATCTTCCTTATCCTCATTTTGTTGGCAACAACCTAATACATTGAGTTGTTTGTATTGAGTGAACTTTAGAGTGGTATTTGAGTCCTGTATTAGGTGACATTTTTGTATATATATAAAATTCCCAATAGGAATTAAGTGTTAAATGATTTTGGACAAGCATTATGACAATTTGGAAAAATGTCCTTTTATAGTATAGCATGGAAATATCCACAAGGGAAAAGGAAAAAAAGGAATGAAATGATTAATAATGACACCTGTGAAATAATAAAGGGATTATTTCGTAGAAAAAATATTCAATAGAAATAAGAAATAAAGTATATTTTCTTTTTACAAAATAAAGTTATCAGATTTTTTATATAGCAATTTTTGATTCTTTCATTTCTTTTCCTCTTTCAATGCTGAGATGAATTACTTTTCATCTTTTGCAATAAAAAAAAAAACAAACCTATACAATTGGATTATTGTTATTAGAATGCGCAAAAATGTGAAGCCCACACTATTGTTATTATTAAACTGCAAATTGGTCTAGAAATTTGTTTTGAAGAGCATTTTAACAGTATTGCCCTAAGAAACATCTCATTACTATGTGTTATTTTTGCTGTGTTAACAAACCTCCACAAAAAGTAATCAAGACATCATAATATAGACAGTTGATGTTCTTAGCATATAGTTAAAAGGAATAAATGACTGAAGCAGAAGTGAAAAAATGGTATTTTTGGTTCAAATTTTAAAACTGACACAGATTCTAATTCTTGAACATTCCACAGTGAATTCATATTTATTTGTGTTCAAGTCTATGAACAGCATGAAGATTTTAAACAAATTAACTCTTTTAATTTTCTGTTAAATATCCTCCCTTCTATATGTCTGTGTGTTGATTCCAACATCCCCATTTCCAAACTTAAAGACAAATTCTACAAATGCATGACAGGATTTCTTCTTATTCAATAAAACTGACCACTTCTTGCTCTCATCTGCCATATTTTTTCTTTCTTATTTTGAAGTCAAAATGCTACAGTCATTTTACTGTATCCCTTCTGCATGTGGGCACTGTTCTGACTTTGTGATTCTTTTGCATTATTACTATTGCTTTGTCTAGTATTTTCTTGCATATATTCTTTGTATTATCTTAGTATTATTTTGCTTTGTTCTTTCTTTCTTTTCTTAATATTTATTAAGAATTTTGTCAATTCTATTTATTGGTCATTTAGCCAATTATATCTAACTATGATCAATTACTCTACACACTGAATAATGGTTTATTTTGTCAAAAGTAAACAAATCCTTAAATGATCATGTTGTGATTCTACCAATGTATGTTAAGAAAACCATAGATGGGGCATCTAAGTAATGAGGAAGATTTAAGAAGAAAGTGATTTAGGGGACCCATAATGAGAAAAGGAGGCTTGGAGAAATTAATATTCACAGGAGACATCAAAGGCAAGTGAAACAGAGGAAAGCAGAAAGTAACCTATAAGACAAATTTGAGCAAATAAGAGGAGGAAAAAGTACTACAAAAAAAAGAATTGTTGTAAAGAAAAAAATACTACTCAGAGCAACAAAAAAAGGAAGTTGTGGAGAACTATAACTACCCACATCCTGAAAATACTTGGCATAGAGAAATAGGGATATTCCAACTTCAGAAAATCTTTGTATATAGATAATCTACCATAAATACCTATTCTCTTTTTTATATCAATGCGCAATGTTTTTGGTGAATTTTATAGAAAATGGTTGGATGAATAATTTAAAGGAGGAAAACATTGAGAGGGTCAAATAAAGAAAAAAAAAAAGGAATAAGAAAACATTTTTAGAAAAGCATGAGTGTATGCTGAAACATATCCAGCCACAATGGAAAGAAATGACCTTTGAGAACTTAGGTAAACACTAAAACACCTGCAGAAGTGGCATTCTGCATCAAAGAGTTTAAACTTGGATAAGACAGAAGCTGCAGATGTCTTTCAAGTGTATATACACTAAAAACAAATACTTGATTTCCTCGAAAACAAAGAAATTTCAATTTTTAACATTAATAATTTTATTCTTTGAGGGCTTACAGTTTCAAACAGCATTACTAAAAACAAATGAAATTTTACTAAATTCAGTTTGTATAATGTAAACATTCAGTACTGAATTTAGTAATGTTTGTATTATAGAACACTTTTCTTCTGATACAATATAAATACACAAATTTAACTTTCATAAGATTAACAAATTTGAACATTTAGTAAAATCTTGATCAGTCTTTAAGTTATATCATTATAAAAATGTTTCAATTTTTGTATGATTGTTTTGTGTTTTTACAATGACAAAGTGAAAACAGCACAATTTCTGATTACATGGTACTCATAAAATATTCTAAATTTAAAGCAGCACAATTTCTGATAAATTTTCAGTATGAAATTCCCTGAAGGTTACTCAGATCAAAACTCACCTGATCAAGGCCAAAGGTTACACTGTCTGAAATGCTGTGCTAACAAAAACATATGAGAACAATAGTCTGCATGCAATGTAAAACAATAATGATAGCTCCTCATCCTAGAAATTCAGACAGAAAAGATGCAAAGAAGATAAAATATTGGGTTTACTAAGCATCTTTTAACATAATTATTACAGCTTTCTCTCTCTGGTTCACAAGAGCATAATTGGTCAGTTTATATCATTATTTCCTGTGACACTTGAGTAACATGACTGTGATCTTTAGTGTCACTGATAGACAAGCATAACAAATGTAGACAACAGACTGGCAGATGTAAGATGATCTATGCCATTTTTGTTTTGACCTGAGGTCTGGATCTGAAGTGATATTTGAAGTTTCTGGATCCTTGGGTCATTTGCTAAAATAATGGTATCTAGATTGAAAAAGAATTTTTTGACATTGTTTTTGCTTTACATATATTTAATTTTTTAAGTCTCACATCTGAATTAAGTTGTTCCTGTACAGTGTTCAGTTTACTTTATTCTTCCATCTTTACTTACAGATTAAATTGTCACATAGTCATGTATACTTCTTCTCTTTAATGTTTTATCATTTAAAGACAAATACAATTCACTAGTAATGCATTAATTTTTTGTATGCTAATGTAAAGCAGAAGATGTAGGAGATAATTATTGGTTGTTATATGTAGATTTGTACAAGGAAACTTAATTTTGGGATTCCACTCAGGAATCTAAACTCTGCTAACCTTCACTCTCCCCTCACTTCTTGGCCTTCTTGATTTTTATAGCAGACTTGGCAAAGTCCATATTACTGATGATTCCTAAATAGCAACTGTGGACACTTGGTGATCTCAACACACATTTGTTTGCTAGGTTTCAATATGACAAAATCACACTCACCACTCTTAATAAATTTGGATGCATCCTCAATCTGCTTTTATGGTTTGTAAGGTTGAGTATGGTTCCATTTCACCTAATACAAGTCCCAAGAGCTACTCAATGTAGAAGGTTACTTTTAAAGTGGAAATGGATAAGGTGTGTGATATGAATGAAAGAGGAAGTGATAGGAAGCAAAAATTATGAAGAATGATTGACTCATGACTTGAAGAAGTTAAGACTATATTGTTTAGGAAAAAACTTAGAGGAGAGTCAAATTGATAGTTGTACATGCTATCTAATATTTGTTTTATAAACTTGGAAGAAAAATCTCTGCTTTTAAATCTAATGCAAATGGAACTTAAAAAGGAACACAAATCAATATTGGAATACTGTATTGTATTGATTTTAAAATTTTAATGATGTTTAATTTAAATAGTTAACATTAGTCACATGTGCAATAAATTTTTAGCGTATCCTTACTAAATATTTTCACTAAATAAAATCATATTCAACAATGTGTACTTTGCTTCTAAGAAACACACACCACATAAGTAAATGTACACCAGTTGTTTATATATAAGTAAATAATTAATATGGAACATTTTGTTAGTATTTAGCCAAACATGTAAAATTATATATATATATATATATATATATATATATGCACATACCTAAATACAACTCTCTCTCTCTCTCTATATATATATATATATATATATGTATGTATAAAATATTATATTCAGTATTTACATTATGCGGACTATTGTCCTCATTTTTGTCGCCATATTTATCACAACGTTTCGGCCGTTGTACGCTCTGGCCTTCTTCAGGTGGTTGGAATTTCGAACTGAACCCTTTATTTCAATCACTGGGGTAGACTGTTCTAGTTCCATGTGCCATGTTTGATGGATGTCAGTTATCAGTTATCTCCTGCTAATTTTCCCTCTGAAAGTTCTCCACTGCCTTAACCGGGTATTGAACTCACACTCTTTGGGTCTGTCACTGGATCTAACCAACGCCTTTATCCACTGTGCCATGTGCCCTTGAGGACACATGGCACAGTGGATAAACATGGCACGTGGAACTAGAACAGTCTACCCAAGTGATCGAAATAAAGGGTTCAGTTCGAAATTCCAACCACCTGAAGAAAGCTGGAGCATACAACGGCCGAAACGTAATAAATATGGCGACAAAGATGAGGACAATAGTCCGCATAATGTAAATACTGTACATAATACCTCATCTCAGAAATATAGACAAATATTATATTGTTGCAATGAAATTATAGTTAATCTCAAAATGTAATAAAAGTTTAAAATACAAGGTATATTTATTGCAATAATATAGATATTTTTTTATTTTCTCATATCTCTTACTCTCTGTAGCCCAAAATATAATTCATCTTAACTGGATGATAAAACTGACCTTTCTGGAAAAATTCTAAATTAATTATTATGATTTGTTTTTATTTCTGTAATATTGCACATAAAAATATACTGTCATTGTTTTCGATAAATTCCAGATCAAAAAAAAATTTTGTCCTAAATTACTTTAATTAAATTAATAGTATAATCTGGTAAGAAGATTGATATTTAAATATTGTTTGGCCAAAAAGTTAATTCAGTTATTAAATAGAAAATTTACTTAAACTGAACAAACTTTTTTGGCTAACACAGCATGCCTGTTTAAACAGCATTAACCTTGAACTCCTTGATAAAATCTAAAGAAGAATCGGCAATCTTATTGATCCTGATCTGGTGGCTTGGTTTCAGCCACTTTCCCATCGCCATAACATTTCCTCTCTGTCTCTGTTGTTTTTCTATAAATATTTTCATAGTAATTGTTCAGATGATCTCTTTGCCATGGTACCTACACATTTTAAATTTAAGTGCATTTTAGATTGGCATTGAAATGCAACTGTAAGTTCTATGCTATCATTTTCTTTTTTTGCACTTCTTACTTGTGGAACACATTTCCAGCTCGATGCTTTCCAGCCAGCTTTAATCTGCAAAAATTTAAAAGGAATGTCAATCATTATCTACTGTCCTCTTGATTACTTTTCCTCTTTTTGTGCATGATTAATGTTTCTATTCCTATTCTCCCACACCTGGTAACACTTTGTGTCTTAAAGGCATTACTGACTTGCATGGAGTGATACCAATTAATATATATATATATATATATATATATATATATATATATGAGATTGCAGGAAAGTTTTCTGGCTAATATCCATTGAAAACTTGCAATATCTTGATATTTTGAAATTGCAGTGGTATTTAATTTCCTCAAGTTTCTGTATAAAATTATGTAAAAAATAAAGTTTATCGCTTAAAATATGTTCAGAAGGGTTTGTACATTTTCTGTGAACTTATAAAAAGAGACATTATATTTTGAACTTTGTGAAATATCCAAAATAAGAAGGTCATGTATTGCTTTCAGTACAATTCTGTATGTTTTCTTTTTTTATTTTATCAGTTAAAAGCTCTAAGCAGTTTTGTGCATTTTGTTGAGTGTATGTAAAATTACAGTCACATGAGATTTTAAACAAATTATGTATAATTATGATGAAATACATTTTGTAATAATGCCATCTACTAAAACTAAAATCTTATTGGAAGTTTGAAGATTTAATACACAAGTCATTTTATGCAAAGTCAGATGATATAGAAGACACAAGGCAAGCACTTACAGTTAAGATTCATCTGATGTTTAAGTATGAAAATTCTTCAAAATATGATCAGCTATTTTTGAGCACTTTGCAGAAGAGAGAAGGACCCCGAAATAGAGATTGTTCTAAAAGTCAGTAGCCTAAAGGTAAAAAAAAAAAATTCACAGAACAAATTTCTTTCCTTGGCAAAGAAAGTCAGTCATTGATAGGAATCAAACAGACTGAACTTTGAACATTGTACAAAGAAAATTCCACTGAAAAATTTAGTGGATAATGATATCGCAGATTGTAGATATAATGAAGCATCCATGTGTGTGTGTGTCCCTCTCTCTCTCTTTTTATATATATATATATATATATATATATATATATATATATATATATATATATTAAAGAGAAAAGAGAAGCCACAAATGATCTTGGTTATAATGTGTATTATTTATTTATTTAATTTTTTTAAATTCATATTATACTTTATTTTCCATAATTTTTGCTACATGGGTTACAAGTATTGTGACCATCATCAGGCAAAGAATGGTTATTTCCACATAGTATTTAAAGGAATTTTTTTTTCTTTAGGTTTTCCTATGCTTAACCATTGTCTTGTATGTATGGTAGTAATCCAAATTTTTCTTGTATTGGTGGAGAAAATGTTCCTTTGCTTAAAGGGAATTAAAGTAATTAAAATTGGTCAAAGAAACGTGGAAAGCAAAAAGTCTTTGTTCTTATTTTTTAATGACCTCTGTATCTTTTTAAACCTATCTCCATTTTTTTATATTGGGTATGTGCTTTTGTTAGCATGTATATTTTTACTGATATGTTTTATCCATTAGGATTTCATCGGATTGAGATTTGTTGATGTTGCCACAACTACACATGCACATGAGAAAAGAGACACAGGTAGTTTCAAAATTTTTTGAAAGAATATTTTTTCATTCTATCCCAATCTATCTGTATTCTTTTTTTAATCTTTTTCTCTGCCCTGATTATCCCATATTGTGTCAACAGAAAATCTACCAAGAATGGTAATATATTGTGGGAACCTATATAGGAATTTATGATGGCAGAAACTAGTAATCAAAGCACTTTCCAAACATTTTTGTGTATGAGTACACATATTCCTTCTCCATACATATATACTGTTTTATTACAAGAAAACAGTATGTATACATACACACTTTTGTATGGTGTGTAGAGTTTGTGTGTGGTTCATCTAGTGTGTTTATATTTTGCCAGTATGTCTGTATATATCTGTTCTTTATAGAAATTTCCATGGTGTGTGTGCTTATGAGTGTGGTTTGACGAGTGTATTTGGCCACTATATGTGTCTAGCATGTGCTTATGTTTGTGGAGTTATGATTTGCTCAGTGCTGGTTTAAATTTATATATGAAGTTTTTTCTTGTATTTGTAGGTAAGAATAATTATTTGATATATTGGCATAATTTTAAATTTACCTTTGTTGCATTAATGGATGTGTTGTGACACAAAGAGTATCCTGTTGTCTGGTAAAGTTGCTTTTATGAAGAGAGACTCTGTTGTTTGACACTTTACTTCTATAATTGTGTTGTATGTGACACTTTAGTCCCACTAATGACCTGCATACAAATCCACATATTGTGCAACAGCGAGGATTTTGGAACATAGCAATAGAAATATTTGCTGATGCTTTTCACCAATGTCTTTCATCTCTTAGCTGGTCAATATGAATGATTTCAAAATTTCTGATACCACTCTGGCACAAATATCTCCAGGGCAGCTTGCTCAAAGTTAGTATTAGGTACATTGACAGCTGAGAGGTTTATCTTTATACCTGAGCCACAGCCATCAAACAGACATTTGTCTGCTATCAAGCTGGCTATACATGAGGACTTTAGGTATTCTGTAGTCACTCATCTTTGCAAAATGACTAGCCCTGCAGTTGTTACTGCATCAGCAAAGTCTCATTTCTAACAATGTTGCATTTTGTAAGAAGATCAGCATTGGACACCATATCTTCTCTTCATATATATATATATATATATATATATATATATATATATATATATATACACACACACACACACACACACAAGGCTGCAGTTCTTCTTTTATGCATGTTTTGCAGAATATCAGAGACAAGGAATATTTCATGAGTTGTTTTATTCAGTTTTTCTAGTGTACATACAATTTTTTGAAGGCTAAATGTGTAGAGGAATTATTTTTTTTATTTATTTACTGTTTGTTCATTAAATACATGGACCAAGACCCACCCAAGGTAGAATTACTAACTGAGATTGTTGTCAGGGGTTGGGAAGGAGTAAGTGCATAATATAAAAACCTACGGGATAGATATCAAATGACTGTGGACTTAAAAAGACCAATATTATAGCTGTCAGGGAAGCATCCTCTCGGGAGTTTGTTCTACTAACAGTTTTTGGGAAGAAACTGAATAGAACTTGATTGTTATCAAAAGTACACAAAGGGAATAGAGATGATTTGCCATTGTAAACATGGCATGGTGTATCCTAGTTTTGAAGGTCTGACCTGGTGGAGGTAAGGAATGCAATTCATCTAAACCCCTGCCATAGTAATTGGGTAGAGTAGAGGGAGACTAACAATATTTTAACTGACAAAGATGTGTAAGCACTTTTGAACTCTGCCCAGCTTGGACAGTGAGGATTGAACAGTACCAACCCAGGCAATAACATATTTATTTAAAGGTATTTTGGAAAATGGATATATGATGACATGCTGTAAATTCTTGTTAGATCAGTCTGAAAACTTTTCAACATTTCCTTCAAAGTTATACCTGTCCACTGATCTATTTAATTTTAATGACTGAAAATACTCTATTTAAGGTCTAAACCATTGAGTGAATAGTGATAAATAGTAATTCAGCTTATCATTACTAAGAGTAAAAGATTTGATAACAAATAATTTGATCAACTTATACAATAAATAACTTAGAAATAATTATTCCTGGTTTCTGTCTTTCATTTAAGTTATTTTTAAAGTGAATGTGTTTGTGGATTATTTTAAAAGTAGATGAGTTTGTGGAATTAAAATGGATAAAAGGCAGACATCTTGATTTGCATACACTTATCTTCTGGCTGTAACATTTTTTGGCTAAGATTCAACAAGAGGAATAATAATTTAATACATCTTCTAATTTTCTTATCAAAAATATTCAATCTACAAATTTTCACATCAATCATTCTTTTTCTGAGGCTGTATATCACAGATATATACCTTTTTGCAATGAAGAATTTATGTTTTTAAATTTATTTTTGCAAAGTTTAAATGCTAGTATTTGATGAGCCATCAGTCATAACATTTGCAAGACATAAATGTGTTTATATTTGATTAGTCTTGTCTTTTGTGGTTTAATTTTATCATTTGAAATCTGTAGAAATGTAGCTGTATATTTATTGAATTCTAATAAAATGTTAAAAAGTATTTGCCAAAGAACTTCTCAAACTTAAGATTAATCTATTTCTATGTTTTTTATGAGGCTAAGAATTATTTTAGTATTTTAATATAATTTTGTATACAATATTATTTAATTGGATCATGCCCGAAATTTTACATCAAATGTATATTTCCATATTAAGAACAACTGGCAAAAAATTAATCTCTCTTGTAAAGAGTGAACCTTTAAGACTCTGTATTTGTTACATTTATTAGAATATTTTTACCACTAAAAGAATAAAATATGGCTGTCCCTCACTTATAGTAGCCTAGTTCTCAATTTCTGTTGAGGCTGTTTTTCTTATTGCTGTAAAAAGATAAGACAATCACAAAAGACAAATAGACAGTTTATTTTTTTAATCAGAATCACACCATGCAAGGCAGTGAAGCCACTAAGACACAAAGGGTTACAGAGTGGGAAAGAATTAAGAACAGAAACATTAATAATGAGTGGGAAGAGTAATCTGGAGGACAGTAGATTGTGATTGACAGTGCATTTAAATTTTTGCAGATTAAAGCTGTGCTGGAAAGTGAAAAGTGTGAGAAAAGAAACTATTAGCATAAAATTTACAGTTATATCTAGCCAGCTCAACAGTAAATTCATGAGATCTCAATGTACTATGCTTAAATTCAAATAGTCTAGACACCATAGTGAAAGTATTCATGAAAAAGGCAACCTTACATTGGTGGGAAAATTACTGATGCTGAGCTGCCAGATCAGGATCAGTAATATTGCTTTTTCTTCCTTGGTAAATAGTATGAGCACTGGACTATATATGGCAGCAATATTCTAAGCATGGGCGAATGGTAGACATAGATACCAGGAACAAAGAATATGTATAATTTCACTTTCATATATTTAGGTTTTATTAAAGTTCTAATCATTGATTTTTTAAAATAAATTGCCAAGAAGAAAATGTTGTTAAAATAATTGCATTGTCAAGGGATACACTGTTTTTGTGGGCACAAATGTTAAAGATTGCCAAAAATTTTATAATGGAATTTTAAAATAGATGAATCATTGCATAAGTCATAAATAACTAAAGAAAAATACTTTCATGAATGAATAACGATGATATGAAAAAAAAAAAAACAATGTGGTAATCATATTATTTCAACCAGTGTTAGCTAAATTTTCATCAGGTGCTTTTAATTCACATCAAAATACCATTTGAAGTACAAATTATACAAGCAACAAAAATTAAAATGTTGATATCTTGAATTGTTTAATATTAACTCACAACCAAATTCATTGGTGAAATGGGAAAAAGATTCCTTATACAATCTGAATCATCTCAGTTTAATCAAATTCATTCATAATCTTTTATGAAAAGTCACAGAAAACATTACAGATATATTTACTAATTTCTGGGGCTGTCATATCTGATAAATTATATTTCTTAGAAGAAACAATAAGAAAAATCATTATTATCTTCCTTAACAAGGAAAGATAATTATTAACATTATTTAATGAAAGTTGGATAAATATAAGTAAACACATTTACCAGTACTTTCAATAAGTAAAACATTTTACCTGCAATATTATTCGAATATTTAATTGAGTTTACAGTTGCATTGATTATATTTTCTGTATGAATAATCTAATATTTTTATCTATACAATTAACTATATTAAAGGCAAATAAAGAATTTTTGCTTTTAAATTATCAAAGGTTGTATATGAATTATGTTTGTGCATTAGTAGAGAATAATTTCTTCTGTTACTATAACATTGGAATATCTGATTAGTAAGTAGATTCAACTGAATGAAGAATAAATATATAAAGTCATATTGTGTTTTATTGAATATATTTAAACTTCCATTTTTTTTTTCTTGAAGAGACCTGGTTTTTTATGAGTTTACTTTAATGACCTCACTTAACGAACTTTCACCTTATGCTTTTTCCCTTGTGATTACTGTTTGTTATTCACTGAATCATAAATAGATTATTTTTCTCTACATCTATTGTTTCTGATTTACATTCGCTTTTCTTTTTCTATTTTCATGCCATTTCCTTCTCTATCTCCCCCATTATTATTATTATTATTATTATTATTATTATTATTATTATTCTGTCTTCTTTTACTCTTTGCTTTACTTTTTCTCACCACCTTGAATTTCCCTAAAAAAGTATCTATCCAACATTTTTGCCACTTTAAATTTCACTAATTTCTAGAATAGTGCTTCAATCCAATCCCCTTTTACTTTTCTAGGAATATTTTCACAGTAACTGTTCCGATGATCTTTCCTCAACTTCATGAATTTAAGGACAGTTTCAGATGAGCATCAAAGTATAATCATTTTACTACTGATAGATAATAGCAATAAGTTCTATGCTAAGAATTTCTTCTATTGTACTTCTCACTTGTGGAACTCTCTTCTCGATTATTCTTTTGCTGTCAACAATGATCTTCAAAAATTTATATGCAATAACAATCGTCATCTTTTGTCTCCTTGTATCCTGTCCCCCTTTTTGCCTCCACTCTGTTTCTTTGACTAACAGTAAACCCTTGTACCCTAGTAGTTTTATTACCTTGCTTGGAGTGAAATGATTATGAAAAAAATATATGACAAATTTATCTAAATGATACAAGGAATAAACAAAGAAGTGAGACTTACTCTTTTAAGTAATATTTCTGTTGTTGGTTAGAGAGCTCCCTGTGGAAATTATACTCTCTGAATAAACTCAAATCACTGTTTAATTACTCACTGTGTGATTTTATTTTGAAAATATATTTAAACTCCGATTTGTGTCTTTCTTATTGACCGTTGAATAAAGATGCTAAAAGCACATATCGGATGTCCTCAATGCTATGAAATGGTTTGTTGAAGTGTGCAGTGACAGAGAAATTGTTGTTGTTGTCTATATATATATATATGTGTGTGTGTGTATGTGTATGTATATATATATATATACTAACAGTGATGATGGAAACAGAAAGAAAAAGAATCTAAATGAAATTGGCTAGATGATGTACCCTATATACAAAAACGATTTTTTTTTAAAAATTTAATATTCCCAGGGTCTCTCATTTATGTGCAGCCACATCAACATAAAAAAAACTAGTCTAATAAAGTCATAAGGGATTGAACCCATCATGCAAAAACTTTCCCCACTTTGCCATACATCTTTCTTCCAAAATTGTTCTTGACCTATCAAAATTTATATATAGTTATCCCATATATATATATATATATATATATATATATATATACACACACACAACTCTGATCAAAAGGGAAAATTCACCATAATGAGAATGTTTAGAGAGTACCTTGATCACAAGGTCATCTACAGTGTAAATTTGTGTCCTGGCTCTTAAAACACTTCACCATTTCTGGCAGAACGTCTGTTATCACAGTGTTGGATATCTACTAAAAGAATCTAAATGAAATAGTTTAGATTAAAAAAAAAGTGCAAATTCCCAGTTTCCCTCATTTGTGCATATGTGTAGTCACACCAACATAACAAACTCATCACAAGAAAATTTTTTCCGCTTTGTCATACATTTTTCACCAATATTGTTCTTAATATATAAAAATATATAGTGTTATCTCATATATATGTATATCATAAAGGTAACAAATCCATTGGATCTTAGTAATAAAAAATATTAAAACTGATTCGCAAAAAGAACTCAATGTATTTTTTATTACAGAGCAAATAATTAATAAACAATAGAATTCAAAATCACCTCATATGGAGAATAGCCTATTTTGGTAGAGGAGGATATTAATCATCTGTTTTATCAACCCCAGTGTGGACTGAGTTCATGTCAGAAATAGAAATTTAACTGTGAAAGCTAAAAAAGAAACAGTTGAAAAACTAATACAGAATTTATCTATTTCAATGTCTCAGTCAAATGAAAGGCATGGGAAAGTGGTCAGGGGTGAGTGGCAGATACTTGTCTTAAATTATTAAATTATTTAAGGTATTTGTCTTAAAGTGAAGAAGTTTTATAAAATTAAACTTGAATATTAACATTATGACATTAATATCGGGTTATATGAAGAATGGAATATTAATTTAAAATTAAAAGATGAATAAAAAGGGGTTTAAAAATAAGTTTAAAGTATAAAAGTATAAAGGGATTAATGGAAAGAGAGTTGGAGAGATCTTAAAGTAGGGGAAAGTTTATAAATTATAATTAATATAGGAATATATATGTGTGTGTGTATGATACTTGTATATATCTGTTGTTTTTCAAATATATAAATTTATTTTCTCACTTCACACAGTGAACTGCAACATATGTCATACTTGAACAAAGAGTTCCTCAAATAATTCTTTCCTCTACCCTTAACACTATTCTTTCAATATAATTGATAAAATATATTCTTTTTACTCATTTGCTTTTCTCTTTTACTCCTTTATTTTTTTTTTTATATATTTTTCATTGTTTTATGCTTTGAAACTCAATACAAATTTTCTGTGTCCCTTACTTTTTTAAAATATAACCAAGTATTTTTTTCAACTTGTGAATCATTCAGATGTCTAGAGAACAATTCATCCATATATTTTCCGATATAGAAGTTTATTCACCAATTGTGTTTATATCTGTTGTGTTGAAACTTTTCTTTTAAAGTAAGTATGACTCAAGTAGCTGGTAAAATAGAATGCACTCTCTACTGTGAACATATTTTGATTAATGGACAAATAGATTTCATAAATAACTCAAAGATATTGTGATTTATCAAACAAGGTACATGGGAAATATTTTTTAAATATATTCATTTGCCAAGTAATGTATAGAATATATTTAAATGGCTAATTTCTTTATATTTATGTTGCCCTAGGGAATAATTGTACTTAGAGAAATTTTCATAAATAATTATCATATTCATTTCATAAAATTGAATTCATAGTAAAACTCAGAATGAAACAAAGTGGATAAATTGGAAAGAGACAAAGTCCAGAATTTTCCTATTATTGTTGCTGATGATCTTATTGTTCTATCATTAAGTGTCATTGATTTCCTTATACAAAGAGTATTGTGCTTATATATATATATATATATATATATATAACTAGTCAAAACACATTACATTGCATCTAGACATATGATGGTTCTTTTGTTAATATTTCATTCTCTCACGTGGAACGACATCATAGAATCGCATCATGAATTTACGACCTGCATCTGCTATTCTGCGACCATTATCGTCCCATGGCAATCTTCTACGTCATCATAACAGAATATCATCTTTGATGGTGAATATCTTTGTTTACATGTCCATATAACCACTCTGAAAATGGCTCATGTGAGCTGAAATCTTACATCAAGGAACAGCATAATAAAAAAACATCCAAATGTTGGACAATTTTTGTCTTTATTTTCAGCCAAAATTAAAGCAACTATACGAAGTTTAGAACAGCTCATGATCAAACATAAGAGTCATTTATTGTCTGTTATATTTAACAATATATGTTTTTATATATAATATAATAACATAAGACAAATATTAGTACATAATACAAAAATACAATATACTATATATTACTGCAGAGAAAGACTAAAAGTACTTAGAAACATTATTATTAAAAAAAACAAAACAATCCACTATAAATAAAATATCTTTCACCACAGAAGACAGTATTTAAAAGTCTGTATAAAATATTTAATATGCATATAAAATAATTATAAGTTTAACCTATCTAAGAAATATTTTTTCTGGTGCAACTGTCTTTGAAGAACCATTTGACACATGACATCACTTATATAATCTATGTATATTTAAATTAGAATTGTAAAATTACCCTGAAAATGACAAAAAGTAGCCAACAAAATTTAGTTTACCAAACTGACAACGAACAAAACTAGCACATGAACTTTAGATTGTTTATTCATAACTGTGATTTGGATTGACAACAACTTATTTGATATTTGAAAAACTGTCATAAAATCTACACAGACAAACCATGTTGAATGAATTTAACAAAACTTATTTAAATCAATTTTTGCTGCAAAATACACTTTATAGACATTTGTGTATATATATTATTTATACTAGCAATAAATATACAGTTTGTCACTTACCATTTTGTAAAACACGATGGACTACTTTATATATGATAAAAACATAGTTTTAAGGTATGCTATATTTATGGGTACACAATATCAAGGATAGTGTGTATGTAAATATAATAGTGGTGACAGTCTGGTGACACACCATTTTTGTCATTAAAATCTGCAGAATTTTCCTCAAAATGTATAGAATTGCTATCTGATAAGTTGCAACAAGTCATTGCAAACAATATAATGGCTGGTTACTCATATCTGAGTATGTCCATCTACTAGGGCAATTAACCAGTTTCTGTTTCAGATGCCAATGTATATAAAATCAAATTGATATTAACCAAATGATGTTGGTAAAAGTTTCAAAATATATTTATATGAGCAATACATTATGTCATTTTCATCATATAATACCTATCCTTATTAAAAAATACTGATAACAACATTGTTGTGGGGGTCACATTTTATTATGCTAACAAAATACATTTTGAAATTTTATTCATAGATAATATTTTTCAGATTCAAGCCAGAGAAGATAACTTTTGCATGCAATACCAAACCAAACACTAGGCTGAAGTCTATGGATCATATTTTAAATTTTGCTAAAACTTTTCTACTATACTCATGAACTTGGTGCCTTCTAACATTCATATCATGAAGAAGATGATGAAAGATGAAAAACACAGTCATCACCAATGTGATAAAAATTGTTTTCTCCACTGGCACCAATTTTATTGAGCAACGCAGGTAGTCTCTTGTTTATTATTACAAAAATGCATCGCTAAAGAACACTTATACTTAACATCAGAAAGAGACAAATGAAATTTCCAGGGGACATTATGAGGAAAGAGAGCTTAGAAAATTTGACACTCACAGGAAGCAAGAGGGGAAAAAGGAAAGCAGTGAATAACCTATCTAACAAGCTTGCGTAAATGGTTGGCAGAATAGGGATGACGAGAGACAATGACAAACAAAATTTACTAAGAACTACAAAGGACAGGAAATAGTGGAGATCGATGACCATTTATGTTCTGAATGGACATGGCACAAAGAAGAAGAAGTGTGGTGATTATATGGAAAAAAAATCTTTTGAAGCTGAAAACTTGATCTATGCAATGTTATTATATGTCTATACCTGTTACAGTTTGCCTGTCAGTAAATAGAAGGCATTATTTTTGGAACATCCCTTGTATCTATCTATCTATATATATGTGTGTGTGTGTAGGTCTATTATATATATATATATATATATATATATATATATATATATATATATATATATATGGGGATGTGTCAGTAAATCTGCAACCTGATGAAATTATTAGTGAATTAATTTGAATTCTCATTGTATAGTGTTCACTCTATGATTAAAGTGATAATGCTATGGTTTAAATATTGATTAGTAATATCATGATCTTTGCTAATAATATCAGTTATAAAGAAGAGAGTTAATTTATATATTATTAAATTTATAGAATGTGACTGACTTGATCACAATATATATAATATTCATCTTTTGGGAAGAAGAAACTCAAGAACTTACTAAAACACTAAATCTGTATCCAGTTTGCTTAATTTTGATACAAAATATTCATTCTAAAATGTCTGTTCTGCATGATGAAACATTCAGTTGAGTGCACTTACAAGGGAGGAGATTGTATAAGAAATATAAAATTAGTATTTTGTTTACATAAATAACCTAAAGATTTATTGATGTACTCATTTTATACATATATATATATATATATATATATATATATATATATATAAATTTATTCAAAAATTATAACATAAATATGTAATAAAATCACTACAAAAACAGCCATTTTGTTTCAACACTTCTGGTGTCTTTTCAAGTGAGGGTGTTGAATGTACATCCCTTGAAAAGACAAAATGGCTATTTTTGTAGTGATTTTATAACATATTTATGTTGTCTTTATTTGTATCGGTACAGGTGGTTGGCCTCTAAACCAGTTTCCCCACTAGCTGTTCTGGTGAGGAGGGTGGCACATCACCCCACAGGACAAAAACAAGACCTTTCAAAAGCCAGATGAGCTCATTATTGGAGCCAACAGCCAACATGTTTATCAATATATATAAGGCTAGGATGGGGTATCAAGCCTTGAATGACAATTTTCATAGTGGGTGTCTCAATAAAAACTCATGGTGTATTTGGATTATCATGAGTGATGGGTATCAGGGTAAGCATCCAGCCTTGTAAAAGCTTGTCTCAAATTATTATAACAAATCCTCTCTCAGGCAGGACCCACCTTGCTTTGTGCAATATTAATGTATACATGTATGTATGTACATTTTAAATTTTTCAGGATAGAAAATGAATAAATCAGCAGAAAGAAGAAAATCTTTTACCAAATCTCATTCTCATGAAATTGGAAAATTTCCAAACTCTCTAAGAATTCTGTTTCCTTGTCTGTTATAAATTTTGATGTTGCTAATGAAATATGAAAATGTGATGACAGTGATCTCTTCCAAATTTGGCAATCTAATAAGTTTAATATATTTAAGATATATTTAGTTTCCAATGACCGTTTCTTACCATTTATAAAACCATTTCCATCAAACCTGCATAAACATCCACAGTTACTCAATAAGCTTACATAAATAATCGTACATTCTTTCCAAATATAATAAAGAATATCATATAATATTCTTGATCAATATAATCAAGTCATCTCACAATTAAATTGACAATGCTTCAAAGAATGTTCACAAGTAAAAATAACATAGAATAAGTTGAATAGACTAAAAAACTCACCTTTAGAATGTAATTAAATAAAAAGTCAAAAATGTTGATTTGTTTTCTACCTAGTTAGTTATTGGTTGACCCAAATAGTTATTTGTTTTTTTTTTAAATCTTTTGTATCTTTATTGAATTTTAAAGTCATAAACTAATTAAGAAAATGGAAACAAATTTGGAATTCAGTTTTGTACTTTACTTGAAATCTCAACTGTCATATAAAAATAAGACAAACTTTGATCTTTGTGCCTCCAAAAAATCGACAGTCAAAAGGATGGTATTTGACATTGTTATTATTTTACCTACCTTCTCTCCTTGGCAATGTTTATTGTTTTAAAAAGTGATTATTAGAATTTTAATAAAACCTAAACTTATGATGAAAGTGAATTTATTCATATTTTTTGGTTCTTGAGAATTTGTGACAAAAATATTTAACATTACATTAGTGCTAAACTGCTGTGTAATATCAATACTTATATATGGCACTGAATATTGGATAATTTTCCGACAGATGAAGAGGAAACTTGAGGCAACAGAAATGTGCTTCTATGGAAGGCAGCTGAGAATACCATGGACAAAATATGTGAACAATGAATAAGTTTTAAGGAAAATAGAAACAAAAAGAACATTTATACTTAGGATCAAAGAGAAAGTTAAAATTTTTGGTATTAAGGAAAACAGGCTTGGAGAATTTGAAACTCAGAGGACAAATTAAAGGCAAAGTTAGAGGAGAGAAACAGTGAGTAACATGACTGACTAGGTTGGATTGCAGAACAGAGTGTGGGAGCTATAGTAAAGAAACAAACATTGAAATATCTATGAAAGATAAGAAGCTGTGGATTGCACATATCCTGAAGAATGCATAAAAGAAGTGTTTTCAGTCTTAATGTTTTATTATTGATTCATGTACTAAGGCTTATCAATCCTTTACAGGCTATGTAAAGTCAGAAAATCTTTTTATATTGTAAGAATATTTTTTGGGAGATAATAATGATTTAATGATATGCCTGACTAATTAATCTATAGCTAGGTGAGAAAATGTGTATTCATACCTTTTCCTAGGGTATTTGTGCATAAGTGAATGTAATGAACTAAACTGGAATTGGAACTTGGCTCTCTGATTAACAATTCTGAACAATTATCTGTTATACCACCAACACATGAAAGCTTACAGCAGCTGGCATTCCCAAGTGGTTACTCATCTAAGGACTGACTAATTGCTTAACTTCAGTAATTGTATGTGAACTGGTGTTTCAACATGATATGGCCATAAGGTTTAATGTTATATGCCATGATATAAATAGTAGTGTATTTTGATTTATAATCAAATATATTTCAAACATGGTTTCTGTCTATAAATGTTAAAAATGAAATGGATATTTGCTTTCTATCAGTTCCTGATTATTACAAATATTGCCAAAAACAATGTATTTTTAATGCAATAACTGAGCCAAAGATAAAAAAATAAATAAATATAGTCAATATATCAAACTTTATACCATAGCATACTGTAGACTGAAGATTTATTGAAATATTTCATATGAGAAATGAAAAAAAGAAAGAATGAATGTCTATTTAAATAAGTGAATTAAATGTGGTAACTTTTATTCTTATTGGTTTCATTCTGTGGGAAGTTTACTTGAACTATTGCCAGAAAAGCAAAATAGAATATCAGATGAAAAGTATGCAATTGTTTAAAAGTTTTAAGAAAATTAACAAAAACATGAAAACAAAATGTAATGAAAGCTCTAGGATTGGCTTGGAGTTACTGGTGAGCAATAATTGCTCGGATACTAACTAAATCAGTTACAGATTACTAACTTTTGACTAGTATTATTTTTATATTATTCCTATTTTATTTTTACCAGTACTTTCATATTCTTCTTCTTCTACATGTCGTATCTCTTCAAGACATAGGTGATCATGACTCTCCAAAATTTGCTATCCTTTTTAGCTCTTAGTAAATTTAGTCTTTTTGTTATTTCTTCTAAACCCTGTTCCACAATCCATTTACTTAAGCTCATTAAGTTATATGTTGTTTTTCTCTGTTTCTCTTGCCTTTAATCTGTCCTGTGAGAATAAGATTTTCTAATCCCTGTTTCCTCATTATGTCCCCTAGAATTTTCAAATATCTTTTCATGATGTTAAGTATAAGTTTCCTTTTTGTTACCATTTTCTCTAAAAAATTTTTGCAGCTCAAATGTTTGGTCCATGGTATCCTCAACATCATGTAGAACCACATTTATGCTGCCTCATCTCCTCTTCATCTGTGAGGAGATTGTCCAGCATCAACTGTTAATAATGTCAAAACAACTTACTACCGTTTTCTTTGTTGTTGCTATACAATAATTACTAAAAAGTACAGAGTAGAAATAATTAATTCGCCTCTGTATATCTGAGCTTATGTTGATTATAGTTCTTTATTTCAAACTATTGTTTTCATCTTGACTGTTATAGATGTTGTTATAGACATATTTCAGTCAAGTACCCTCTGGCCATCTTCAAATGTCCACTATTTTGGATGTATAGCTATCTTCTTATCTTTGATTGTTATAGTTGTTATTATAAATAACATTTCAGCAAAGTACTCTCCGGCCATCTTCAGGTGTTCATTGTTTGACTGTTGATCATTCTATTATTTTGTCCCTGTGATGCCAGTTATTGTTCATTCCTGTTTAGACAGTGTTTCTCTACCCGATCAATGAATTGGACACACAACCACGAGATAACAGTGACACATTTTAACCAACTTGAATACACCACCATCCTATACTGCAGCAGTGTATTTTTGGAGCCTTTATATTTAATATCAGATGGTTTTGACATTTGATTATCATGGCAAGTGTGTACCACTTTTTTTTTTATAGTTCTTTGTATCTTAATTGGTAAGTAGTTTAAGTAGAATTCTTAAAGAAATCTGAGGCAAATTCAAATCATATCCAGAGCTTTCCTACTTACAATCATATCATGACTGTCTGAAAGTTACAATAAAAAGCAACTGAAATAAGTTTAAAGACAGTGGATTAATCCTTAAAACATTAGGTGAACTTTAATCTGAAATTTAGGCTGTGGTATGTCTGAATGAAGTGATTTTCATTCACGATAGAATCATGTGCATTGATAAGGAAAAAGATTATGCTGAAAATATTTGTTGACTTACTAATGTACCTTTATACTAAACAAAAATTGATAAACAAGAAGAATTTATATAATAAATTAAAATAACATCATTTACCAATACTAAAAATGTATTTCAACAAAGAATTATTTGCAAGATTATCTCCTTTTGAGTAAGATGAATTCACAAGGGTCACATGATAACTGGTGAGTTCATAGGGTGACAAAAACTAGTTGCAATGTAGACAATCAGGAGATCCTCTTCAGTAGTAGAGCAAACACAGAGGGCCATAAAGGATGCCACCAATGCGCCTGTTTTCTCTTTATAGAATATTACAAGCAAGACCATCTCACTTTCTGATCATTTGCACTGTTTGTTGCATTCACGTATGTTATAATTTCTTTGTGTGGAATAAATAGTGGCAGGTAGATATATATTTGCATATACTATCTTATATGACACAGCAGTTTAAAAAATCTTTTTGCGAACAATGTATGTTATTCCTTTCTTTCAGCTATTCTAGTCTTTCCTTCCATTGCATTAATGTGTTAGTATATCACAGATATACTAAAATGAAAAATAAAACCCATCAAAAGGTAGAAGAGGTCTTTATGAGTCAATAGCCAGCTAACTAGAGGTGCTGTTTCAATAAAAATGACTGTGGAGAAGTGTGGGAAACCACTTCAGTATCAAGCTAAAGAAAAATCATGACTCTTAATAATATTATGGAACATAATGACATGAGGGGGTTAAGTCTGTTGGAGTTAAATCCTTGCCTCGTAATGGATGGTCAAGATCAACAGGTATTACTTGACCATTATCCTGTGATTGTTAGCAAAAATTACAATGTAAAAAGGGTCAAATATTATAGATGAATCAGATGGGTGTATTAACACAAGTCATTGTGATCAAAGATTTGATCATACTAACTTTGTTCAACTACTGATCCCACAAGATCATGTGCTCTCTCTCTCTCCCAGGAACTCTAACTAAATTCCACTGAGTGTAGTTGCAGTATAAATCATAGGTTGGCTGTATGGGCTTCGAAGCAACACAAATGTTTCCGAGCAAGCATCTACAACAGGGATTATATAGCCACATTAGCTTTGGGCATACTTATAAACAAGCAACCAGTTATTTCTTACATTATGTGCAAGGGTGTATGAACTATGATGAAACTAAGGCCAAGACAATGAAAAATCAGATACAAAGTGTGATCTAATTAAAATAAAAATTAAAATCTCATAAATTAATAAAATTAGTTTTTGACTTGGATCCTATATATTTATTTGATTTGGTTTATTTTGTTTGATGGCATATCAACATCAATGGGTTATTTAATGCGGACAAGATTTTTAGGATAGGTTCGTTTGAAAAGAAAATATATCAATTGCTGATAATATTTTTTTCAAAAATGTATTGCTGGTAATATTATAAAAAATTTATTTTTTATACATTCATAGTGTTTTGATGTCAGTTTGAGGGTTAACTATTTTTCCATAGCTGGTACCCTAACAGGTGCTACCACCCTGTATATATTAGCAAAAGTTGACCTGCATGCAGACATCAGGGAATGCATATGAAAAACACACATTTCAATAAAGTTCATAGCATCAAACAAACAGACATAACAACACAGAAAGAGAAAGAGATGACAAATGTGAACATAGTCGAAAAATAAAAAACATGTCCAATTCCAAATTTGAAACTCTTCGGAGAGACATGACACAATGGATGATAAGTCAAAAAAGAGAAATTTACTTTTCTGGGATTAATTTCATGTGTATTTGATATAAAAGATTTCTATATTGGAAGTAATTTCATTTTTTTTTTTTTCAAAGAAATAATGATTAAAATCTTTTCCCGGTAAACTATCATAAGAAATCAGGAAAGTTTTAGCTAAATTAAAACAAATATATAGTTTTAGAACTCTTGTGATATATATATATATATATATATATATATATATATATATATATATATATATATATATACACACTTATAAAACATTTCTTTTTATATTCTGTACATAAAACTTTTGTGTTAGAATCAATAAATAATTCTTTTTTACTTTACCTCTTTTTAATTCCACAGATTTTTCCTGTGAGCAAACCATGTACCAAGTAAAATAAGTGACTTACCTGAAAAAAAAAAGAAAAGAAAAATGATTATTTAAGAAAAGAAAAACAAGATATAGATTATTTCCGAACAGAAAAAAATAACAATAAATCTACTCATTGTTTTTTAATGTCCTGAAAATTATTTTTTTATAAGGTAAAAAGATTGGTAAGTGGAATAAAATTTATCTGTAAGTAATTATATTTTTCACTTGGTATGACATGTGAATGTATGTATCTGTGTGTGTGTGTATATATATATATATATATATATATATATATATATATATATATATATATATATGTATGTGTATATATATATATATATATGTGTATGTATGTGTATATATATATATATATATGTATGTGTATATATATATATATATATATATATATATATATATATATATATATATAGGTAGTGTGTGTGTGTGTGTGTGTATTTCACAAATTTAACTGCAGTACTAAATTGGCAGCTAAGTCCCAATTTCCCTGTTGAAATTGTTAGTAATAACCTATTGCATGTGCAGCTCTTTTCCAGTTTCTTGCTTTCCTGCCAGTTATGATCATTAAAAATTTAAATGCAATTTCAACTGTCATCTTCTATCTATTCTTTTATTTTATTTTCTGCTTCTTTCCAACTCAGTAACCTCTTGCATTTTAGTGGCATTGCTGGAGGGGTGGGGAATGACTGAAATATATATATATATATATATATATATATATATATATATATATATATATATCTCCAGGTAAAATGAGAACAAATGGAGTATAATTCCACTGTATGTGACATTTAATTTAAAAGAGGTCTCAATATGTAGTAGAGCTAAATATTATTTATTTTAGGATGTTAAAACATGTTATAAAAAGTCGCTACACAATTACAGTTATGTTTCAACACCATAAATGTATCTCTTCAGGTGATATTAAACTAATATATATATATATATATATATATATATATATATATATATATATACACACACCAAAGATGGAAATTGTTGTATAAGAGTAAGTGTCATTGCTGACACTGTGGTTTGAAACTAAATTTTCAGTGAGTAATACGGTCGATTCAATTATTAAATAGATCACGTGAGGAAGTAAATAAATACGAAATAACCTAACGATCACTGTTCACTCTTCTTGTCTATCCACTATTACTGTACATTCATTTGCTCTACTCTACTACTATACACATTACGATTCTTTCCTGATCATTATGTTATTTGGCAATAACTACTTGAACAAGTATTACTAGTGGGGATATTATTGGAAGGAGTTACTAATAGTACCGGCACATATGAATTCTTGAATATAATGAGCATTTTTGGAAGTGATAATAAGCTTTTGCTTTATATAGCAAAAGTGACAACAGAAGATGTCTAACATCACAAAAGAAATAAAACAATAAAAAACATGATCCCTTTGAAGTGTATTTAAGCAAAGTTTCTAGATGCATAAACAGGTAAGGAGAGACAGACAACAACAGTTCATAAGGATTGGCTTAAAAGAAATTCCTATACTCATTCACCTGAATTCATCACCAAGTTATGTGGCACACTTTCCTCCTCACATTCTCCCTTGCCTCATCTTTCTCACACATACATGCAACGGAATAACATTTCTTTTCATCTGAACAAACAACTACAAACAAGTAAGAACTGTCTTATATTTTTATATTTAAACACCTTTTCCTCTGTTGTGGGTTGATTCAAATTTGCAAACATATATAAAATAAAGTTTGTGTTTTTAAAAAAAGTCAACTATTTGGTTTGGCTGGAAAGTTCGCAGGCTAAGCAAGATAGAAATGTATGTAAACAGACAAGATGGTGCACTAAAAGACATGGAAATGTACCAGAATACAATAACTGGCTAACCACATCTTTATCCCTTTACAAACTTTTCAGCCAACCCTCATAGTTTTTTTTTCTGAGGACATATCTTTCACGGAAATCAATCTTTATAACTGAAGTGCTCAATATCAAAAGAGAGAAGATTAATAGCAACAAGTAAAATTAAATATTCAACTTATCTTTCCCATTTGAAGTTTCATGGATATGGTATCCTCTCATAAGAGGGTTTATTAGTAAAATTTTACTATCATGCAATCTGTCAAGTGGGTACTTTATCTGCAAAATGCTGAGTAGGGAAAGATAATTTGAATATTTAATTTTATTTAGTGTATATGTAAAGAACTTTAAGATGTTTAAAATTTTTTTTTGTTTGATGCCTTCTTCTTTTATGAGAGCATTTTAAAAAAAGAAAATTTCAAACAGAAAATAGAAATTTTAAACATGGCTCCAAGGTGATATCTTCCTCAACTGATAAGGCATTAGTCCAGACACAATTCTGGTGGTTGTCCTTAAGAACATCAACTTGGAATTATTCCTAATCCTAGAAAAGTTATTCCACTACTGCTTGAAGGAGTAATCCTTCCCAAACATGTGGAAATTGTCAAGCATATGCCTGGGTTTTCAAGGATGCAGGTGTGTGTTCTTCCCCCTCCCAGTACAAACCCATCAGTCTCCTCAGCAGCAAGAGACCATGCTCAATAAGAAGCTCGTTGATCACCTAGAAAAGAACAAACACTTCAGTGAGGAGCTGTGTGGATTTTGGTTGGCCCAATCCACTGCCGATGTCCTAACTACCATCATTTACAGAATCAGTGAGGCTCTTGATGATGAATACACCTCAAGGATCATAGCACTAGATATCTCAGAGGCTTTTGACATTCTAAAACAATAACTAAACATTAAAAACAAGTTCTACATAATAAACAACATATTGAATCACTTGTTGATTTAAATCCAAGTTAAATATCATAATTAAATTCATGAATATGAATTTCATTATATTGTATCAACATTAGTATATTATACTGAAAAACAAAGTATTTTACAATGAAAGATGATTGAAATAATATCCTTGATGGAGAGAAGAACATGAAATTCTTTTTTCTAATATCAAAAATCAAATATTCATACCTGTCTATTTTTAAATATAGTCCTTTTTGTATTTTTCCTTTCTGAGAGTTTAGACAGCTTTTATCTTCTCTTCTTTGATATATCAAATATCCAAAAAGTAGATAATGGCTTAAACTATCTGTTTAAGTTGGGTGCGTTTGTCAATATCTTCTGCTAGATTTGGTGCAAATAGACACAAGACTTGTGATTGGTTGAAAATAGTTTGGGTATTGTGTACACTGAATGGTCCAGAGGTCATATGTGATGGCAAAGAGCCAACAGAACCAAAATGGATCAGAATAAGAGGGATGGAGGGGGCTCCAGATCGGCAACCAAAGAAAAAGTAGAGGACATTCAAAGAGAGAACCTTTGATTTTTATCAACTTTTCAACTAGTGTACTAAACTTCTTTTGAATGGAAGTTTCCAGCATTCTCAGACAAAATTATTCTCTTCAACAAACACACTTGGGTCAAGAAAAGTAGGAGAAAATTTTGAGGGAAGAAATCAAGTGTAAAAGTAGAACAAAGACTTTTTGGCTCTGCAAGATTTCAGTGTTATTACTAAATGCTTTTGAATTACAGGATACTTTACATATCTTTCTTTCTGAGACAAGTGGTCTTTTGTTAGACACTTGCAATGTTGGGCTGAAATATTTATATAATTATTATTAATCTTTTCTGGAAGGGAATGAAATAAAATTTCATCATGAAAGGAATGTAGAAAACCTGTTTATTTTTATATACTTCTAAGTTCCAAGGTTTGCACAAATATGAGATTAGTATCTCAGCCATTTCCTTCAGTCTTTAATGCAAAATCCAGATTCTAATATTAAAAGTGTATTTCTAAAGTCTCAATCATAATACAAATGAAATGACTGATAATGGTGAAATAGCCATTTCCGTACAAGAAATATATATTCATTGACCAAACAGTGTTATTGTCAATTTACAAAATCTTGCTCTTAACACAGTTTTTCAGGAAATTAGTCTTATGAAGTCAACTGGTACTGTACTTACTAGCACTGATAGGAGTTCCTTTCCAAGCCTTTTGTTTAAGGTCATGTGGAAAATTAACAATTTGATTGTATTATTTTCTCTTCTAGTTACACATGCTGCACATTTTTCTTGTTGGAAGTATTCAAGTGCTGTGAATTTTGTTATTTGATAAAACTCTTTGTGATTTTCTAATACCAGTTTATAGAGTCTGAAGGATTATCTTTTTTTTTAATACCTACAAGATTCATTCACTTGGAGCCATTCTTAATCATTGATCTGAGAAAACTTTGTATATAGTTGATAGTATAAACATTTATACAGAAGCTGGATGTCATGCAAGATATTGTTATGAGAGTCTAAATCTGTATAGGCTATTTAAGAACATGACTTGAGTACTCAGGTTACCATTTTTGTTTTGTGGCATCTTACCATGTTGAACAATGTATCTCAAGCACAACATATACTATATCCAATTTTCTCATTTACTATATTAAATTTTTTTTAATTCTTTCACCCCCAAGCAAGGCAATAATGCCATGAGGATGCAGAGATTACAGGGAGTGAAAGAGATTGCAAAGACTTTAGTGAGAAATGAGGAAATGACAATAAAGGAAGAGGGTTCTGAAAGACAGAATATGCTAATTGACATTGCATTTAAATTTTTTAACATTGTAGATGGCAGGAAAACAAGAAATCAGAACAGAGTTCACTTCATCAAGTGAGAATTACTAGAAAAGAAACAATTAGAATAGAAGTGGTGATTACTTCTAGCAGACATAGTTGCCAATCTAGTATCATACTTAAATTTATGTAGTCAAGACCCTAGTGAAAAAATATCATCTGAACAGTTGCTATGAAAATATTTGTAGAAAAAGTGAAGAGAATCCATGACATCAATGAGAAAGTGACTGAAGTTGAGATGCCAGGCCAGCATTGATTACATTAGAAACACTTCTTTGAATTTTGTCAAGAATCTTAGGACACACAGCAGGAGCACCAGATCAGATATAGCAGTAATATTCAATGCCCAGACAAATCGTAGATTTATAAATGTGCAAGATGGTTTCTGATGAGAAAAATTTTCTGACACAACACAGACCCTAGCAGTAGATGTAGCAATTGATTCAATATAGATGCTCCACTTCATGTTAGTGGAAAATGTGAGCTCAAGAAGGTGTCAATTGTTGCTCTCCTGGAGTCTACCATGTGGTTGGTAGACAGAAAAGTTTCAATGTGGTGACTAAATAAAAAGCAGTTTTATTTTGGTGGCATTAAAATTTACAAGCCATTTCTTGCCCCGGTTAATCACTGATTAGAAGTCCTTTTCAAGAGCAGTTGCCAGTATATTATTTTGTTGGGTTTGTCAGACTTATTACTAAGACAAGAGTAAATGGTTGTGTCATATATATATTATTCTTTAAATAGTATCAATAGCTTATGTATAAAGGAAACATCAGCATTAAGTTCTATTCTAAGAACAATATTTGTTACCCTGCATAGGGATTGAACTTAGTGTTTATCTTTTTGGGATATTCAGGCTTTTGAGTTGATTAATCTCTAAATTATACTAATTGTGACAGTTAAGCTTAAATTTTACACTGAAAGTTGCTTGTCATGTTTTTCAAGGAACTAATTTTTAATTACTACATTTCTATTGAGGGAAATAATATTTTATGCTGTTATTTAATATTTTGTTCAGAGGTGTTTCCATAATTTTTACAAAAAAAAAAGAAAAAATGTTTTATGTGTTTATAATGCCATTATTTTCTAGAGAACTTATTAAAAAAAATTTGATTGTACACATGAAGAAAAATTTTATGAAAATTGAAAGAAGAAAAATTAGTATTGATATGAATAAAATAAAATGCATTAAAAGTTAGGCTGGCATGCTGTGTGGCGTCTACATTCCTTTATGAACATGAATGTTGGATAATTTCAACAAAAATGAAGGAAACACTTGGAGTAAATCTGATGCAGACAAAATAGTTTTTTTTTTTAAGGAGAATAGAATCTACAATGAAAATAATGTTCAAAATCAGAAAAATTCAGCTGTAATTTTTATGACTTATATTGAGGAAAGTTTGGAGAATTCAATACTTACAAGACCTACTGAATTCAAGAAAAGCAAGTGACCTACTTGCTATGTATAATAAAATGGGTACAAGAACAGGTGTCACAAATATATAGAGGTTTTATGAAGGAGAAAGTAATACAAAGTGTAAGAAAAGACAAGTTGTGTAAACATATAACAGCATAAGGGATATGCCATATATGTAAAAATAACATTTTTTTTATTCACCCATTAAAAGTGCTTTTTCACGCTTACTGGTTTTTCAAAATAGGTAGGTGTTTTTTAATAACACTTCTGAGATTTATTATTCTTACCACATTTTTCAAAATGTGTGTGTGTGTGTGTGTGTGTGTATATATATATATATATATATATATATATATATATATATATATATATATATATATATATATATGTATGTATGTATGTATGTAATGTATTATGCATATATATATAGGCCAAAAGGTTGATGCTACCCTATGGATTTTGAAGAATCATTTTAGAACAGAAAATTGCATGTCTTTTTCAAAACTAATTCAATAGCACACTTCAGACCAGAGATTCTTGCTAATCCTAAAGGGTTTTATCATATATTCAATAAAAATAATAATTACAAAATTAACCCTTTATCACATAAAAATTTCTTGAAACTTTAGCTCTTTTTGGCTAATCTACCTTGCTAGCATATGTTAATCTTAGAGCTGATGGATTTAAATTTTAGGTAACACACTCTCGAAAAATTGAAAATGTCATGCTCTAACAGATTAAATAGTTGAAGCATTCTAGCTTAGTAGGAGTTAATTAAGCCAAAGGTAGAAACTTTTGGTCTAAAACTTTTAGCATATAGTGTGTGTATATATATATATATATATATATGGATATATATATGTATATTATAGGGCTGAGGAAGACTGGTACAAAGTACTGCTGGTCTGAAATATCCAAATGAGGTGATTTTTTGCTGTATAAAAAATATGTTCTGTTATAATAAATACATTGAGATCTCTCTGTGGATCAGATTTAATATCTGATATTACTAGGATTCACCTGGATTATATGTCAATGGATCTATTACCTGTACTATATATATATATATATATATATATATATATATATATATATATATATATATATATATATATGTAGAGAGAGAGAGATGACATGTGACAATCCCCAAAGTAACCCAGTGAAATCTTGATCTTTTCAGGTCATTTTGAAATTTTGGTAATTAAGGCAGATGGCTGAGTTTTGTAATGGATTTCTTAGCCAGGAACACATTAACTCCTAATGAATCATTTTCCTTATTCCCAAATCCACTATTAAAATCATCCACAATCTTTTCCAATTCATATTCAGTTGTTCTTTTATCAGTTTCAAATGATTATGCCAAGGTCTGCATTCAGTTGACTTTTGCATCTGTTCGATGGTTTTGGCTTCCCTGTTCTCACACACATTCTTACCATTCCTTGAAGCATCTGTACTGCTGAAAGCAATTCAATTTCTTCATAGAATATTCACCATAAGCTGTTTTTAATACAGAAAACATTTCTCCAGCCCTTTTATATATCTTTAAAAAAAAATTGATCCTAATCTACTATTCTGATATGTTTTTCACTCATTTTACACCTTCCTCTTCTACTCAACAATAACTGACTCATCTTGACTATGTCTCAAGTAAGCTGAAAATAAAAGATGGCCACACATGCTCAAGTACAAATACTTACTCAATACCTTATATCAGTGATATATAGTGGATATTCACAGAATTAAAATGTCATACATGAGCATATATAAATATATATTTTTATTTATTTATTATAATATCTTCATATAGACATAAACAATTTACTCATTACAAAGATGCAACTTTGTTTCAGTGCATTTAGTTGCACCTCAATATCCTCTCTCAATTTTTTTTTCAAACAAATAGAAAAAAGAAGTGATGTTCCAATGCAGACTGTTTACAAACAGAATTATTTGTAATGATTCTGGTTCTCACCAGTCGAGGTGCAACTAAATCCACCAAAACGAAGTTGCATCTTTGTAGTCAGTAAATTGTTTTTGTTTATAGGAAGAAATTATAATAAATAATTACTGGTCTACTATTGGTATTGAGCCCTATTTTGAATTAATGCTGTGAATGTTAGAATTCATATATTATTTTTATTCTCATTACATTTTTATATATATATATATATATATATATATATATATATATATATATATATATATATATATGAGAAAGAAAGACATTGAAAGCTGATTAAAAATACTTAAGGCTCAGAAAATGTGAAGCTATTTTAACTGAATTTTATGACTTCTTTATAATTATATGAGTACAGAATATGAAGTTTTACATGCAAAGACCAAAATAATTCTATTTCTTTTTTAAGGCTATTTATCTTTTTCAGTGAATGCAGAATAAAACTTTAAATATTTTCTTTCCACAAAATATCACTGCCAAAATTTTACTGATAGTGTGTTAGTAAAATTAAAAAAAAAGAAAACTATATTGAGTGATTTTGCAACTTTCAAGTCATCCACTAAAATCTAAATAGTTTTTCTTTTGAATTTACAATTCTAAGATACAGACCATTTTCTGCAAGATATATTGAAAAGAGATTTATATTGAAAGAAAAAATAAAATAAATAATAAAAAGTCAAATATGTATGAGGCATTCTATACTAAAACTAATCTTTAAAAAAATTACAATGTTCGTTCAAAATATGTCTTGTAATTTAGCTAAACCATAAATTTAGCAACTGAAAAATAAAACCTGTCAACTTTTCTGTACTCTTCTATGTGGAGAGCTTCAGTTTATCTCCTTGCCACATATACTGAACCAAAATGGTATTGCTTTTTTAAAAGCAAAATATATATTTAACTATGAAATAATGAAAAGAAAGGAAAAAATACTCTTTGGAAAAGTATTAGAACAGAATTACTGTATTTTTTTTTATTGAAAGTTCTCAAAATTTATTCTCAGCCTGTATTATATAGAGAATAAAGCAAAAAATAAAATAGTTAAATGACTCTCTTCAAAATATTTAAGAAATTAGTACTGGAAATTTCAGGGCAGTTTTTAAGCCCAGAAAATTGAATTGATATATAATTTACAAATTTAAACCTGCTATGACTAATACTAGTAATTAAATCAGACCTTAGATATTATTTAAAGGTAGGAAGAACTACAGCATCCAACTTTTGGGGTGATATTTATTTATAGGAAATAAAAGTTCATTATCAAAGAAAAACTAGTTTAAAAGAAAGAGGTAGCATTTGATAAAATGAATGCAACAATGACTTTCACTTAAAGTTTTACAAACTATACAGAGAAAAATAGTTAATGTTTATCTTATTTCAATTTTTTCATACTAAATTTCACCTAATATAAGATATCTTGCATGCATTTATTTCAACTCATCTTATTAATAACTGCATTGTTTTTTTCCAGGTAAACTGACTTCTGACTGCTCAAAGAAGACTTCAAAGTTAACTCATAGCAACTTATCTTGAAAATGGATAAAATTTGGCATCATAGAGTTATCAAGTACCTGCAAAAAAGGTTTAACTCTAAGTTCATTCATGCTAACAGGTTGTTACACTAGGATATTATACTTCAATTTTATGAGCAAAGCATAAGTGGGTAGCTGTATTTAGAAGAGGAAAAGATTGCTCATGTTCACTTCATGGTAATAACATGTGATTGACTATAAATCCAATAACCAATGTTATTAGCATATCTTGTGAGACAGTTGAAAATATTTAGCACAACAAACATGGCATGATAAAGGTTTCTGCTTTGTGAGTGTCATGTCTTCTGACACCTGATCAAAAGTGCATCAGTCTGATCACAAGGAAATCTAACATTGTTTGAGGTAGATCCAGCTGGTTTTCTTGAATATTTCCTAACCCAGAATATGTATTTGGGCTCATCACTTTGAGCCTTAGACAATCCATGCAGTGAAAAAAAACCCTTATCACCTACTCCAAAGAAGGCCATGATCATTTGCAAGGGAGGTGATGGTTTCAGTTTTTATAGGGTGAAAAAGGTACTGTGTTTATTGACTATTTTAAAAGGGCCACACTATCAACAGAGAGCATTATTTCAATTTGATGAGGCAATTATGAAATACTATCAAAAGCAAATTCCTAGGGAAAATCACAGAAGAGGTCTTGTTTCATCTAATAAAAAATCCTTGGTTTCAATTGCTGTTGTGTGAGAGTGTGACTTTGAATTGGTTGGTCACCTTCGCTATTCTCCTGATTTGGCTCCTTCTATCATCTGCTCTCCAACTTGACAAAAAAAAAAAAAAACACTTGGCTGGGAACCAGTATCGCAGTGATGAGGATGTTATACATGCTGTTATCGACTTTTTTGCCCAGCAGTATAAAAACTTCTTCACCAATGGGATCCAAGTACAGCAACACCAGTGGAAGAAGTGTATAGACCACAGGGGGAACTATGTTGAAAAATAAACATCATTTGGTCACAATCCATGAGAGTATCTATGAACATGATTTTCAATTGCATTTTTATATAAAAGGATTCCCACATAATTAAGATACTTCATCTTTATTATTACTGTAGTGATTGTAGATTAATCAATTAACATTACTGGAATACCCAGGCTATATAACTGCCCTGATTAGTAGGAGGAGGGAACTGTGCATGGGCACTAAGTCATAACACAAAGGACTTAGAACTTCACAACAATGGTGTCACTGATAGGATACATTTTATCATTAGTGAATCCAGAGTTGAGTTTGCAGCTAAAGTGAGGACTAAGAAATTAAGAACTTGAAAGATAAGAAAAACCTCTGAAAACGAAATAATCATAAGAAGAAGCACAGGAAAAATAAGGGGCACAAAACCTTTTTGTTACAGGGAGATGTAGTGATATGTAGGTTAACAAATTAACGTAACCAGAATACCAAGGCTATATAATTACTCCAATTAAGAGGAGGAGAAGGCGAAAGAGGGAACTATGCTTGAACATTGACTAGTAATGAAAGGTACTTATGAGTTCACTACAATTATTTTTATTATCAAAATATTTTGGCTGTTGCACTCACTGGTCATCTTCTTTAGGTGTCTTTTAATCCAGATAAACTTTAGAGTATTTTGAACTGAACATTTTATATGTAACAACAATGCAGCAGCAAGCAATAAGAACAATTGGTGTAAGGCTTCAAATTCTCATGGACTAAGGTAATTCCTGGGCCAGTTTATATCGACTCAGACAATGAAACCATTGACTTAGTAGTGCTAAAAATGAAACAAAACAAGACATGGATAGCAGAATGAGAACAATCTAGTTCCTAAGG
>OZ010571.1:32368066-32443066 GCA_963932145.1 Acanthosepion lycidas | reverse complement strand
ATATATATATATATATATATACATATATATATATGTACTTGTGTATGTATAATATATATATATATATATATATATATATATATATATATATATATATATGTGTGTGTCTGTGTCCACATGCATATGAATGCTTAAATTTAAATGAATGGGTGCCTGTTCAAATGTGTAGTATGTTTGCTTTCTGACCACCAGACCTGGGTTCAGATCTCAGTATGGTCAATTTGTCTAGTTATGTTAGCTTTGCTTATAGAACATGGTATATATTTTTTTTAGGAGAAAAAAAAACCCCAAAAAAACATTGCATATTATCTGTGGTAATACAAAGTGCCGAGAAGGTGGCAAAGGCTAAAGCCTAATGTGGCCACAATATTACCCTCACCGGAAATACAAGCCAAGGTGTCTATCCAAGTGTGACCTGGCATGGCAAATAGCACAATAGTATGCAATTGTTGATCAAAACAGTCTCCCTAAGTGCTACAGAAGAGTTCAGGTTCCTAGCAGCAAAAAGAAAACTGCTAGCCTGGGTATTACAGCCAGTAATCATTCACAGGTAAATCATTAAAGCCATGGAAGATGGGAACCTTTAAACTAGATCCTAATCTGTAAACAAAGGATAATCCTCTAATCCAGTTCAATAAACATGGAATGGGTTGTAGGCAAATCTAACCATTCCAATTATGTCTTCTTCATTTCAATTCTTTTATTGTTCTCTTTCATTAATAGTTTTTTTTTTTTTTTCCTCAGATTCTTTTACACTTTTCAACCCGTTGTATCTTAGTGTCTTTATTGTTTTGCCTGGGATGAAATGATTTTAAAAAAATGCCACCATATGCACTGACTTATAGAATGATGATAATATCTTATGATAAATTTCATATCATATTAAATTATTCACTGCTGAAACATGCCTCACCAACTCATGTTAAAATGTTTTGGTATTCATTTTTCCTATTCTGATATTAAACTATATTTGATAATGACAAAATAAAAACTAAACCCCAGTGGGTGTTGGAGCCTGCTGCAAAACGCTTCAAGCATTGGCTGGTTAGAAAAATATATTCATTAATATCTTGAAGGAATACAATTCTGGCTGGCAAATAAAAAAAAAATGTAAAAGAACCTTTGGCTCCATCTAAAAACACTTCAGCCATGTGTAAGTACGTTTACAATCTTTGTTCATAGTTTGCACTTTTGATCCAAAGACGATTCTATTTTCTTCAGTATCCCAAAATACAGCCCAGTGTTTGTTTCTCATTTAACTGTCTGACACATTGCAGTTAGTGGTGGTGGTCGTGGTGGCATCCTTGATCTATCTCCGCTTCATCATCTACTCCTGATGGTCTCTGTTATTTCAGGCATATGGATCAATAATTCCCCAGAATATTCATCATTTGGATAAGCTGTATGAGAATGGCCACAAATGCCTACCCCAAAAGGTTATGTTTACATTATATATGTGCTTGGGTGTTTATATATATATATATATATATATATATATATATATATATATATATTTGTGTGTCTGTGCATATGTATGCATGTGTGTCTGTGCATTTATATATATATATATATATATGTGCGTGCATACATATATTTATATGTGTGTGTGTGTATGTCTCGCTCTCTCTCTATATATATGTGTATACATATGTGTGTCTGTGCATACATATATTTATATATGTATGTGTGTGTGTATGTTTCTCTCTCTCTCTCTCTCTCTATATATATATATATATATATATATATATATATATATATATATATGCGGGTGTGTATATGTCTCCCTCTCTATCTCTCTCTATACATATATATATATATATATGTGTGTGTGTGTGTGTGTGTGTGTGCTTTTGTTGAGTGATAACCTTTTTCCCTCACCAAACCATTTTTTCACAACTCTTCAGCATCTTATATATATAGCAGATTTGTAACATCTATACTTATATAGTCATCAAATTAAGTAATGTTGCACTCTGGTCAGTTGTTAGACAAGTAATTGAAAACTTTGTATACTGTAAACAAATTCCTTGTCCATTTTGTGAAACACTTGATCCCTGTCCTATTAAGAGTATTAGTAGAATTGTTTCTATTCTTGTGAATTTGGTAATGGTTTTCATTCAGAATATCATTGGCAGTGTGGTAAACATCTTGTTACCAAACATTTGAGCTTTGTTGTTTTTCTCTCTCTTGGAAAGTAAGTTCTGCTACAGTCCAGAGATTAAGCCAGAAAATGATTTATATAAAAGAATTTAATATTTATCATGGCTAATGTTCTTTCTCTGTGATTTTCCTTATCTTCCTGCAAATACTGACTACTTCAAGTATTGTGTTTGTGCATTTACCAACATATCTCTTGGCATTTCATACTTAAAATTTATTCAGTTTATATCAATAATGTTGGAGTCACTCATGAGGATTTGAAATGAAGCTATTCTTCTTTATGTACAAGATTTTTTCTTACTCTGTTAGGAGGAAAATGTCATGAAAATCCTTGATTTAGTTTCTATTTTAGTTTATCTATATATATTCATGTATTCTTCATAAAAAAACAAAGAAGAATCTGCAATGTTACTGGTCTTGACCTGATATCTCAGCTTCAGTAAGTTTTCCATTGCTGTAACACAGCTTCCTTTCTATAAATACTAACAAATTTATGCTGTCAATTTACCAAGGAGGAGAGATCATTAAAACAACTGCTATGAAAATATTTATAGAACAGAAAGAGGGAAGCCGCATCACAATGCTGAGAAAGTAACTAAAGTTGAGATAGCAGATCAGGACCAATAATATTACAGAAACTTCCTTGGATTTTGTTGAGAATCTCAAGCAGAACATCAGGCCAGATATGGCAGTAATATTCAGTGCATGATGAATGGTAGATATATAAATGTGCAAGATGGATTCTGATGAGAAAAACTTTTTGGCACAATGCAGTGAACCCACTTTCCCAGCAGCAGCAGCAGCAGCAGCAGACCTAGCAATTTATTAAATATAATTGCTATATTTCATATCAGTATAAAATGTAAAATGAAGTTGGTGCAATGAATTGCTCTTCTGGAGGTTAGCATCAGCCATGGAGAGCAAAAATAAACCAACTGATTAAAACTCAGTGACTATAAACAAAAAAACCATGGGTCTGTCAACACTCATTGATATGTTCCTCGTTGGGCTAAAAGCAGTAGTAAATAAAATTACACATTAAAATGATGAGTCATTATTGAAATGAAATGGAATAAATTTCAACAAGTTCATATTTTCAGGTGTTTTATATATGGCTAATAAATAATATAAAATATACTTGTATATATGAAAAAATAGCTGAAAAGAAAGAAGACATTAAAATCTACCTATTAGAAATTGTGTGTGTGGGTGTAAAAGAGTTCAGTGACCTGTGAAAAGAT
Source organism: Acanthosepion lycidas (assembly GCA_963932145.1). Lineage (NCBI taxonomy): Eukaryota > Metazoa > Mollusca > Cephalopoda > Sepiida > Sepiidae > Acanthosepion > Acanthosepion lycidas. Next base: position 32,439,665 of record OZ010571.1, on the reverse strand, counting down.
ATCCCTAAGTTGGAACAAATCCTGTTTGTGTGTTTTTTTCCGAGCAATTCACCCCAAACGAGGTGGGAGCGCCACTACCATGCAAGGGGGGTTACAGAGGACTGGGAACAAGAGTAAAGAGGCATGTTTGAGGAAAGGATACAGAGAAGGACGTGGAACAAACTCAGGGTGTCAGATGTCGATTGACATTACACTTGAATATTTGAAGATTATAGTCATCAGGGAAGCAAGTAAGGGGAAGGGAGTTCCACAGATGGGAAGTGCAAGAGAAGAAGCTGTTTGAGTAGAAGAAACGGTTGGACAGAGAAGCAGCAAGGAAAAAAAGAAAAACAGGAAGTATCCCATTTTTACAGTTCCTACATAGTGCCACCTAATGGCATCCTAGCAAACTAAGTGGGGGTAATCCCATACTAATAAGTAATAACAAGGTTGAAATCAAAAGACCAGTTATATCAACAGTTTTCAATATGCAGCTCTGAATGAGTAATTAGAAAGCTAACTTTGAATTCCAGTTGAGTTTATTGCATTCACTTTTGCACTGATAACCTTGAGAAATAGTATGAATCCATCCTTTTGCCCACCTATGGGTTAAATAGTAGAGCAGACTGAGCTCTCTAGCAACCAGTCTAGGAAATGGAAAAATATGAGAAGCCAACACTCAATAACATTAACTATGAACTTGCCCACTATGTGCTGACCATGTCTGGAAAATAAAACATTCTTATAACTTTAAACACAGACATAAAAAAACACATATTTAGTTAAAAAAAATAAATAAATAAAGGATGTCTTTATAATGGCTAAAAGAATAACTTAAAGCACTTGGTTATACAGAACTTTTAGACATTTTTACACACTTTGTGTCCAGAAAAGAAAACACAGTATTAACACAAGAAAAATTAAATAAAAAGCTCAATCACAGTACCTTGTCAATCGTCATCAAATGAAACATGTATAAAAGAGGGACTGCTACCTAAATACACACACACACACACATATATATATATATATATATATATATATATATACACACACACAGAAATAGATAGATACATAGAGATAAAGATCATACTGAGGTTTGAAAACACTGGTATTAACACAAGAAAAATTAAATAAAAAGCTCAATCACAGTACCTTGTCAATCGTCATCAAATGAAACATGTATAAAAGAGGGATTGCTACCTAAATACACACACACACACATATATATATATATATATATATATATATATACAGAGAAATAGATAGATACATAGAGATGAAGATCATATTGAGGTTTGAAACTGACATTTCCAATGCATTGTTGACTCCCATATTTGTACACACATTTTCTCTCTCTTTCTGTCACTCTCTTGATGAGGTAATTGTTGAAAAGTTTCCAGCCTAACCAAGAAAAGTTTCTGCAAAATTCTTACATTAGATCATACAGTTAATATTTTGGGAACTGGTTCAGAGCAGTAACTTTTCAGCACCACCTCTTATATGATTAAAGATTATGATATGCAGAAAGTGAAGATTAAGTTAACTTGGTAAAGATCATATATACATCAGGATAGGTCTGATTGATAAATGGTTTTGATTGGTAATTCAATTAAAACGAAATATTCTTCATCTCAAGTTCAGTTCAACTGAGAAAAGATGGTTTTCATTTCTGACCTTGGGACCAGAATTCTGACTCCAAGCTAGTCTCTCTGGACTTAAGCCATTGCCAGACAAATCACTCCGACTTCATTACACATGACAGATGTTAGCAAATCCACTTGCACTGTTTGGAAATGCTCAAGATAGATTTGTTTAATATATAAATGGTATCTTCTTTATGTGTTTGTGCTTGTGTTTTATGATAAAAGCTTAGAAACTATCAAACAATTTTTTATAAAATTCGCTGTAGGGTTACTATTATTCACTGATTATTTTAGATCAATCATTTCATCTGTGTTGTTTTGGTCATTGTATTTTGGCCCATGTACTCTCTTACTTTAACAAAAACTTTTATTCAGTCATCAAAGGCATTCCGATACAAGTCAGGTTCAGTGTTTTTCCAAGAGAATTCTTCTGAACAGCTCAATTCATCTGTTTTTGGAGCTTTTAATTTAATTGCTCTTCTATCTTAATTTATGGTTTCCATACCATTTACAAAAAAAAAAAAAAAAAAAAAAAAAAAAAAAAAATCCGGAGGCAAGACACTGGCTGTGACAGGTGCAGTAATGGTAAAACTCCCTCCACCATACAGACTGAATATGTTTGTAATATTTTCAAATACAGTTACCTGAGGAAGGATGGAATTACAATGGGTTTGATTGAAAAAAAACAAAAAACAATAAAGATGAGGAAACAAATCTGAACAGAACAATGTACAAGAGTAACAAAGTTTCATTTCAGAGAGAAATAGTCATTTTATGATTACTATGTAACTTTAGGATCAGAGTGTAGTATCTGCTGGATCTGTTGTTTTTTCTGAGCTGGAATCAGTTACATTTTCAGACCAAGAAATATTTATTTATAATAATATTAAGTGGGAAAGGAAACAGTGAGTAACCTACCTAATAAATATTTACCATTATTTACAATATTCAGTCTCTTATCCTAATCTTCATTGTCATATTCACAATGGTTTGGCTGCTGTACACTCCACCAGCGTACTTCAGGTGATTGGAATTTAGAACTGAACCCTTTATTTTGTCCACCGAGGTAGATTGTTCTAGTTCCACGTGTCATGCCTCTTCTGGATTTCTCAGTTATTCCCCTTTATCTCAACTCTCCAAGTTTTGGTTCATCACAGCTGTAGCCAGGTATTGAATTCACAACTCTTTGACTCTAGTCACTGGATCTAACCAATGTTTTTATCTACTGTGCCATGTGTCCTTGAGGAAGGCTGGAGCATACAATGGCCGAAATATTGTGAATATGGCAATGAAGATAACAGTCTGAATTGTGTAATAATGTAAGTAATCATAATACCTCATCTCAGAAATATAGACAGCTACTTAATACACTTGAGTAAATGATTTACTAATATAGATCCTACTAATTAACCTACAGCTGGTGGGAAAAAAGGTGGATTTATACCATGCTAAAGTCTATTTGTGCATAAGTGAATATAACAAACTTGACTGGAATTGGAACTCAGCTCTCTGATTTCCAGTTCTGTGCTCTTATCCTTTACACCACCCACACACTCAAGTTTACAACATCTGGTATTCCAAAGTGGTCATCCATCTAGATACTGACTAAGCTGAATGTTGCTTAACTAGTGTTTGAATGTATTATGGCTGTAAGTCAACAATGATTGGAAGATGGAAAGGTGTAAAAATGGCAATGCATTGAGAAGATAGAGCAACAGAAAGACAAAAGAGAGGATGCAGTAGAAAATGCTTGTGCATTCCTTATTACTTTTTCACATATGATTTGAGTTCACTCATGTTTGTATAACATTTAGACAGAAACATGCATAGACAATAAAGATTGGAAGGTGAAAGGGGTAGAATTAGAAAATGAAAGCAAAGAGTGAGAGAACATCATAAGTATTAGATAATAGATAATTTTAGTTGCATCAAAAGGATAAGGGAAGAGAATGAGAAGATACAGGCAAAGAGTGGGTTGAGAGCAGAGACATAAAATAACAGACAATCTTAAATATCACACCAATGGAATTTTCACAGGCATAGCTACTTATTAATTATTATTCATTTTGGGGGGAATTTCTGTGATAAGGAATTATCATTATTATATGATTTGAAGTTTGGACCAGCATGTGCATCTTGATTGTTATATTCAAGCAAGTTGAGTATGCTGGTCAAAAATATATAATAATCATATTATCTATATATCTGAAATGAGACATTGTTACTATTTACATTATTTACATCATTTGGACTATTGTTCTCATCTTTATTTTTTTATTTTTTATTTTTTTTAAGCATTTCACCCCAAGCAAGGTGGGAAGTCACTAGGATCCAAGGGGTTACAGAAAATATAGAGCGAGATCAGATAGGAGTGATAGAAGAGACTATGAGGAGAAGGGTAGTGGATAGATCAAGGCAACTGGAGATGTCGATTCATTTGAATAGCTGGAGATTATACCTTTCAGGGAAACTGGAATAAGGAAGGGAGTTCCACAGGCGAGAGGTGCGAGGAATGAAGCTATTGGAGTAGAAGAGACGGCTATATTTAGTAGTTTTGACAGTGAAAGGGTGAGAGCGGGATGCCAGCCTTGTAGGGGGCTTGAACTCATGAAGTCTGGGAACTAGCGAATGCAGCTCCTCGGAGCAATTACCATGAAAATATTTGTAGAACAGACAGAGAGAGGTGACGGTGCATCTGTGAGAAAGTGACTGTAGATGAGATGCCAGAGCAGGGCCAATTATATTGCATATTCGCCTATGGAGCCTATCAAGAACCCCGAGGCAAACAGAAGGGGCACCAGACCATATATGGCAGCAATACTCCATGCAAGGGCGAATTGTTGATTTGTAGATCTGGAGGATCGATTCCGGGGAGAAAAATTTCCTAGCGCGGCACAGGGAGCCAACTTTCCTTGCAGTGGACGAGGCAATTGACTCAATGTATTTGTTCCATCTCTGGTCAGCAGTCAACATGAGACCGAGCAGCCGCAGAGAGTTGCTCTCGGGAAGTTGAGCGTCAGACATTCTAATGGAGGGGAAGGAAGGATCTCTGTGGTGATTAATAGAGAGCAGTTTTGTTTTTGAAGCATTAAAGTTGACCAGCCAATTCCTGCCCCAGTTCACAAATTCACTGTTTCGGATAATTTGGTTTTGGTTTGATATTCCAACATATCATCTGAAGAAGGCCGGAGCGTACAACGGCCAAAATGTTGTAATAAATATGGCGACAAAGATGATGACAATAGTCTAAACAATGTAAATATTGTAAATAATTATTATTATATTATGAATTTTTTAGTTCACTTTTGTTAATATTATTATGGCACACTGAGTCAAATATTCTCCTACAATTAAAATGATGGTTAGTGGATATTCAAATCTAAAATGTGTCAATAACATGAATAAAAACTTAGTAAAAAATAATGAAATCTGCTAATGGGCATTTGACCATAAGACTGACATTTTTGCAATCAACACCAAATCAATATACAATCAATAATTTTTAAGTGATTTGCTATCAGATATCTACACAAAATCCAAACCAATTTTATATGAATGAAAGAAGCTTTTTCATTCCTCCAAAATTTAAGGAATCATTTTTTGCATAATATTTCAAACATCTATCAGTAAAAAGTTTCTTCTAAATAATTAACATCTTAAAAACAAGCAAGAATTTTCATCAACTTTAATTTTTCTTTGTTGAGATGATCATAATAGTCTTCTTCTATAAACTGTGTCCCTTCAGAACATGGAAGATCATGGTTCTCCACAACTTTCTATTTTCTTAGTGAAGTCTGTCTTTTCACCAAACAGCCCAGTCCCTATTCTGTCATCCATTTACACAAACTTCTCAGGTAGGTTACTCATTATTACTTTCTGTGACTTCACTATGTCTTATGAGTGTCAAATTTTCCATTCACTCTTTCCTTTATTATATACCCTGTCTCTTTCTGATTCTAAGTCAAGGCTTCCTTTTTATTTTCATTTTTCTTAAAACTTCACCAATGCTCACATGTTCAGTCCATGGTATTTTCAGTTAATGCTAGGAGTTAAATAATAACATTTTTCTAGATCTACTTTCAGCCTTTATATCTTAAAATTATTTGATTGACAAGATTTTGTATCATTAAATATTTCAATTTAATTAAGGTGCCTACCACACAAATGATAGAGATATACTCAGTTTGTTCTACACCAGGTGCTTGACTATAGTCACTCGTGTAGAGAAAGGTGATTCACATATAAAATTACCCATATACTTAATAAATAATTTGTTGTCAGGAAAGGCATCAAAGTAGAAAATGTCCCTTTTCGAAATAGAAAAATTACAGGAGCCAACACATTCTAAAAAAAACAATTCCACTGTAAAAAGTTCCCATCAGTGTTTTGGCCGATTCCCCTCCGTTCATCTATCAGTCTACCTGCCTAATTGTCTATTAGTGAAGGAGAAATAACCCCAACATTCTACACAGGCAGGTTCATACACACATAATGTGAAAGGAAAAAAAAAAAACTTGCACTAATAAAAAGTGCATATATAAAAGAAAAATGAGGAAATAAACAGTCAATTGCTGACTTCTCTTGATGAGTGGATGAAGTGATTGCTAGAGGGTCCTCCTATGAAACTCTAGACTCAGGATGCTGAAGGTAGCACTAATCAGCTGCCAAACTTTCTATTTGTATTAATTTTATATATATATATATATATATATATATATATATATATATATATAAGTTTCTTTAAAGATGATTGACTAGGTTCTGTGATTAAGCTTTTTATTTAATTTTTCTTGTATCTGTACAAATATTTTCTTTTCTGGACACAAAGTATGTAAAAATGGAAGCACTAATAATAAAAAAAGGAAAAACAACACTCAAATTATGAACACAGCCACAATGTGTTGACCGTGTTTTGGAAATAAAATATTCCTATAACTTCAGAAACATCCATAAAAAAACAGACATTCAGTTAAAAAAGAAAAATCATCCTTCATGATGGCTAAAAGAATGAAAGCATTTGGATATTCAGTGTTTTTTTCCCATTTTGTATCCAGCAAATAAAGCATTTGTATGAAATAAAAAAAATGAAATCAAAAGCTTAATCTCAGTACTGTGTCAGTTTTTTTTTAACAAAACATGTATAAAAGAGTGATTGCTGCCCAAATACACACACACACACATACACACACATATATATATATATATATATATATATATATATATATATATATATATAAATGCATTCATCTCTATTCCGTCAGTATTTTTCTCTCTCTTCATCATTCAACATTTATCAATATCAAATTTGTCTTGTTTTAAGTTCAGACTCACTGATCTCTTTCTTCTTCTATTGTAATCTGCAAATCAACCAAGACTTCAATCTGTTTTACTTCTAACATTCAATCAACAATATTGTCTGCTTGGGAAACTTTAAAAACAAAATATTTTTAGGCAAACTATTATTCATATTTATGTAGATCTCAATAGTTCTGGACTGCATCACGTGATACTTTTTTAAAAATATTTAACATAAACCTAGTCTTCTTTTAATGAAAACTTTTTACGTCAAGATGGAAGTAGTCTTTTGAATTATCTTTCTACAATAATTAATTATAATTGCAATTAATATAATATTAATAAATGAATTCATATTTTTATTTGTTTGCATTTTATATTAAATATTGATCCAATACCAGGCCTAAGAGTCACTCATAGTATAGGGTTACTAAATGAGATTGCTTTATGGACAAAAGTAGATAGGTTAATCTATAGCCCTGTTCACACTCCTTGCAGTCTTTTGAACAGGAGTAGAGGTTTATCCCTTGTTTTCTGTTTCAGATTTAATTTCTAGTTCCTTCACCTAAAGTCTTCACATTCTATTTCACTCCCAGTAACAACTTTTCCCAACCAGAATACATGCACCTGAATCGCATGTGCACTAAGTTTAACTCTACACTTCTAACTTTGAAATTTTATTTACTAATTTTTTAGGGTTACTAAATGAGATTGCTTTATGGAAAAAAAATAGGTTTACATAGGTTCACATTTGTTCCCTATTTTTGAATAGAAGTAGATGTTTATCACTTGTTTCCTGTTTAGGATTGGTTTTCTGGGGGTTTTTTTGTAATGTCTTATTCTCTTTTGCTTCCAGTAGCTCCTTGTATCTTCGTGGCATTATTGCCTTTCTTGGGGGCGAAATGATTAAAAAAAAGAATGAAGAGCATGTTATCATCATATGTAGGATAGATAACAGTTGCAGTATCCAGGGAAGTATGTTGTCAAGTGCATGTTCTATAAAGTAGAGGCTTGAGAAAAATTAAACAAAATGCAATATCTTACTGTGCAATGTCAACAATGCACCTTAATTAAAATAATTTAATTCTAACCAATCAGTGTTAGTTGTGTGAAGCTGCTGAAGTTACTAAATAATAAATATTAAAAACATTCTGAATTCCTAGATATAAAAAAAAAAAAGTTATCAAATGCTCTCCATCAATTAAGCAGGGAATTTCTTTAAAAAGTCCGACACTGCTGAAAAATTCTCAGTACAATCTACTTCCCAAAATATGATCAAATGACAAAACAAATTTTTTAAGAGAGTCTTGGTTAGGCTGATAACTTTTCAGTCCCACTTTATATGTATAAATATCATTTTTAATACTTTTCATGGAGTGTACAGGTTCTATACTGATCCTAAACTTAGATTCCAGAGAGTGACACTTGAAAACTAGTCAGGGTACACTGATAGTATAATCCTAAGCAGAGTACCAAATCATATATTATTAATAGTCCTTTTTATTGGTTAGCTGGTTGTTACAATTTAGTGGTATAATGACCTCAAGGGGTAATTTGATACTGAAGGGAGATAATATTTTTAGAGATACAAGTCTTACTAATAGCTAGTGGGAGAAGAGATGGATTCATTTCAGAATATTTATGCTTACATGAATATAAGGAACCTAACTAGAATTGGAACTCGGGTCTCTGATTTTCAATTTCAAACCATGATATACTACAGCATTCACACATTCACACTAACAGCACACAGTATTCCCAAGTGGTCACCCATCTAGATACTGACCAGGCTCAATGTTGTTTAACTTTGGTGACTGTATGGGAACTATTGTTTCAACATAATGTGGCCATAAGCCTCATTTTTATGGATACAATGCAAATAATAATTATAATGCATTAAGATACACTCTCTAATATTTTTCTAATATACAAATTCTAATGAGAAATTAAAATGCTAAGAATGATTTCATGTTGTTCTATCAGTTGCTTTTGAATGGATGTTCTGCAAGGGAAAAAGAAAAATTAAATTGCAATGAATTCGCTCTTCTTAGATTTAAAAAAAAACAATATTGTTCATGTCAAACTGTACAATTGTTCAAATCTTTGCAGTGGCTATTTATTTAATTCTATTTTTTATACTTCAGTTCTGAAAATGACAAGTGATTGAAGTGCTAGAAGTTAATTCTGGCAATATTAAAAACATCAGTCAGTGATGTGCCGTATGTAATACACACTTAGGTGATCATGTATTTTTCAATAGATGACTAACAAGGCAGCATTTTTTGTCACAGTAGGTTGTCATTTATTTCTGAGGTAGACCAGTAGCCATCCAAGGCTATAGAATTTGGTCTATCCTGCTATTAACCCATAGCTGAGGGGAGAAGAAGAGGATTCATACCTTTCCCAAAGTTATTAGCATGTAAGTTAATGTAATGGATTTGACTGGAATTCAAACTCAGCTCTCTGATTGTTATATAGTGGTTTCACAGTGGAGGCTTGTATTTGTACTAAGTCGGTCCTAAAATAGGTTCGACGTACAAAACGTTAGGAACTTGATATAATAGGTAATGACGCACTAATCTAGTTGGGGTGGCTGATACTTTAATATCCAACTAATGGTCGTCCGACATCAACTGATTGATCAACTCACTCCGACTAACTCTTACTACTCCTACTTATTATAGGTGGGAGAGTCTATTAACTATAGAATAGGTGTGTTCTACTATAACACTGATTCCTTAATCCAAGCCACTATCCATTACTCCCCGGTGTTTCCTCTAAATTAAAAACATAGATATTTATTAATGTAGTAAAGGAAAATAATATTATCATAGAAACAACAAAAGTACCAATTTTTATAATTAAAATTTTAAAGTATTTGATTTACATTTTAATTCATACTGTTAAAATATTTATTTTTACATATATTTGTCTGCATATGTTTGAAAACATATTTACGTGATTCATTCTCTCTCTCTCTTTATATATATATATATATATACACACACACACACACACTGAGGCAAGATTAGCCAGTATTGATTTAGTGAAATGAGATCGTCAATAACATCTTCTGTCACATTGACTTATAAGGCCCATAAACTATGAAAAAAATCAATAAATAGAATGGAGAATTATGCAGTGATCAATATGAACAAAAAAATATATATATATATATATATATATATATATATATATATATATATATATGATTAATCAGATTTCTGGAAAGATAAAGCATCTCACAAAATGTCATAATATATGAACATAAAAATATTAACTTTCGTTATGAATTTCTGCATTCTTTATGAAAATAATAATGATGATCAAGTTATACAGTTTCTTTTAGCAGACTGTGTCTCAATCATTTATACTTTGTCATAAGTGAACTGTCTGATCCTTCTTACTACTGACCTATCAGCCTTCTACCTCTTTTTGGCAAATCACTAGAAGCCCTAATCATTTCTGAATAGGTTAAGTATTTCACTTTGCAGAACTTTCTTCCAGACAAGCAATAAGACTTTTGCTTCTATAGGTCAACTGCTGATGTATTAACAATTATTGCTGAAAGAATCTCTCAAGCATTAAATAAGAATTGCAAAGCTGGGACTGTTGCTTTGAACATCTTCAAAGCATTTGACAGGGTTTCACATACTGATCTTTTTCACAAGTTGAAAGGTAATAATATAATAATAATAATAATTTCTGAACTAATTCAGTCTTTCTTATCAAATCATGAAATGTAAGTTGCCCTGAAGAACCACTCTTCTAGATCTTTTTGTACTAATGCAGGTGTCCTCCAGGGCTGTATCCTTTGACCTACTTTGTTCTTAATTTTCATCAATGACCTTCCTAATGAAATCGGTTCTCAACTTGGTATCTACACTGATGACAATCATTTATCCCTGTCTCAATAGTAAGTCTGATTGGTTCAATAGGGTTATATTAGCAGCTGATCTCAAAAGTGACCTACAATCTACTGTTAACAGGGGCAAGGAATGGCTTGTTAATTTTAATGTCTCCAAAATAAAAGTAATCTTCCAAAAGACCCGATTTTGCCTTTCATCAGTATGGCTGATGCTAACCTCCAGGAGAGCAACTCATTGCACCTTCTTGGTCTCACATTCTCTGCTGACATGAAATGGAATGATTATACTGAATCAACAGTTAAATCTGTTGCTAAGAAATTTGTTTCATTGTGTTGTGCTAAAAAAGATTTCTCTCCAGTATCTTAAAATGTTATAAGTCTAACATTAGAATATTGCTGTCACATATGGCACAGTGCTCTTGTTATATATTTAGAGACTCTTGATAAACCCAAAGAAGAATATTCAATGTTATTGATCTTGACCTGGCATCTCAGCTTTCCCACTGCAATAATGTAGCTTCCCTGAGTCTATTCTATGAATAATTCCATGGTAATTTTTTTCTGTTATGAATATAAGCACCATACTAGATTGGTAACAATATCTCATCAATTTACAGTTGAATTGGTTAGATGCAACTGTATGTTCTATGCTAATAGTTCCTTTTATCACACTTCTTACTTGTAGAACTATCTTCTCTTCCCATACTTTCCAGCCAATTTTAATCTTAAAACATTTAAATGCAACATCCATCAATATCTATTGACTTCTTGATTCCTCTTCTTTTATTTTTCTTGCTCCTTAATAATGTTTCTCTTTTTTTTTTTAATCTTTCACACCTCTTCTGTCTCAGGGGCTTTATTGCCTTTCTTGGAGTGAAATGATAAAAAATAAATAAATATTTGGTATTCTTTATCAAAATAATAATAAAGTTATACTGTTTCTTTTAGAAGAATGTGTATTAATCATTATACTTGGTCATATTTGGTATTCTTATCAAAATAATAATGATCAGTTTCTTTTATCAGAATATTTTGTATCATATTAATTTACTGATCTAACTCCATTATCTATTCAATGTAATACCAATGGATGTAAAAATTAAAATGGAAAGCAAGTAAAAAATATCTCTGTAGCAGATGAACCATATACAAACATTTGAAAGGTTTAATAAATATCAATGTATTATCAAAATATGTCTTATATTATTAGAAGGGTTTGCTGAAAAATTCACAAACTAACCCACATCTCAAACTCAGTCTTCTGACGTTTGCTCATTAAAATATTCATTCTGGGGATAAGAACTTTTCATCACCCCTCATGCAGAAGCAAGTTTATGGACTTCAGCTGTTGGCAAAAGTTAGAAAAAATGTAATAGGGATAATGCATTAGTAAATAGTCTATCAATACAAAACAAAAAACTTTCTAAAATGAAAAAGAAAGTAAGCAATGAAATGAATTTACAAGCAACTTGCTTGTATGGACAGTTCAAATAGAACTGTCATAGTTTGCCATGAACAGATCTAATGAGGCGTAACTGCTGAAAGCAAATAGCAAAGATCACATCAAATAAAAGCTATTTATACGCTTGGGTAAGTTCAAGCTAATTGCAGAGAGAGTAACTGGTGGTTTTAACCTAAAAAATTAACTTGTAACATCTATTTAAATTTAAGATGATGGTATAAAACAGTGTTAGTAGATTTGTGGTTAGAAATGTGTGTGACTATATCTCTGCATTGTTATTATGACAATCAGTAACAATTTCAATATCCATGTCTATTCTAGGACCTGATTGACTATTCACTTACTAGTACTCTTTAATTAAGTCATCTTAATATTTGAGATAAGTAACAGAAATATATTTTTAAAATCTAAGTAATATGAGAGATTCAACCTGAAGAATATCTTTTTGATTCTTATGTACTTTCAACCTAATTTTAGTTACATTTCATTGTAATTCTTTTTCTTCAGGATCATGGCTCTCCACAACTTCCTATCCTTTCTAGCTTTTAGCCACACTTGTTTTTTTACAGGCACTTCCAGTCAATGTTCTTCTATCTGTTTACACAAGTTTGATAAGCAGCTTACTTACTGCTTCCTCTATTGCTCTTGTTTTCATTATGTCCTGTGAGGGTCAAATTCTCCAAGCTCTCTTTTCTCAATATGCGTCTGAGAAATTTCAACTGTCTCTTTATGATTCTAAGTATATTACAGACAAAAATTTCGGGTCAGCTTGTATTTCTTTAAAAAAAAAACAAAGATTTTAATGTGATATTTTTAAATCAAAAGATCAAAATCTCAGTAACTATAGTGTATGTTTTTATTTTTTTCTTCAGTATCCTCTTACTACCAAAGATTTTAAATTTGGATTCTTCTGTCCACAATATATTTCATTAAATTATGAATATTTGGTATGAGAAACATTGTTTTGTTTTCACCATTAACTGCAAAATTTACTAAAAGATTACCAAAATTTTCATCTAAGTTAAATATTATACAGACTGTTGCTGAAAAACTGACACGACAAGAGTGAAATAAATTTTATCATTCTGATTTTTTTTTCATTTATAGTAGACATCAGAACTTAGTATAACTTAATATGAACCCTCTTGTATTCTATGCACATCTTTTTTTTTTACAAAGATTAATATTGGTATTATTAATAGTAAACAGGCTCACCTATTGCCCAGCCTGTACTCCTTCCATGTCTATTGAACAGGAGTAGAAGTTCATCCCTTGTACCCTGATCAGTACATGGTTTACCAGTTCTGTTTTTTTCTACCAGGACTGCACTGATTTAACTGTCTTTACTTTTTGCAGATCAGACTAACCTGAGGCTGTGACTTCTTATGATGGTACGAGGTTGGCAGTTTGCTGCCTGCTGCCTCTAACTGATTGTTTGGAACCCAGACTCATTGGTAGCATTTAGAGATGCTGCTCTATTCAACTGTTGTTTAATATCAGAGTAGCTGTAATACCATGTTGTGCGTGGGTAGGTGTCCCTGCATGTATTTCTGGTAGGCAATCCTGAGGCCACATTATGCTCTGCTCTCAGCCATGCACTGGTTGATTTGTATTGCCATTGATGGCAGATAGTGATGTCTTTTTTCTCTCTCCTCAAAACATATGGAAATCACAGAAAAATGAAATAAAACTAAACCACCTACCCAGCTCAATCTTTCTTACTCTAATCTTCATGGTATCTGTTCCTACTTCTGCATCATAGAATCTTTTCTCCTGGAATGGTTGCCAGATATGTTTGCTTTTTGTGAAACCAACTTGAATTCTTTCATTGCTGCCAATGAATTCTTGGTTCCAGGCTATCTTCCCTTTTGCCAAAAAGATTCCAGTATTCACATACATAGCCTTGATGTTTACATCTTGATAGTTTACCAATGGCTAGGGAATTGTCTCTCGAGGACACTGACTGCTCTTTCATGTGCTTCCATCTTTCACTGCTAAACTCTATCAGCTACCTCTTTTTTCTTTATCACTCCCTGCTCTCCCCAAGACTGCAGTATATTAAATAGATTAGCTGACATTATAGAAAAGGCACTTTCTCTCCATCCTTCTATGAACATCTTTGTCTTTGGTGACTTTAATGCTTCCCATGACATGTGGCTAAAACAATCTAAAGGTACTGATGTTTCCAGTATGGAGACATTAAATTTTTTCATTGCTCCATCACTTACTCAAATCATGGACTTCCCTACTTGTTTCCCTAGCAAAGCAAGTAAAAAGTATCTCTGCTGGATCTATTTTGAACCTTCTTGCCAAGCTTTGCAACACTGCCTTCTTAGTAACTCTGACCACTCTGTGGTACTTATTAAGATCTTCTTCCAAGCATCCATTAAGCAAGAACCCTCTATTCATGACCTCTTTCCATTATCAGAATGCTGATTGGGACTCATTCCAGGATTTTCTTTATGGCATCTCTGATCTTCAACCTCCCAGTTGAAAATTGCAGTTTCTTCTTGGGTCAGAACCGACATGGACACTTTCATCCCTTCTCAGAAATACCAGGTGAAACCACAATCCTGGTTTACACCAATATGTTAGGCTGTCATCAGGACCCATTAATTTTGGCTATACCAGCATGATAGTTCTCTTCATAAAAGGTGCCTATTTGTTACTACTCATAATAAATTTAAGTGAGTCCTCAAAGAAGCTAAGTCCCTGTTTGCACTGCATAGCTGCTAAGAATTTTGGATCTTGTGATTACTGTCAGCTCTGTAATAGGGTATTAAATAAGTGAAAGGTCTCTATTCCCCACTCTTCAATCAACTTGAGAAGTTATCATCCACTGCTAATAAAGCTGAATGCTTTGCCTATAAATTCTCCTCAGACACTACTCTTGACTCATCTGGAGTATCTCTGTCTAACTTTCCACTTAGAACTGAATCTCTGTTGAGAGATACACATATAACCCCTTCCATGGTTTCTGCTATCATCTCTAACCTTGATCCACACAAAATATGTGGACCCGATGGTATCCCTGTAATAGCCATTAAGAAGTATGCCCTTGATCTGGCTCCTGTTCTCTCAAAACTGCCTCCTACTTTCCTGCCTGCTGGATTTCATTATCTGTTGTTCCAGTTTTTAAGAACTCTGGTGAACCATCTGACCCATCTAAATATCGAACTATTAGTCTTCGATGCAATTAGTCACTTTCCTCGAGATTAGCATCAGCCATGGCTGATGCTAATCTCGAGGAAAGTGAGTAATTGCAGCTTCTCAGGCTAATCTTTTCAGCTGACATAAAGGAGAAAGACTATTTTGAATTCATTGCTTGGTCAGCTGCTAAGAAAACCAGTTCACTGTGTTATACAAGACAATTTTTCTCTCCAGAATCTATCTTGTATGTCTATGTCTACCATTTTTCCATGCTTAGAATATATATGCTTTGATGAGATCCAAAGAAGAATCAGCAATATTATTGGTTCTGATTTGGCAGCTTAGCTTCAGTTACTTTCCCACCTCCATAAGGTTACCTCTTGTGCCTTTTTTATAAATACTTTCATGGTAATTGTTTGGATAAGCTCTTTGCTATGGTACCTAGACTGTATGAATTTAAGCACAATACTAGGCAGGTGGTGAAATCTCATCAGTTTACAGTTGAGCTGGCTAGATGTAACTGTAACTTCTATGTTAACAATTTCTTTTCTTGAATTTCTTACTTGTGGAACTCCCTTCTGGTTCCATGCTTTCCAGCTAACTTTAATCTACAAAAATTAAATGCAATGTCAATTGCTATTTACTATCCTCCTGATTGCTCTTTTTTTCCTTCTACTCATTACAAATGTTTCTGTTTCTAATTCCTCCACACCCTGTAACCTCTTGCAGTTTAGTGGCTAGTACAGGCACTAAGATGTTTGCGGTGATACCGAAAAAAGGTTCTTAATGTTAACTCAGCACTAACTAATATTGTAAAAAAAATATATGAAGCTGTTTCTGAAGAAAAAAGATTGTGCTATATATTTTAAATAATAGTTATTTATGAATTTAACAATTTACTTTTAATTTTTTTAACATTTTTATAGTCAAATCTATAATACAAGAATTAATCATAAACTAAAATGACAAATATTAAGTATAATTGTAAAAACACTTGATTCCATTGGTGAAGTTGAATTAAAAATAACAAGACCTTATAATTCCAACAGATAATTTATTGTTAAAACAGATACATTTTGGAAATATATTTCGGGGTTTATATACAGTACAACTTCATCCAGCATGGACTTTCCTACTTAATGGAAAATACGAAAAAATGAGAAAGAGTATTTTTTTTCTACTCTGGTTTGGAAATGACATTTCTTTGTTTCTTTCTTTCTTTAAGTAATTCTCCCACTTTCAACTTTTTCATGTCTCATAAACTCAATTCAATCAAATTTTTTTTTGTTAATTTGAATTTATAACATATATAATATAGCTTAATCATTGTTTCATTTATTTCTCAAGAGTGATCAAGGATTTCAAAAGCTTTCTGAAATATATCTGTTTTAACAATAAATTATTTGCTGGAATTACAAGGTTTTATTTTTAAATATTAAGTATTTTACTAAAATAAAAAATACTCATTTTTGTTAATTAAACATTAAATTATGTCACTTAGCATCCTCCATAATTTACTCAGACTTTTAACTTAGCCTTAATTAATATTCATGAGTGTTCTAATGATAAAATTTAAAAATATATTTTCTTCTGTTTATAAATACTTGTTGCAAAATAAAATCCTTACGTAAAGTTCATCAGAGGATGAAACACATCAGTTAAATGGATTCCAAGTTCAAACTTCAGCTGAGATGGTTAATATTCACTTTACACACATATCTGTGGAAAAGTCATAAATACTTCTTTTCTCTCCCCATCAGAACAAAATAGACTCCCTAGCTATGGTTGGTAAACAGTCTAGAAGAGCAACTCTCCCTTCAAAACTGTGGAGAAGTTAATGAGAAAATATAGCTCTATCTTTTTCCACAAATCAATCAAGGTAGTTTATGGATATAAAAGGAAAGGAAGCTTTAGATGCCATGGAAATATGGCACTTAAGTAACAGTATTATATAAATCTAGCCCTGAATTGAACCTTTGACCTGATGTAAGCAGGAAGTAACATATCCACTTCACTAGTGTTCTGATGCCTGAACATCATGGTAAAATTTACTTGTAAATACTAAGTTAGGCACAGATACTACAGTCTGACCATTGTCAGAAGTGGAAATATATTTTATTTTTTTATGGATACTATGCGAGCTTGTGGACAGAACATGTGAGCAATGACAATGTTTTAGAGAAAATGGAAACGAAACAGACACTTATACTTAACATCAGAAAAAAAGTTGAAGTTTCTAGGGAACATGATATGGAAAGCAGTCTTGGAAAATGTGATACACACAGGACAGATTGAATAGACTGAAAGCAAGAGGGATACAGGAAAACAATGCATAACCTACCTTGCAAACTGACCATGGAACAAGGTTTAGGAGAGATAGCAAAAAGCTTTTTAAGAGCTACAAAGGACAGGAAATTGGAGAGAACCATAATTGCCATCCTCCTAAAGGGATATATGCCACATAAAAGAGGAAGAAGAGGTTAGCCATAACAAAAGTAAAGAAAAATTCTCCCAAAGAGCTGAATGTGCTCTCAATTCCTAAAGACAGATATACTGAATGTCAAACAGATGAAGATATAAGCAAATAGTAGATATGATTTGTCAATAACGTGAAAAGAAATATATTAAACAAATTATGATATACTAATATTTTGCTGTAGTACTGACTATCAAATATTTTTTTTATTAAGAATAAAAAAGTGAAACCATAAAAAGGATAAGTTCAAAAAATGTTATTCAACTGTTCTTCATGTTAAACTGTATGACATAGATGGGTGATGAAATGTTATCAGGGATGGGGGAGGGGGTAATCAGGAAGCACACCCGAGAGCCATGAAATATGTTTGCTCATATCCATATATTTTTCAACTCACTTAGCAGACCGTTTCTCATATTTTTTTTTTGACTTGGTCATTGAAATAGTGATTTTGGAAAGTTGGTAAGGCCAAGGACTTTTCAGCATCACCATATAACATGCAATGGTAATCACATTAAAATCGCCAGTGAATGCAAAGATCTGAAAGCCTTTCAGTCTTTCTTCTCATTTTCCTGTCCAACAGAGACATGACTTGCTCATAGCAAGTTTCTAACTTAGCTTTAGAATTGATAAGCATTTCTATTTACTGAGAAACACACAAGTAAGCTGTTTGTCTGGAAGCAAAGGAAGTCATGCTCAGACACACAAATATACATTCATCGCTGCAGTATGCCTGTTGACCAGTGGCTACTAATATGGTAAAGCAGAGGACAGTGTCCATGTAGACTGTTCACTGAGCAGAGACTGCAAATAATAGCTGATAGAATTTAATACAGAGAGACAGGAACATTACTTATTTACATACAACCTCATATATATTTACATGCACACTTGAAAGATATAGATAAAACAATAAGTATGTAACCTAATGAATGAAAAAAGTGTTTATTTTAACACAACAAATATTTCTCAACATAATCACATTCTTTTAAATTCACATTATTGAGTAAAGACTAATAATCATATAGAGAAAACATTATACAGTGAAAATTTCAGATAAAAACTAAGTTAATAATTACAGATCAAACAGTGTGCATATTTGATAAAAATATAGTTTTAAGGTATGCTGTATTTATGGGTTAAAGTACTCAATATCAGGGACAGAGCAGATATAAATATGAAAGTAGACATTGAAGTCAAAATCTATATATATAGTGATTTTCCAAGCGTAGCTTGGATGTGGCACAAGGCCGAAATTAAGAGGCACCCAGTGAGAATTGAACTCACTACTCAGCCGTAATTATTCTAATGAGACAAGCTTGCTATATATTACACCACCTTGAGGTGCCCCAATATATATATATATATATATATATATATAAAAACAAATAAGAGACAGAACAAATGGAGTAAAACTCCACAGTTGATAGCATTTACTTTTTAAAAAATGTGCACAGAGACTTTGATCATCATGTGTGTGTGTGTGTGTGTGTGTATATATATATATATTTGGTTGGATAGATGTGAGTTTGTGACCCTGGGTTTCACGCATTAGTGATCGTCAGACAAACTGATTAAATTTTTTTTAAATTTGGGTTTATGTAGATTGCGTGTATTGGTGTTATTGTGGGATTGGTGGTGGAAATTTTGCCGTTTTGTCATCGTACTAACGCAAACATCGATGTATGCAGACACATATACATACTTGGTCGTCCGTCGGGACTCATACTTATATAAACATATGCGGGCAGTTTTGGATATGACATATGTATGTATACGGGTGGTGTTGTGTCTATACATACATTTGTATGTTGAAATTTAAAGATTGGAAGTGTGGCAGAAATGTCTTGTGAATGTATACGTGAAACCCAGGGTTACAAACTCACATCTATCCAACCAAATATGTTAGCTCTATCTCTGATATTGAGCGCTTTCTAATAAGTACCGCGCATGTAATATATAAATAATTATACATATATATATTTATTTATATTTATATACACACTATTTTCACATATATATATATATATCTCATGACATAATCTAGATGTTGACATTCCATGCTATTTCAATAAAAGGTTGAGAAGGAAACTCCCATCAGTACTGTAAGAAGCACTAACAGATAATGGACTTTTAAATGAAAAATTATTTTAAGAGAGAGATTTTGACCAAAAGTAGCACTGGCTGCTCATCAATGATTGCTAAATATTCCTTTGTAAGGAAATGGCCCAAATGTACAGATTGCCATATCTACAGATATCGATATAATCATATACAGACTCATTACAGGATTACAGCTATATCACATTGAAACATCGTTTCTCATACGATCACTGAACTTAAGCCACAGTGAGACTGGTGAGCACCTAGAAGGTTGACTGTATTGTTTTTTTTCAATATGTAGGTGGTGTAATAGATAATGGCTCGGAATTGGAAATTCGCGAGTCAAGTTCCAATTCCAGTGAGGTTTGTTATATTCATTTATGTGCTTGTTATGAGTACTTGTTTGTCTGTATGTAACATCTTTATAATAAATAACTATTGCTCTACTCTTGGTATTGAGCCATCTTTTCAATTAATACCATGAACGTTTTTATATATATATATATATGTCATTCACAGACAGTACTGTTTCACTGTATCACAGCTCCTCAGTGTGACTGAGGATATATATATATATGTCCTGAAGATTGAGTTTAAGCATGAGTTTTATCATATATATATGTGTGTGTGTGATTGATTGAGTGATTTGCTTTTTAGAGTTTATCAACCCTTTGTAGAATACTTAAAGCCAGAAAGTATTTTTAGTTTGTAAGATATTTGGTGCTATAATAAGGATTTACTGATAAAAGTCCTACCAATTAACCTGTAGCTGATTACTTTCTTTTTTAATTACATCTGTTACCTATTAGGTTGGTGCAAAAATAATGACGTAATAATGTCGTATTTTGACGTTACATCAAAAAACGACATTATTACGTCATTATTTTTGCACCAACCTAATATTTTAGTTGTTGCTGCTGTTGAAAATCTTCAAGTGATATGGTTTCTGTAATTTGGTAAAGTTAATTCAAAATACTATAGCGCTAGTCAATAAGATCCAGTGTAGAGCAATGTTCTTCAAAATTCAATGGTTTCATTTGTGTGAAGACGTTTTTTAATCATTAATCTGAGAAAGCAACAGTTTTGACATTTTTGAATGATTTGGATGACATGCATGACATCCATATGAGATTTTAGATCTGAACATGCTTGTGTTCTGTGTTGTCTTTTCTTTTTTACTCTTTTTATTAAGAGAGAGTGGTAGCAGATTGGATTCTAAGGGGTTCTGACAATGCATATTGTATGGTGGCACAGTATCCCTGCATGAGTGGTCTCTAACCTGGTTGTTGGAAGCATATTGATGCTTTAAAATTCTTGCTACGGTCCCTTGAATTCACACCATCTTGGACTTATATCCAAAACCCAGACAAAGGCAATCCATCACTGTCAGAATACCACTCCCACAAGGCACTCCAGCCAACTGCTGGCCATTTTGGACCTGGTCTCCACATTCTGTAACAGTTATTTAAGAACATGATTCAATTTCTTCTGTTAATGTATTGTAACATTTTGCAGTGTTTGATACAACTGTCCTTAGTGAAGACTATTTTGTGTTCAATTTCCTAATGTACTCTAATTAATTGATTATAAGTGCTCCATAAACTGAAGTAGATATAGTGTTTAGTATTTATTAATTGCATATTCTGAATTTTTATGACTGATTCAGATTATGTCTTATGGCTTTCATTCCAATTCCAGAACATAGATTCTACTTTGGAATGGTCTATCTTAATTTCTGCTTCTTGAAACACTTGGTAAAGAAAGTTGATTTTTTGGTTCAAGATCATTCTTATCTCAACTATAAATACCTATATCATTAGTATAGTCCCCCCCTCGGAACACTGTCGTCTATTAAAGATTATAGAAAAATCTATACATATGTAATCTAAAATTTACCCCAATGCAAATTCTATAAATATTGGATCCAATGGGCTATCATATTTCACATTCTATAAATTTATAGATTTACCACCATGCAAATTCTATAAATATATATAAATATACAGATATGTATATATAAACATATACACACATGACTTTATCCACCATGAAGTGGAAAGAAAGCATAAATTCTTTTTTCTTTTGTTTTCTATGGCTTATCAATCTCCTTATTTAAAGACAGAAAAATATTTTTAGATTGTTAGAATTTGGGGGCAGGGAGATAATAATGGTTTAGTGATACAAGTACTAATAATCAACCCTTAACCTGGGGGAGAAGAGGTTAATTCTTATCTTCCCTAAAGGTATATGCATGTAAGTGAATATAATGAACTGAACAGAAATTGAAACTTGGCTCTCGGATTGACAATTTCAAGCTATTATCCATTACACCACTTGCACATCCAAGCTTACACCACTTGCACATCCAAGCCATCACCCATTCAGGCCCAATATTGCTTAACTTTGGTAACTGTACAGGAACCAGTATTTCAACATGCTGTAGCTGTAAGCCAGTATAAATGCATGTGTCTATAGTGATATATGTACACATATAGATAAGAAAATATATGAATATGTAAATATATTATTGCTTGTATATACTTATATTTGTATGAAGAGAGAGAAATGTAAGTAGAACAACATATGCAACATTTTTATGCTCACAATAACATCTATAAATGTATGACTATTTATATAGATGATCATGTTTCTTTCTGATATTTGCATTACTGCATTTGTCACATGCTTTCCCTTAGTAAAAATATATTTGTGCAATTTCTCTGCATTACTTGCATAGCTTATATATGTGTTGCACATGTTTATTCTTATAAATACCGACAATGATATATCATCGATAAATACAAATATGTTTAATATTTATATTAACAAAATCATACAATATACATAATATCTAATTCTAGTAAAAACTGTTGCATGTAAGCCATTAGCAACTCCAGCATTCAATTGTTGAGAGAGAAATGCTATCAATCATGCTCAAGTCAGACAATACTTGCTTAAAAAGCTTGAAGCAAAGGCAAATGTATTACAATTATTCATGAATACATATCATTTATACATGTGTATCCACTAAGACTGCATACCTTAGAAGGTCAGGTCAAAGAGTCACAAGGGGCTCTAACATGACAGAAACCATCTACCCAAGGCTCAAAATAGATGCCAACAGAGGATCAGTTGATTTTGTTTTTGTGACATTTAACATTGTTTTCCAAAGATCAAGAGTTCATAGACATTTTATTGGATTCAACTGAAACTATACATTGTCCTTATATATTTTCACACATATTCATATAATAATCTAAAAAAATGCATTCTTCTTATAAAAATTTAATTCTAAAATACATAATCCAAACAGATAAATTAAACATTTATTTCTATAAATGTATAAAAAATATTTAAGAAAAATAGCAAAAGGCTATCTATTTCACTTACACTAATGGTAGCCTTACAACAGTACACAGTGAGGGAGTAAAGTGTCTAAGTCAAAGTCAGACTGATTCTGTAGAATCACAAACTATATATATATATATATATTCTTTTAACTTTTAAAAAGCTTACAATCTTTTATGTTGGCTTGGGAAATAGTATTTCTTTCAGGAAAGGAGATATTTGAAAAATATCCTTACATTTGACTTGATAAAGTCAATCAGAGGATGAAACACATCAACTAAAATAAGTTTTCCCTTTGCTTGTGTGTGTGAGTAAATATATATATATTTATGTATGTATGTATGTATATGCGTTGCATATATATATATATATATATATATATATATATATATGTATTTTAAAAAGGTCTCTAGTGAAATAATCTATTACAATGGAGCCTTAAATTGGTCTGCTTTTCTTTAAATTATTAGCAATGAATTTACATTGAGCTCTCAGGATTTTATCCTCCTTGGGACTACCTATATGGATTACCAAGTTTTTTGTAACTTAACTCTCTCTCTCTCTCAATATATATATATATATATAAATATATATATATAAATATCTTAATTTTTCATAAATGTATTTCTTCACAGAGATGGTTAATGCTATTTCTCAATGTATGTTATTACAAAATGTTTCCCTTATTTTCTATATCTTAATTTTTATTTCAATCTTGTAATGTGATAATTGTTGCATCTGTACTTTTTTTTTATCATTATGTAGACAACTTCTCCATTAATTACAGAAAATATAACATTTAATTCTTGATTTTCAATGTACAACTAACTGAGTCATGAAATGTGTCAAATATTTATGATAAAAAATTCAGTTTTGACTCATCATATTTTCCTGAATGAAATACCTGAAATATTTATTTTGTGAATGCAAAAAATGAGTAAAATGGAAGAAGGGAATAATTAAATTATGATAAAATGCATGGGAAGTGAAATCCTGACAGGACATGTAACTTTTATCACTGCCATAGTGTAGCTTCCCTCTGCCTTTTCTATAAATATTTTCATGGTAATTGTTCTGATATGCTTTCCTCTTTGACATATCAACTTTACAAAATTAAGACTCAGTCGGCAAGTTGGTCTAATCCTTTTGATTTTGTTGCATGCTAATAATTTCTTCACTTGCACTTCTTTCTTGTCAAACTCTTCCAGCTTCTTCAATGATTTTAATGCAATGTCAATCCTGATCTTCTGTCTCTTTGAATTCTGTCCTTTTATTACTCGGTCTTCTTAATAATGTTTTCACAAATTCTTCCACTCTCAGTTACCTTTTGTGTCTTATTGGCTTTATTCTTCCAGGTGAAGTTATTAAATAGAAAAAATCAAAACCATGTCAGATTCAAATACAGTTATCACTAAAATGCAACTATGGTTATTGACTATAATTCCTACTTCTATTTTTTTCATTCTTTCTTACTTTTGATTAACTACTCAGACCATCCTTTCACAACCATAAGTAAATTCTTCACTGTGTCATGTCCTTTCACGACATGGGTGATGATTGCTTTCCACAGCTTCTTATCATTTAAGAAGGCTAGGAAAATTTGATACTCACAGGCCATATTGAAAGTAAGAAGTACAAAGAGAAATAGTGAGTTACTCGCTTATGTAAATGGATGGCACATCAGGGAGTAGGAAGTATTGATAAGTAAACAATACAAACTGGAAATAAAGTATCAACTCTCAGTAAGATTTGAACTCTTATCCCTACTGCTCCAGGAAGTTTGTTTTTCATAATATTGCATGAGCTAAAAGATTGTAGTACTGTGGCCATTTTCAGATGTCTGTCAATCTGGGTAAGAAAGCCTTAAATTACAACAGTTGGAATGTTGTGATAATAACATGGTTAGAGTCATTAGTTTTAATATAAATAATAATAACTCCTTATCCTAGAAATTCAGACAATAAAGAGCTTTTCTGTTGACATGTTATTTCTTTGACACAATCGTTAATACTAAAATATAACATAATCCTGAATTTCTGAGTAAACTGAACATTGCCAAACCCCATTTATTGTATTGTGGCATAAAACTGTTTTCTCAGATCAAGGGTTAAAAATGGCTTCAAGCAATCCTTCATCAGACCCTAAAGATTGGCAATCCAAACACAAATAAAGATCTTTATCAAATGACAAACACTACAATGATTGAACTCTTTCAACAGCGACAACCCTAAAAGTGCATAGTGCATTTAACTTAAAGTGAAAATAATGTTATATTCAAGCTGTTAGCTTTCCACACAACCCAAAACAAAAAATTTAGAAATAAACTACAATTAATATCAATATAAAAATGAAGAATTATAGTATTTATTAGATTCTGAAAAACTGTTAAATATTTTTTATCAATTTCAACCAACAGTAGCACTAATTGTTCAGTCAATAAACAGAAAATTCATGGAAACAATTAATTTTACTCTTACTATTTTCTTTGATTTAATTTTTAGTCCATTTTCATCACAACTACATAAAATGTCAGTCATTACATAAAAAGATGCTAACAACATACATATTGTTACAGAAGGCAGAAGCTAGACCAGGATGGTCAGCTATTGGTCAGAATACGTTGTGGATGTAGTATTCTAATTATGATGGAGTGCCTTCTTCTAAGTTTTGGATATAAAACCAAAATGGCTCAAAGTCAGCAGAGGGCTGCAGGAATTTTAGATACACTTGCCACCCCCAGGTGTGATAGATGGGCTAAGACTACATGTGAAAGGATGCTAATCCAACGATTGGGCATGTGTCCCCTTGAAGTGTTTCCTCCTGTTGCCCGATAGAATTGATGCACCCACATCTGTCTACCTCCCCTAATAAAACAAATAAGAAAAAGAAACTATTTCTTGATGCCAGTGATGACAGGGTATGCAACAATATATCATTCAGTGGGTGCTGAAAAGTTCTTTTTCCTAACACACTTTTCAGCTCATCATCATATATTAAATGAAAAGAAAATGACATACCCAGTCACACTAAAAGACAGCAAGATATGTTGTAAGCAAAATTGTCAAAAATCAATTTAGAGAATCATAATGAAAAATTTATAATCTTATCAAATATTTCACTTTGGATCTTAAAACTTCCACAGACAGAATTTATGCATAGTTTTTTTCTAATTTGATTACAGCAGATAATCTATGAGAATTGAACAAAAAATAAAAATAGTAATTATTAGTAATTAGAATATACCATCATCATTATATCAGTTTAACTACTCAAGAAACCAATAATTAAAGATGTAACACCAAATTCTACTTTTTCATTTTAAAATTTTTACTCTCAAACAAGATTTTATACATTTGGTTTAAATTTAAATCTATTCAGTAGAATATATTCTCATGACTCTTACTTACCTTTGTAGAATATTTAACTAAGTTGCCATCATCATCCTGTCAGTATTGACTCAAATTCTAACCTAAACCAAAACTGATACACCAGTGGACAGACTGACATGTACTGACATGCACAAATGTTTGATTCTTTTCCAAGAGTTACATACTTTTTTCTACATTCACAGAAATTTCTAGATAAGCAGAAACAGGAATGATAGAGCTATAAGAACACAACTTAAATTCTTTCCCTCCCTCTAAGTCATCTGATATTTACAAAACTTGATACCAAAACTGCCCATACCACCTTATATATTTAGACTGGAAGAATCAGTTCTATTTGTGTTGCATACCCTAGACAAACACCGTGATGTCTCCTTGTGGCTGCTGGCAACTTGCCGACTGACTATTGTTCAAGTGAAAGCCAAAGAAATAGAATATATTCCAAATAAGCACATTTCTTAGAATATTTGTAAAGTTTCTAAGATTGTTCTGGATTAGTTAAAAAGACAATTACGCAAAAGAATTCGCATCTTCTGGCTAAGGAATAGTTGCCAACTTTGGTCTTTTAAAGTTTACATGAAAAAATGTGTGCAATATTCTAATAAACTTTGTATTTTAAAGAGGAAGTGTTTCTAAAACACACTGACTCTGTTGCTACAAGTTAAGCATATCTGATACCACAATTGTTTGCAATATCTATACTCATACCTTTAAAAATAACAGGACTTTTCCATGTATGGATTGGCCCTTCTGCCTTGATTCAGATTGCAGGTCTACATTGTTTTGAACAGGGATCAAACTGTAGCATCTATTCCTCTTTTTTATATTCAATTATATTCCTATTCTTCTGGTGAGATGAGTTTTTGTATGCTTTAACAACAAGACAGAGCTATACCTAGTGATTTCCACTCTAAAACTGTACCAAAAGGAGGAGGACTGAAACATTCTGATACGTGCATGAAAGTGGTTGTGCATGTGGAAACCAAATGCAAAAATGACCTGACCGTGTGTCACACTGGATGAGAGTGCAATATCTTTATGCACTATGGAAGCTTTAAAGAAAACTCTTTATATATATATAATTATTTATTTAAAAATTATAACATAAATATGTTATAAAATCACTACAAAAATAGCCATTTTGTTTCAACACCTCTGGTGTCTTATCAAGTCATGATGTTGAACATTCGACATCATCACTTGATAAGACACCAGAGGTGTTGAAACAAAATGGCTATTTTTGTAGTGATTTTATAACATATTTATGTTATAATTTTTAAATAAATAATTATATTCACTCTACTCTGTATTGAGCACTCTTTTAAGAATAGTAATTGTTGGTTATTGGAATTTATTCCGCATACACCAATTCTATACTTGGTTATATATATGTATATCTATGTATGTATGTATGTATATATATATATATATATCACCCAAATCACCTCATATGAGAAATAAGCAATATTTCAGAAGATGAAAATATAGGTTGTCTCATCTTTCTTATCAACCCCGGTATGGACTGAGTTTGTGCCGGAAATAGAAATTTAATTGTGAAAGCTAAAAATAGAAATAATGCAGAATTTATCCATTTCAATGTTTCAGTCAGACAAAAGGTACAAGTTAGGGGTCAGGGGAGGGTGGAAGTTATTTGTCTTAAAGGGAAGATGTTTTATAAAATTAAACCTGGATATTAAACTTATGACATTAATTTGGAGTTATATGAAGAATGAAATATTAATTTAAAACTAAGAGCGGAATAAAAATCAGTTTAAAATAACTTTAAAATATATAGGTAAAAGGATGTAAGTGATTAAAAGGGAGAACTTAGAGTAGGGTAAAATTTATAAATTGTTATTGTGTAAAGAGAGGAATATAGAAATTAGAATTAGTTATACATTTGACATTTAAAGAGTTAGAGGGGAGTTAAATATTATGGAAATAGAGTAGCTAATTAAGTAAAACCTATATTATGGAAATTTGAATTTTTTATGCTGACATTTTAACACACACTATATATATATATATATATATAAAATCAGGCATGTGCCATCAGTAATTACTCAGGATAGGCAACTAATTTACAAAAAAATAAAATACTTTTCATTTTATGCATAATAAACAGAGTAGCTTTCATAATTTTGTTGGATTAGGTGGATATTGCACCACAAAAGGAAAATGTAGCAGCTGATCTATTTTATTCAGGTTAGACACTGCCTACCCTGCCTACCTAGTTGGCATGTCCTTTATTTTATCATTTCGTTCCAAGCAAAGAAATAATGACACTAAAATGCAAGAGATTACTTGGAGTGAAAGAGAATGAGAAGATTTTAGTTGGAATTAGAAACCCAATCCTTAACCGGAAACAAGGGTTAAACCTCTACTTTCTGTTTAATAGTTGGGGAAAGAGTGTGAACCAGGAAATATTCCAATTTAACTGCTCCTATTACATGTATAGCATATAGCAAAACAAAAAGTCATGTAGACTCCAGTAAATTACTGGAGGACAATGTTTTATAGGTAGGCAGTAATAAAAAAAAAAAAAAATAGAAAAAGAATTTGTAAGACATTAAACATTTTATTTACCAATTCATTAAATGTATATATATGTATGTATATATATATGATAAAAATATAGTTTTAATCTATGTTATATTTATGTGTAAAATAAGTGCTCAAGATCTATTATAGAGTATGTGGACACTGTAGAGTGGCGACAGTCTATTTCATGCTTGAAAGGAATTTTCAGGCCACCTATGTAGAGAGAGTGAGAGAGAGAGATTGGGCATAGTACTTAACACTGCATAACAACAGTCAGTTTCATGCAATCAGACCATGAGCTTGAAGCATGAAACTGGCAGTTTTCATGCACTGATTCTGTATCTATAAACCCACTATCTTCAATATTGGGCCCACTTCCTTCATAAATATAGCAAATTGTAAATTATATATATATATTGTCTAAATAAATCAGAGATAGGGAGTGTTAGGGACAAATATTGTTTAGAACTATAAAAGATGGGAAGTTGTGGTGACCATAACCAGTAGTAGTAGAATGTGTTAAACAAATAAAACTAGATGTATTGTAAAAATATATAATTCAGTGACATAGTCTTTCAGTGAAATATAACTTGCTGAATTCAGTATAGCAGAAAAAGTTAGATTTAAGCAATATCTGAAAGAGGAAAATTTTTAATAAGAAAAAATGTTTTGCCTATTCAAATTTTTAACACTCACTTATAATGTTTATATTGTACTTTTCAGTTGAAATACAAATGATCCTCCAAAATGAATTCCTATTTTAAACCTGTACCTTCACTTTGTGTATTTCTTCGTTAGGCAAGTTATTAGCAAATTAGAAGGAAGGGAGGTGACAAAAGAAAAATGCTAATGAGCTTTTAGTCTTTCAATACAAGTGGGAAGATGATCAATTAGAATGAAAAACCTACAGATATTGGTGAACTTTTTTCTTGTTTGTCTTTTCAGTTCCTATGTATATGCCAATGGCAGGACAGGGTCTGATAGAGATATTATGGAAACAAATATTCTTTAGAATAACAAAGAATAGCAATATCATACAAAGAACCCATAAATATGTCAATGATTTTTTTTCTTATATATATCAGTCTATATGCATATGCTATTGGCTGGATAGAGATGAGGAAGGACATTATGAGGACAAACACTGCTTACAGCTATGAAAAGAATATCCATATCCTACAACTGATAAGACCCATAAAGATGTTGATGCACTTTTTCTTATCATGACAGGGATAAGAAATATGGCATGGCAGGGACTAGGATGGATATTATAGAGACAAACATTACTTAGAGATACAAAGCACAATCATGTCCGACAAAGGACATGACCCTTAAAGATGTTTATGAACATTTTTCTTATATGTCCAATTAATCTCTATGTATACAGATGGTAGAACAGTGACTGGGAGGGAAAGGGAACAAAATTGACTTAGAATTACAAAGGACACACATATCCTACAGTACACTTAAAAATAAATGTTGATGAGCTTTTTTCTTATCTGGAAGGTACTGGGAGGGATATTATGGAGATAAACATTGATTAGAGATACAAAAGACATGACCCCTAAAGATGTTGATGCACTTTTTCTTATATGTCATATCAATCTCTGTGTATAATGTCACTAGCATGACAGGGACTGGGAGGGATATTATTGAGATAAACATTGTTTAGAGATACAAAAGACATGACCCCTAAAGATGTTGATGCACTTTTTCTTGTTTGTCATATCAATCTCTGTGTATAATGTCACTAGCATGACAGGGACTGGGAGGGACATTTTGGAGACAAACATTGCTTAGAGATACAAAGGACGTGACCCTTAAAGATGTTGATGGATATTTTTCTTATATGTTATATTTGTCTTTATATATACGCCATTGGCACAAATATGAAACAGACAGTAACTTAAAATCAAAAGATTTTTGTGTTTCATCACAGTGATCAGGTAACCCATGTGGAAATAAATATTAAGTTTGACAGAACTTACAAAGCATAACAAAGTTATTGCAACTCTTGTTTTTTGTTTGGGTTTTAGTTTTAGTTTTTTTGGTAAGAACTTTTTTTAATTTTATTTTTTTTTTTATAATGTCTCAAAGTAATTTCAGTCATCTTTTGAAATCAGTATCTGAAAAATCTAAAGAATTTGAAGATTTCCACAGATTGTAATTACTGCACAAAAGCTTTTTACAAATGCTCAGAGGTAAAACCATTTTAAATCAGATTAATATTTCTGTTTGTAAACTGTTAGCACATTCCTTGGAGTCAAAATTTTAAAATTTCAAAATTATTATTCATGTATAGATGTATATAAACAGAAATAGATAAGAGCAACATTAGGCATATTTGAAATAATACACAAAAGGAAATAAAAGTTTTGGCTTTTAGTAGAATATTGCTATTTCTATTAAATCCCTTACTCAAATTCTATATACCCACCATATTTCTTAATAATGTTAACTTTTTGAATAATATTTCTGATGAACAATGATGTTGGAAAAATAACTAAATCTTACTTGAATCCAATCTGTTTACTTAACACATTTTCCTTTTGATTTATAAACAATTTCTTATTTTCCGAAGACGCAATATAAGCCAAATAATAATTACAAATCTCTTTATATAATTATATCATGCACAGCAATAACATATACCATATTTTCTGGCTTACAAGATGCACTTTTTTCCCTGAGAAATATGAGTGTCTTCCAAGATGAATGTAAGGCAACACCAAAGCTCAAGTAAACTTGGACGGTCACCTAACTGGCTTGATTGATAGGGACATGGATTTGTATGTTGAGTCATTACACTATAATGTTTGCTGTCTATCTAATTCAGCCTCTTATATGATGTAACTCTCAATACTTAGCTGTTACAAGTATTTCCACGACTATAAGCCTTCCTGGAGTCAAGCCACAAGCTTAAACATAGCAGCAGTGGGAGCCTTCCTGCTCTTGAGTAGTATGTCATTGCCATACAAACAAAATTGGACAAGTGATTAATGTAAACAATACATGGCAGCAGTATGTGATGGATGTATGGTGAATGTGTTGTTGTATGAGAATGACTTTTATTTTTTCTTAGAAATTTCTTTCCAATATTAGGGTGTAAGCTGCAGCATCTTGTAAGCCAAAAAATATAGTATGTATATATATATACATATATATATATATATATATATATATATATATATATATATACACACAAACAAATATGTTTAACACAAATACGTATTTCATCATTCACATATAAATACAAGCATATTTATATATCAAGCTGTAGTTGCAGTATAAACCACAGATTTGTTCTGTGGATGTTGAAGAAACATAAAATGTGCCCAAGCAGGTGTCTGCAACTGCAGCTTGCTAACCACTTTAGCAAATGGATTTGTTTTTTATGATCTATCAACCTTTTGCAGTTAAAGCCAGAAAATATTTTACATTTTTTTTTGGTGATAATAATGATTTATTATTAAATCCATGGCTGGTGGAGAGAAGAGATGAATTCATAACTTTCCCAAATTCTGAAGCATTATCCTTTGCACAACTTGGATATCCAAGTTTACACCACCTTAGTTTCCCGTGGTCACCCATCTAGGCACTGACCAGCCTCAATGTTGCTAAATTTTGGTGATTGTACAAGAACCATTGTTTCAATATGATATGGTTGTAAACCAGCAGAGAAATATACTCAGAAAAAGAATATATATATATATATATATATATATATATATATATATATATATATATATATATATATATATATATATATATAAATTTTAAAAACAAGGAATGTATTGATTTTAATTTTAAAAGTCTCTAAGGCCCTTTCAACCAACATCTCATCAGGTGGTAATCGTTGGATAATTAATTAACGAAAAGAATAGTAACAACAATAAAGAGAAAAAAGGGGGAACACGCTAAAATAACAAACAAGTGTATATACTTGTAACAAGGGAAGGGGAAATAACGTGTAAATAAATAAGCGAGGGACAGTTAAAATAAAGTATCCCCCAACAGATTAAGAGACTTTACAAATTCCTTCTGCTGGCAGAGAAAAGGTTTCCTTAATCCTATACAGACCGATTCCAAAATCTTCAAATGATTGTTGGAATCGGGCTGTATGAATAATTTTAAACCACTCTTTTTTGTACGACTTGGCGCAGGCTATATTCAATGGCTTCTGCAGGTCATACAACCGGTCCAAACATTTTTTACTAAATATTGTATACCCGATTCGTTCACGTTTGTTGAACGCTTACAGGCCATACAGTCTTGCCCTGATGCTGATTTTATGTGTTCTTTTGATGTGTCCAGTCTGTTTACCAATGTACCATTAAAGGAAACTATTAATATCTGTGCAGACATTTTACACGAAGGTAACATTACTCCACCTCCTTTTACTAAGGATATATTTATAGAACTCATGATACTATGTACAGGTTCAGTGGAGTTTAGTTTTAACAATGTCATGTATAGTCAAGTGGATGGGGTCCAGATGGGCAGTCCTCTTGGCCCTGCACTGGCTGATATTTTTGTGGGCTACCACGAGATGTTACTTTTTGGCAAAGTGTCTAAACCGTTTGTTTATGTCAGGTACGTCGATGACACTTTTGCAACTTTTTCAAATGAAAGTGAGGCTGTTGAGTTCTTCAATGAGCTCAACACCTTGCACAAAGGTTTGTCCTTCACTATGGAAGTGGAGAAGGACAATTGTCTGCCTTTTTTGGACGTTTTTGTGGAGCATAGTAGAGGGGGTTTTCTTTCAAGCATCTATCGCAAACCAACCTTTACGGGTCTCGATTTGAATTGGCGTTCATTTGCTCCTGCATCAAGGAAAATCAATCTTGTTAAAACCTTGGTGTACAGAGCGCTTAAAATTTGTTCTCCTATTAGATTGGACTGTGAATTTGAGAACATTAGGGAGATTTTCCTCAGTAATGGCTATCCGGAGGCCCTCATTGACTTTATTATTATAAAGAAGACTAAGGAATTTCATTCCCCTAAAGTCCAGGGGCCTTCTAAATGTCCGGTGTATTTGAAGATTCCCTGGATTGGGGATAGGGGTCAAGGCTTAATTAAGCAGGTTAGCAAGTCAGTTTCCGGTTGTTTCCCATCAGTTGCTTTACGTAGCATTTTTCGAACTAGGTCTGTGTTTCCGTCGTTTCACAAGGATGTATTGCCCTACATCAAATTGAGTAATTTAGTATATGAGTTTAATTGCCAGTGTGCTGCTGGTTATGTAGGGCGTACAACCTTGCATTTGGAAACTAGAATCAATCAGCATGTACCTTCCAAAATACAACTTGGTAAGATAGATAAAATATGCTATCTTCCCCCCATGAATATGGAATCGGCTATTGCTCAACACTTAGTTGAGAATATAGCCTGCGCCAAGTCGTACAAAAAAGAGTGGTTTAAAATTATTCATACAGCCGATTCCAACAATCATTTGAAGATTTTGGAATCGGTCTGTATAGGATTAAGGAAACCTTCTCTCTGCCGGCAGAAGGAATTTGTAAAGTCTCTTAATCTGTTGGGGGATACTTTATTTTAACTGTCCCTCGCTTATTTATTTACACGTTATTTCCCCTTCCCTCGTTACAAGTATATACACTTGTTTGTTATTTTAGCTTGTTCCCCCTTTTTGCTCTTTATTGTTGTTACTATTCTTTTCGTTAATTAATTATCCAACGATTACCTCCTGATGAGATGTTGGTTGAAAGGGCCTTAGAGACTTTTAAAATTAAAATCAATACATTCCTTGTTTTTAAAATTATATATAAATTTTGTACCTCTAAACATTTGTTTATATATATATATATACATACATATATATATATATACATATTAATTACACCTCTTTTACATATATATATATATATATATATATATACATATTAATTACACCTCTTTTACATATATATATATATATATATATATATACATATTAATTACACCTCTTTTACATATATATATATATATATATATATATATACATGTATGTATATAAGCATACACATATACAAATGTATATATATATATATATATATATATATATATATATATATATATATATATGCATGTGTGTATGTCAGTGTGTGCGCAGAGATGTGATAGTTTTGAAAGATCCTGACATGACCAATAAGCCCTTTCAAAAGAAAATCTGATGTGTAGTCATTTGATCAGTTTTTTCTCAAGAACAGTAATGTTCAATACACCCCACTTACATGTATTTGAAATGCACATACATATACATACCTTCATATGCCAACACATCCTGCTACACATGCACACACATATAAACCTAACTGCTTATCTTATAAACACATTATATTTCTAGATATTTGTCATATTTTTCCACTCAAGGCCATGATGTGTTGGCAATGAGCTTGAATGTAGCCCATAACTGATGTAGAGGGATAAGAAAGGCTTCTTCAGTCAGTTATGTGCTATGTGTGATACATACTTAGGCAATCATGTATCTTTCAATACATGACTGACAAGGTAGATTTTTTTTCCTGCAATATTTGCCATTTCTTTCTGCGGTAGACCAGTTGCCATCCAAGGCTATAGACCCTGGTCTGTCCTGCTATTTACCCAGAGTTGGATGGAGAAGAAGAGGATTCATACCTTTCCCAAGCATGTAAGTTAATGTAATGGATTTAACTGGAATTCAAACTCAGCTCTCTGATTCCTCATTTCAAGCCACTTTCCATTACGCCAGCATACTTTACACAAAAGTGTGGAATTAGTAAATACTTAACATGTCAAATATCCCGATGTAGGGATAAGTTGAAATGGATAGATATAACCATAATTTCTATGATAACAGTTTCTTTTCTCACACTTCTTGCTTGTGAAACTCTCTTCTGGCTCTTTACTTCCCTGTTAACATTGAACTTCAAAAATTTAAATGCAATTTCAATTGTTATCTCCCATCTTTTATAGTTCTATCTCCTTAATAATGTTTTTTTCTCATAATCTCTCACATTCAATAACCTCTTGTGTCTTAGTGGCTTTATTGCCTTGCTTGGGGTGAAATAAGTAAAGATAAAAGAAATAATAAATTTAGTATAAGAGATAAGGTAATTGAACATAGTATATGCTGCACTTGAATTAGTTTTACGCAGTACTACAAATTTGCAACAAATCCAAAACATTACCTTAAAAACTTCATTCATGTTCTTAAATATCCTTGTCAGACTGAGATTTTAATATGGATGACATCATGCATACTACCAAACTTATTCATAAATATCTAAACTGTCAACTGTATGCAACGGTTTTCTCAGATCAATCGTTAAAAATGGTTTTTGAGCATATGAAGTCTGTAGATCTTAGCAAGGAGAGTCCTTTTTTGAACCTTGCGGACCGGCACTACAGTATCACTAAGAATTCTACCAAATAACAGAAACTACATCAAAAGAGAATTTTCACTAACAGAAACAATAAAAATGGATAGCAGATATAACATGAAGAGAAAATAAACAGTGAGAGAGTGATAACATTTAGTGAACTTGAGCAAATTATTTTCCATAGAAGTTGTTTTTAAGAGAAATAGTTTATAAATTTCAACCATAGCACTAGCTGCTTGGCCAATAAATACTGAATGTTTCCTGGTGTAGAAATGGCTGATATTATTATAAAATTTAGAAATGAAGAGAGCAGATAATACACATCGATCCCAGCTCAATAGCCAGGGAGTGAATAAAAGTGTAACTAGAGTAGCACTGCCTACTCAGTGGATAAATGACAACTGTTTCATTATAAAGAAAAAGCTAATATTGCCATTACCATTTATTACGAAGTGAAAAGAATAATTTCAGATGAAACTTGGACTCTACTTGCTGACACTATTCTCAGCACCTGTAATTGCTACACCATCTTCATTTCTGCAGAGTGACTTCTGGTGACCATGTGAAGCACAAGCACTGATGGCAATGATAATGCTTGTAATGAATGAGCAACATTTGCTAGAATGTATGACATAGAGTTACTACACAAAAAGAGTTTTCTATATGTGGCCATTGACAAAAGAAACAATGACTAAAGGCTGCAACCAGTGATTATCACGGCTCAAAAAAAAAAAGTACTACTTTGTATAGCTTTTTGGTGTAGGTTAGAAAATGATATAATAAAAACATACTTGCATGCATATGCATACATGTATATGATCAGAGATTGAGTTATCAAGGAACATAGAACCAACACATCATCATATGCCAGGATTTATAATACTAAATATTTGCAATGCCATATAGATGAAACCTCCAGAATTCGAAAAGCTTACACCTACAAACAGAGACCTATGTTGGGACAATCCACTGAATTCTATTATAATATATAGAAATAAAACAGGCCATAAATTTGATTTAAAAAATGCCAAGCAAATAAGAAAGGAATATACTTTACTATAAAGAAAATATTTAGTCAGAAAACTAATAAGCACATTCCCTTCAATAAACACGTCAAACACACTTTTTCATATAACCAACTTTAAGAAAATTCATACTTAAAGAATCTAAGACTCACATACCTGCAGCCAATATAATAATATAAATATAATATAAAAATAAATATTATCTAATTTTATATTATATAAATATTATCTAATTTTATATTATATAAATAAATAAATATTATCTAATTTTATATTATATAAATATAAATATATTCTGATATATAATATTATATAATAATTATTATAAATAAAATAATATAATAATATAAATTCCAATATAACTTAAATCTTAAACTCCCACAGCAAACATCTCCTAGTCAACATGTAGACAGTACCATATAGAAACAAAAATGCCCACTAGACACACAATATCACCTGAATCTCGCAAGACAAACTAGATATATGAGACACACATACATAGACATACCAACATCTTACTACCATCTTCAGGAATTAAACACATGGATCCTACCAGACAAGCACAAAAATGCCCACTAGAATCCAAACATACATACATATATACACACACATTAACACCACATAACAAAGCCACTTGAGGTCTACCAAAACAATGAAAAAACAAACAATACAGAACTAAAGGTACTTGAACTGAAGCTCAAATATAAGCAAAAAAATGTTAAATTTATAAAGATGTCCTGTTTGTTTCTTATCTTAAGGGGAAAATGTCACTAGTACACAGGGGGCCTACAGAGGCCTGATGGAGTAATAGATAGTGGCTCAGATTGAGGAATCGGAGACCCAAGTTCAAATTCCAGTCAAATCCATTACATTCACTTATGTG
This sequence comes from Acanthosepion lycidas, assembly GCA_963932145.1. NCBI lineage: Eukaryota > Metazoa > Mollusca > Cephalopoda > Sepiida > Sepiidae > Acanthosepion > Acanthosepion lycidas. The sequence continues at coordinate 32,401,148 of OZ010571.1, read as the reverse complement.
CTAATATTGTTAGGGAAGGTATGAATCCTCTTCTTCTCCCCACAGTTATGGGTAAATAGCAGGACAGACTGGGTTCTATAGTCTTGGGTGGCAACTGGTCTAGGAGAAGGACAATTCTGAATTCAAAACCTGTTCCTCCAGGTTGTTGGTTGTGCAGTGGGCTAACAACTTATTCACTTAAAAAAAACAAACATTGGTTTGTTACTAAAACTGCAATGATATCTTGTAGCCCTGTGGCCCTCAGGAAATTTAAAGGCATAATATATATACACGGGGGTGGGGGGCCTACAGGGAGTGAAAGTGAAAGAAAAGACAGGAAGGATTGAGGAAAAGATGAACGAGATTCAAGAAGGTAGTGATTGATGTGGCATTTAAATTTTTGAAGGTTGTGGTTATCAGGAAAGCAAGTAAATGGAAGGGAGTTCCACAGTACAAGAAAAGAAACTGTTGGAATAGAAGTGGCTGTTGCATTTAGCTATTTCAATAGTAAATGGATTGGATCAATATTTCAGTCTAGTAGCACGCTTAAGTTCATGTAGTTGGGGCAACAAGAAAAACTCATTAGAGTAGTTTCCATGAAAATATTTGTAGAAAAGACAGCAGTAAGTCATGCCAATCTGTGAGAAAGTGACTGAAAGATCGATTACATTATAAATCCTCTGGATTTTGTAAAGAACCTCAAGATGAATAGCAGGAGCACAAGACCAGATATAATGTATATTTGGGCAGCAACCATTCTTTCAAACATGTTTCATTGTATATTACAGACGAAGAAAATTTGATGATATTTTTAGTGAGTTGTTGTTGTATTCTTAAATTTTTCCGTTTGGTGGAGGTAAGCAAGTGTAACAACTGCTCATTGTGTCTATTATCCCAGAGTTTGTTTATATATATATATATATACCTGTGTGTGTACATCTAATTAACCCTATATATTTTCTTCTGGAATAATTGCAACATTTATATATATATATATATATATATATATATATATATAACAATATGTGAAATGCTTGTATAGTATAATGCTTGCCAATTAATGTAAATTGTTAAACTTTTTTCATGTATTGTAAATATCATTCACAACAGTTTTAGAAGAATAGCAATAAAAGCAATATTTCATAATCAATAATTTTACTGTTAGCACATGCAACATTATTTGTGTCTTCAGTTTTAATGTCTACTGAACCAGTCCATCCATCTAAGGGGTTTAGAGTTGTATAGTTGGCCTAACACAAGTCACTCACTCAGAAGAATCCAACCTTCAAGCCGTAGTTGCCAAAACTGAAAACTTTATCGAGTCTATTACTGTACTTCAAAGTCACAAGAACAAGAAAAACAGCAGCAGATGACTTTGATGGGTTTCAGATAATTTCTAAGAAAAAAGAAATATGGAAAACATAAGGTGGACCAATTATTATGTGATGTCAAATAAGAGGAAAAACAAACAAAATAGTTTGCTGATTATTAATTAAGCTTGTTACATCTGATTTATTCATTATAAAGCTTATTTAGAACTTAATACTCAAGGTCGAAAATAATACAACACTTTGACTTACTTGTTTATATTCTGCTAATGTTTTGCTAAACTTTATCTTTGACTAACTAATTAATTCCTCACTGGTGAAGCGAAGATGCGACAACATAGATGCTGTCCTATAGAATAATGCTGAGAATACAACTGATAGAAGATATGAGTGAAAAAATTTTATAAGCATAATGGAAGCAAAGAGGACACTTTTTCACATTCTGAAAAAGAGACAACTGCAGCTTCTGGTACACAAAATAAGAAAAGAGGGCTTGGGAAAATTAACACTCATAGAAATACTGAAGGTGTGTATGGTACAGGGAAAAAGTGAGTGACATACCCTACAAACTTGCATAAAAATGAATATCAGAACAGAGTTGGGGAGGGACAGGAAGTGGCAAAATATTGCTTAGAGATACAAAAGATACAAAATTATTGAGAGCCACGCTGTGATGGGACAAAGCACATAGATAAAATTACATATTTAAATATAAAAAGTTGATTAAAAAGAACACTGTTAGATAATTTTTTTATAGATACATCAAATAAACATGATAAATAAATATAAATACATAATATAAACATTATAAATAAATATGTAAAACATTATAAATAAACAATTATAGATAAAAAGATTGTTTATAAAAGATAGAAAGTTAGTAAGAACTATGACTGTCCATTTACAGAATGAACATGGCACAAAAGAAGTAAAATTGACATATGGCTGAAATTCTTTGAACACAAAATGAAGAAGGAGGGCTTGGAAAATAACCAGCTCAGGGCATACTAAGGGTAGGAGAGATAGGAGAATCAAAGAAAGCATTTATGAAGAAAGGTACAGTTGTTATATTTCAAAATAATCATTATTTGATTTGATATCTGAATTAACACTGTGCAGTATGGGATTATAACTTAATATTGTTGCTTTGGTTTCTGTAGTGGATTTTTATGGAGTGGAGTTGTCCCACCAGTTTGCAGTTTCTCTGAAACTGGTTGCCAATCAAATGCAGAGAACCCAGTTTTGCATTGCTATTAACCCTTATCAAGGAGGGTGGGTAGAAGAGATATTCAAGGGTATTTATTTCTTAAAATTTTTCAATGTTGAATCAGAAAGAGACAGTTTCTAGGAAAGAAAGGTTGAAGAATATGATGCACAACATATTGAAGGCAAGAGGTGTTGGAGGAAACAACAGATAGTGTACCTAATGAGTTTATGCAAATGGATGGTAGAGTACATGCTGTTTGATATGGTAAAAAAAACAACATTTCTAAGAGGCATAAAAAGGAAGTTACTGAGAACAATGATCGCCCATACACTGAAGGGACATGGCACACAAAAAAAATGAAAAACTGGCATATAGCTGAAATTCCTTGGTCATATCATGAGGAAGGAGAGCTTGGAAAACTTAACTTTTACATGGCATACTGAGGGCAAGAGAGATAAGGAAGTGGGCCATTTTATAATGGGCCATCCACTTAGAAAATTGTGTGAGTGGACGGTAAAACAGAGGGCAGGAAGCTTGGCAAAGGGAGAAATGTTGCTCAGGGTGACGAGGAACAAGAGGTTGTGCAGAGCTATGATCTTGCACATCTTGAAGGGATGTGGTACATAAAAAAGATGTATACCATATTTCCCATGTCCTAAGACATTTTTTTCCTCAAAAATGCCCTACAAGATCACCTTGTGTCATAGTGCAGAAAGATCAAATTATAGAGAGGAGTTTGCCAACCCTCACTAACCTCAGTCATGAGATACAAGCAATCATGGACTACAGATATATAAGCCTACAATTCCCAACATCTACTATTAAAAAAGCAACACACTGCACTTGATCTCAGCCCTGAAAAATCATTTGGGATGTTGCATGTAAACATACTTTGTAATGATATGTCTTTTGGCTTGTGTTGTTAATTATGAACTGCTTCTGATGTGAATAGCTATGACATTGTGCTAAATTATTGAAAATCTAATTAATAATAACCATAAACATTTAACAATAGGGCCAAAATGTTTGATAGGAAGTAACATAACAGTGAAGAGTTGGTGATTTGAACTCACCATTATAGCAGGCTAATTATAGGGTTCTTCTGACTACTTGTCATGTCTTAGTATATGTGAAATACAAAAAGTTTCTTAATTATTAAATGAGGTAAAAGATGAAGATGAAATATGGATAACTAATACAGGTATATTAGGCATACATAAAGACAACCTTTAAGGAAAATAAATATTTTATTTAATACCAGATGTTGATGTAAACTGTTATATTTGTAACTTTCATCGGATCTATATATATATCACACCACAAAGAGATTTTCAGATCTGTAGAATTGACAATCAACATGAAGCATTGATTTTTATGCTCATGCATTCTATATCCATAAATACTCTCACTCTCCAATAAATTGAAGAAATGTTAAAATATATATATATGTTTATATATATACACATTATATATATATATATATATATATACTTATATATATATATATATATATATATATATATATATATATATATATACATACACATTATATATATATATATACACATATTATATATATATATACATACATTATATATAAATATATATATATATATACATACATTATATATATATATATATATATTGAGCGCTTTCTAATAAGCACCACGCATATAATATATAAATAATTAAAACATATATATATATTTATTTATATTTATATACACACACTTTTCACACACAGATATATATATATATATATATATATATATATATATATATATATATATATATATATATATATATATATGCAATTATTCTATATATTATTTATATATTATATATGCACTGTACTTATTGGAAAGTGCTCAATATCAGTGATAATGCTAACATATTTAGTTGTGTTGATGTGAGTTTGTGACCCTGGGTTTCACATCCTTTGCAATCATCAGACAAACTGATTAATTTTGAAATTTTGTATTCATTTATGATTGCGTATATTGGTGTATTATGTCAATGGGAGGAAAAATTGTCATCAGAATACCACTCATGCATATGCAGACACACATACATGCACATCCACACACTGCAGCTCACACAAACATAAACATATATGAGTAGTGTGGAGACTACACGTATATGCACATCCATGTCTTGTTGCATGCATAGATACAAAATTGGTTGCTGTGTGTGAGTGAAGTTCCAACTACAATATTTCTCACCACTAGCGTAAAACACCGATTTATGTAACCATAAATAAATTCAAAATTTCAAAATGAATCAGTTTGTCTGATGATCGCAAAGGGCATGAAACTCACATCAATATATATATATATATATATATATATATATATATATATATATATATATATATATATATGTGTAAATTTAGTCACATTCACACTGCCATAACATAACTTCCCTGTGGCTTTTCTATAAAAATTTTCACGGTAATTGCTCAGCTGAACGTTTCTCTTTGGTTCCTAGACTTTAGGAACAGTAATATTTTGGCAGGAAGAGCCCATCATTTTACAGTTGAAATGTCTAGTTCTATGCTAAAAGATTTTTCTTTTACACTTCTGGCTTGTGGAAATCTTTTCTGGCTTCTTGCTTTTCAGCAAACTTTGATCTTCAAAAATTTAAATGCAATGTATAATAAGTTTCTCTTATTTAAAGTACAAAACAACTACTTTTAGGGCCAGTTTAAAAAAAATTTGAACTGTAGTAGATATATATATATATATATATATATATATATTCAAACAAGTTTTTGTTAAAGAGAATAGACAAGTTATGTCTGTTATATTCTTTAATAAGCTTTTTTTGTTGACAGGTTAGTTTCTTCAGTTTGGCGTTGAGGATGTAGATGAACTATTGACAATTTGTGTCAGTTCTTATTAAGGTTCTGAGTTTTTGACTGGCTTCAGGCATTATCAGGAAAGAAAAAAATTGAATGAAATTCAAAGTTTGTGTGGTGGTTGACATCTTTGGTATGATTTTTTTTCATGTCTTTGTGTTATCACATGTGCATGATGTTATTTTTTAATTTAAAAATCTCTGGCATCATATGACCATGTGACATTCACAGAATTTGAATACATTCCAAAATTTCTGTTTCAGAATCATAGGTAATGGTAATAGTAATATTCTTATTATATTTCTTTATCTGGAAACATTTCTCATTCATTGATGGAATAGTTAGTGCTGTATTGGTTTCCAAAAAGTAAAAAAGAAAAAAAATTTTAAATATTAAAAATAAATTTGTTATATATCCAAATCATATACATACATGTAAATGTTTATATATAACTTGTTTGTATTTATTGGCCCCATAGAAAGGGGATGTAAAATGTGTGCACTCATCCAATAGATTGAGTGGGGGTTCAACTCCTTCTGGAATGATTGCATAATACTTTCCCCCTCCTCTATTTATAGGCAGAAGCAAAGAAATGCATGCTGTGATTTCTTCCTAGCCAATAGGATAGGTCACTTCTTGGTTTCATCTGAGTCAGTCTTGAAGTCAGAATGATTTGTTCACTCGTCTGAACATGCTCTTGTCAACCCCAATTCTTAGTTTATGAATTTTTTAGACATAAGGAAATTTGCCTTATTACTGTTAATTTCCCTTGCATATATTGTTTGCTTCCTTGATATTTTTTTGTCCTGTTATTTTTTTCTTTTTTCTTGTTATTGCTTATTGCAAACTTTATCAATTCTGTTTCTTCGACAATTCTCTTATTTATGTTGCAATTGACCATAAGTTATATTTCTGACTCTGAGATGGAATTCTAAGAATATTGATTGATTGATTCGTTTGTTTTGGCTTATCAATCATTTGCAGATTATTTAAAACCAGAAACTATTTTTACATTGCAACAATAAATTTTGAAGATTATAGTTTAGTGATACAAATTTTGGTTTCTCACTCTGGGAATGATGGCAAAACACTTTTCCATCGCCTTCTGTATGTAGAAAAATTTTATCAGACTCAGTCCTGATCTGTCATATCTTAAAGTCAGAATACTGTTTGAACTTGTTTTCATGTGTCAGCATCAATTCAGAGTGTAAAATTTTGCCATATTACTGTTGCTTTGCCTTAAAACTGTTAATTTGCCTTACATATATTGTTTGCTTCCTTTATATTATTGTTTGCCCTGTTATTTTTTCTTTTTTTTGTTATTGCTTATTACGAACTTTGTTTTTTGGACAGTTCTGACATTTATTTTATATTTAACATAGGCCACATGCTGATCTCAGTTGAAATTTATAAAATCTTTGTCTTAAAAATTTTTTCTGGAAAATAAATATCTCAAGTCCAGTAGTTGTTATTGGTCTTTCCAGTACATACTTTTGTTTAGTGTAGTATAGAATGTTAATATCTTGATAAAGGTATTCTTCAGTGAGTTAGAAGCATTTTAGTTGCTGTTGAACGTCCTCAAGTTATGTGGTTTCTTTTATCTAGTACAGTTCTTTCTTTGTGATTCTGTAGTAACAGTCTATGAAATTCAAGGAAAGAAGGTCCTCAATGAGGCTTACACAATTCACTCAATGAAAACCATTTTCAACCATCAATATTTGTAAATGGTTGTATATAGCGATCAGTTTAGATATTTCAGAATGAGTTTGGCACTATACATGACATTCATATGGAAATCTTGATCTGAGACTATTTAAGAACATGACTAGTTTTTAGTATTGGGTAAAACTACCCCTAGCACAGCATATTCTTTGTTCAATTTCCTTATGTCCTTTTTTTTTTTTTTCTTAATTGATTTCATCCAAAGCCACAAGAAATTACTGGATGTGAAAGAATTAGGAACAGAAACATTACTAATGAGAGGGAGGAGAAAGAGAAATCAGGAGGACAGTAGATAATGATTGACATTGCATTTAAATTTTTGAAGATTAAAATTGGCTGGAAAGCATGGCGCTGCAAGGGAGTTCCACAAGTGAGAATTGTGAGAAAAGAAACTCTTAGCATAGAAATTATGGGGACATCTAGCCAGCTCAACTGTAAACTGATGACATCTCAATGCCATTCTAGTACCGTGCTTAAATTCAAAATGTCTAGGTACCATAGTGAAGAGCTTATCTGAACAATTACCATGAAAGTATTTATAGAAAAAGCATAGGGAAGCAAACTCACAGTGGTGGTAAATTGACTGATCCATACATCAAATTATTTAAAGTGTTTAGTATTTACTAATTCCACAGTCTTAATTTTATTGAAGGTGATTTTTTTGTAATTTTTGACTGTTTGTTTTAACAGGGGTAATAAAATTTGTAATTTTTGATTTGCTGAGTATTGTTCTTTCATTCATAAGAAACTGTTTTATATTATTGTCATTTTTATACTTTTGTATCATGTGTTGTTGTATTCCATTTCTGCTGGAATTATAGCAAGTGAGTACAATTTGTGGTTATATATAAGTAGCTACAACTCAGACAGTTGAATATTAGCACTGACTATATCTGAAGATGGTAAATATATACATGTATGTATTAATGTTGTCTGTTGATTTTGCTGACACTCTCCTATTATATATTGCTTAGATTTCATTATTTACTGGGAACAAATTTTAATGGAAAAGTCAGTGACCAGTGATCAAAAAAAGAGCAAAATACCTCTTGAAATATAACTGGTTCAAGTATTACTGGAATTTTCAGTGAACATGAATAAAAGCAGGTATTCCAGGCTCGGTATACTGATTATACGTATATTTTGAAGTTCTGAAATTCATAAATTTAATAATTATTAAATGTTACCACATACTTAAATTAAGTCATGTTATGATTCTTATTTATTTAACAAAAAAAAAAAAAAAAATGTAAGGCTTCAGGTATGCTGGTGCATCTCTCAGTTATGTTAATGTTTTCAATATAGCTTTGGTAATAATAAGTTTCAAGAGTGAGAAATTTATCACAGAATGTAATTAGTGTCATCACAAAAACAGAATTCTTTATCCAGCTTGGGAATAATTGATGAATTTTTCTCTACAACACTGTTATCCATTTCAATTGACCTGCTTTTACTAATTAGAGAGCTTAATGTTTAGCATCTCAGAAAGAGAAATCTGTGAGCTAAATCTGAATTCTGGGAACGGTTTGAAGTCTATCTTTTCTTTATGCAACTATGGCATAATAGCAGGGTAGACTGGGATCTCTAGCCGTGGCTAGCAATTATTCTAGAAGGTTAAATCTGAATTTTGAAACTTCCCACCTTGGGACACTGGATATATAGCCCTGGCCAGACATATATTATAAAATCGAGAAAATTACTGAGTTCACAATTAACTGCCATGCAGGCTGGTGGACCAAATGAGGTCAAATAATATGTATCCACACACATGCCATATATATATATATATATATATATATATATATATATATAGAGAGAGAGAGAGAGAGAGAGAGAGAGAGGGGGGGAGAGAGTAAATGACAGTAGCTCAAAAAGAGAAATTGGCAAACTGATTTTGTTACATTTACTTACACACAAATAATTTGGGAAAAGTTTGAATCCATCTCTTAAATCCCCCAGCTATGAGTTAAATATCAAGGCAGACTGAGCAACCAGATTTGGTAACCAGTCTAGGAGAAGGAATACTTTAAATTACAAACGGTACATAGTCTTGATGAGGTACACCGTAGACAGCTACATAAAAGATTACAGAGTTAAAAATTAACTGCAGTTCAGAGTTACAAACTCTATGATCTTGACTAAGGTTGAATAAAATAAAAATCTTAATTCATCTCTTTTGTTCATTTTCTATACTAATCATATTTAATGGCAAATAAGTCAAACTCTTTCATTAAACATTAGAATTTAATGAATTTGCTCAAAATTGAACAAATGAAACCTGTTTTTAACAGGGTCAAACAGATAACATGAAATAAGTCCTACCAATATTTTACATACCATCCAATAATTTTTCTTAATATTTCCTGATGAAAATATTAAGAAAATATATTTGAATTAAAAACAATACCAAAAAGGTAAAATCTCAAAACACATTCTTTCATAGATTGCTATTGCTCTGAAATATGCCTTATCAAATTACAAGTAAATGACAAGACATTATAAACTGTAATATTGCCAAAGACAATGATCTTATAACCAGTGGTTTTCAGGTAAATATGGTATTTGTGGTGAAGTATTTATAAATTAGAAATCTATTTCTATTTTCAGTAATTAATACTGATTTGATGAGAGCCAGGATATCCATTCCTGGTACTTACAATTCTATTCATTCATTGGGGAGTTCAAGTTGAATTCTTGAAGTGATTTGGCCTTTAGCCATTCTTAAAACTGATCCTCTGAGAGTAAAATATTTCAGAAAAGTCAGTCCAAACATAAGTAAAGACAAAAGCTCGTTTGGCTAATATTAGTTTGGTCATATAGAAATAGTCAATATTTATAGGCTCATAACTGTGGTATGTATTATTGCTCAAGAGCAATAATTATATATATATATATATATATATATATATATACATATATATATGTATATAATTAACACTGAGGGGGCTTAAATTATTTATTTAAAAATATGATTCCTTCACAAATAAATAAATAAATAAATATATAAATAAATAAAAAAATAAATAATAATTATATTTAGGCTCTACTTTTGTATCGAGCACTGATTTTTAAAAATAATAACAAAAATACTTTGGATTATTTTCCTAATGAGGTCATATATTCTATATATTTTCACACACACACACACACACATATATATATATGTATGTTGGTCAATGGTGGATATATATATGTATGTTGGTCAATGGTGGATTATGAGTAGTGAGGTCTATTTTATTATTTTTATTATTTATCTATTATAAGATGATTGGGTAGCTGGTAACAGTTATGTATCAAATTGTTCTAGACGATATTAAGTAGGAATAATTCTGTATCTGAATGCACTTATTAATTATATTGGGTTTGTTAACATTTTACTGATTATTTATTATTCATTACTTAATTATTTGTTGTTGATTATTATTATTATTACATTTATTTGTGTTTATGTGTGCATTCATAGTTTGTTAATGTGTTTATTATTTATTTAATTATTTATTTAGACTTTTTATATTTAATTATTTTGGTGGGGATTAGTTATCTTATATGTTTAGTTTAAAGTATTGACTTTGTCTAAAGTATGGTAGATTATCTGTATTGTATATAGTGCATATATTTGTGTTTTTCATTATGGTATTTTACAAGGAACTTATTTTTAGTTTTCAACTTTTAAGTAATGTAGTAAAAAATTTGTTTTCCATGTATATATTTTGAGATAAGTGCTAATCATTTACTTAGTAAATTACATTGGTCTGGGAAGGTGATTATAGCTATTTTCTCCTCCAGATAGAGTTTACAGTTTTGGGATTCATTATTGTAGGCTGATGAATTATTTATTATTTTTTCATATTTTTGGTGTAATTTAGTTTTTGTTTTTAATTTTTCATGTATGTTTAGAAATGGGTGGGAGGTTTGCCCACTTACTAATTGTAAAGAATATTTTGTGTGTGCAGTTTCTCTGTTTCCAAGGTCTTTCGGTTACTCTGGTGTATACTTTTTCTTCCTTATCTGCTGATTTTAAAGTGGCTTGGTATATGACATTGTTTTGGAAGTAATTGTCATTCAAGTGATGTTTGTTCTTTGCTCTACAGTTACAAATGGCTTTGATATTATATATATATATATATATATATATATATATATATATATATATATATATATATATATATATATATATATATATATATATATAATATATCGACTTTTAACATGTTTTTATTTTAATCTCCTATAATAAATAATATTTAGCTCCACTCTGTATTGAACCCACTTTTAATTAAAATGTTACATTTGTTCTCATCTTACCTGGACATTTGGTAAACAGTATTTGATAAAAGATGAAGTTTTAAGGAATGAAAATGTTCATTACAGACAGAAAGAAGACTTGTAGAATATATGAAACAATTTTGAAAAATTATTTTGACATGTCTTGATGAAACAGTGTTAGCAATAAAACAGATTTCATTTCAACTAGATCAGCAGGATAGAACTTGATTAATATCGATCATAGGAACACTTCAATTCTTTCATGTTAGGCACATGAATGTTTGATTTTTACTGAAATAAATAGGGTTGTAGAAGACTTCAGAATATTTAGAATTTATTTCTCTTCCTCAGGTAGATATTCCAGCTTAAAAGCCTAAATTTCATCCAAATTTAAATTGTGTGTGTGTCTGTGAATAAAAAGCGACAAGTGGGAAAACTATACATCTTTATATACAAAGGGTGAGGATGTCATTGGTTTATCAAGGTTTTAAATTTGAGAATTTTCATGAAACTTTATCAGGTAGTTGAGAGAGCATGTACAAATACGTGCGGTAAAATAAATCCTACATAGCCTTAATAAAGTCCCTCAGAGGATGAAACACGTCAGCTAAGAATAGTTTTTCCACTTGTCTCTTTTTAGTCACTTTGTTTCCTCTACTGATACACTCTATCTAAGAATATATTTATACATGTATATTTTATATGCTATTTTTGATATTTGCCTTAATAAAGATCCTCAAGAAATAAAACATATTGGCATAAAAAGTTTTCCTCATATCATATTTTATATTCAAAATGACAGATATTTACGAAGACTAGCTAGGTTCTGGCACATGGCCACAAGTATGGGGCACCAATGAATGATTGAATCTTGCTAAATATTACACCATTATATATATATATATATATATATATATATATATATATATATATATATATATCAAAAAAGAGAGAGAGAGACATATAAACACTCAATAACACAAAAGTGCTGAAATCTACACCTGACCTGTTTCCTAAAATCTGACTAATTAACTATACACTAGAATTTTGAGGCAAAAGTGCTTGTGTGTCAGGGTTATAAGTATAAATAAAAGTAGGCATGTAAAACCAATGTATTGTGATGGAAACACATATTTATATATATTCGTGCATAAGCGTAAACTGGCAGCTTAATAGAATCCTTCTCATGTGTGTATATATATATATATATATATATGTATGTACAAGTATGTGATTATATATATATTTGTGAGTGTGGGGGTGCATATGCAAATGAAGAAGTACATCTACTTAAGCATATAGTTATTATATATATATATATATAGAGAGAGAGAGACAGAGAGAGAAACAAAGGGAGTGGATATATATATATATATATATATATAGGAAAAGTAGAGTGTGTTTGTGTTTGTATATATATATATATATATATATATATATATATATAGGAATGGGTAGGATAAAAAATGTACATACATGCATAAATACTTGCATGTAGATAAGTATATATGTTCTTCAGGTACTATAAATAGTGCTCAATTTTATGAAACAGTGCTATAAGTATATATTAGTGAATATGCATAATATCCAACATTGATAATACTACTCAGTTTCATATAGTTAGTGAGTATTAATGCATTAAAGGCATTAACTGCATGAAACATTGGAAATTATGCATATTCACTAATATATCAAAGTGTAGAAGAACGAAAAGTAAGATCGTAGCATTCAAAACATTAATTTAAAAACAGTGCTCAATACAAAAAGTAGAGCCGTAAATATTTATTTCTTATGCAGTGTTACATTGGAACATGCACTTATCCACTACAAAATTGTACACATGTAAATTCTAGAATACCTTTTATGAAAATTTTCAAAGGATGGAAGTAGGTGATATTTGTTTTGAGAGCTGTAAATAAAAGTTTTTAGTAACATTGTGATTCCCCACCTGATGAGATACTTAAAAAAGGTTTTCCTTTTTTGACATTGAAACAAAAATGTACAAAATGTAACACTGCATAATTATATATATATATATATATATAAATATATAAATGCAATGTAGAGTGTGTATCTGTGTGTGTGTATATATATATATATATATGAAAATGCAGAGATATGACAATGTTCATATATCTATCCATCAGTATAAATCTATATATCCAGTGCAGATATTACTGCTGTATCATCCTGAAATGAAGCTAATATTGATCTTAATTCTCTATACTGATTGATTATCAAGTATAAAAACCCTGGGAAAAAGATAGAAATATGCATAAAATACTTGCTCAAGGTTTACAATACAGCTCCTAGCAGAATCACTTTGTTGAATTTATTGTCTGATACTTCTACTTACTTTAAGAGAATTGTACAGAGTTCCTGTAGCAGAAATGTGATTACCTTAACATGGCCCACAGGTGTGGCTCTGTAGAAGCTAAATTATTAATAATTATTTCAACTGTAACTCAAATTATTTAAAATAATTAAGGAGAATCATAACAGCACAAAACCAACATAAATACAGGACATACTCTAATATATAAAATGCCAAGTTTTTTGTATGTACATTCAAAAATTTATAAGTTAAATATCTACGATCAAATAAAATCAACTGGATTTTGTGATTTATCTGTGTTCTCACTTGAGTGGAATATGACCCAAGTTTGAATTTAAAGTGGCAGCCCATGTGTACATGGGCTAGGGAAAAATTGCTCCAGATTCTTCATTATTTCCCCTTTTGTTGATTCTACAGGTACCAGGTAATGTCACTAGGAAAAAATGAATGGTATTTCTTGGTGGAATGGCCCCTAAGACCGAGCTTAATAATAGGGACCAAATTATAAAAGTAGCTTTCTATTGATTTGTATGCCCAATTCATTAAAATATGGCACAAGTTACTAGTGGAAGTTCATGTATACAGGTGCCAAGGGTCAAACATTCTTGAAATCCCCTCAGCAATTTCCCTTTGGGGATATCTCAGATATTGGATAACAAGGCTGTCCCAAAGGAGTAATATGCCCTGGGGCTCATGCATTTTTATAAGGACTGCATAAATACACTTGATATGTAGTCCTACAGAAGGATACTGAAAATACCATGGACAGTACATAAGAGCAACAACAAAGTTTTAGAGGAAATGGAAACTAAAAAGACACTTAACATCATTCAGAGATTGTTGAAATTTATGGGGTACATGATGAAGAAAGAGTGCTTAGAAAATTTGCTGCTCATAGGATAGATTGAAGCCAAGAGGAACAGAGGAAATGGATAGCAGAACAAGTTTTAGGAGAGATAACAAAAAGACCAAATTTATTTAGAGTTACAAAGGACAGGAAATTGTGGAGAGCCATAATCACCAACAACCTGAAGGGACACAGCACATAGAATAAAAATACAAGAATCATGAAAATATGTTTGATTTTCTTATAATTTTAATTAAAAATCTAGATTTAAATGGGATAACCTGTGTGCAAAAATTATATAATGTAGACAGATTATAGTAAAATCTCTATACAAGGCAACCATTAACAATTTGCTATATTTCATCCCTCAAGCCAGAATGCAGTTGTATAAAAACATGCATCCTTACAATATATATTTATTTTCTTTTTATGTGCCATATCCTTTCAGGATGTAGGTGATCATGCCTCTCCACCTCTCTTTCAGCTCTCAACAAGTTCTTTCCCTCTGCTTTCTCCTCCAGACCACGTTCTGTCATCCACTTGCTTAAGCCCGCCAGGTATGTCACATGCTGTTTTCCCTTGTCTCTCTTTCTCTCTATTCAACCTGTGAGTATCAGATTCTCCAGGCCTTCCTTCCTCATTATGTGTCCCAGGAACTTCAGCTGCCTCTTCCTGATGTTGAGTATAAGCCTCCTCTTTTTTTGTAGCCTCCTCCAGACATTGTTCACACACTCAGACCATGATATTCTTAGCATCCTTCTGTAGAACCACATCACTGTCACCTCAAGTCTCTTCTTCATCTTTGAGGAAATCGTCCAATATTCGTTGATGTAAAGAATTTATATATCTAAATTCCTCACTACCAAATGATGAAGAATTGTTTCCACTTTATAACATGTAAAAGCATCTACATTTAGTTAAATAATAGCTAAAATTGTAACCTTGGTTTTAAACACCCTTGATCTTGTGAAACTGGTGCTGGCAGGCATAAGAAGTTCAGTATGGATAAGCAGGACAATAATGCAAGGGATTATTGGTGGGTGAAAGAAAATGAGAAGATTTTAGGAGAAAGAACAGGAAACAAAGGATAAACCTCTAAAAAAGAAAAGATAAAATAAAAAATATTGCTATAAAAGGATCATATATTTGGGATAATCCATACTGAGATTAATAAACATTTAAAAAATTCTTTATATGTGTTTCTAAAATAACAAAGTAATGAAAAGAAATAGGAGACAAGGATAAACCCCTACTCCATTTAAATTTATGAGGAAGGAGTGTGAACTGAGAGATAGGCAAACCTATCTACTTCTTTTGAAAAAAAAGATTAAAAAAAAAAACCTAAAAATCTAACAGAATGTCCAAATATTTTCGGTTCAAGCAAAAATCAAAGTTTATTTTATAATTAAGATAAGTCCTGATGTTCTGAAAATAATAAAATATAAAATAATATTGCCATTAAGGGATCATATATTTGGGATAATCCATTCTGAGATTAACAAATATTTTTATATTTGTGTCTAAAAGAACAAAGAAACAAAAAAAAAACTATTTTATCTTGTGAGAAAAAATGCTGGAGACGGAAGATCTTTACACTTTTTATTTTGCTGATATGCAGTTGTGGATATAAGTGGATGGGTGTAAAGAGATAAAGACAGATAAGTGGATGGGTGTAAAGAGATAAATACAGATAAGTGGATGGGTGTAAAGAGATAAAGACAGATATATGTCGGTGAGTGTAAAGTGATAAACAGAGATATAAGTGGATGGGGGTATAGAGATAAAGAGTGATATAAGTGGATGGGTGTAAAGAGATAAAGATGTATAAGTGGATGGGTGTAAAAAGATAAATACAGATAAGTGGATGGGTGTAAAGAGATAAAGACAGATAAGTGGATGGGTGTAAAGAGATAAAGACGTATAAGTGGATAGGTGTAAAGAGATAAAGACAGATATATGTGGGCAAGTGTAAAGCGATAAACAGAGATATAAGTGGAGGGGTGTACAGAGATAAAGAGTGATATAAGTGGATGGGTGTAAAGAAATAAAGACAGATAAGTGGATGGGTGTAAAGAGATAAAGACAGATAAGTGGATGGGTGTAAAGAGATAAAGACGTATAAGTGGATAGGTGTAAAGAGATAAAGACAGATATATGTGGGCAAGTGTAAAGCGATAAACAGAGATATAAGTGGAGGGGTGTACAGAGATAAAGAGTGATATAAGTGGATGGGTGTAAAGAAATAAAGACAGATAAGTGGATGGGTGTAAAGAGATAAAGACAGATAAGTGGATGGGTGTAAAGAGATAAAGACGTATAAGTGGATAGGTGTAAAGAGATAAAGACAGATATATGTGGGCAAGTGTAAAGCGATAAACAGAGATATAAGTGGAGGGGTGTACAGAGATAAAGAGTGATATAAGTGGATGGGTGTAAAGAAATAAAGACAGATAAGTGGATGGGTGTAAAGAGATAAAGACAGATAAGTGGATGGGTGTAAAGAGATAAAGACGTATAAGTGGATAGGTGTAAAGAGATAAAGACAGATATATGTGGGCAAGTGTAAAGCGATAAACAGAGATATAAGTGGAGGGGTGTACAGAGATAAAGAGTGATATAAGTGGATGGGTGTAAAGAAATAAAGACAGATAAGTGGATGGGTGTAAAGAGATAAAGACAGATAAGTGGATGGGTGTAAAGAGATAAAGACAAATACTTATTGTCAGAATGATGAAAAGAGAGATAATCAATCAATAAAAAAAATTTGCAAAACATAAGTTTTGTTACATATTTAAACTATATCAGATTTTATGATGCACATCAATGTATTCACAGTAAATTAGTATTACCAACCAATGACAACAAAATTTCTGTATACATTTACATGAGTGATGTATTTCAGCATATGATAACTACCCTTTTTAAAAATATTTTTTTGCTTAGGTGTCAGGTTCAATGATGCAAACAAACTAAATTCAGCATTAATTTATAAATAAATGCAAAAAAATATATGCCACAGAAACATAATGTTCCATCTATCTGAATAAATATCATTTTCACTATTTATACTCTCCAGACTGTTGTACTCATTGTTATTGTCATATTCACACCATTTTGGGTGTTATATATTTATTATTTGGCTGATATACACTGGAATTTCAAACTGAGCTCTTTATTTCATCCACTGGGTTCAGTTTGAAAGTCCAACTTATATCCCCTAAAGAAGGCCAGAGTATAAAACAGCCAAAATGTTGTGAATATGACAGTAAAGATGAGGACAACAGTCTGAACAATGTAAATTGTATAGTTACAATACTTCATCTCAAATACATACAAATATTATTTTTATATATAAGTATAGTCTGATCTTTTATTACCTCTACAGCATTTTTTCCAATGATTTTGCTAATTTTTATACTTTTTCAACTTTAATGATACAGATTTTATTGCTCTCCAGAGATCATCTTTGCTTAAATATTGTTAAATTCTGTTTCTTATTTCCAGAAACATTTATTTTAATGAATTTCACTGATGGACAACAAGTTTTTCACCAAAGTAATATTTGAAGAGGGGGGCATCTCTGCCTGGTTGTTTATCAAAGCTAATTCGGTTGATCATAATAACCAAACAAAAGTTGATATGTCCTAAAATCCATCTGGAGAAGCTGGATGCCATGCTGTTAATATGGTATCTGTATTATTTTGAGAAAGTGAGACATCATCATCTTTTAAAAATATGAAGGTGTATTGTATTGCATGAATATGCACTTTAAAGCTACTAAGTTTAGTTATGACATATCATCTTCTTCAAAACATAGATGATCATGGATCTCCACAAGTTCCAGTCCTTTGTAGCTCTTTTTGCTACCTCTCCTAATCCTTGTGCTGACAATCATTTACACAAGGTCACTAGCAAAGTTATGCACTGCTTCCTTCTGCCCCTCTTGTTTCAATATGCCCTTTCAGTGTCAAATTTTCTAAATCCTCTTTCCTCAGTCTAAGTGTCCCTATTATTTCAATTTTCTCTAAAGCTTCATCATTAATCACATATTCAGTCCATTGTATTCTCAGCATCCTTCTGTAGGACCACATTTCTATTACCTCAATTTTCTTCTTCATCTGGGATGAGATTGTCCAGCATTCACTGCCACATAAGAGAATTTATATTGCATAACAGTTCAGTAGTTTTTTGTTGTTTCTAATAAAATTTCCCTGTTTCTTAATACTTTGCTTAGCTTTTGGAAGACATCTTTAGCTATCCCAATGTGACTTTACATTTTGGTGTTGTATTTTCCATCCTTTGTTAAAACACTTCCTAGATATTTAAATACCCTTGGGGAAGGTATTAATCCGTCTCTTCCAACACAGCTACTGTTAAATAATAGTTTAGCAGACTATTACTTTTTAGATGGAGTGTATCTCTACTCAGAATTCCTGAAGTTGACCTTAAGGATAAAATAGAAGACAAAACAAGGAAGTCAATTTTTATTGGCTGAATGAGTTTGAGAATAACAGAGAAAGGGTTTTCAGTGAGTTGTTTCTGAACCATTGAACAATGTAGACATGTTTTCTTTTGTGTCTGAAACTGCTCCCCAGTGGAGTTAGAGAGTGGCCCCACTGGCTAGTTAGAAGATGTATACAGTGATGTTAATAAAACAGTTAAGATTAAAATTCCCTGTGTTCTTTCCATTTTGACTCAAAACAACTAGTGATCAATGGCTGCAAGAGAAGAATGCAACTTTATTAGCGAATGGAGACTGTCAACCAAGATTTCCCCTGCATGAGGAGGCCATACAGCACTATGGGTAAGTAGCAGGACAGACTGGGTCCTATAGCCTTGGATGGCAACCAATCTAGGAGAAGGAAAACTTTGAATTCAAAACTTCACACTACAGGTTTTAATAGTCAGCCTCATCATCCTGCATTTGGCCAAGCATGATGAATACGACAAAGCCCCTGATGACATAGTCACCTAAAAAAGGGTCCCTCCAACAGAAGTGAGAAGACCCTGGTTTTGGATTAGCTTTTAAAGTAATGTCAGCTCATATTTTTACTTGTTACCTTTTTAATTTCACTGAAATCAATATTTGTAACATTCTTATCTTGCCAATGTTTTCAATTTCTTTTTTGATTGTTTTGTTCAGCATTTTTGCAACTTCTAATGATGCACATTATTTACATTATTCAGACTAATGTCCTCATCTTTGTTGCCATATTTATTACAATATTTCGGCCGTTGTACACTCCAGCCATCTTCAGGTGGTTGGAATGTCAAACTGAACCCTTTATTTCGCTCAATTCCAACCACCTGAAGAAGGCCAGAGCATACAATGGCCAAAATGTTGTAATAAATATGGCGACAAAGATGAGGACAATAGTGTAAATAATGTACATAATGCCTCATCTCAGAAATATAGACAGATTCCAATGATGCCTTCTTATCACTCAATAACTTTATATCATTTCTATTCCGAGAAGTAAATATCAATCACATCACTATTATATACAAATATTTAAACAATAATAAGAAACCAAACTATAAAGTTATATAATAAAATCTTGCATAACCAATCTCTTCAAACCAAGTACAGAGGAATGGACAAAAGACTCACTTATAACTTTCAATACCTCACAAACCAATGTAGAAAGTTTTCATCATCAATGAGCTGATAATGAATGGTTGCACTATCAACATGGCACCCTGGTTTGATTGCCTATTTGAACACAAGTTAACTCCAGAGCTCAAGTGCAACTTAAACCATCACTAAACATACTGGAAGAATTTTCTTGGATATTATCAGCAAGATCTCTTAGTTTTTCTCAGTATTAACAAGTATAAGATCTTCGTAATAATCTTTGGTAATACATTGAGTCATAATTTTCATGAAATATTTTCTGCCAAGTGATTCCACTTGACAATATTTCATATATCCGAGTGACCATAATAATGTTCTACCATCCTGTTCAGTGTTTGTTAATAATTCCTCCAATAATGATTCATTGAATTTCCACTGTACATTTAAATTATGATTGCCTTTAAAGCATCAAGTAGGCTTTCTTCAAAAACATTCTATGAAAGATCTATATCTATTGCTCTATAATAAGTGGAAGGATTTTTACAATAGAAGGAAAATTTAATTCCTTTAATTTTAAAGACTGCTTGCAACTGCAAAAAACAGGTTTAGGGATTTGTTCACTAAAGGGGGGTGTTCTGTCAGTAGACACAGAATCAGTGAAACACTTGATAATAAATTCATCACAAAAGTGATTGTCTTAGATATGTCAGAAGGCTTTGACAGTGTGTGGTATAGAGGGTTGCTACAAAAACAGTCCAGCTATGAAATCTCTGAAAGAGACTTCACAATTAACAAGTCCTTATCAGGTAGGTCCTTGAAAGTTAATATCAATGGCTAGGCTTCTGAAGCCCATTAGATGCAAGTGTCCTACAAGGCTGCTTACTCAATCTTACCCCTCTTTACTATCTGCCTAATAACATTAAATAGTAGATATCAATACAGATGATACAACAGTTTATAGGTGAACTTCCAAAAATCTTAACCAGATCCTGGCAACTGATTTATCTTCTCACCTAACAGTTCAATGCATGTGTGTAAGGGGTGGGACTGGCTTGTACCTTTCAATGCCTCAAAAACTAAGCTAGTAACTTTTTATCATCACTGAGCAGACACTAAATTCTCACCAGTCACAATTAATGATTGCATTGTAAGAGGCTCCTTGCTTTGAGTTCCTATTGAGACTCAAGTTTACTCCGGATCTCAAGTGGATTTAATATATAAGATGATCTGCTAAAGATAGTGGTAAAATAGTCAGCTCCTTAGAGTCCTACCATGCTCTAACTTTACAAGAATACAATCAAACCAAAAATAGAGTATTTCTGTCTTATCTTGACTGGAGTGGCCCAACCCTTACTTTACAACCTTGATTGAGTTCTGAAGCATTTATGCAGCCTTGTGGGTGATGAATTATTTTCCACCCTACAACTCCTTTAATATGGGCACAATGTTGCAAGCCTCTCATTACATGATTACTATTTCCACAGAAAATGTTCTGATGAGCTACATTTCCTTGTTCTACCAGTTCAGAATTTTACATCTAAGATCACCCAGGCTATATGCACAGGAACAGACCATCCTTGTTTCCATCTTCCATTGGCAGCTGCTTCCAAAGAGCCACCACTTTGTGGAACAGACTCCCAAGAGAATACTTCCCCAACCATTACATTCTTCAAATATTAAAGTTCATAGTCAGTTGTTATTTATCCTAAGTGGCTGTTAGAGTTGCACTGTGAGAATACTAACATTAGAAGCAGTTATTCTAAATATTTCCTTAAAAACAAACATTATAGAATGAAATTCACATTATTTATATATATATATATATATATATATACTATGTCCAAATGTGATGAGAACAAAAAGAATATAAATTTAAATGTTCATAACATTAATTTAAAAGAGGGCTCAATACAAAAAGTAGAGCAAAAATTATTTATTATAAGTTATTACATATGAACAAACAAGTAATCACTACAAAGATGCATGTTTGTTTTGATGCCTAATATAAGCATCTCATCAGGTGGTGAACAGAAATGGTTAACTTATATATATATATATATATATATATAATTAACAAATTGGAGACTTCAGAAAGCCATGGTATTATTTTATTTCATGAGACCGATAAAATTTTGTTTTGTCAGATCTTGTTTCAAAACAAGCTTTTATTTTATATATATATATATATATATATATATATATATATAAAATTTTACCCTCTTTGGTTTGTTAATACTAATTTCATTGTGAAAACATTGACTGGGATAGTAAAATGAAAGAGTGTAGTTACTGCTATAAGTATTAATGTAGCAATCATGGCTGCTATTTCTTCTCTTCATGCTTTTTTAAACAAAAACTCATGTTTCTGGAATAGCAAATGCTTGTTCCTCTCAAAGCAATTGTTTACCATAGAGTTTCATTTTCTTTCATTATTTTCTTTGTGGCATCCGGTCCATTCCATCAGAACCCATGTTTTCTTCCTGCCTCATTTACACAATTTCTGTTCGTTCTTCCTGGTTTTTTTAACCGCATTCTTTAAAGGGATGAAATTAGCTGATGGGTAATGAACTCCTTACCCTATATCACAGCCTTTTTTGTCTATTTGTTTCTTTTTTTTTCTTCCTTTCTGTCATTTATTGTTTGATTTTCTTCTGATCTTTTCAGCCTTCCATTTTCTATCTTCTGCCTCTTTATTCTGTTGCCTCATTTATTTTTTATATTTTTTTCCCTGTTTTTTTTTTTATTATTTATTTGTTCTTTCTCTTTGAATCTTACTCTTACCTCTTAATTTTTATACCAATTTTTTTTCCTTCACTCTTAGCCAATTCCTTATTATCTACATTTTTCTTCTTCTGCATATTTGTTTTCTTGTATTTCTTTGTTTCATTTTTTTTTCTCTATCTTTTATTCTTCTTTATAATCTTCATGACATTTGGCTTGTTGGGATGTATGTCTGTTCTGTTATTCTTTTCAAACACGAGGTGACTCAATAACCATCACTTACCCAATACTACAGAAGTGCCTGTTACTAGAGTCTTTCAGTAATAGTGTCTTTATATATCTACATTTTATCTTCCTTAATATTTTGCTATTTTTTTCTTTTTTGTAAGCCTAACTTATTTATTTTTACATATTGTATTGGTTAATATTATATAGGTAAATTCATATTTGATATACATACAATAGTTCTATTCTGTTTGTATTTGATGAAATATATATGGGAGTGTACTGATGATATCTTAATTGTAAACACCCAGGAAATTTCTATGAATCCAAGTCTTCAAAATCATTGTTCATTTTTTATCATTCTTTTCTTTTTCATATTTTTCCTTCTATTATCTGTTCTTATGCTTTTTTAATTCTTGTTTCTTTTATAAATTCTTTATTTAGTTTCTCTCATTTTCTTCAACAGTCTAAGTTGTTTCCTTTTCCCACCCACTGTGACCTTATACTTTAAACTCTTACTTTGTATGTATGCATCTTTATATAGCTAATGCTTCTGCATTTGGACTGTTTACTGGTGTCTATCTCTTTATATAATCTTACTGTATGTTCTAGTTGGGTTGGGTTCATTCCAAATGTCCTGTGAGAGATTTAAGAAATCAGTTTTTTTTTTATTTTATTTTGGATCATCCTTGAAGCCTAAGGGCTGTTGAGTCATGAAAATAGATTATTATACAAGAAAACTCAACTTATAATGAAAAGGGAAATGTTTTTCCATTTGAGCCTTGATGTGAGCAGATAGCAAAACTTGCTTTTCACAATCATAAAGGCAAAGTTGAAGTCATTTTGTTTGGGTGTAATGTTTTCCTGGGTAGCAAAAATATAATTATGGGTATTATGGGTATAAATTTGAAAAAGTCCGCCACAAAAAAAAACACTTTACATTTTTCATGCAGACATGAATACACATACACAGACATTTTATTTTATATATATATATATATATATAATTATTTTTTTAAAAATATGATTCCTTTGATACATAGAAGTTCTCATGTTTCAAAACAAAAGCCGAAAACTTCAATATAATTATTTGAATTAAATTGAATTAAAGTACCAAGCTCTGTTCCATCTTCAAGTGAAATTTTTGGAATAACTAATTCTTGAAATTTACGCGTTATTATAAGCATATTCATTATTAAAGTTAAAATTACTATGTTAACGGCTAGAGCAATTATTTAAAAAAGGGGCGTAAGGGTTAATAATTTGTATCAATATCTCAGTTACATTCAAAGAGGTCAAGTCAGGGCAGGGTTGGGTGTCTAAATTTAAAGCGGAAAATAACATGGAGATTTATTTATTTTTTATTTTATTTTCTTTCCTGAAAGGGTTTTGTGTATATAAAACTATCAAAAAACAAATGTTAACTAAACATTTGTTTTTTTGAAGATTTCATAAAGGAGGTTTTTATATGATTGGGTAGGGCTTTTAAACTTTTTATTAAAGGCATGGAGTTTAAAATTTGTATTTATTATTTAATTGTTTCTTTGCTTTTTATGCTAATTATTTAATATGAAAATTTGATGATGTTGTCAAAAAACCGTTAACTCAAGTCTATTGTTTAATAAATTTTCATTATTTAGAAACTTGATAATGTGTAGTTTTTCATGTTTTTATCTAACAAGTTCTTTCCTATTTTCTATATATTTTCACACACACACACTATATATATATATATATATATATATATATATATATATATATATATAGAGAGAGAGAGAGAGAGAGGAGAGAAATATAGAAATACCTGGATTGGAGTCCATGTGCAAGGTAAGCCCACTGGGATTTTTAGATCTCTTAGCTATCATTAATGTATCCACCTTGGAGAAGGAAAACTGTGATGCAACACCTGTTGCTTGACAGCATCGAAAGATGTTGAATGGTTGTTCTTTTTGGATAAGTGCTGTTCTTGTATAGGAAATGGTATTGATATGAATATTTCATGCAAAGGCATTGCTTGATATCTAGAGCAATGATCATACTTGATAACAAGATAGCAACCATCATATATATATATATATATATATATATATATGTGTGTGTGTGTGTGTGTGTATGTATGTACTTCAGTTTCATACATTAAGCAATCACCAGTGATGATCTGATGATTACATAAGATTTGAATTATTTTTTTATGTAGACATTAACATATCTATCCCTGATACAAATCACACTAAATATAGTAAACTTTAAACAACTATTTGATTTAATTATCATTTTCAAGTTTGATATATCATTACAATCCAGACATACCATGATTGTAAATACTATTTCTGAATGATATATTATATTCCATGTTTCTAAATTCTATTATTGAACTCCATCCTTGTGAAAATTTACATGCTAGATTGGCAGTGCAAAAATGTTTTTTTGTACAAGTATACTTCATGTATTCAAAAAAGCATCAATATAATCTTTATATATAAGATATTTTAAAGAAATAAGAAATATTAAAAAGCATATATTAGAATAAAGCCCAAGGGAAAAATTTGGCTACACTTTTTCTTATTGCTGTCTTAGCTTAATTTTTGTTTTAAAAAATACAAAGGAAATATTATTCACATATTATTCTGTGACTCACTGCATTTTCCTACTTGTTAATATTTGAAAGATTCCTTCCTCTGTAAACTTCTAGGCACTTTTATTTCATAAATAGAGAGTATGAATTTTTTAAATACTTTTTTTTATTGATTTGCCTACTCATTTGTCAACCAGAATATTTTTGTCTAGTCTACATTTTAATCATCACTTTTCAAGAAATCAGCTGCTGAATGTTGTGATAATTTTAAAAGAAGGTCACATCTTTCAAATATTTACACCTGTCATCTTGTTTCTTAGACTGCAACATTGGTAAGAAAATGCAACTGATAAAAGATTCTATGAATGAATAAATTTCTGGCTTTTTTCAAAAATTTAGCAAGGTTTGTGATGTTGATTTCATTATTGACTGATATTTATTGAATACTACATGAATAATCTGTGACAAATTAGAAGTTTTAAAAGTCAATTTATTGAAATAAATCAGTGTATTTAAATATATTTATTTAAATATTTGTATTTAAATTAAATATTTAAAAAAAAAATTCATCATTTATGAGATATTTTTTATTCATACAACATGACGAAAAAGAGAGTTTCATGAATGTTTTTTATTATCTGCTAGAAGTAAGTTTTAATGGTAGAAAAGTTGACCATAAATGCATTAGAATGAAGTTAAAATGACAGAATGTGTGGTTGTTAGAAAGGGTGACAACCCAAGATTTGAAGCACAAATTGGAGACGTTAGAATCAAGTACTGAAATTTAGCTATTTGGAATTGTTTTAATCCTATTTAATAATATGACACTGAAATCTGAAAGTACATTGCAATAGCAAAAAATGAGGAATGAAGGCTCCAAGAATTTGATAATCACAGAACATATTGAAGACAAGATAGGAAGAGAGGTAAAACATTAAGTAACTTGCATAATGAGCTTATTTAAACAGATGGCAGAAAATGAGGTACTTTTACTTGTATTTGTTGCAGCATTCACCATAATTAATTAAGCCATCTCCCTCAAACAAACCCACCACATCCAAATGAAAGTGAGCAAGTTTAGCAGAGTTCAGACATGCAAATTCTTAGGAGTTTCTGTGAGAATTTGGTTTCACAAACAGTCTTTAGCTGTATGTGAATGCAGAAAAAGAGATGGGAGGGATAGTGAGGAAATAAATCCAATTTACCACCAAAAATATATAGGAAGTTGGAGAGAGCCATAATAATCTATGTCCTGAAGGATAAAGTACATAAAAAAGGAACCCAAATTTAATTCTGAATCAAATATCATCCTTATTTTTTTTTTTTTTATGAGCATATCATTTTTACAAAGAATTTTAATATTACCCTGACATATAAGAAGATGGTCTCCTTAAACTGACAGCTTATGATGGAAAATCAAAAATATCTAAATAAAAGGTGTAAAGTGAAAGAAAAAAAATAAAGAAAAGGGCAAAATGATAACAACTACCTACATGTGCACACATTTGTGCAGACGGGTGTATGCAAGTGGACACACATCTGCAGAAACACATGCATAAACACACACACATGAATGCAGAAGAAAACTTACACCAGTGTTAAATATGCATAAAAGGAAGAAAATAAAAAAAAATGCAGTAAATTGTTGATACCTACTAAAGAGTTGGGTGACAGGTTCACCTATGAAATTCTGGAGTTGGGTTGCTGAAGATAACATCAGTTAGCTAAGTGACAAACTTTTATTCACATTAATCCTATTAATATCTATATTTATATTCAATAAATTAATGAAATGCAACTGACTTATCTCACAAATAACTTTAAAGTATCATGGATGCAATGCTCATTAGGATCAGAGTCCAGATGAATGATATATATCCACAAAACTTGGAAGTCTGTTTGCAGTCAACTCAATATTTAGTAATTTACTCACTATTGTCACCAAGTTCTGTACTGAACACTTTCTTAACAAAAAATCCTGCTCATTTTGAAAAAATTAAATACTTGTGATATGTGTGTATATATATATATATATATATATATATATATATATATATATATATATATGTATATATATATATATATATATATATATATATATATATATACATATACAGAGAGAGAGAGAGACTGTTACATTGGAACATGCAAGTTACCAAGACAAAAATGCTTATTTGTATCGGTGTCTAATTTAGACATCTCATCAGGTGGTTAACATTGGTGGTAATAATTACTATTAAAGATTATTACCACCAATGTAACAGTTTATAATAAATATATATTGCTCTACTCTTGTATACTTCTTTTTTAAATTAATGTTTGAATTTATATTCTTTTTGCTCCTTTACATTTGGAGATATATATGTGTGTCTGTGTGTGTGTGTGATGGAATCATCCAGTTTTCCTAATATTTCATATTTTTCAATGTATTTTGAAAATATATTCCATACCAAAAATAGTAAAAAATGTTGACAAATTACATTATGCAATTATTTTTTGTAAGCACTAAAGTAATGATATGATGAAAATGAGATCTTGTTTTTAAAATACTCAGGCTATACTGCTTCAGCTTTCTGTATAATGGAGTAATATGCTATTATGAATTCAATTCTATTTCCAATATAGCTTTTCTGCAACATAGCTAAAATTGCTGACTACTTTTACATACTTGAATACTGACTATATATATATATATATATGAATATCTGAATGTAATGAGAGCAAAAATAATATGTAAATTCTAATGTTCACAGCATTAATTCAAAAGAGGGCTCAATACCGATAGTAGAGCAATAATTTTTGATAACCATTTGTTTCTCACCAGTCAAGATGCATCTAAATACACTGAAACGAAGTTGCATCTTTGTAGTGAGTAAATTGTTCTTGTCTATATGAAAAAATGATATATATATATATATATATATATATATATATACATATATATATATCCACAAATCCCAAGTGTTGGTACAACCAACAAAAAGGCTGCTGGATAAGCAAAAGAAAACTCAAATAGTAAACAATATTTACTAACAACAAAAATCTTATATAGGATGCAAGAACAGGAAAATAGAAAAAGAAAAATGACCAACAGACTGTAATCAACAGTACCTATTACCTAATCAGTAATCAACAATGCTCTTTTCCTAGGTTATTAAGACAGAGCAAAAACACTTCACAGCATCACACATCAAATGAGACAAAGTTCAGACTAGAGATAGACAGAGAAAGAGAGATGGATAGATAGATACAAGACTTGGACTTTTTGTTCTAAAAAATCATTGTGTGTACAATTGTTTTCAGAGATGTATGATTAAAAATGGCATCAAATTAAGTGTATATACCTTAAAGAAGATGGTTCTTCATCAGACTTTGTAGACTAAACTGAATAACAAAACCTTATCACTTGAGCCCTTTCAATGAAATCAAGAACACAAAAAGGTAGAACATTTAACAGGAAGAAGAAAATAATGCTATAAGATGTTAACTATTAACAGAAAAAATTTAAGTTTTGAAGGAATCTGATCAGTAACAGTGAGTAGATTAATTTTCTGAAAATGTTTTGGGATAAAAAGATCTTCAGATCTTCAAAATTTCAGCCATTAGCAATGCTGTTTGATCAATGAATGCCAAGTATTTTTTGTTTGGAAACAGTTTATTTTACAGTTACCAATATCATTTCAACTTTTAAGCTTTCATGGTACAACTAACAGAACTACAATGATAAAAATTTCCTTGTCTCTGCTCGGTGGATCATGTGTCCAGAATACATTCCACTTGACTCCCGAGTATCTTCCTGTCTGGAGAATTCACCAGTGGCAAGTGGCTATGCAGAGACCCAAAATGGTGCTTCAAGGATCAGTTGAAGACATCCTTGACACAGGCTAACACTGACCTGGGAAAAAACTGCTGCAAATTGGACTTCCTGGCATAGGACCATTTGAGAAGGAACCGAGGCTTTTGAGTCCAACGGTCAACATGAATAAGATATGTGACATACTGTAAAGAGAGCCTGACTCACCCAGCCATGTCCATCACCCACACTCCTTTGTGGCTCTCCAGGAGTAGACTGGGCCTCCACAGCCATCTCCACTATCACCACTAGAGGGAGAAAAGGAATAAAGAGAGAAGATGACAATCCCGCTGCTCAGATGTGAGCGGGTATCAACTAAAGACGTGCTAATTTAGATTAAACTTTATTACTGAGCTATAATAGCAAGTCCAAAATTCTTGTCTGTATGATTTAAAAAATAAAAAATGAAAACGTGGAGTACAAATATCTAAATATTGTCTTTAATTTATTTAAAATATGCTGCAAACATTATTTCCAACTCAATATATTTAATTGATAGAAAAATAAATATCATTATAACTACACAGGTATGTAGTTTTTGCTTATAGGCTCCACTGTTGAGTAGAAGGCCACAGCATCACCACACTAGGCATTGATACTGTGGTTTCTGTAACAAGTAGGTTTTTAAAGGGTGGAATTCTTAGCCCCATGCCCAAAGGATTTTGAATTCAAAGTTATGTTTTCTAAACTGGTGGTCAATCAAAGCTGAAGAGCCTGGTCTGCCTTAATCTTACTCTTAGTTGATAGGCACACAAGATGGATTCATACCTAGTCATGTGAAATCAAATGTAATGGCCTTAGATGAAATTCTGAACTCCACTTTCTTCACCAATATTTGCTATGATATGCATACATCCAGACAGATATATTAATATGGATAGAGAGATTTTATATCTGTATTAATACATAATATAGTAAAATATATATCTATGTATGTGTGTGTATAAAGGAAAAAGACAAAAGGAAAACTGCACACTATTTTAGCTGATGCATTTTGTCCACTGCAGACTTTTCTAAGGCAAAAAATGAAATGAATTTATTTGAAGAAAGAATGTATGAACAAAAAATGTTGTTAGTTACTAGAATTTAGAAATGCTCATATATATTCATTGGGTTAACTGAAAATTACATCATTTACTTTTTATGTCTGAAGAAAATTTTTCATATATAGAAATATTATATGGATTGTTTTGAAGATGGATTCAACCGTTTTATTTTGATTTCTTGAGATATTTGTTGTGTATGTTGGCTTGGGAGAGTAGTAATTCTGTTAAGAAAGGTGTGATTGGTTAAAAACTGGGGTGTAGATTAATATTTGGATAATATTCAATGGGGACACTCTCAAGAATTTTCCTTCTGAGCAAATTATTTTCTTTTTTATGAGTGTAGCATTGTATTTTTTTCCTTTATACATGTTCTCTTTTTCTACGGATTAATTCTGAGAATTTTATACACACACACACACACACATATATATATATATATATATATATATATATAAATGGATGAACGTATAATGGTGTAATGGATAGTGACTTGGAATGAGAGTTGATTTCCAATTCCAGTTGTGTTCATTACATTCACTTATGTGCAATTACCCATGGGAAACATATGAATCCATCTCTTCTCACCCCAGCATGGGTCAATATCAGCAATATCAGGCCAGAATGGGACTTATAGCTTTGGTTGGTAACCAGTCTAGGAGAAGGAAAGTTCTGAATTCACAACTTAAGGAGAGTTTTTGGAGACAATGTGGCACACTATATGCACTAGTTCACTGTATTTGGTTCTTCTCAAAAGTGTGGTTAGTTCTGTACAAACCTTCATCAATATAAGCAAATTATATGTACAGGTAGTTTGGCTGTTCTTTTTATACAAGCTATGTTACCCTTGTACATTGAAAATGATGGGAGAGTTCATATATATGTATATACAAAATGATTTTCATTTTTATGAAATCACATGCTTCTGATGAGAAAGATAAGTTTGAGAATATTATTTTAATGAATATACATCATGTTCATTGGATTTTCTTGCCTATACTGTGAAAGTTCAGAAGTTCGTCATCGTTTAATCAGCCTTGACATTTTGTTGCTTCTCAAGAGACATTACGCAATTAGTCAAAACACAGCTTGGAAACAATGTTCTGGAACTCTTTAAATCTTTTTCACTAAAGATTCTACTCATTAGGTGTTCACTGGCAAAATCTGGACAATTTGCATTCAAGATCACTGTACTTAACCCCAACCCCAAGATAATGTACATGAGCCAATGTCAATGGGCCAACATTTGTCCATAACCCCATGCACATCTTCATTAAGCAGGTCAACCTTGTAGCTGGGTCAATGTATGCAAATACAATGCCGGAGGGTTTTACAACTTACACTTGGACAGTTTAGAGAAAGTTGCCAAGTTTTGATGGGTGACTTATCCTGAGAGGGGGATGATCAGAGGGAAACTCATCATTTGATAGCAAAAGAGTAAAGAAAGAATCAAACTTTTAAAAAATTAATGACTATGAGATGATCAAGCAGAAAGTTATTATTATGGCATCTATGTCTGTGTTCTTTGAATACATTTGATGATAATTCAGTTCATTAGCTCATATGCAGGTACTGGCAATTGTAGCAGTGTTTATGTCATAGTTGTATATCATTCCCTTGTTATATACCACAGATATATAAATATGTATGAACTTTCATGAGAGAAAATACTAACTTCTTTATAGAGAACTATGCTTGGTTAAAGATCAAAATTA
Source organism: Acanthosepion lycidas (assembly GCA_963932145.1). Classification (NCBI taxonomy): domain Eukaryota; kingdom Metazoa; phylum Mollusca; class Cephalopoda; order Sepiida; family Sepiidae; genus Acanthosepion; species Acanthosepion lycidas. The sequence goes on along the minus strand of OZ010571.1, from coordinate 32,368,900 downwards.
TTCATGTATCCATAAAAGTTTCTGAAATGGCCTCCTCAGTGTTAGATGAAATATATATATATATATATATATATATATATATATAAATAGAGAGAGAGAAAAGGAAAGTCAAGAAAAAAATTTAATTTAATGCATTTTGTTCCTTGAAGAAATGTATCAAAGCGAGAAAGGCAATTTTATTTGGTAACCCCATATTTACACATCAATGTAACATGAAGAAAAACTATCATTAAGTTTTCAAATTTTGAATGCTCTAAAATCTTCTAAAATCTTGCTGTGTAAAGAAAGGCAAACAAGGGAAGACACTAAGTGCCTTAATTTTTTGGACAATTAAATGAAAGTGCATTAACATTGTTCCTATGCATTTTTTATATTGATATAATTATTTATTTTTATGTATGTTTATTTTTTTTAAATTGATTTATGTTTAATATTTAAAGGTTATGAGTTAACTGCTTTCCTTGAATATTTAAAAAAATTTTTATGGTCATACATAAGTAGGGATTTACCTGACCACCCACATCACTACAGGCTGTGAGACAAGGTCAATGTATAAAGTGGGTTTAACAGCAATACTGTGAAAAAATGCCTAAGTTTCTTCAGTACTTACTCTTTTGGGGAAGCCTCAGGCACCGAGAAATGAACCCAGCCACCTCTCAAAGGAGAGGTACTGCCTGAGGGATAGGCCCCTCAGATCATGGGTATGTTGGCTTGAGATAGAAGCATTTCTTTTTTCTTATATTATTTCACACTCAGTAACCTCATGCTTCTTAATAGATTTGTAGCCTTTCTTGGGGTAAAATGATTTAAAAAATGTAGATTTAATAGGATGCT
>OZ010571.1:32353066-32358066 GCA_963932145.1 Acanthosepion lycidas | reverse complement strand
ATGATGACTTCCATTTCATGCCTCAAGCAATCTTCAACCATTTTCAGTCATGAAATTCTTCAACCATTTTTAGACATGTCAAGTCACCATGACGTGTTATTGCCCACACTTTTTACCTATGTTATGTGTGAAACATTCTTTCTTAGTGTTATCTTATTTTCTTTACCCATAAACTCATGTTAAAGAAAGTGTACATATATACCTACAAAAAGTTCATATCAATGTATATGAAGGAGTGCTGAAAAGTTCTTGGCCCAAATTCACTTTTCAAAATCAATATTCTGATGTTCAGTTATTGAAATACTAACTTTAAAAACTGAGAACTTTTTTGCATGTGTATGTGTATGTAATAATATTAATTCAGTTGATTATGAGCTTTCTTATCAATATACAGATATATATTTAATATATATTCAGAGGTCACATATTAGTTTTTGATTTATGCATATTTCAATATGAATGACTGAATATATGTGATGGGTGCTGAAAGAAAAAGATTTTGGCTGTTTTCAGAGAAAGAAACGCCAATAAAGTCACTCAAACACTTGTTAGGGTCTAGTGTCAAGATGTGATTGCACGCTTTATAGCAATTAATGCTGACTTCATTGGCCAACTGGCTCAATTCCATCATTGCATTCAGTCATTTGTTCTGGGAAGTAACTAGCGAGAAATAACTTTTCTACTAACACATATCTTTAGTGAACTAAAATGCCTTCACTACGGCTAATTTGTCTTAATATAAATAATATGAAATATTAAATCTATCAAAAGTAATGACTGAGAGAATTGCCGAGTGTTGAGTTTTATTTTTTAGTATCAGTTTGAGAAAGTTTCTAAATAATTGTAATTCTCCAAAGATTTCTAAAAAGAAATTGTCAAGGTTTAAAGTCAAAATATATTTGATGTGTCTATCTCTGAACATGAAATATATAGTGTAACAGTTTTCACTGGGTGCACAGATACTAAACATTGATCCAAAAAGTGCACAGATACTCTGATCAGATCTATATGCAAATTATCCTATCATGTATCATATTTGACAAGAACTATGCACTTCATAAAAACTGAATAATAACTTTGAACAAATAAAATAACTGTAAGATATGTTGAAAGACTAAAATAGATATGGATAAGTTGGCAAAGTTTTAAAAGTTTTGGGGTTCTTTGCGATTTTGGTCTTGAGGGTATTAACAAAATCCTTATTTCATTACTTATCAACACTATTCAGAGGAATCTGGATGCCTTTCCTATGTCTTTTTGATACTTTACTTTTAATTTAGACATAAAGTAAGAGTAAGTCTAACATTCTTTCATGTTTGTTCTTCTGAGAAGTAATTTCCTTCAATATTCCTATTGTGTATTAATATATTCTCTGATTTTGTCTAGCATCCTTTGGTGCAGTATTTAGTGGTAATTTTTATTTTTAATTTTACTATAACTTTTGCTTTCCAACCCTATATATATATATATTTAAAACATTATTATAGTGGACAATTCTTATTTGAAATAGACAACATTTCCTTTACTAAATAGTGTGTATTACGTCTTTACCTTTTCTTAGAAATAGAGGAGATGAAATAATCCTGTTTCTCTCTCCAGATACTGCCTACTTTTGCCAACTTGTTGATTTAATTTCTGGTGTTTAAAGCAATTTGAATCTAGCACAAAGACAGGATGAAGTTTGTTTTAACTTCTGATAAGTGACTGTACCTGCAGAAGCAAGCTTTTAGAGTCAGATATTTATTTGAAACATTGTAAAGGTATTGCCTGATAAACAACTCTTTGTATGGCCTCTTCTAATATAGTAAATGGCTAGTTCAAGCTACCAACATCAAAAGTTTAATAGATGGTCAAGAAGACTTAAGACAAATTTGAAACTGTGTTGACGATAGCATTCGGGATGATTCCAAATTCTTGCCTTAGGCAAAAATGTTTTGATGCCATTCACAATGAAGGTAAATATATTAGCAGAGACAATCACCAGAAATATATCAGTCTGCTTTTAGGATACTTCAGATAAATCAATGCCCATGTGTTTGTCAGAATTTTGAGAGGAATCACCTCAAGGAACATTCTTGTATAGAAACTGGCAGAAGAGAGTAAATGACAATCTAGCAATTTGATGCAAGAAGCCTGAGAAGCAGACACTGACAAAATTTGGAAGAGTCTACTGAAAGGCAGAAGACACTTTCTACTTTTATGATGATATAACTAAGAAAAGAAAACAAGTTACAAATACATCTTCATTCATTTTTGTTCATTTCAGATTGAAAAGTTACTGGATGTTTACTTACACTTATGTCTAAACTTTGTACTTTGAATTCAAATTTCTTTTTACTGATATATATTTCTGATTATGGCTAAACTCAGAATGGATGAAAATGAATTGGAAAGAGCTAGTCAAAAGCAATATTTTCTTGATTTCCAAGCAATTATTTGTTGAAAAGGTTTGAATAATAAGGGCACTTAACTTCCTAACTAGCACAATTAAGTGAAAACACTGTACACTTCTTGCAAATTTTCTTTGCACAAATATTTGGATAAAATTTAGTAGAAAAGTTTTCATAATGATTACAATCATCAACTCAAAAGGTTTGTTGCATACTATTTCCCGTTTTTCTTATCAAACATCCACCCACCCAACCTCAGAAAAAATACAATACTATAATTTTTACATAAATAGGGAACAAATGTTAAGGAATCTAAATTTTACTAGACAATAGTGCAGTTGATTAAAGCATTGGTTTGTGGATTTGTGAGTTCAATCCGTGGGCTGTGCAGTGTGTACTTCAACTCATTGGAAACAGGGTGTGTATTAATTGGGCAGTACTAAAAATAAGAACTAGATGAGATATACCTAGAGAACAGTTTATCTCTGTAGATTAAATAAAGGGTTTCAGTTCAGAATTAACTGTAGGTTACCCTGATTAATATACACCTGATGAAGGCACAATAACTGAAAAGTTGTGACAACAACAAAGATGAGGATAATATTCCTAATGTAAATAGTGTAAATGATGATAACTCCTCATTCCAGAAAATTAAAACCGAAATTAACAATCTTAGCATAATGTCAATTTAAGATGAACAAGTCATGAAAGCAAAAAAGAGAAAAGTAAAGAAAGAAGTTAAATTGATAAAATTTCTCAGATTAAAACTAGTTTCACCTTATTCGTTTATGGTAATCTGAAACATACAATAAACAAATATTATTCTTTACTCTCGAATTCTTCCTTTTGAATTTAAATTGTTTTTTTATTTGTACTTTTCTTATCATACCTTATTTCTATAATTTACTTATAAAGAAAAATTTAAGATAATTTTATTTAAATTTGATATTCTTCCTCAAATACAATTTTAATGTTTACTTTTCTTTCTTATTCAATCACACTTTTCCCAGACTCAAAATAAAGTCTTCCTCAAAATAAAGTCTTCCTACAACATTCATAAAACAAGTCGGAAAATTATTTTTTAAATTTCCAATATAAAAACAAGTTTTATTAAATTGAGAAATTGTTATAACATACACATATTTATCAACAATATTTGAAAAATTTTCTGAGCTGCTGTATTTTTTTGTGTTTAAAATTTAAAATTAAAGCATTTAACTAAAGACATACTATTTTTAAAAAGAAGTTTATTTGCTATCACCCCATGCAAGGCAGTAAAGCTACTAAGACACAAGGGGTTACAAGAATTAGGAACAGAAACATTAATAATGATCAGAAAGAGGAAAGAGTAATCAGAAGGACAGTAGATAACGATCAACATTGGATTTAAATTTTTGCAGTTTGAAGTTGGATGGAAAGCAAGGAGCTGGAAAGGAGTTCAATAAGTGAGAAGTGCAAAAAAGAAAATGTTAGCATAGAACTTATGGTTACATGTAACTAACTCAAATGTAAATTGATGAGATCTTGATGCCAGTCTAGTGCTGTGCATAAACTGAAAAAGCCTAGGTACCATAGGGAAGGGCTCATCTGAACTATTACCATGAAAGTATTTATAGAAAAGGCAGACAGAGGCAACATTAGAATATTTTTTTAAATTCTCATCAAATTTAGATACAAATTCAACTTGGTCAGACTTTTCTCTGTTGAACATATTTGCTTGAAATAAAGTTAAAAGATATCAAAGACTAGCAGTAGAGCCCGGCGTTGCCCGGGGATGTAACAGTAAGAGATAGATCAAGTATCGATCATCATAAAGACTGAAAAATAAAATTGACAAAGATTATTGTTTAAGGTTGACAGACATGCATGTCTTAATTAGCTTTGTTTTTTTTCTTTCTTTCTTTTTTTTTTTCTTTAGTCGCTAGTCATTTCATCCTAAACACACTGATTCTCCAATGAGAATACTTTTAACAAGCAATGCCTGTGCTTGAATCTTTTTAAAGTAAGGAAAAATTTTGCCGGATGGAATAATTGGATACACTCAAAGTTACAGCTTTGATATTGGAGTGCCTTTTTACAGACTTAACTCTAAGGGACCTAACTCATCTTTCCCAGTAAGCTAAGCAGGTCACTGACCAAGTTTTCCATAGACAGATCTATACGACTCATGAGACTCTAACAAGTGTTCAAGAATCACAGTGGCCTGCAGAGTAAGGAGTGACTCCCCAGAATTTCCAAGCTGGGTCTTTGTCACCAAATGCAGTTTAACATCCTACCCAAACAATAAATCAATATATATATATATATATATATATATATATATATATATATATATGACAAAGTGGGAAAAGTTTAGTTGTGACACTTTTTTTTTTCTTCTTCAAGACTTCATAGGACTCTAAATTTGCTATGTTGATACGACTACATGTGCACAAACAAGGGGTGGAGGGGATTTTTTTTTTTTTTTTTTTATATATATAACTAGCCGAATTCATTTAGTCTTTTTCTTTCAGTCACTTTTGTTAGTAGGCATCCAACACTGATATTAGAAGATCTGCCAGGAATGGTGAAATATTGCAAGAGCCAGGACACAAATTTACTGTAGATGAC
>OZ010571.1:32336353-32346353 GCA_963932145.1 Acanthosepion lycidas | reverse complement strand
CATATGTATACATATATGTATGTGTGTGTACACGTTAAACATTAAAATTTACCTCTATGAGAATAGTTAAAAATTTTATATATGTATATATATTTGAAATAAATATGAAAACATAATTATTATATATTTATATATATTTTCATTATTCTCATAGAAGCAAATATTCAAATTTAATGTAGACATATATACATATATAATTTTTTGTTTTATATTAATATGTACATTAAACTTGAATATTTGTCTCTATGAGAATAGTGAAATATATATATATATATATATATATATATATATATTTAATGTTTGTTTTATTTATTGGATAAGAGTGATCAATATCCGATAGCTTCAGTAGCTGTAGACAGTATGGACATAGAGATCAACACTACATGATGACTTCCATTTCATGCCTCAAGCAATCTTCAACCATTTTCAGTCATGAAATTCTTCAACCATTTTTAGACATGTCAAGTCACCATGACGTGTTATTGCCCACACTTTTTACCTATGTTATGTGTGAAACATTCTTTCTTAGTGTTATCTTATTTTCTTTACCCATAAACTCATGTTAAAGAAAGTGTACATATATACCTACAAAAAGTTCATATCAATGTATATGAAGGAGTGCTGAAAAGTTCTTGGCCCAAATTCACTTTTCAAAATCAATATTCTGATGTTCAGTTATTGAAATACTAACTTTAAAAAACTGAGAACTTTTTTGCATGTGTATGTGTATGTAATAATATTAATTCAGTTGATTATGAGCTTTCTTATCAATATACAGATATATATTTAATATATATTCAGAGGTCACATATTAGTTTTTGATTTATGCATATTTCAATATGAATGACTGAATATATGTGATGGGTGCTGAAAGAAAAAGATTTTGGCTGTTTTCAGAGAAAGAAACGCCAATAAAGTCACTCAAACACTTGTTAGGGTCTAGTGTCAAGATGTGATTGCACGCTTTATAGCAATTAATGCTGACTTCTTTGGCCAACTGGCTCAATTCCATCATTGCATTCAGTCATTTGTTCTGGGAAGTAACTAGCGAGAAATAACTTTTCTACTAACACATATCTTTAGTGAACTAAAATGCCTTCACTACGGCTAATTTGTCTTAATATAAATAATATGAAATATTAAATCTATCAAAAGTAATGACTGAGAGAATTGCCGAGTGTTGAGTTTTATTTTTTAGTATCAGTTTGAGAAAGTTTCTAAATAATTGTAATTCTCCAAAGATTTCTAAAAAGAAATTGTCAAGGTTTAAAGTCAAAATATATTTGATGTGTCTATCTCTGAACATGAAATATATAGTGTAACAGTTTTCACTGGGTGCACAGATACTAAACATTGATCCAAAAAGTGCACAGATACTCTGATCAGATCTATATGCAAATTATCCTATCATGTATCATATTTGACAAGAACTATGCACTTCATAAAAACTGAATAATAACTTTGAACAAATAAAATAACTGTAAGATATGTTGAAAGACTAAAATAGATATGGATAAGTTGGCAAAGTTTTAAAATTCAAAACTGAATACAGTATTTACATTAGTCGGACTATTGTTCTCATCTTTGTCGCCATATTTGTCACAACATTTTGGCCGTTGTACACTTTGGCCTTCTTCAGGTGGTTGGAATTTTGAACTGAACCCTTTATTTCAATCACTGGGGTAGACTGTTCTAGTTCCACGTGCCATGTTTGATGGATGTCAGTTATCAGTTATCTCCTGCTAATTTTCCCTCTGAAAGTTCTCCACTGCCTTAACCGGGTATTGAACTCACACTCTTTGGGTCTGTCACTGGATCTAACCAATGCCATTATCCACTGTGCCATGTGTCTTTGAGGACATCTGGGTATGAATTTCTGGGTATTATAAACCTAATGTTTTCAGCATCCATTTTTTACCAGTGCTCATATTGCAATTTTGCTGTTATCATTTCATGTTTTTACCAGAGCCCATATTGCAATTTTGTTATCATTGCTTTTCTCTGGCACTCCTTATTACTGGTTCCCATATTGTATTTATTTCTATGCTTGCTCGGCTCAGATTTTTGTGGCCTAGCATATGTGCTGATTCCTTAAGTTTACGAATTTTCCAATGGTTTTCCCTGTCTATGATCTCAACATGATCCCACAGGGGACGGTGATCTCCCTTCTCTCTCCATATGTGAAGAAATATAGACAGACTCTCAAAACTGAATGTTGAAAATTTTAAAATAATAATAAAAATTTTAAATAATGCTTATTTTGAATATTGGTAAATGAAAATAACCAATTTTGATTTGAAATCTCAAAATAAAAAAAAATATTTTGGAAATTAAATTGATCATGTCAAGCAGGCATTGACAAAATGTGGAGAAAAGCAAAAAATCAAAATAACAATCAATCCAAAACAGAACAAATATCCTGGTCTCAAAAAACACTTTGAAAAAAACACCATTTCAATGATCACAATAAACTAAAGAATCCTGCAGAAATAGAAGATATACCATCATACATAAAATCATTATAAAGTTCATCTCCAAACATAAACAATAATGAACCTAATGATGAGGAAATTAAGCAAGCTATAATAAAATATTACATGACATTGATGCTGAACTTTTGAAAATAGCTTGAGTTCTCCTCAAATTCAATAACAAGTTTCTCTATTTTATGAAAAAGTGGGATCTATCATGCATTAATGTATTTTGGACACAGAAAAGTAGCCCTCCAGACCCTTATACATACAAATGTATCTCAATTGGATCCATTATGATGAAAGTATGAGGAGGGATTATATTATCTTAATTACCATAAAAATATGTATACATTGTTATCTTATGTTTTACTATATACTTATTTATGTAGAATGCAATACCCTGATTAAAACAGATTTTATTTATAGGGAGTGCCTTTTTTTTTAATCTTTAAGACACTTTCCATTAAAAGAAAGCAAATCATTAATAAGAAAACTGTTTAATCTATATTCTTACATGTTAAAATTCCATCAAAGTGTAAAGTCATATTTTCTACTTAACTTTAAATGTTACAGTCATAATGGTAATGTTAATATTAGCTGTTTCCTTACAAGGAAACAGTTGGCATTTATTGATCAAGCAACCAGTGCCACTTTTGGATTAAATTTAAAAAATCATCATCTCAAAACAATTTTTTAAGGAAAATAGGTTTCCCAAATCCAATAACTTATTGCTCATTCCAGTATTGATGGAGGTTTCCTTCCTAATCCTTTGTTTGAAATCGTGTGGAATGATAACATCTTATGTCATAATTTTCTATTTGAGTTGCAAGTCCTATTCATTTTAGTTGCTGCTGTTGTGGAAAATTGTCAATTTATATTGTTTCTGTTATTTGGTACAGTTACTTGTTTATGATTTTATAGGTGGATTAGAGTTGGGGTAACTGAGAAATGTAGCTTGTTTGAATATTTTCCATAGAAAAAGTGGTTGAGTAGTAAGAGTCTTAAAATTTTTCATCTGTGGGAAAGGGATTGTAAGGTGGAAAACAATTCATCACCCACAAAACTGTGTCGAAGCTTTATCAAATTCTGGTGTCAGTCCTCTATTTCCAGCTTGAGCACTTTCTTGCACCTTTGCAGTGAAGAGGTACCTTGGTATTCTGGTCTATGATTTAAAGCTAAAGTCATTATGCACAACATTCTTGACAGTCTTGGCGTCTACTTTAGGTCAGCAGTAAATTTAGCATGGCTGTTTTGGGGTTCTTTGCGATTTTGGTCTTGAGGGTATTAACAAAATCCTTATTTCATTACTTATCAACACTATTCAGAGGAATCTGGATGCCTTTCCTATGTCTTTTTGATACTTTACTTTTAATTTAGACATAAAGTAAGAGTAAGTCTAACATTCTTTCATGTTTGTTCTTCTGAGAAGTAATTTCCTTCAATATTCCTATTGTGTATTAATATATTCTCTGATTTTGTCTAGCATCCTTTGGTGCAGTATTTAGTGGTAATTTTTATTTTTAATTTTACTATAACTTTTGCTTTCCAACCCTATATATATATATTTAAAACATTATTATAGTGGACAATTCTTATTTGAAATAGACAACATTTCCTTTACTAAATAGTGTGTATTACGTCTTTACCTTTTCTTAGAAATAGAGGAGATGAAATAATCCTGTTTCTCTCTCCAGATACTGCCTACTTTTGCCAACTTGTTGATTTAATTTCTGGTGTTTAAAGCAATTTGAATCTAGCACAAAGACAGGATGAAGTTTGTTTTAACTTCTGATAAGTGACTGTACCTGCAGAAGCAAGCTTTTAGAGTCAGATATTTATTTGAAACATTGTAAAGGTATTGCCTGATAAACAACTCTTTGTATGGCCTCTTCTAATATAGTAAATGGCTAGTTCAAGCTACCAACATCAAAAGTTTAATAGATGGTCAAGAAGACTTAAGACAAATTTGAAACTGTGTTGACGATAGCATTCGGGATGATTCCAAATTCTTGCCTTAGGCAAAAATGTTTTGATGCCATTCACAATGAAGGTAAATATATTAGCAGAGACAATCACCAGAAATATATCAGTCTGCTTTTAGGATACTTCAGATAAATCAATGCCCATGTGTTTGTCAGAATTTTGAGAGGAATCACCTCAAGGAACATTCTTGTATAGAAACTGGCAGAAGAGAGTAAATGACAATCTAGCAATTTGATGCAAGAAGCCTGAGAAGCAGACACTGACAAAATTTGGAAGAGTCTACTGAAAGGCAGAAGACACTTTCTACTTTTATGATGATATAACTAAGAAAAGAAAACAAGTTACAAATACATCTTCATTCATTTTTGTTCATTTCAGATTGAAAAGTTACTGGATGTTTACTTACACTTATGTCTAAACTTTGTACTTTGAATTCAAATTTCTTTTTACTGATATATATTTCTGATTATGGCTAAACTCAGAATGGATGAAAATGAATTGGAAAGAGCTAGTCAAAAGCAATATTTTCTTGATTTCCAAGCAATTATTTGTTGAAAAGGTTTGAATAATAAGGGCACTTAACTTCCTAACTAGCACAATTAAGTGAAAACACTGTACACTTCTTGCAAATTTTCTTTGCACAAATATTTGGATAAAATTTAGTAGAAAAGTTTTCATAATGATTACAATCATCAACTCAAAAGGTTTGTTGCATACTATTTCCCATTTTTCTTATCAAACATCCACCCACCCAACCTCAGAAAAAATACAATACTATAATTTTTACATAAATAGGGAACAAATGTTAAGGAATCTAAATTTTACTAGACAATAGTGCAGTTGATTAAAGCATTGGTTTGTGGATTTGTGAGTTCAATCCGTGGGCTGTGCAGTGTGTACTTCAACTCATTGGAAACAGGGTGAGTATTAATTGAGCAGTACTAAAAATAAGAACTAGATGAGATATACCTAGAGAACAGTTTATCTCTGTAGATTAAATAAAGGGTTTCAGTTCAGAATTAACTGTAGGTTACCCTGATTAATATACACCTGATGAAGGCACAATAACTGAAAAGTTGTGACAACAACAAAGATGAGGATAATATTCCTAATGTAAATAGTGTAAATGATGATAACTCCTCATTCCAGAAAATTAAAACCGAAATTAACAATCTTAGCATAATGTCAATTTAAGATGAACAAGTCATGAAAGCAAAAAAGAGAAAAGTAAAGAAAGAAGTTAAATTGATAAAATTTCTCAGATTAAAACTAGTTTCACCTTATTCATTTATGGTAATCTGAAACATACAATAAACAAATATTATTCTTTACTCTCGAATTCTTCCTTTTGAATTTAAATTGTTTTTTTATTTGTACTTTTCTTATCATACCTTATTTCTATAATTTACTTATAAAGAAAAATTTAAGATAATTTTATTTAAATTTGATATTCTTCCTCAAATACAATTTTAATGTTTACTTTTCTTTCTTATTCAATCACACTTTTCCCAGACTCAAAATAAAGTCTTCCTCAAAATAAAGTCTTCCTACAACATTCATAAAACAAGTCGGAAAATTATTTTTTAAATTTCCAATATAAAAACAAGTTTTATTAAATTGAGAAATTGTTATAACATACACATATTTATCAACAATATTTGAAAAATTTTCTGAGCTGCTGTTTTTTTTTTTGTTTAAAATTTAAAATTAAAGCATTTAACTAAAGACATACTATTTTTAAAAAAAAGTTTATTTGCTATCACCCCATGCAAGGCAGTAAAGCCACTAAGACACAAGGGGTTACAAGAATTAGGAACAGAAACATTAATAATGATCAGAAAGAGGAAAGAGTAATCAGAAGGACAGTAGATAACGATCAACATTGGATTTAAATTTTTGCAGTTTGAAGTTGGATGGAAAGCAAGGAGCTGGAAAGGAGTTCAATAAGTGAGAAGTGCAAAAAAAGAAAATGTTAGCATAGAACTTATGGTTACATGTAACTAACTCAAATGTAAATTGATGAGATCTTGATGCCAGTCTAGTGCTGTGCATAAACTGAAAAAGCCTAGGTACCATAGGGAAGGGCTCATCTGAACTATTACCATGAAAGTATTTATAGAAAAGGCAGACAGAGGCAACATTAGAATATTTTTTTAAATTCTCATCAAATTTAGATACAAATTCAACTTGGTCAGACTTTTCTCTGTTGAACATATTTGCTTGAAATAAAGTTAAAAGATATCAAAGACTAGCAGTAGAGCCCGGCGTTGCCCGGGGATGTAACAGTAAGAGATAGATCAAGTATCGATCATCATAAAGACTGAAAAATAAAATTGACAAAGATTATTGTTTAAGGTTGACAGACATGCATGTCTTAATTAGCTTTGTTTTTTTTTTTATTTTTTATTTTTTTTTTTACGAATTGGTCAAACCCAAACTCAAACAAAAAGATTGTTTTCAATCGTTATGAGTCTACTGATTGAATAGAATTTTATTATAAACAATTGTCTTGTAAATGGAATTTTTAAAGCATTCTGAATGTAAAAATAAAGAAAAAAGTGTGCAAGACAATAAGAAACACTACCTACCAAAAAAAAAAGTGAAGTTTTGTTGAAATCGGTTGAAAAATGTAGGAAATCCGAACCCATATATAAACGAACACACACACGCACACAAACAACCTGGGTTTTATAATAAGTATAACTCGATATGAGTTGTCCCCCTTTCATTCTGGGGACAGAATCGTGTTTTATTGTGTTTTCAAATTGATTTCGTACAAAAACAATTTTGTTTTTCAAATTTTTGATGCTGTCAGAACTACCGCAACGTAATTTTACACAGTCCTCTGAAGTTTTGTTGAAATCGGTTGAAAAATGTAGGAAATCTGATCCAATATATAAACGTACAGACACACACACACACACAATCTGCATTTTATAATAAGTAAGATTTGCCTCAAATCTGCTTTGTTGTCTATGTCCAGTTACTATTGAAACATTAGTTTTAGCATTAGCATTTAGTTTGGATGCTGAAATTTAGTTAAATTTATTGTTAATATTTATTTTAAAATAGTAATGAAATTAAAAAAATACAAAAATACTAGTCAGAGATGATTGAATTATTGTCATTAGATATAAAATTGTAATTAAATTTAAAAAAAAAAACAAATAGAAAAGAACTCAGAAGCTCTGCATTCTACACGGCTCAGTCATGAAACATGGCTGTTTGTATTTTTTCATATTTGGCAAAAGAACTTTCTAAAGTTCTGCTTCTCGTTTCGATGAGATGAGGAATTCTGAAATGGTGGTGCCAGATAAAACATGGTAGCTATGTCCATACTTTGTATACTTGAGTTCAATAAGATTCTTTGTTGGCAAAAGAAGATGTTTGATAAAAGGCAAAGATTTAAATCTAGATGCTTTTTCTTTTTTTCTTTTTTTTTAAAAAAAATAAACCAAAAATGAAAACAAGGTTTTTGATCAAAGAGGTTTGCCTGGTGTATGCAGTTTAAGCATCCATATACTTGCATACTCTCTTACTCTCACAAATTCAAATAAGCGTGCTTATGTACACACACAACACGTATTTGTGTGTGTATGCTGATACATTTGCATGTATGTAAATGTAAATTTATATACTGTATGTTCTGTATGGAAGTACATACAGCAATAAGTTTAATCTTATATATGTGTGTGTGTGTGTGTGTGGATTAATGCTCATGCTTATACTAACTGATATTCAATGTACCACAATTACACATACATCATCCTTCAAATAGAATATCTGTTCATCCTTTTTCAAAAGCTCTCAAAGTATGAAGGGCTCAAATGCTATCGAAATAGTGAAAAAATGAGTATCATCTAGTTCTTTCCAGAAACTTTCACATTTACATATCTGCACTTAGATTTTCTACAAGGACAAATATCAATAAAATCTAAAATTCCATTTAAAAAAAAAAAAAGAATTGTTGCATTTTAATAGATGACTTCTGACATAAGATTGCTTTTTTCCAGATTTTATTTTATTTTATTTCAAAAAGTTCACAACTTATTTCAGCTAACAGATTATGTCAAATATACAACAGAGTTCCAATCAGAGAACTAATTAAATTAATTAAATTGCAGGACATTTTTAACAATATGAAGGAAGCTGGAATTAATTATTTAATAAATAATTATTAATTATCAATAAAAATGATTTAATATAAATAATATTTAATGAGACATTTATTTTAATGAGATGTTTAATAATTATTAATTATTAATAATAATTAATTAAATTTCAGGACATTTTTAACACTATGAAGGATATTGGAAATTTCTCAACCTGATCATAGCAAGATACTTTACCGAAAATTTGATCATCTAACCAGATTTTGGCAAATAGGTTGATCAGAGAACTTTTTTAACATTCACACCCACACACATATATGTATGCATGTATGTATACTTGAAAATGCAAGAAAGTATTCTTCTTTGAGGATCATTTTCAAACAACACTTGGTATTGATGTAATGGAATAACCTGTCACCCCCATGAGTAAGTACACAATAAGTAATAACAACCTATAAGTATCTGTAAGTCAACTGACTACGGAGTCTAGCTGGGACCTGCTGAGTATGACTCAGACTTACATGAGAACTACCGATCTTCCAATAGTAGCACTCACTACTGAATTGACTTGCGATGATCATGCACATAACTGTTACCTTATTTCTTATTGTACTGGTTTTTACAATAAACCTTTACTCAGTTTATCCACTGTGTTTTTCAAGTATATATTCCTATTAGCACAAAATATAACATATATATATATATATATATATTAAATTGATAGAATAACATTAAACCTGTAAATATAAGACAGGGTATTTTAATTGCAGTACTCACTGTTCCTGGTCTGCTCACAACTTGGCCATTGGTCAACATTTGCTAGACAATCCAGAGTGTGTGGGAAGATATATTGACAATTCATTTACTGTCCTGTGACGAGCTTGGTCTACTTAGCATTTATGCATATTAGAAGAGTTTTTTTATTAAATTACAATGACCATCACTGTGCAGACAGAAAGAGCATTTTGTCCACTCCATCAGTCTTTTAGGTGGTATATGAATTATTTTTTTTCCTTTTTATACTCACTAGGAACCCTTTATATTGGCTCTTTTACCAGTATTTTTTCTCCCCTTTGTTTTTATTAAAAAAATTTGTATTTTAGTTCTTCATTTTTATCCTCCTTATATTTTTCTTTTCTCATAATGCGAATTGTTATTCTATCAATTTCATATTTACCAATGTATTCATTTGACAAAGTGTTGAATGAAAAGTATCCTTAAAGAAGAATGCTTTCCTGAATTTTCAAACCTATATATAAGTTCTGTAGCATCAAAATTTGGTTTATATATATATATTAATAATGCAAGACTCTTCCAACAGATAGAGCCCTCTAGGTCACTGGCACATTTATGAAAAAATAAATATGCAAAAATTCACCTCTCTGCTGACTGTTGATAGCCTAGTGGTTAGAATCTCCAACTGAAACCAAA
>OZ010571.1:32256353-32333853 GCA_963932145.1 Acanthosepion lycidas | reverse complement strand
GTACTTAAATTCATTAAGTAGATGTAACAAAAAGGAAAGCTCATGTGAACAATTGGCATTGAATACTGACAGAAAAGGCTAAGGGAAACTACATTACTATGGTAGGAAGTAACTGAAGCCAAGATGCAGGTTCTTTGGATTTTATCAAGGATATCTAAATACATAGCAGAAGCAACAGACCAGATGTGGCAGCAAAATTTGATGTTATGTACATAAATAAAAATAAGAAAGGTATTTATTTAATATAACATATACTTACTTTCAACATAATCTCTTTCCTTATCAGTGCAATTAGAGGTGAATATTAAACAGAGTGAAAATTATTAAGCAAAGATACATAAAAAATTAACCTAATAATTATATTTCAAGTTGTGGACTTACTGATACAGCTTCTATATTATTAATCTAAAAGAACTCTCAATGCTATTTTCATCAAAGCATAATTTATGATGTAGATCTCAGGCATAGATGGTCCACTGGCAGGAGTGTTACTATACTACATGATGGTTGAAAACTTTGAAAATATTATTAATATATTTGCAACACATGAGCATGTACATGCTATTCCCAGGTCAAAATTGGCATCATCCTTCATGGTGTTGCAATGTTATTATCTATAAGCATTTTCTAAAGAATTCTTTTAAAGAACACATAAAATCTAATTTCTCATGACATTAAATATAATCAGGAAAATTAAATAAGAAAAAATTAGAAGAATAAATGCATAATATTCATCCAAACATTTTCTGTATTCATTATGACATCAATTCCATAAACATGATTATTACCTACTTCATTTGTAATGATTCAATGCAATGTTAATTTATAAAATTAAGATTCCTATATATATCAAAACATGCATTCATTTTACTTCAATGAATACAAATACAGTTGTAGATATATATTCAAGAAAATTATACATGCATTTATTTCTATAGACAGATATACACTAACATGCCTAATGTCATAGGATCTGACTTTTATCGAAGACTATCCAGCTGAGTGAAAGACAGCAACATAAAGTAGCACTGGTTCCACAAACGGTCAGAATATCTATAAAACGCTTCTGACCTATGACATTTTTTGATAAATATCCACAGTTCTACAATATTTGTAGGTGCTTGATTTTGCATGCAATTAGATCACTCCACCATATTTAATTGGTTTTGTTATAACCCTGTTGTCAATCTGTTACGGTATATGAACTAATACTAAATTTTAATTCAAATAGTGTCACCTGTGGGTTATGTAAGAATAGCCCCTCATTGTAGAACAATCACGTGGTCAAGATAAACACTCAGTTGTGGAGCAAGCTGAGTGAATAATAATATCGATTGTTGCAAATACAACAAATGTAACACAAGGCCAAAAGGGGGATGGAGGAAAAGGACGGTCATCACTTGTCTTAATATAAAACTTAGCTAGCCACAACCACTGACCCTATCATACAAAACAATATTCCTATCACCAAAACAACACATTTATCCATACCTTTTATACTACATCCACCAAAATACCTCTTCATCTCAATGAAAATCCTAAATAGTTTCCTTATGTACAAATATTGTTCGTGGGGGGGGGAGGCTGAGTAAATAATAACTCAACCTTGAGAAAGAGAGCTATTTATGGTGCCATCTCATTGTGCTAAAGTGGGATAGTCCATTGCTTGGGCTGTGATTGACTGCTGGTACATGAGTGGAGGTATTTCTGTTTAAATACCAGCTTGGTTTTATCAGTTAGTTTGCAGGGTTTGTATTGAGTTACAACCTGCTTTATTTTTGTCTGCCAGCTGGATGCTAGCTGGGACCCTTACACCAGTAAGTGATGTTTATTGTATTGTTATTCTACACTCGTGACTGTATAATGTTGGTTCTAAAGCATGTTTGATTAATATGATTAGTAATGTAAAAATTGAAATGATAAGAAGATAGAGGTATATCACATAACAGAATTAATTTTATTAAGAATACATACAGATGGATGTTGACTTATTGGATTCAGAATGGATTTAAATTACTTGTGTGACAACAGTTGCTCCACAAATATTATACCATCAAATTTACAAACAGTAATAATGACAATTGAAATAAGTCTAGAGATTGCTTTGTTTTCACTTGTTATATACAAATAAAGTACCACTGCTGACACTTGAGTTTGAACATTGAACAGTGAGAAAACACAATGAGCAAACACAGGCAATCCCATTGAATAAAATAGACCATGTGACCATAGAGGAAATCCATATAGCATGTAGCATGTGTCTAATTGATCATATTTCTAGTTTATCTTCTATACTATATGGGCCACCATTTCTAGTCTATCCTCTATTACTATACGGACCATCATTTTTAGTCTATCCTCTATTACTATGCAGACCACCATTTCTAGTCTATCCTCTATTACTATACAGACCGCTATTCTCCATTTGGATCAATACAGTGGTTATTTTTCAAGTGAGTATTATCGAGCAAGTAATATTAGTGTTTGGAGGCATGGTGGAGTAATGGATAGTGACTTGGATTGAGGAATTGGAGAGCTGAGTTCAAATTCCAATCGAATCCATTGCATTCATTTACATGCTAATACCCTTGGGAAAGGTATGAATCCTCTTCTTCTCTCCCTAGCTATGGGTAAATAGTGGGACAGACTGGGTTCTATAGTCTTGGATGGCAACTGGTCTACCACAGAAAGAAATGGCAACTTACTGCGGGAAGAAAATCTGCATCGTCAGTCATGTATCGAAATATACATGATCGCTTAAGTATGTATCATGCATGGAACTATTAGTGTGAGTGCTATTTGAAGGTGTCTGATACCAGCATTGTTCAATGGTGTACTATAGTTGTATTTGCAATAACAAAGTCTCTACTACAACAAGCATTTCAAAATTGACAATGAATGTTCACTGACATCGGAAAATCAATGTATGGTAGTAACATCTATCATTATCTTTATATGCTTGCAACCATGACTTTTAGCATGTCCATGTATTTTTTTTTTTCTAAGTTGAGATTAACTTCTTTCCATGCTCTTAATTGTATCATGATCAGCGTCTGATATAAAGTGTGAAGGTGGCAGATGGTGAGGTTTTTAGTTTTCCAGATATTCCATCTCTTATTAAGTTATAGCATTATATATTCTGCATTTTTCTTTTAATTTTACTGTATTTCATGTTTTCATTTTCCTTCTTTGAGAAAAATATCTGGAGGAAAAATACTCATTTATTTCTTCATTTATTGCCCATTTTATCTTTAATTTACTCTTAATAAATTCATTGATAGAAAATGAATGAAGCTGTGAGAGCATCATCTCCAAGAAGACTTTATCGGAGAAATTAAAAATTAAATAAAAAATTACTTTAAAAAATACAAGTAAACTAATTACCTTCAGTAATCTTAATCTTTTCATCCTTGAGACTGATTAGCAGATGACTTTCTGCCACTGATAATCAATCATCACCTCTGAGAATTTAATACCAAAGAATCCTTCATGACAAGTCAAAGTATTCAGAATGGTATCTTCAAGTATGTTTTTGAATTTCTCAAGAAAATTTTTAAATGTCAATATCATCTATTGCAGAATACCAGACCAAAGGGAATTTACAAATAATCTGTTTTGAGTGTATAAAAATTATGAAAATAACAGGTCACATATAGGTTGCATCCTTAGTTTGGGGTTGTAAAATTGTGTATTTGTGGTTGACTCGTAGATAGGTCGCAATATAATCTAGGAAGTTACATGGCCCTTTTTTAACATAAATATAACTAATATTTGTTAAATATTTTTAAATATTCATCTTTATTTCAAAACTTTGCTTGCATATATAAGAACATAAGAAAAGTGATTGGTTGTAATTGCATGTCATTTACTTATCAAGTGTGAAGCTGCTCTGTTGAGATGAAAACTTGGATATCAGTAATTGCTTCAGTCATAAAATCACTTGAAAATGACATTTGTAGTAAATCAGACATGGTAAATGGTAAATATGAGCAGTGTAAATCAAGTGCTTTTATTCAATGTGTGATGCTGTACTGTTGGAAGAGGCAATTGTGTAAAATCAAAATATCAGAAAAAATTCATTTTCTCCCTTGCTCTCAGTTATGCTCAAGCCTAGGTTACTCACCTAGACTACTGCCTCCCATCAGAATGGCTTACTCCCAACTCTTCGTTAGCACCTTGTTATGCCTGCTTGGTCTTGCGTTGTCCACTGACATGAGATGGAATAAATACATTGAATCAATAGTTTCATCAACTGCAAGGAAAGTTGGTTCTCTGTGTCGTACCAGAAAGTTTTTCTCAACTGAGTCCATCCTTCAAATCTATAAATCAACCATCTGTCCTTGCATAGAATATTGCTGTCATATATGGATTGATACTCCAGCTGTACATCTCGAAGTCCTTGACAAAATCCAGAGATGAATATGCAATGTGATAGGTCCTGATCTGGCATCTATTCTACAATTGCTTTCCCACAGATGTGCCGTGGCTTCCCTCTGTCTCTTTTACAAGTATTTTCATGGAAACTGTTCCGACAAGCTACTTTTGCTGGTTCCCAGACTGCACGAATTTAAGCGAGCTACCTGGCTGGCATCTCTGTTTCACCCTTTCACTGTCAAAACAGTTAAATGCAACCATCTCTTATACTCAAACAGCTCCTTCTCTCGTACTTCCCATCTGTGGATCTCCCTTCCCCTTACTTGCTTCCCCGATGACTATAATCTTCAAATATTCAAGTGTAATGTCAATCGATATCTGACACCCTGAGATTGGTTCCTGTCCTTCTCTGTATCCTTTCCTCAAACACGCCTCTTTACTCTTGTTCTTAATCCTCTGTAGCTTCTTGTGAGCTTGTGGAACACCCGCCTTGCTTTGGGTGAATTGATTTAAAAACACAACACACCATTTAAATCAAAGTGTTATTGGTTAGAAATTAACGTCACCATGTGAAATATTTGACCAATGTGAGAAAACTAAAAACCTAATTTTTTCAAGCATTCTTTCAGGAAAAATTTCTTATAAAACCCACCGATTACAACTTTCAGGAGATATAACAGCCTCGAAGCCATTTATTCACAAGAGAAGATGTGGCTACATAGATTTTTCTTTCAGCCTCCTCCCAGCACGTGCTGAAAGAAGCATGTGACAATGTCTTAAAATGAATCATCTCCAACAACAAGTACTCTCAGTGAACCTTTGCTGACAATCAAAATTTTTCTAAACCATAGATTTTCTTATTGACCAAGTACCAAAAGTCTTTAAACACAACTAAAAACAATTTTTACTCCTTTTTGACTTTATTGAATTTATGTACATATGTTTGTAAATACAAATGAATTATTTAACTGGCATACCTGTGTTTTCTTTACTTTTATTTTATTATTATTTGGAAGTCAGACATTCAGATTTTGGATAACAGAATTTCCTGCAATGGTAATGGAAAGACTGACCTTTTTCATTCATCAAAACCTATGAAATAATACTCTCTTAATTCTTTCATATGTCCACAAACTGCTATTGTATTGATGGGTGTTTCCTTTCTAACATCTTGTTAAGGTAGTGCAGAAAGTTAACATTGTGTTCATATTATTTTATAGTTACATGTACTACCCATTTTTCTTGCTGCTGCTCTTGTTGAAAGTCTTCAAGAGATGTGATTTTTTATATATAAGTATCCAAATGCAGTCATTTATTATAAAATAGCAAAGTTATCAGTTAAGTAAAGCTGCTGTTATGATCAGAGAGATAGAAGCACTTCTCTTTATTCTCCTTTCTGAAAATTATGATGAATCAACTAAATTTTTTATAGTTAGCTGTGGGTAAAACTGAGAAAAGATTTTAAAAATCTATGCCATTGCTTTATTTTAGATATTTCTTTTCATTTTAATTTAGAAGATTGTTAAAGGATAACAGAATTGGTGTTTACAAGTGAAAATAATCTGAATATGCAGATTCTTCTTCAAACGATAAAACAATTTGTGTTAATGTTTGGGAGTTATTAAATGAAGAAAAGAGGAAAAGATTGCAGTAACAAACATGGAAAAATTTTTGCTGGAAGCCACTTGTTGATTTCACAGTGCTTGCTTCGGTTGTTGGAGACTGTATCAGCTCAGCATTATTGTAAAAAAGAAGATGGAGTAAAGCTACAAATAAATGACAATACCTTATCTTGTAAAAATATAAAAAATACCTTAGGGCTATTGTTATGTAATAGAATAAAAATGGTATAGAGAATCAGAGAGGAGGAGACAGTAGACATATTTCAGATTTTTTCTTTTCTTCATCACTGAATCTTAAAAGACTGAATTGGTTCAGGGGACATCCATGAAAGTGTGTAGGATTCAAATTCATTTCTAGTTGTATACAACTCATTTCAAACTGTTGATGGAAGAGCATATCAGCTCATAGTATTTTGATAAAAACAGACAATAATACATTATTTATATTATTCGAACTATTATCTTTGTCACCATATTTATTACAACATTTTGGCTGTTGTATGCTCTGGCCTTCTTCAGGTAGTTGGAATGTCAAACTGAACCCTTTATTTCGCTCACTGGGGTAGACTGTTCTAGTTGTACATGCCATGTTTAATGGATGTTAGTTATCAGTTATCTCCTGTTAATTTCCCTCTGAAAGCTCTCCACTACCTTAACCAGGTATTGAACTCACACTGTTTGGGTCCTGTTACTGGATCTAACAAATGCCTTTATCCACTGTGCCATGTGTCCTTGATACCAATACGAATTAAAGGGTTAAGTTCGACATTCAAACTACCTGACGAAGGCCAGAGCGTAACAACGACCAAAACGTTTAATAAATATGGCAACAAAGATGAGGACAATAGTTTGAATAATGTAAATAATGTACATAATACTTCATCTCAGAAATATAGAAAGATACAAACAATAATATGAACTAAAACAAGTTTAATATAAGATTATTTATGAAGAGCTGAATATACTGAATCCTCCATAAAAATTCAGGATATGGAATTAGTAAATACTAAACATTTAAAATACCTCAATGTATGGTGATTGTCTAAGTGTAGCTTAGATGTGGCACAAGGTCAAATCTGTTACAAAATCAAAACATGAACTTAAAAACTCAAATTACATTCTTAAATAGTCTTGTCTGATTGAGACTTTCACATGGATGTCATGCATGATACCAAATGCATTCAGAAATAAATTTGGTTTGTTTTATGGTATATCAACCTCAATGAGTTAATGCCATTGTTGGTAATATTTTTTCCTTCAAAAATCTATTTCTGGTTATAATTTTCTTTTGCTGGTAATTTTTTTTGTCAGAAAATGTATTGTCGGTGATATTTGTTTTTCAAAAATGTATTGCTGGTAATAATTTTTTTACAAAGTATTTCTGGTATTAAAACCTGTTTTTACACCTTTATAGTGTTTTGACCCAAGTTTGGGGGTTAGCTAATTGCCTATAGCTGGGATCTTAACAGGTGCTACCACCCTGGGTCAGGGTAAATCTGTGAACACCAGCAATTAAGAAGTGGTTCCACACTCCTCAAAACCTCCTGATCAGTGGCCTTGCTGTTGAATGTAGTTTATTGTCTTACCCAGG
This sequence comes from Acanthosepion lycidas, assembly GCA_963932145.1. NCBI lineage: Eukaryota > Metazoa > Mollusca > Cephalopoda > Sepiida > Sepiidae > Acanthosepion > Acanthosepion lycidas. The sequence goes on along the minus strand of OZ010571.1, from coordinate 32,326,266 downwards.
CCACAGATGTAGTTTATCGTCATACCCAGGACGTCAGCAATATAAGAAGTGTTGACTGTATGCAACTGCTTTTTTCAGACCAAAGGTTAAAAATTCTAGTGATACACCATAGACTTGTGCCACAGAGTCAAAAGTAACTATACCAGATAGCATAAACAATATAACTTGAACACTTCCAACAGTCGTAACAACTAAAATGGATATCACATGTAAGTAAATTAGAAAATAATGACATAATGAAGATTCTGACATTCCGCACTATTTCAAATAAAAGCTGAGGAAGGTAATGCCCATTCAAACTTGAAAAAAAATGTTAACAGCTACTGGATTTGAGAAACCTATTTCCTTGAAAAATTGTTTTAAGTGAAAGATTTTATAAATTTCAACTAACAGCAGCACAATGAATGTCAAATGTTTCCTTATAAGGAAAAGGCTAATATTAACATTAGCATTTTCAACCAAGGCTGGTTACAAAGTTTCACAGTTGGTTAGATGTAACCATAAGTTCTATGTTAACAGTTTCTTTTCTCACACTTCTTGCTTGTGGAATTCTCTAAAATCTTCTTGCTTTCCTGTCAACTATTATTTGGAAATTTAAATTCAATATCAACCGCTATCTACTGTCCTCCTCATTACTCATCTTTTGTTCTCACTCACACAATAATTCTTTGTGTCTCAGTGGCTTTACTGCCTTGCTTGGAGTAAACTTGATAAAAAAAAAGAACTGTACTGAGAAGAAAAGCAATAATAATAATATGGAGCAAAAATTGTAATATGATAATTAATTGTATTAAGGAAGAATTCCTTGACCTAGAGTGATGTAACAAGAAGCAACAAAAATAAGAATGTAATAAAAATTATAATGTAGAGAATGTAATTTAAATAGGAGTACAAAACAGAATCAAATATTTCAAGAAGAGAAATATAACTATTGATGAGAAAATTAAGCACAATATTTAAAATTTAATTAAAGGAAAGGGGATGGATATTCAAAGAAAACACAAGGACATATGAGAGAGAGAGAGAGAGAGAGAGAGATGAGAGAGAGCGAAATTCCATCTTTTCATCCCCTGTAAGCAGATAGATGTGTGGTTAGTGTAGTGATTATCACTGGGAAAGTGGAATCTATAAACAAAATTCAAATTCCACCGGAGCCTGTTGCTTTCACTTCTACACAAATATCCATCTCTTCTCTCCACACAAGTTATGGTTGAAATAGGAGAGTAGATTGCTCTATCTAGCCATGAATGACAACTAGACTTTCAGGACAATTCTAAATTCCAAACTATAAAAAAGGCAACAAGAAACCACTCTCCTATGTTTCCCAAGAATATATTGTAATTCACTGAAGAAAAAGTGATCCATGGAGAGACTTGGTCAGCTTTTTCCTTTTTTTTTAATCAGTATCACCCCATGCAAGGCAATAAAGCCACTAAGACACAAGGAGTTACAGAGTGTGGAAGAATTAGAAAACTGAAATATAAGGAGTGAGAACAATAGAAAAATAATCAGGAAGACAGAAGATAATGTTTGACATTGCATTTAAATGTTTAAAGATCAAAGTTAACTGGAAAGCATGGAGCCATAAGAGAGTTCCTTAAGCAAGAAGTGCAAGAAAAGAAACTGTTAGCAGAGAATTTACTGTTAATTAGAATTAGGAACAGAAACATTAATAATGAGCATGAAGAGGAAAGAGAGATCTTTAGCCTCAAAGGACATGGCATTTAAAAAACAAACAAGATTCTTTACAATGTAGAAAAAATTATTCAATTCTACCTTGTATTGATTATGCTTCTTTTTACTTGAATATTAACAAAAATAAATCACAAAAAATTGTATTGGTTATCCATTTTAGGAGAGTTTTCCATAATATCCCAGTGGAATTGTGCTTGTAAAATCTATAAATTTGAGTGAAATTATAGTGACATTTTCAGATTCATGTTACAAGCTACTATTACAGAGTTCGATCCTCAATGAGCAATTTATCAATGTGTCTTCATGTTAAAATTGATATAATCCAACAAATATATAATTGTATTGACTTCAGATTCATGAATTTATGAAAATCACAGAGAATTTTATAATGACCATGCTTCCTAAGAAATAAAGAATATTCAAATTTTTGCTATTTACAAAGATAAAACTTTCAAGTGAACTGAATCAAAATGAAATTAAAACTGACAGTATTTCTTTTATAAAGAGAAAATAAATATGTTATGGAAAATGGAAGAAGAATAAAAAATATGGGAAAAATAAAAGAAAAATAGAGGAAGAAGAAATGTTATGAAAGAGGAAATTAAGAGAAGAAAACGAATAAAAAAGATAAAAAGGAAGAGACAATGATTTTATAGAAGCGGAACATAAAGTATAAATAGATGGAAAAAAAAACATGAGAAAACAAAGAAAACCAAAATATACTGACAAAACAAAGAAGAAAATGAGGATGACAATAACATTATGGAAGGAGAAGGAAAAATGGTAAAGAGAAGAGAAAGTAGAATAACATTAAAAGAATTTAAAATTCCTCAGACAGAAAGTGAGCCAAACAGATCAATACAAATTATCAGGAAAATATTTTTAGTAAGTTTGGTTGCTTTTCAGTTTGTACTGCTTTTTTAAAGATAATTTCAAAATGTTTATCCCAATTGATATTATTCACATTTTAGTGAATTAAAATAATGAATCAAATTTTAAAAAAAATTAAATTTGTCAAGGTAAAACTGGAGAAACTTGACATTGTGTGTAAATAAAAAAAACAAACAATCTCTCTCTCTCTCTCTCTATATATATATATATATATATATATATATATGTGTGTTACTTCAAATGTTATTTTTAATGGATACTCATACTTAAAAAAAAAATGGAGCATCTACTCAAATGAGTAGATGCTCCATTTTTTTTTTAAGTATTTATCTTTTCTACCAGTCTGTGCCCTCAACAAAGCTTAATAAAGAAAGTGTTTCCTTTGGCACTTTCTTTATTAAGTTTTTGCAAATCTGCAGGCCAGTAAAGACATATACGCCAAGCAGTCCTTGGAATAAAGTGCTCTATATCAGACATAGAGCATTAATAGATTTAATACAAATATAACATTTGTCACTTAGTTGAGTGGGGTTATCTTCAGCATCCCAAGTCTAGAGTTTCATAGAAAGACAATTGTAGAGTCAACTGCTGATATCCACTGATGAGTAGATGGAGTAATTGCTGGAGTGTCTGTCTATGAAACCCTAAATTCGGATGCTGAAGGTAATACCAATCAGCTAAGTGACAAACTTTATATTTGTATTAATTCAATCTATCTATCTATCTATCTATATATATATATATACTAAGAATATGTTTTTATATTTGTGAAATGTATTATCATATCATTTTTATACAAGTCAATATTTTCAGATTCAAAATTATATTAATCAATCAGTGACATTAAAATTTTCATGATATCACAGTGCATCATGTCAAAAGTTCCATAACCCATTTGAATCATAGGGGAACCACTGCAGCTGTTACAGCAGTGTTGTGCCTATAAGTTGGGAGGAGTATTTGTTTGAAAGTGAATGTGACTAATTCATTCATAATTTGAACCTGGTTCACTTATTTCACTTTCCAAGTTGCTAAACATTACACTACCCACACATCAACATATATACATTTCAAGATATATGTTTATTCATTTGAACAATATGTCATGTGAACTTATAATATCTTTATTAAAAATATCAACATTTTGTAGGTGTGAGGTTTTATGATTTAAATAATTGAAGTATAACAAACATTTTTTCATCTATCGATAAATTCAAAAGATATAGGTCGCATATATATATATATATATATATATATATATATATATATATATATATATATAGGTCACATATAGATATATACATATATTTAAATAACACAATATAGTTAAAATAATTATTTTAATTATTTAGAGCTCAGAGGTTCTTGATATTTTATAATCCTCACTATCAATTATGTTAACCTTTCTACTGTTTGGACTTTATTTGTAGCTGTTTTTATTGCTTCTCAGAGATCCTCTTTACATGAATATTGTTTTCAATTATTAAATGTTTATCTTTTAATCATGGACCACATTCATTTGGTGTCTATAAAACTATTTTTTGGCTAGGTGAGCAATATTATTTATGTATTGAAGAATATGAAGGAGCATTGTCTTGAATGAAGGAACACTTTAGCTTCTTGTTGGTGGGCCATACCTCTCTAAAAAATTATGTCCAAGAACTTAGAATAATTATCTTACATTTATCTTGGACCATCATCTATAGTGAAGGAATCTGTAATTTTACTTCTGACAATAGTATTCTCAAAAATTAGTCCCCTTATCTCCTGTTGTCTTCTAAGGTATATTAGTTGACTATTTCCATGAAAGACCAAAACTTGAGCTTAGCAATCAGGTTAAACAAATGTCATGATTTTTAATATTGTTTCACCCCAAGTAAGGCAAAAAAGCCACTATGGCACAGGGTGTTACAGGGAGTAAAAGTGAATGAGATGACTTTAGTGGGGACGAGTGAGGAAAGGACAATGGAGGAACAGGGTTAAGGAAGACAGAAGATATGAGCTATAATTATGTTTTTTAATTGTCAAACTTGATATAAATAAAAATTAATTGTATTGGTATATATATATATATATATATATATATATATATATATATATACATATGTATATATTAAGAGAAAGATGTATGACAAAGTAGAAAAGTTTTTGTTTCATTTTTTTTAGGATTTCATCAGACTATGTTTATGCTTAAGTTGATGTGACTATACATGTGTATGAATGAGTGACACTGGGAATTTTTAATTTAAAGATGAATTATATATATATATATATATATATATATATATATATATATATATAAGTATGTGTGTGTGTGTGTGTGTGTGTCTTGGATATAAACAACAAATAATCTTTAAATTTAAAATTACAGCATCATTTGTTCATGTACATGTGTAGTCATATCAACATAATCTGAAGTCATAAAGGGTGAAATGCATCACACAAAATATACATCTTTCCCTTAAAACTGTTATATATATATATATATATATATATATATATATATATATATATATATATATATATGTATGTATGTATGTATGTATATATTGTGTGTTTAGGCAGCAAGCTCTCTTTTACACATCTTACGCTAAAGACGACTGATGAGGTACTGCGATTAAGCTTGTTACTTAAGTTTTCTTGTGTCCATGCAAGGGTTTTCTTTTCTGGACACAGAAATACAGTTTGTGTTAAAATGAGGTACTGTTTTTCTGATCAAACTAACCTCATAAATAATTACATCAGTCACATTACTACATGGCTATACAGACAACTAACATAACACCTATCCAACCACAACTAGCTTAGAAATCATTTAGACACACACACACAGACCTAGCAAACTCCATCTGAAATATACTAGTAGAAAATACAAGCATAATAACCTCATCTACATGTAAAAAAATAAAAATAAAAATAATGGAAGCCCTAATAATAAAAAAGAAAAAGCCAACATAAAAAAAGCTAACATAAACTATGAACATGGTCACAATGTGCTGACTGTGTTTGGAAAATGAAATATCACTATAACTCTAGATACATACACACAACTCATACATTCAGTTAAAAAGCAAAAATAAAATCATCCTTGATAATGGCTAAAAGTATAGCTGAAAGGGCTTGGATATGCAGAACATTTGGACAATTTTTACACCATTTGTGTCCAGAAAGGAAAACATTGGTATAAACAAAAGAAAGATTAAATAAAAAGCTTATTTACAGTACTTTGTGAGTCATCTTTAACAAAACATATATAAAAGAGGGATTGCTGCCTAAATACAAAATATATCTGTGTATATATATATATATATATATATATATATATATATATATATATATATATACACACACACAAAATACATGTATTTTAGAAATATATATATGCACACATTATAAATATATGCTTAAATATATTTTATGTGTACATGTTTGCATGTGCACAGACATTGAAATAGTATTTCAGCATGAGTAGAGAGCCTCTCTATACAATAATAATTATTACAAAAATAAAAATAAATTCACATTACAAAACTTTTAAGATATTTTATTAAATATATTGTAATCTTGAAGAGTTTTTGAAAATAACAAAAAATAAAATCCTACTCAATTATTTTCCTCCAATAAATTCAGAGATATATTGTCATCCAAATTTCAATTTATCACATTTTGTGTTTATCGTCTTCAATTTAAATATTAAAGTTTATTTTCTGAAAGCATTACTGATTTTCACCAAAAAATTATAAGATATATCTCATTATTTTTTATTTTAATCTGGTAAGAAACCAAATTTGTTTTTATTCATTTTCTTTGCATACAGCAAATATTTTATCCAATTCTAACTGGCTGGTATAATGCATGTATTTACTGTTTTCTGTAATTAATAATTGTTTAATATTTATTCAGTTTTTTTCATAAATCATGCCATATTCTTTATGATTGTTTCCCAAAATTAATACCATAATTATATAATAATTGTAGTACAGTGTGAGAAACCCGGATATAAGAGACTTCTTCTCCGGTCCCGACAACTCTCTTATATCTGGGTTACACTGTAGTTATTTTACTAATTAAAATCTGAATTCTTAGACAAAACTTGACCATGCTTTTTTTAACACACCCACACAAACACATTTTATCAAGATTTGAAGACAATAATGTAGACGAACATAACTTCAGTTATCATTTGTATCTATAGGATAAATAACAGTGTAGACATAGCTATCTAACAATGGTTGGCAGTCAATCTAAGAGAAGGAAAGCTTTGAATTCAAAACCATGGAGACGGCAACTCCATTAAGTTTCACAAGAGCAAACATGGCAATGCACAATATATAGTGTAACCTGGATATAAGAGAGATTTTCTCTGGTCCCAAATTAGAGTCATACTTACCTAAACAAAATAGACCAAACCCGGATATAAGAGAAACCCGGATATAAAATACTTCTTCTGCGGTCCCGGCAACTCTCTTATATCTGGGTTACACTGTAATTCATTTCCATAATACATACCATAACATGTCTATCATTTTATTTTGAAAAGATTTAATCATTATCAAAATAAAATGTAATTACAAGTCAACTGGATTTGAGCAATATTTTTTTAATATTTTCTCAATTTCATGTAGTATTGTATAATTACAGTGGGTTTGCAACAGGCAAAATGTATTAAGTAATGGTGTGCTATTCAAAATTTAATAGCAAAAATAACAAAAACAAAAAACAAAACAAAGATGGCCTCCAAAACATATAAACCTAAACATAGAAATTGTAAATTGTACAAAATAACCAAGATTGTTAAGCTTTACCTGTTCTAGAGGCATGGTGGAATAATGGATAGTGGCTCAGATTAAGGAATCAGAGAGCTGAGTTCGAATCCCAGTCGCATCCATTACATTCAATTATGTACCAATACCCTTAGGAAAGGTATGAATCCTCTTATTCTCCCTCCAGCTATGGGTAAATAGCAGGACAGACTGGGTTCTATAGCCTTGGATAGCAACTGGTCTACTGCAGAAAGTAATGGCAACCAACTGCAGGAAAAAATCTGCCTCATCAGTCATGTATCAAAAGATACATAACACCTAAGTGTGTATCATGCATGGCACATAACTGACTGTTCTAGAGACAATCTTAGTTATTTTGTACAATTTACAATTTCTATGTTTAGCTTTAACTGTTGTAGAGAACACCTTTGTTATTTTGAACAGTTTACTGTTTATATGTTTACCTTTATTCACTCTAGAAACAATCTTTGTTAATTACTACAATTTACTATATCTATGTTAATCTGTACATGTTCTGGAGAACATATTTTTTATTTTGTACAATTTACCTTTTATTGTTTAGCTTTACCTGTTCTATAAAGAAAATGAAACTTGTACAAAATAATAAAGATGTCCTCTAGAACATGTAAAGGTAAACATAGAAATAGTAAACTGTATCAAATAATAAAGATTGTCTCTACAATGGATAAAGCTAAACATAGAAATAACATTTGTAAATTATACAAAATAACTAAGATGGATTCTAAAACATGTAAAGCTACTCTTAAGAATTGAAAACTTCACATGTAAAAAAAATGTGATGAAAAAAGTTGTCAAAAATTGAGAAATAAAAATAAATATTTATGAAAAAACTGAATTACAATATTTTACAAATTGATTTATCAATATAATACAAGTACAATTTGTTTAATAAATTGTACTTGTTCAAATATTTTCTTTTAAATTTATTAATATATTTATAATTTTAAATGTTTAATTTTTGTATTTTTTTTAAAAAATTGCTGTTGATGTTCTATATTCTCCTATCATAATGTCTTAAAATATGTTTTAGATGGCTCTAATGAGTAATGTGTAAAGAGGCCCACTGTAAAGAAATAGAAAATGAAAATAAATAAATAAATAAATAAAATAAAATAAAAACATTGTAATGGAGCCATGTTGGCACACTGAGAAAAGAAATGATTATAGTAGACAGTAGCTTGGGGCATTTGAGTTGGTGCCAATCCCATAAGAGGTAAAATTTACAATAACAACAATAAAAAATATAAATAAATAACAAAATAGTGAAGAAGTTTATGTATATCCAGAAAGTTCAATGATTTTCTAACATGACCACAGAGCACAAGAAATATACATCAGTTTTTATCTCTCTGATTATGAACTGTTACCACAGCTTGAAGCTACATATCAGGAGTTTGGATAAGTTTGTACACTGAATGAAACAAAGGAAAGAATAAAAAAAGAAAATGAACTAAGAGAGTTATAGAAAGGAGGAAGAAAGAAAGAAGTATAGAAAAATTATAATAAAGATAATTTTGTTTATAAATTGGAATTAAAAGAAAGTGAAAAAAAAAACCCCAAGCTACAAAAAACATATAGACCCTTTATGAAAAAAATTTGAAAGGAAAAAAATCAGTGTTACAACATTAGTTGTAAAAAGTATTTACTTGTTTTAACCATCTCAAAATTTCCTAGCTTCTATAGAGAAATATACATCCTTCTTTTATGTACTATTTCCTTTCAGAATTTGGATGATCATGGCTCTCCACAATTTCCTATCCTTTGTAGCTTGAAGCAATTTTTGTATACATTCTCCCTTCCAGTCTTTTTTTTCCCATCCATTTACACAAACTCATTATGGATATAACTCATTGTTTCTCATCTTGCCTCAACTGTCCTGTATCAAATTCTCCAAGCCATCTTTCTATATTATGTGTCCTAGAAATTCCAGCATGAAACAGCTTTTCACCTCTCAGTGTTGACTTCAATGTTCACGTTTATATTTATATACGCTCTATCTCTAATATTGAGCACTTTATCCCATAAATATAGCACACCTTAAAACTATATTTCTTCATGTATATATATATATATATATATATATATATATATATATATATATATATATGTATGTATGTATAATTTAGTGTATGACTTAGTGGCATAAAACTCCCTCTGAGAATAAATCATATTTGTCATTCCTTTTCTATGAGTTATTCCATTCTGTCTATGAAATAAAGTGTTATTATATCACTGGATATAATAAAACTCATAATGGCAGAAATGCAAATGGGAGAATATTCCTTTCTTTCATAGCTCACCCATTGCTGATATGTGGGGAAGTTAAAAGTTGCCTAGACTTGAACAAGCAAAGATTGTAGTCATCTGGGAAGCATCCTCTTTGTAGTAGCTTCCAAAAATAAGCAGATTCTGGAAAGAAACTGCTTGAGAGGAACTTACATCTCATGGAATGCAAAGGGAATGGGTATGGTTTGCTACAATGTACATGGTATGTCTTAGTCATGAAGGTTAGAACTGGTGGAACTAAGGAATGTAATTTCTCTAAAACATTTTCCATGGAAATTTTAGTGGTACAGATGCCTCTTTGATAGATATATATAGCACTTCATTATTAACCTATTAATGTATTAAAGATAGAAACCTATAACTAATACTGGATGTATTTATAAAGCTATAATTAATACCAGATTTTGATTTTAATTTTTATAATTTGCAATGGTGATTAAAAAATTTAAGTTAATTAAATTATCCAAAAGTTACTTTCTATGAAAATAAAAGGATTATAATGATAAAAAAAATTCAGTTGCAATATTGTTTAGTTCATGAACAAGTATGCACCTTCCCCATGTTCATTTGGATCATCAGAGTGTCATGACATGTAGTTCCTTGTAATCGCATTTTTCAGGGTGTTGATTCCAATTTATTGGGGAATGACTGCAAAACACTTGCTCCTCTCTAATTTATTGGCAGAAGCATACAAATACATGGCAGGATTTTTTCCTAGCCAATAAAATAGGCAGGTTCTTGGTTTCATCTAAGTTTGCTTGTCCAAACTTGCTTTTGTTTGTCAACCCCAATTCTTAATTTGTGAATATTTTGCTATAATATTGTTGCTTTGCTTTGCCTATATTGTTTGCTTGCTTTATATTATTTTTTACTCTGTTCTTTTTTCTTCTTTTTCTTATTAATGCTTATTGAAAACTTTGTCAATTCTGTTTGTCAGACAGTTCTGTTACTTATTTTCCATTTAATCATGGCCACTCACACCACACAGGATATGAAGATTACTTATGAGTAACTATCTCCTCATACAACAGGTTGTACTGGGTTACATGGTACTACAGCAAGAAATTATCCCCAACCTGAACTATTTTTGAATGCTCATGATGTCACTGACTTCAAAAAACTAACAAACTCTATCTCCACTTCTCTTACCTATAGCTGGAAAGAGAAGCTGATTCATGCTTCTACCAAGGATGTATGTATCAAGTGAATGATAATTTCCCTGGCTGGAGTTTGAACCTGATTTATCAATTCCATTCTCAATACATTAACCCATTATACCACATACATCTCATTTTATTGATGACAAATTCTCAATATGCAGATTAAGAATATATTTGCAATGTTTAATCATAGAAAACACTACTATCAAGGTATCACTGTTGTTAACAATGTTATAAAACTACTGATTAAAACATTTTCAGTTAAATTCTGTGATGATTATTCAAGGTGGGCCTTCAGTTTGCTGCTCTTAACCTGACAACAATTAGAACATATTGCACGGTGACTCCCTCTTTAATTACACTATTTTGCATTGTTTGGACTATTGTCCTCATCTTTATTGATATATTCACAATGTTTTGGCTGTTGTACACTCCAGGTCTTCTTCAGGTGATATACGGTGGAATTTCAAACCAAACCCTTCAATTTATCCACCAGGATAGATTGTCATAGTTCCACGTACCATGCCTTTTCTGGATGTCTCAGTTTTAGTTATCTCCCTTTAGTAACTTATCTCTACAAGTTTTGGTTCAACTCTGCTGTGGCCATATATTGGACTCATAATTCTTCAACCAATGCATTTATCCACTGGGCCATGTGTTCTTGGGGCTATCAATGTAAGAATTTTAGCAAGTTTTAAACCTAATGTCCTGGTAATCAATTTTTACTAGAGCTCATATTACAGTTTGTTATTATTGTTTTTCTCTGTCATTCTGTATTACTGGTTCCCATAGTGTGTTCATGGCTATGCTTGGCTGGAAAATATCACAATAAAGATGAGGGCAAAGGTCCAAACAATGTGAATAATGTAAATAGTTACAATACTTCATCTCAGAAATACAGGCAGATATTGAATCCATATATATATATATATATATATATATATATATATATATATATATATATATTTATTAACTAGTATGTGTGCCATTATAATATTACTTTCACATATACAAATATACTAGTATGCTTTAAATACTTACCAGACATATTTATAGGGAAACATGTAAAAAAAAAAGTGTAAAAGAATTAGGAACATTCTTACTTCTAAAATAAAAACTATAATTAACTTTTCTTGACTTTTCTATACAGGCTTATACAGGTGACCCAAAAGTGCTGGCCTCTAAAAGTGTTGTCGGAAGTGGACTACTCCTTCACCCACCTCTGGCTATAATACTGATTGCTGATGTTAAAGAATTATAAGTTTAAATGATGTGTATTTTCCACAGAAGACTGACTGATAATGTAAAATGACACCCTTAAAGTTAAAATAGAACTATTTAAAGAATTAATAATTTTAGGTGAAATGTTTCAACATATTACCAGGTGTCCTCAAAACGAATGTTGTAATGTCTTTTAGTCTGTAACATAGAAGTTCTACCTCCATACCAAGTGATGACTAACTTATCAGTAGTCACTTGACTCTATACAAAATAGGGTGGTTAAAGATAAGTAATTAGTTTCAGGAAGTTGTTGTAGTGTGACAGGGTACCTGGAGGGATTTATTTAGTGTCATACCTCATTCATGTGGTGAATGATATTCCACACACAATGTCATCACACTTGATGGATATATTTTTAGGCTTGAAAAATGTGAGGTGGTTGCCTTGATCCAAGTATTGTCTGATACATATTATATAATCCCTTCATAAATGCAAAATGAACATGTAACATTAAATACTGGATCTTGGAAACTGGATTTAATCCGTTCATCAGTTTTCTATGTAAATCATATTTAGTAAGTAGTTTTTGCTAACCAAGACTAGAGAGCCAAACTTCTGTGCTATTTTGCTAAGAGCTTGTAGGAGAAGTAATGAATTTGTATCTTTTTCAAAGCTACAAATATAAAGTTAATACGAACTTATCCAGAATCTAAAATTATCTTGCTGATTTAATTTTCTGCTAAGCTGTGATGATTAGGTGTTTCATGGTTACCTTGTTTTTTTGAGATGTTAGCATCTATTTTGAGGGTTCTAGGTCACAGTGCCACATATTAGTCTGGGACTACAGCATGCCAATCTATCCACCTCCTCAGAAGCAACTGTTGCTGTGGCAGCTGCCACTTTGATTAAATCTGTCATAATGTGTCAGATGATGTGACAAAGTTAAAGGATAGCATGTGCCACTTTGGTGACTGCAGATAACTCACACTATGAATGATTCTGGATCCAGTTGTATACCTAGGAAGAGTTACAATAAATAGGTTTCAAGGAGCAGATCCCGGATTTTGAGCAGAGTAATGATCAAATACAAGTATTTACAGATCAAAGTATAATTTTTAAGAAATTAATGTAGTTAAGTCTAACAGTAGGTTCATTGTTGCTCCTGTTACTTTTTATTTGAGCAGGTAGGACTTCCAACTTTAGGCTAGGCTAATGCTAATTTTTTCATTAAGAATATTCTTATCCCAAATATGAATATTTATGTCATCAACATAGCCCCCCTACCTCAACATCAGTATACTCATCTCTGAAAGGCAAAACAGGGATACCATTTTCTCTTAGTAGATTTATTTGGGATGTGGTATGGAATGTCTAAATGATTTATTCCCAGTTCTTCACTTCTGTACATGTTGACTTCAGTCACTTTCTCATTGACATGTCTTCCCTCAGTCTTTCTTACAAATATTTTCATGGCAACTCTTCTGATAAGCTTTTTTCCCTACTGCTCCAACTACTTTTACTATTTAAATAGTTAATTGTAACTGCCTCTTCCATTCCAACAGTTTCTTATCTCCTACTTCTCACCTATGGAAATCCCTTCTGACTTCTTGCTTCCTTGATGACTACAATCTTCAAAAATTTAAATGCAATATCAATTACCATCTTCTGTTTTCTTGAACCATTTTTCTTTTTTGCCCTTTCCTTAATCCTCTCCACTAAAGTCTTCACATTTTCTTTTACTCCCTGTAACTGTCTGCGTTCTAGTGGTATTGTCACCTTGATGGGGTGAACATGATTAAAAAAAGACAAAATATGCAGAGCATAGTCAAGGAAGATAGGGATCTGATATGATTCAGTATTTGGGTTTTTATCTGCCATATATGACATTTTATACTACTTATATTATTCAAACTGATCTCCTCATCTTTATTGTCATATTCACAATGTTTCACAATATTTTGTCTGTTGTACACTCCGGCCTTCTTCAGGTGATAAATGTTGGAATTTTGAAAAACACCCTTTATTTAGTCTGTGGTGGAAGATTACCTAGGACATATAGCCCAGTGTTGACTGAAGTAATTCAAAAAGTCATTTGACCCAAAGTTTTGTGAGTTGAATACAGCAAAGGTGAACAAAAACTTGGAGAGTTACTAAAGGGATCGGTTCAAAATTCTAACATATATAACTTGAGAAAAGCTAGAGCATACAATGGCTGAAATATCATGACAATAAAGATGAGGACAACTGTCTGAATAATGTAAATAGTTACAACACCTCATCTCAGAAATAGAGACAGATATGACTTTGTAGTCCAATATAGTTCCTCTATCAGAGAGAAACATTCAATGAAGTCAGAACTTGAAAGATAGTTTCTAATGAATGAGATTGATTGATTTGTTTTTTATGCTTTATCAACCTTGCAGGTTATTTAAATGCAGAAAACATTTAGCAAATTGCATGCACAGCTCGGCTGCCACCACCATCTACCAGCTTGCCAGTGTCTGCCAGTCAACCAGCTGGCTAAGAGACGACTACCATCACTGTGTCACATGTCCATTCGCCAAACGAGCAGAAGACATGCTGCAAATAGTGAATGCTGGCCAAGCATGTGCATGCAGCCCCAGTGCCCAGTTGCGCTTGGCTGCAACCGGCCACTGTCAGGCAGTCACATGGATGCCTGCCTAGTCAGAGATTCTGTTTTGTGTAACAAGCCTTGCATTTTTCTACAGTTTTGCACTGCTGTTCCAATGGGTTTGGCAGGCGCTAACAGTGAAATGCTTAGCTTCCATTGGTGAATGTTTTCTCTTGGCAACTTTTGCTTACTTTCCACACTTGACACCCCTTTTGGCTTGCCTACAATGGCTAAGGATCACTACAACAGTCGGCGAAAGTCGCCAAGAAAAAACATTTGCCATGAGACGAGGGATCGCTCATAGACCACTTGACTTCAGGCTCGGGATGTCGTACTTAATAGAGCAGCCATGACACTGTGATCTATTGAGACTAAACACTTGACAGACTTGATTTGTCCTCCTCCAGGGACAACTGATGCTGACACTTGGAGAGGGGGAAAAACAACAAAAAAAAACAAAAACATTATAAACACATGTCAGACCGAAAAGACCTACGTTCTGACACAAAGCCGGAATATTTTTGGAGATAATAATGCTTTAGTGATACAAGTCTTACTAATTAACCCATAGCTGCAGGGAAGAGAGGCGGATTCATACCTTTCCCAAAGGTACTTGCACATAAGTGAAAATAACGAACACAATAGGAATGGAACTCAGCTCTTCAATTAATAATTTTGAGCAATTCTACATTGCCCCACCTGTACATCCAAGCTTACAGCAGTGATGAATGAAAAGCGGTAGTAACCTTTAATTAATACTGCTTTTCTATTTGAAATTTTATAATTAATACTAAATTTTTCAAGTGTGATAAATGGGACAATCAAATTTCTTTATCTAGATATTTTTGAACATTTCTTAAATGTTCTTTGACTAGGCAGGAGTTGGAGTAGAACTAGGACCCTAACCCACCATTGGGTTTACCCCTATCAACCAAATAAAAATGATCACTGACTGATAATACACCTTCTTTAATATTAAACTTACGTTTACCTAGCCACAACCAGTGAAAAAACATAAAATTAATAATGAAATAAAGTAGTAGTCTTGATATTTCCTCAGCTACTTTTTAAAACTGACCTCAACTTTTAAATGTATGTATCATACTCCTTACTTTCCCGCCTCATCTGATTTTTGCTTAAAATATTTGAAGTGTGTCAATGTCATAACACTTCTCAATTCTTATTTACCCTTGGGCAAGGTATCTCTTGGCCGCAGTTTGGCATACTTCAAAGTTCTAACTTGATTTTACAACCCTCAGAATATTGTTAGGTGAAGAGGCATTCATTTCAAAAGATATTTTTAAAAAATCTATAAAGAACTAAATGATGCCATGAAGTAAACATATAGCACCCTTAGAACAAAATTTCTAAATACATGCATCCCATCGCCATAAAATGAATATGCAACGTCTATACAATCAATGAAAACAAAACAATATAGAATTTAAAAATTGAAACCACTCCATATTATTCCACATTCAAAATTTCTGATGAAGCTAAAGAGTGAAACATGTCAAATTCATAATGATTTTCTTATTTGTTCTTAATTTAATCATTTTGTCAGATTACATCCATATTTTCAATTCATATCTGACACAAACAAATATTCTCCTGCATAGAATCTTCTCCAAGCACTACAGTCTTAAGCTCATCCAGTTTTAGGGCCAATCATTATCTAACAGACCTATACTTATATTCTTGACTCTTATGTCTGAAATTCTTACCATACACATCATTTAGTAACCCTCTACTTTGAGCGGCTCTTGGGTCTTGTATTGGGTAGAATTTTGTAACACACACACACACACATATATTTATATAAGTTTTATTAAAGATGACTGACAAGGTACTGCAATTATGCTTTTTAATCATTTTTTTTTGCATTCATACTGGACATAAACTGTCCATATATTCAGTTAAAAATAAAAATAAAATCCTTGATATTGGTAACCGAATAATTGAAAGTGCTCAGGTATATATAGAACATTTGAACAGTTATTTCACACTTTATGTTTAGAAAAAAAAGAACTTGTATGAATACAAGAAAAACTGAATAAAAGGCTTAATCATAGTACCTTGTCAGTCATCTTTAGTGAAATTTGTATAAAAGAGGGATTGCTTCCCAAATACCCAATGACATACATACACACATATATATATATATATATGTGTGTGTGTGTGTGTGCCATGTGTGTATTCTCAAGGCTCCCCAAGTATATAATGATTATGTTTATATATTGACTATTTCATGAACTGCATTGACAAGAAAGCTGATTACGTTGAAAAAAAAAAATATTTGTCTTAATCATTAAGCAATGGATATATTAAGAAATATATAGAGAGAGGGACAGAGAGAGAGAGAGAGCTAGAGAAAGAGAGAGCAATAAGGAAATATGATTTCTGAAAATAAATTATTTAATTTTACAATCAAATCTCCTGAACAATCAATAGAATCTCTTCAAAACTCCTAAGTAGAGAAATGATAAGTGATTATTTAATTTATTATTATTATTATTATTATTAATGCTCTATTTCTTGACATTTGGCTCTATAAATACAAAAATGGCTTGCCCTAAAATCAGTATATTTTAGAAAAACAATGTTCAACTATTTTTTGTGAAAATCAATTTTTTTTTATTGGTTATACAATTGAAAAGAGTAAAGACACATATCTTTACTGAAACTATAAGTTCCATGTGAACACAATATTCAGACAGATCTAAATCTTGGATTGTGTTCCCATTCTGTTTCTGGATTAGGATTTTCCTGCTTTGAGATTTTCTGTTCTAAGGTATTGAGCACCACTGAGTTCATGTAATTTTCTTGGTTTTTCTTTTTGTTTTTTTCAAACCAGCTTTGTTTTTGTTTATTCTCTTGCTATATATAAATAGTTATAAACAATGTGGCGATCAGAATCAACACTGCATGGTAACTATCATGCTTCAAGCAATCTTCTAAAGTGTATAAAATCATAAAAATTCCATCCAATATGATTTTTTGATACATTCCCAAATTGTTTGGATTTAGTTATAAAATAATAAAAAAAATAAATACTGTTGATAATATATATGAAAAATAAATGTTTATATTTCTGAGATGAGGTATTGTAATTATTTAAACTATTTATATTGTTTGGATTGTTGTCCTCATCTTTGTTGCCATATTCATGACATTTCAGCTTTTGTATAATCTGGCCTTCTTCAGGCAATTGGACACATGGTTCAGTGTATAAAAGCATTGGTTGAAGTAATCCAGTGACTTGACGTAAAGTTTTGTGAGTTCAATACCACAGTAGAGGTAAACAAAAAAAAAACAAAAAAAACTTGGAGAGTTGAATTAAAGAGAAATAACCAAAACTGAGATATCCAGAAGAGGCATGTCATGCGGAACTAGATCAATCTGCCCAGTTGGATGAAAGAAGAGGTTCAACTTGAAATTCCAATCTCCTGATGAAGGCCAGAGTGTACAACAGCTGAAACGTCATGTATATGGCAACAAAGATGAGACAAGTCCGAACAAAGTAAATAGTGTAAATGGAAAATAAAATGTAAAACAATGAAAATTGACACCAATGTGTACTTCAAGATCAGAACATCACAATATAAGGTGCATTCTTGTTTTCCTCATCAGGAAATTAACTATTTGGTTTCTGGTAAGACTTCTAATTGATCAAATGAGTTAACTTTCCTCATTAAGAAAACGTGTTAATATGGATCTTGCATGAACGGTAATGATTTATGGCTCTTTTGCATCTAATTAAACATTGATCTTGTAATTTTAGATACATAAATTGACCTCATCAGTAAGGGTCATGATTGAATTACTAATGAAATTCACAAATAATGGAAGCAGAAGCTTCATGTAATTTTCAAGCTCTACTCCAATATTATCTTGAATTTATTAATAGATGAAGCACTGTCAGTTGATATTAATTTTTATTTCATATTTCTTTCATCTGATTTCTGTGGCTTTTACAATAATGGTTAATAATCTTAAAATGTCTGGGTTTCTTAAATGATCAATTATTATTAATTTTCATCTCATGTTTTTTATATCTTATTTCTATTCCTTTAAAAAAGGGTTAAGTTATTTGAAGTTCTGAAATGAAGCATTATCAGTTATTATTATTTTTCATCTTGTATTTCTCATATCTTATTTCTGTTGCTTTTACGACAGTACTAATAGGCTTAAATTATTTGAAGTTCTTAAATGAGGCATTATCAAACATTAATTTTTCACAAGTACTTCTTTTTGGGAAATGTTTTCACAGATATCAGAAAATGTGACATTGAAATATGAAGGTGAATTGCAATAGCAAAAAATGTCTTCCAAAAATGGAATCATTAAATGAAAGAACATGGCTAAGATTTGCAAAGGATAGGAAGTTGTAGAGAGCCATGTTCATCAAGGATCTGAAAAGACACATTTCATAGAAGAAAATGGCCTCTTTCATGAATTTTTCTATTGTTTTTACAAAAATACTAATAGTCTTTAAATTACCTGAATTAAATGAAGTATCAACAATGATTATGAAGTTTTCACTCGTATTTTTTCTCTTATTTCTGTTGTTTTTTTTTCACAACTCTTAAACCATAATTCTCCAGTTGGTAGTATAAAGCATTGATCAAACTTACATTCATTATATTACTTTTCTTTAAGACACTTCTTATCTTGAACAACTACCTTATTTAAAGTCACTGGTTACAGAAGCTTTATTCTACAGATATAGCTTTATAGGATATATCAGCTATATTTTAAGGCAATAAGTGAAGCACAAAACAAGTAAGAGGCATCTACAAATAAATCCTACTAAAATCAGTATATACAAAAAATACTTTACAATTCTGTACAAAAAATGGCTCCGAATTGAAATAATTGGTTTCTGGAACCTGGTTGGATATCACAAGTCACATGATGTCCTCTCTACGATGTCCATATTGTTGAACAAATGACCTGGAAATAGGTCAGGGCTTTGGTCATGGAATACGTTCCCAACAAAAATCAGATAGATTTTGTGAGCCAATTACCAAGTTGCCATGAGCCATATAATGTCAGTGGACAAATCTGAAATGGAACAGTCAGCAGAGAGATTTGAAATGGAGCAGTCAGCACCAGATCTGCAATGACAGAGTGTCATATAGGAATAAAGTGTTGCTATCGACACTTGGGTTTGAACATGGATCACCAAAGAGTAAGCACAGTCGACCTCATCTTGAAATTATTAGATCACATGATGGATAAAGGAAAAATATATATATGGGAATTAGCAGCTCCTGACTGAGGTCGAAGGCATTGCTATTGTTGTATCTGTGATTTACAAAGTATCTCCTATAAATGGGAATTAAAAAACTGTCAGCGAACCCAACCAGCCTCAATACATGTTACTATGACAATGTGTCAGTCAGTGAAAATTTTCCTACATACAAAGCCATGACTAAAGTAAGTCTTGTATCTTCTCTTTTTTAAAACAGATTTCAAAATTACTGCTTGCACACTCAATAAGCCAAAAATAACCCATGTTTCATTAGTGTGTTTTTCGCACACATACAGGCATACATATTACCTTGAACTTTACAGACTCACTTGCAACAAAATAACTTTCAAGCTTTGTAGACTCACTTGCAACAAAACAACTTTGAAATTTTGCATACTCATTTGCAACAAATCACATCAAACTATTGGTCTCTTCATAGCCACTACAAAGAACATTCATTTTCAACATGTGTGTGTGTGTATATATATATATATATATATATATATATATATATATATATATCTACTGTATAAGTGTTATTGTCATATTTAGCTTAGTTTTCTTCCTTTTCTGCGAAGATCATTTCTTTGTATTGTTTACAATTTTGTATTGTAATTTGTGGACATGACACTTGGATTTTATTTTTCCACCTAAAATCAGGGTAGACTGACCCCACGGCTTTCATTTTTATTTTTCTAAATAACCAATTTGATATTGTCTGTATACTTTTATACCAGTGACTGTAAAATGATACTCTGAGAGTTGATTACATTGCAGCCATAGAATGCAAAAATGATCTCAGCATTGCAATAAAAAGCAACACACGAAAGAAAACAGAAAAATTAACCAAAATTAATTGTGAGAATTCATTAAATTTCAGAAATTCTAACATGTACAAATTCTACAAGACACTTTCAATATACAACTCCTGACATCGCCTAAACAGTTCTGTTCCAATATCTTAATTCCTTATTCTTGGAATTGCCAGATGCTAATGTTTCTATATTTGTCTTAAAACAACATGTATTGTAGCTGAAAAGAAAATACAAATAAAATGTCTTGTGTAGAAATGTAAATGTCAGTATGTGCCAAAGAGTGAGATTGCTTAGATGGAATATCAGAATTTCTCAGACAAACACAAAAAGTATACAGCAGAAGGTTCAAAGAAAATATAATCAGTACCATCTGGTGAATTTGGAGCAGTTTGGTTTGAGTAGGATTCTTTAAAGAGAAAAAGAATGGACAACTGCTAAATTTCTGACAGTAATTACAGAATGCATTATTCATCTATGTTTTCTTGTAGTGATTATTTATATCAGTCAGAAATGTTTTACCAAAGAGATTCAGCTTATTTTGAATTCTTGAATAAAGTATAACTTGTAAAAATTACTCGCTGTTGTTGCTTTAGAAAACAAGGGAGCTAAGTCTTGAACAATAAAGTCATTCAATGGTCTGAATTTAACATTTAAAGATGAAGGAGTTTGAAAAATTGTCATCATAAAGTCAAAATATATTGCTGAAGGATAAATAATATTCACTTCACAATATAGATAAATTCTGAATAAAGTCTGAATTTCTCGGATGAAGAGTTATCATTATTTACACTACTTATATTTGGAATATTATCCTAATCTTTGTTGTTGTTGTTATCACAACATTTCAGCCATTGTACACTCTAGCCTTCATCAGGTGTATATAGATCTAGCCTCATGGAATAATGTATTGGTTTGTGAATTTCAAAAAAATTTGTAAATATCAAAAACAATTTCCTTTCAAAGGATCATGTTTCAATGTTAAGAAAAAAATTTAAGAATTTGCCAACACTGTATTACAGAAAATAAAATTTATAAAACAGTTACTGAAGATTTGAGATTACTTTTACTACAAAAGAAAGTATCTCTATTTAGGGTTTACAATTATGCATATATTTTATTTGAATTTTTACTGTTAAACCAGAGTTTTGACAATAACATGAAACAAATGAAATAAATACATAAAACAATAAGACAGAAAGGTCAATTATTTGTGATGCATTTTTTGAAAGTTACAGACCAATCTAATAAAACTTTGCAAAAGCACAAAAACGTAAATAAAATTCAAATCACATTTGTCAGAAAGCACACATGATAGATTCAACAAATTCTCATATCAAAACATATTCATCAGTTTGTTTGTGAGAATACAGTATCAGTGACAAGAAATCTCTCTGTTTATACATATAATTAAAATGATAAAAAATAGCTGTCTTTGGAGAACGTGAATTCAATAAATTTTACAACTTTTTTTTTGTTTTTAATACTTCTTGAGTGAATGTGGCAAAAAATCCTTTTAAAATTCATTGAAATGTTTAATTCATTCAGTCATGTGTAAAAATATTCATTGTCAATTTTTTTTCAAAACATAGGGAAGAAATATTGAACATTGTTCAAATTATTTACTCAACTGAATTTGAACAGATTAAGTATAACTTTAAAAAAATAAGTTAACTATTTTTTTAAACATTTATTACTGTAAATAGGACTTGTTTAACATATCAATAGCAATGTTAGAGACAAGAACTGGACATCACAAAGCAAAAATAGAATTACACATGATCTTAAAATATGTAGAGTAAATAATTGTTAATTTCTGACAGAAGTCTTTCTATCTTAATTTCAGTTAATTTTTATTGAAATTCTACAGACTTTTATTCTATGACCATTCCTAAATTGATTCTACAATTCTATAATTATTTTCATTACAAAACAATTTGATACTTTAGTTTACAGTGAATCGGCACTTTATTTCATTAAGGGAGAAATAAAAACATAATGTTGTCTAGTTTTACAAAGAGTGATTTTCTTTCTAAAAAAGAAAATATTTATACATCATGAATAAAACCTTTTTTGCATTTTTCTTATCAGAATCCATCTAGCACATTTACAAATCTACCATTTGTTTGTGTATTGAATACTGCTGCCAAATCTGGTCTGCTATACATCTCGAGATGCTTGACAAAATCCAAAGAAGGATCTGTAACATAGTCGATCCTGACCATGCATCTTGACTTTCTCAACAATGTGGCCTAGATTCCCTCTGTCTTTTCTACAAATATTTTCATGGAAACAACTCTGATTAGCTTTTTTCCTTGGTGCCCCGACTACATGAATTTAAGCATGCTACTAGATTGGCATCTAAGTTCCATCCATTTACTGATGAACTAGTTAAATGTAACCACCACTTCCACTTCAACATTTTCCCTTCTCACACTTCTGGCCTGTGGAATTTCCTTTCATTTACTTGCTTCCCTGATAAATACAATCGTCAAAAATTTAAATGTAATATGTCTCACCAGCTTCTGTCTTGAATTCCATTCATCTTTTGCCCTTTCGTCAGTCCTCTCTATTCTCAGTCTTCTTTTTCACTGTTACTCTCTGTAACACCCTGCATATTATTAGCTTGAGGTGAAATGATTAAAAAAATACAAGTAGCAACTAAGGAAGGATATAGCATATCTTG
This sequence comes from Acanthosepion lycidas, assembly GCA_963932145.1. NCBI lineage: Eukaryota > Metazoa > Mollusca > Cephalopoda > Sepiida > Sepiidae > Acanthosepion > Acanthosepion lycidas. The sequence goes on along the minus strand of OZ010571.1, from coordinate 32,302,824 downwards.
ATAAATAAAACAGTTTCTCCTGATGACAATCCCAAAATCTTCTTCAAAGTGTGACAAAATATATTGAAAAATTTATTTCTCTGTTTTTTAATTTCTTTTTAGGACAGAAATCAGTAACAAAAACAAATCAAAAAGAAATATGATGTTTCTTTAAAGTTAATATTGATGAAAAGAAATTTAATAAAATCAGATATTACGTCTTTTTTGATTCACTCTGAATTTTCCATACAGTGATCCCTCTTTTATGAGCAGTTTTAGCTGTGGTCAACCTCATTGATAAGCAATTCATGTTTTATTTAATATGGGTCTCAAAGTGCAAGGGTAATGATGCTAGCAATTCAGACATGCCAATGAGAAGTTGTGAAGTGCGTTTTTTATTTGAAAAGATAAAATATTTTCAAAATAATAAAGAAAAGGAAATTGTATGCCATGGTTGGTAAGATCTACCATTAAAACTAAGATGCTATTCAACTTTTATAAAAGAATATTGTTGTAATTTTTCACTTTTATTATTTGCTATTATTGTGCCTAATTTTTAAAATAAACTTCATCATAGGAAATATAATATAAATGGATTTCTGTCCACTTTATGATTACAGGTATCAGCTGGGGTTTTTGGAATATAATTCTTGTAAATAAGGAAGAACAAATACTTTAAAAGGACAGTATGTTATAAATAATTACCAAAATCTATGATCATTATTTTAATAACATGTGGCCTCCAGTAGTCAAAACTGATAATGTATATATGATAATGTATATGTTACCTTCTTCCTATTATCTGGGACTAGTAAATAATAAAAAAAGTGGATACTTTTTATCCAGTCTTTTCTATCACAATTATGGCACATCAGTGACCTTAATGTCTTTCCTAAGGTCATTAGTGCTGAAGACATATCAGCAATGCTGACCAGACTTTGAAATTAGGTTGATGATGTCATTTTTCTGGGATGAGATTGTCACAACATCCTATATGGCCCAAACTGATGTTCAGTGAACTACAGTTGTTGCATTGCATGGACCACATTGGCTGTCGCAAAGCCAATATCTCAGAGTTGCACAGATTCAATGTCTTACTGAAAGTCAAAGGCCATCTTTTCAGTAGGTGAAAGATTTTCTTGAAATAATAAATGGCATAAGGCATTGGGGTCTTTATCTGTCAATTTTATTGTCTCCAGAAGGGAAATGTTGCCAACTACTTGTCAGTGACAAAGAGGGTACACTGAGAGAGAGAGAGAGAGAGAATGTCCTTATCTCCCATCCGCTGATTACTAAGGCAAAAACTTGAAGTATCTTACAAGAAAAACTTGACTTATTGCTATTTGCTGATTAGTCAATTCATGAAGCAATAAGAAGGTTCCAACTTATCCTGTTCTTTTTTCTTGCTGGACATGTGGCCATTAACTGACCCTGTCAAATATATCATATTTCAGAAAGCTGATACATTTCCAACAACCTGTGTGGGTGTTTGTTAGGAATTTCTTTTCTTCGTAATACTAACCTTAAATTATTCTCTGTTATTCTACACCCACAATGTCACTGGCTAACTCACACTTCCATGAATCATAATTGTTAAAATAAAGTATTAGATGGAAAGATAATGCTGGGGACTGTCTTCTTGTCATAAACTCTAATCAGTAGGCGACTAAATTAAAACTGACAAGAGAAAGAAAAGAAAATGTTAATCATCTGAGCAGGACTACTGAGTGAAGTCATGGGGGTGGGGCTAAGTTTTAATTCTATGTTTTTTCTTGATGTTTATTCCAGTATCATTCTGAGTTTTAAAAATAAGATATATCATATAAAACAAAGAATAAACAAGAATTATTTTTCTATCTATTATGATTGTCTTACTTTTTTAGAAGAAAACAACTTAAATTCATTGTTTAATAATGTATTTTTCATCCATTGTTCTTTTTCTCAGCTATACCCTGGGAAATTATCTTCTGTGGTCTTGACTGTTCAATCTAGCTAATTAAATAATAGGTTAATATTAAATAATAAAAAGAGAAAATAAATAATTAATAGACTTGATTTTAAAATTCTATAAACAGAAGTTGGAATTATTTCATAACAAAATTATAAAATCTTTAAAGATTATTAATCCTGCAAAGTTACATTTGATTCTCTCATTAATTGTCTTCTACAGGGACATTGGTGATCATGACTCTCAACAATTTCCTGTCCTTTTGTAGCTCTTAATAAATTTTATCTTTTTATTATCTCTTCTAAACCTTTTTCTGCCATCCATTTACTCAAGCTCACAAGGTAGGTTATACACTGTTTTCCTTTATCCCTCAAACCTTCAATCTATCTTGTGAGGAGCAAATTTACCAAGCCCTGTATCCTCATTATGCACCCTAGAGATTTAAACTATTTTTATCTGATGTTAAGTATAAGTGTCCTTTTTGTTTCCATTTTCTCTAAAGCTTTGTATCCTCAGCATCCTGCTGTAGAACCACATTTCTGTTGCTTCAAGTCTCTTCTTCCTCTATGAAATGGTCTAGTTTTCACTGCCATATAGGAAAACTGATATTATGTAACACTCTTTTTTTGTTTCTAACGAGATTTTCCAGTTTCTTAATACTCTGCTTAGTTTTTGGAATGCATCTTTTGCTATATCAATGTGCCTTCACATTTCAGTGTTGCGCTTTCCATCTTCAGTCAAAAGAACTTCCTGGATATTAAAATTGTACTTGTTTTATTTTGGTATCTCCAATTTGTAATTAGCATGTTTGGTTATTCCATTGCTAACAGCCATGCATTCTGTCTTCTTGTAATTAATGTTTAGTCCTTATTTTCACTTTCTTTAACTACCTTCTAATGGAGTTCTAGTAGTTTCCTTTCTGTGTCTTCTATTTACTTTGTGTTGGTGGCCACAATCTTAATAACATAAGAATATATTTAGTTCTGCAACAAGAAAGAAGACTTATATATATATATATATATATATATATATATATATATATATATATATATTATTAGGTTGGTGCAAAAATAATGATGTAATAATGTCGTTTTTTGAGATATTTTTTAACATCAAAAAACGACATTATTACGTCATTATTTTTGCATCAACCTAATATATATATATATATATATGATAACAAGCTTGAGCTTATTTTCCCAAGAGAATCATTAACCAAATCTACCTCAAGTGAGCAAGCTGGTTTATTATTCATCATCGTCTCATTATTTCAAAATTTGTTCACAAAATAATGACAAGGAAACTGAAAAATAAGACCCAAGAGCTCCCAAACCAATGCTTTATTTGCTTTTCTTACTTTGAAGCTTAAAGAATCCTTGTTAGTCACTGTTTCAATGGCTCCCTTGAGCACAAACATGAACTTGAAGGTGGGAGCTGAAATTCAGATGCATGAATCTGCAGAGTCTCTAACTCATAAGATAAAAACTTCATGATGAGAGAGAAGGGTAAGAAAGAAAAAAACTTATAGAAAGAGATTATTGCTAAGTTTCATTTTTGTTTCATGCTTCCTCCCAGCAGGCTATGATTAAGTGTAGTTCGTTTACTTACCTATCTCATTCTGCCTTTAGTTAAAAGACAACCACAGCATATTTTTTTACTCACTTATTTGCAATTCATCTTTTTATTACATATGACTGCATTACTAAAAGTCTTGGGGACATACATTTTTTTTAACCGAGACATAAAGTATAAACAGTATTTCAAGCAGTGAAAAAAATTAGGTGGAGTCATTAATAATTTCCACTTTTGTTTATCAACTTTTTTCTTCAAAAAATTACCAAAAATTACATTTTATTCAATGATATCATATTATTTGCAATGACATGTTAACACTTATCCAGCAACTATTTCATACCTTTTTGAATAAAATCTTACTAGGTATTTAGAAATTCTTGATAAAATCCAAAAAAGAATCTGCAATGTTATCAGTCACGACCTGTCGTCTCAGCTACAATTGCTTTCCCATCACTGTAACTGTCCTATTATATAGCTAACTATAAATGGCATATATACTATTGTTATCTTCTTTTAGGTATGATGTTCCTTCAGGATGTTGGTGATCATAGTTCTCCACAATTTCTTGTAATTTGTAGTACTTAATAAATTTTGTCTTTTGTTATCTCTCCTAAAGCCTGTTCTGACATCCATTTACTCTAATCACTAGGTAGGTTATGCATTATTTTCCTCTGTCCATCTTACTTTCAATCTGACCTGTGAGTATCAAACTTTCCAAGCCCTTCTTTCTCATTATGTGCCCTAGAAATTTCAGTTATATCTTTCTGATATTTAGCATAAGTAGCTTTTTTGTTTTCATTTTCTCCAAAACTTCATCGTTGCTCACATGTTCAGCCCATTGTATTTCCAGTACCCATCTGTAGAACCACATTTCTGTTGCTTCAAGTATCTTCTTCCTCTGTGAGGAAATTGTCCAGCATTCACTGCCATATAGACTGATATTATGTAACAGTTCAGTATTATTTTCTTTGTATATAAATAAAATTTTCTCGTTTCTTAATACTCTGCTTAGTTTTTGGAAGGCACCTTCCATTATCCCATTGCAACTTCAGATTTCAGTGTCACACTTTCTGTCCTCTGTTAAAACTCTTCTCAAATATTTAAAGTGAACCTGCTTAATCTTGGTATCTTCAATTCGTAATTTGCATGTTGGCCTGTTATTTAACAACTATGCATTCTGTCTTCTTGGAATTGATGTTTAGTCCATTCTTCTCTACCTTCTGTAGGAGTTCTTGAATTTTCCTTTCTATGTCTCTGATAAACAGTGGCATTTGCATATCTTACGTTTTTAAGATTTGGACACCAATAATGAATCCTGGTAAGATTTCTACTTTTTCCAGGATTGTCTCTCCATATAGGTTGAAAAAGTTTGATAAGAATCCACGTCTTTGTTTTCCATCCTATTCTATTTTTCCATATTTACTGAATTCATTTTCTATCCATATGCAGACTGTTTACTGCCAGTGTAGGTTCCAGATTATTCTAATATCCTTCCCAATTTACCATTGCTATATAATTTTGTTAAGGTTGGTCATTATTATCATCTTCAACAATATCTTCTATTAGGTTGGTGCAAAAATAATGCCGTAATAATGTCGTTTTTTGACGTACTTTTTAACGTCAAAAAACGACATTATTACGTCATTATTTTTGCACCAACCTAATATTTGGCAAAAATCAGATTTGCTTCTTTGAAAATATTTTCACTTTTAATCTTGCTAATGCAGTTCATCTTAAAATGTTTTGGCTGACAGTCTATTTAAAATTATATATGATTAAAAAATTTTAATTTTTCAGATTTTAAGGTGTGTTCTTTTTATAAAATCTTTCAATTATAAGTAAAAAAAAAGTATTTTTCAGTTTTGACTGGATTTAAAAATTGCTCTTTCTTTAAATGCTTGATTTTATTTTAGAGATAAAAATATCTTTGCTAACTTCTTCAAATTGTTCAAATATTTTTCTCTCAATCTTATGAAAATTAATTTGAAAATTTATCAAATATTCTATGCCACACATTTACAGTCGACAGCTTACTGAATGAAATAAAAGAAAACAAAATATATTTAAACTTATAATAAAGTTTGATTCAAGTGACAATTTTAAGAAAAATCATTTCTATCCAAGAGTTGTTTGAATTTATGAACACATTCTTTGTGTTGCTTTTTGTTCTTATCACAATGTTTTAGCTGATCCATTCTACAACCTTCTTCAGATTGTATATGATGAAAGCTGATATAATATCTATATGCAGGAATACTCTCCAATTCCCTCTCATCTGAGCAAAGAAATTTACACTATGATGAAAACCATGCTGGTCATGTTTATATATCTGTGTCATGCAACATACTTCAATTTCCTCTGTTTGTATATGTGCTGGGAATTAAATCATTTGTTTAATACATCTGACACCAATTCTTTTCACCGTCAATCTCTGAAGAAAATAATTCTTTTTCTGTACAAATTAAATACCTGAAGTAAGCTACAGAGTATATTGGCTGAAATTTAATAGTAGAGAAGAAACATAATGAATGAATTTAATTTTCTTAGAATGATAACGTTTAATTTGCGATAGGTTCACAGTTTGTACAATAAAAATTTAAAAAAATGGTATTTTGCAAAAATATCAGTTAAGTAAATGTTGCAAAACATTACAACATTTAATTAACTGATATTTTTATTACTGTCCATGATCCTTTCATGGACAATATTTTTACTGCAAAATATAAAATTATTTTCAAAATATTTTATTGCACAAACTGTGAACCTATTGCAAATTAAACATTATCATAATGTTGCAAAGGAGACATGGTGGTGTGATGGATAGCGGTTCGGATTGAGGAATCAGAGAGCCGAGTTTGAATTCCACTCGAATCCATTACATTCACTTATGTGCTAATACCCTTGGAAAAGGTATGAATCCTCTTATTCTCCCTCCAGCAATGGCTTAATAGCAGGAAATATGTGGTTCTATAGCCTTGGATGGCAACTCGTCTAATGCAGAAAGAAAATAGCAAGAAAAAAGAAAAGCCTTGTCACTCATGTATTGAAAAATACATGATTGCCTAAGCATGCATCACGCATGGTACATATCTAAAATGTTGCAATGAAGAGAGAAGCTTCTGGGAATATCACACACCTTCATCAGAAAATACAAATTAACTTATAACCTATTATTAAAATATTATTTTCAGCATCATGAATCATATGGATTATAAAGAAGCATTTTTAACTGTTTTTTTTTTTACATTTATCTTATTTCTTAACCTTTAACACTCTACATTATTCACTACTTTCCTTTCCACTACATTGTTTTTCAAGGTTCCTCTACTGCACTACTTAATTTCAGTCATGGTCATTTTCTGTTGCCATAGCAGGATATCACCACACAACTTCAAAATTTAAGCATGCTATTATTTATTCATCTGAGTCACTTGCAGTGGCAGAATAAAATTTTTGCTTTGCAAGCAAGATCACTTCTAGTATTTTAAAGGTTAAAATAGGATGAAATAAAAACAAGAGAAAAATTAATAAAAATGTCTGAACAAATTAATTCCCAGACTTACTCATTATAACAACAAACCAATTGTCTAGATAATCATAGTATAGATACATCTGAATTTAAATATATACTTACATAAATATTTTTTATATCTACATACATAAGAATTTATACCTGTGTGTATATATATATACACATACTTGTAGTTGGCAAAAACCCAACTGTTTAAAGTATGCAGTTAAAAAGGGCTCAATATAATATACAATATTTTTGTTTGAAATCAACACAAGTTCTTCGTTTACGATTTTATTATTTAATTTTTCTGTATTTTGGACAGTTTTTTCTGGTTTCCAAAGAGAATTTGACTATACATTTCTGTGTTTTCTGAGTGCTTTTATCAGCCATTATCAAAACATTTTGTTTTTCTGTTGATAAGGTTGTGCCTCTGTGTGTGTATTGTGTTTTCTTTGTTTCCAAGAATCAGGAGGCTTACAGCCACATCATGTTGAAATACTGGTTCCTGTACAATCACCCAATTTAAGCAATGTTGAGCCTGGTCAGTACCTAGATGGGTGACTCTGAGGGAAAACCAGTTGCAGTAAGCTTGAATATGTGAGTGGTGTAATGGATAATGCTTGGAATTGTTAATGGGGGACCTGAGTTCCACTTCCCGTTGTGTCTGTTATATTCACTTATATGTGTATATACCCTTGAGAAAGGTATAAATCTACTACTTCTCAGAAAAAATTCTTAGAATCTAAAAATATTTTCTGGCATTAAATAACCTGCAAAGGGTTGATAAGTCATAAAAAATGAATGAATTAATCAAGCATCAGGCCTTTATAGATTAATAAGTTTCGTGTCTATTTCAAAACAAAATAAAACTCTTTGATAATGACTAAAAGTGATCAAATAACAGAAATTTTATGTTCAAATTTTCCCTACAAACTAAGAAAATGGTCAATACAAAAAAAACAAATAATATATAAAAAACAAATTTAGTCTTCAAAAACATCATAAAGTGACATAAATTTTGTATTGTGGACAATGTTTTACTTTCTTTTATTGATTTCACTAATTCAGCATTTATGTTAAAAATAACTTCAGCAGTCATTATTTCTATAAATATAGATTAAACATTTGTATCACATTTCTCAAAATATATATTTCTTATGCATTGTATGATTTTGCTGTTGTAACTTGTGTCATTTTTATTCAAATTTTTCTTAGCTTTGACACGTGTTACTTGGACATTTGTGATAGAACCATTCCCATGGCACATTTTTTTTTCTCTGCAGGAGATGTGGAGGCTACAAGAAAAACATTCTTAGATTACATTTATAATACACTCATGTGCCTATGGTTCTTTTAGCTTGGGGAACTGATGAAGCAGTTTTTTTGTTTTTATCCTTCCTTTCTTTGGAGACATCATTTGACTTTACAGATACAAAGTCTCAGTTTCATCCCCAGAGGTAACACAATGCCATTGGCTGCTAAGTCACTTTTCTTTTGAAGGTAGGATTTATGCATATCCAGTTATCATATCATTATATTGCAGTTATATATATATATATATATATATATATATATATATATATATATATATATATATATATATTATTTGGATTTATTTAAGTAGGGACTGCTGTAAAACTATTTAAGTTTGATATGTTGTGTATATTTCAAGAACATATATATAGTTATAACATATAGCTCAATACTAACGTTTTCTTCTCTCACACTTCTCACTTGTGGAACATTCTGGCTTCTTGCTTCCCTATAAATTTGATCTTCAAAAATGTAAATGCAATGTCAATTGTTGTCTTCTTAATTCCTGTTCTTTAGTGTTCTCTCTCCTTCATAGAGTTCTATTTTTCTCATATTTTCTCACGCTCAGTTACCCCTTGTGTCTTAGTGGCTTTATTGCCTTGCTTGTGGTGAAATGATTAAAGCATACAAACAAACCATCACTCTCAATGTATAAGTGAAACAAAAATATAGAAAGGTAATGACAATAAAGTTTTATGGTTTGGGGGAAATATTGAACTTGCAACTCTGAGTCAAATAAAAAGTCTAAAGATTGAGAAATTAATTATACCAGTTTTAAATATAAGACATAAATCATATATTTACCAGATTTCCTTTCAAATCTCAGACGTTCTAAAGTTTGATTCTATACAAAATGTATTTGGCATAGGAAATAAGGAAATTGAGTAATGGATAGGTTGTCCTTGGGTATTAACCTGAAAACTCGAGCCATGTTCTTAAATAGATTTGTCAGATCAAGACTCTCATATGAATCTATGTATGTCATTCAACTTGTTTAGACTTTTCTGAAGTACCATCTGTATAAAAATGATTTCTCAATGATTAAAAAATATCTTAAAGAAAAAAAAATTTCATCAACCCCTGTAGATGGAAGGTACAAAATCCCAAAGGCCTTTAACAAGTTTGCTAAATCACCTCACATGAACACTTTCAACAGCAACAACAACAAAAATGAGTAGCACATGTAACTAGAAAAGGCAATAATGATCATAAAGAGACAACTGATATGTCTTGGATATATAATGAAGAAGGAAAGAGGGCTTGGAAAATTTGACACTCACAGGGATATTGAGGGTAAGAAGGACAGAGGCAGGCATCCTACCTAATAATCTTGTGTGAATGGATGATGGAACAGGGAGTGGAAAACTTGGTAATGGGATAAATGTTGCTAAGTGCTATAAGAGATAGGTGGCTGCAGAGAGTCATGATCATCCATGTTCTGAATTTCATATAAAATTTGTTTGTACTACACTGAGTAATATATAATAAAATGCACATCAGAGACATGAAGCAAGTGTAATTAGAAAAATAGTACCAATTGATCTACTCAATGTAGGGCTGCCAGAAATCTTCAACTTGTCGAAGAAATGTATTAAAATTAGTCTTGTTTATTTGTACATTATTATAGAGTAAGGATTGGTACAATTACTGGTATTCTACTATATCTGGATAACCATCAGACTACTAGATAACATCACATAGAAAGTCAAGGAAATACTTGATGATCTATATTTTGGCAAATATGTAATCAAGAAGCCTTATATACAATCAAATCTGTAGTAGTAAAACTTTTATATTATGACTTAAAAATATTTATATTCGTTGTAGCATACCATGATAATGGGTATGTTCCTATTCACATAAATACAGTAGTAAATACTGTATGTTGGTCTGCAGTTGGTGATTCATTGTGGAATTCACTTGACTCACTTCTAGTAGTTGACTATTACTTCTACACACCACTGGTGAATCTTATATGTGTTGTTCTTGTCCTATGTATTATCGTTCATTACCAACTTTCGTTTGACTATTCTATTCAGTAACCTTCCCTAGATTACAACAATACAGCTCAAAAACAGTCATAGACATCTATCTTGAATTATTTTGAGCAAAGTGGAGAACGGTAATGTGGCCACTCAATATAATTGGAGAATATTATCCAAAGCAAAGTATGCAGAGGGAGAGGTGTAAAGTAACAGTAAAACATATAATATTACAAAGTACACATACCAACTTTTTAAATGAAAGAAATGATTTGATGGTGATCTGGTAATGGTAATATTAGCCGTTTCCTTATAAAGAAACATTTGACATTCAAGGACTGAGCAGCTAGTAGAACTGTTGCTTGAAATTTATAAAACGTTTCTCATAAAATAATTTTGGAGAAAAATAGGTTTCAAGTAGCTGTGATTGTTTTTTTATGATTGATGAGGGCTTCCTTTAAAGAATGGGGTAACTGCATATGTTAGTCAAAGAGATCAATGGAATCTGTATAATTGGCCCAATTAATGTAGTTCTAGTAATTAATATTCCTACCTAAAGACTGCTTCTGGCATAAACATAAATTTATGGTACATAGAGGTATAAATCATTTTTTATTTGGAAAAGTTGAACACGAGCTAATTTTTTAATAGCCACAACTACATACAATTTGCTTCCTATACATAAAAATTTGGGAAGATCTTATTAATAGACATAAAAAAAAACTAATGTATAGTCAAGCTCTCAATATAAAAATGTTCTTGTAAGCAAATGTCACTTGCACATTGCAATAAGATTGCCTCTCTGTGCCTTTTCTACAAATATATTCATGATAATTGTTGAGATGAGCTGTTCACTATGATACCTAGATTTTTTGAATTTAAGCACTGTACTAGACAGGCATCTAGATCTCATCAATTTACAGATGAGCTGGCTATGCTAACAGTTTATTTTTTTGCACTTTTCACTTACAGAACACTCTTCTGTCTCCATGCTTTCCAGCCAACTTTAAACTGCAAAAATTTAAATGTAATGTTGATTGCTATCTACTGTCCTTCTGATTATTCTTTCCTCTTTCCACTCATTTTTAATGTTTCTGTTCCTAATTCTTCTACCACCTGTAACACCTTGTGTCTTGGTGGCTTTACTCCCTTGCATGGGGTGATACCAATTAAAAAAAAAATACTTAAATCTACTCAAGACATGCCTAAGTAAATAAAAAAACAACCTTTCCCCTTACATAACATTATATAAATGTGTCAGTTAATTACTAATCAGTATTTTTTCACATTTGATACCATTTTTCATAAAGAAAATTTTATTACTTTGATAGCATTTTGTTTGTATATTTGTAGTGTTTCTACAAAGTGGTCCTTTCAGAAGTTTCCCCATATATCCACCTATTAGGGTGGCTAGCAATTTCCTATTGCAGATGCTTGCTCAGGCACATTTTGTGTTTGTTCAAGACCCACAGAGACAACCTGTGGTTTATACTGCAACTATGCTGAGCAGACTTTAGTTACAGTTTCTGGGAGAGAGCATGTTGTCTAGCATGATCAACAATCTGAACAAGGCCGGCACACTTAAACCCTTGGTCAGGATGACTTGTGACCTCATGCTAGCACAGCTATTGACAGCCCCCAGTGGTTCCAGCTACCCAATTTCCCTTACTAGGCTTGGGTTAATCTGTGGTATGGTTTTCAGGCACTTTGCCACACACTGGGATTGCCCCCACCTTATATGTGTGTATACATACACAGATATAATTCATGGATTTATTTTTAATCTGAAATTTTTATATATATTCTTTTATAAAATAAATACATTAATGCTTTCTATATTTTTCAGATACAATACTGAGCAGATATGGTTTTTGATAAAAATAACTGAATAAGGAAGTGTGCTTTCCTTAAAAGACAAAATAGTGCCTGAATATGCCTGTGGACTGTAATGCTCTCTGTATCTGAGTGGTAAAGTACATTAGATCAAATGCTGGTTTCTCCTACCTAAGGGATTATGTAAGTTCAGCCTCTACCAGAAAGAACATTTTCTTTATTAAGATATCTCAAAGGTGCAGAGTGATAGATGCAATACACACTGTTTAAAATAATAAAAACGGAACATCTATTTCAAATATAAGTATGTACGAAAATAATGTTTGAAATAACGAATGATGTATGAGGATCCAACAACTTCATTCATTTTTTTTTTATATTTGTGTCATATGTGACACCCCCAGTCCCACAAGTGACGTGCATTCAAGTCCGCATATTGTGCAACACTGAGTCTCCAGGATTGTTTGAATTCAGAGTTTTATATATATATGTGTGTGTGTATGTGTGTGTGTATGTACTTTTAAGTACTAATTATCTCTTAATGAGAGTGAACTTAAGAGCATTTACTTAATTCATCTTAAGAGTTTCAAATATTAACGTATAAAAATATTCAGTGAATAAAATAAAGTATGAAAGTAGCAATATTGATAAATACTTCTTATTAATCATAAATAAGTTAATTATATAACCTTTTAATTAGGTATTTTTGGGAAAAGATAATTCATTAATGATATGCAAAAACCCAGCCATATAATATTTTCATCACATACTACATACTATTTCAACTACAAGTAAATTAATTATTATCTCTGACAGATGATTTAAAATTAATAGCAATTAGGTTTACATATTTAAAATTGTTGATAGAGGAAATTTTATAGTCAAGACTAGATAGTGTAAAGTTATATAACAAATTATTTAAAAGTTTATTCAAAATCAATTTTTTAATTTTGGTAGTTTTTAAATTCTTTAGAAATGAACGTAGAATAATTAAGAAAGTGAAAATCATCATGAGAATCTCTCATCAGAAAAAAAAAAAAGATGCCTGTTGGGTAGTGTTGTAATTGCATTTGTTGTAATTGCATTTGTTGGATTAATAAATGTTGTCTTTCAAAGTCAGTTGATCTAAGACCTTTTACAAGTTAGAATGATTTTTAGAGTGGGAAAAAATTTAAAAAAACAAGTTAGAAAGCAATAAATTTGAAGTGAAGCAAAAAATAAAAGTAAAAAGAAAGACAAAAAAAAGGAAAAGAAAACAAAGAATAAGAATAAAAAAAAAGTATATTGTTTAACCTGTACACGCACAGTGGCATATAAGACATCAGGTTAGGTGTTGATGCTATAATTTCAACAGAAGTATATTTTTATGGGGTAGAGTTGCTAGCTCAAACCCAGTTTGAATTCAGAGTTGTTAATCTCCTAGACTGGCTGCCAACCAAAGCTAGAGAGCCCAGTCTTCCCTACTATTTATCTCTATCTTGTGGGGAAATATCTGGTGGATACATATATTTCCAAAGATATTTGTGTGAAAAACAAATGCAATGCAATCAGTTGGAATTGGAACTTGACACCTCAATCCTGCTTTCTGTGATGATAACTGTTACACTATGATCACAAACAATAAAAACAAATATACATAAAAAAAAAAATAATGGTCAAAAACAGAAATGATAATCTGAAAAGGGCATTGGAAGAGAAAATTATAAAAAAGCATAATGGAAATAGCAATATTAGCTGTTTCCTTATAAGGAAACATTTGATATTTATTGACTGAGCAGCCAATGCTACTCAAGTTAAGCTTTTCTTCATTCACTGCTAATCAGATTTGGATCAAAGTGTAGTATCAGTTTTCTTCATCTCTTATGATAATGGAAATATTGGCCATTTTTAAAAATTATTTCACCCCCAAGCAAAATGGTAAAGCAATTAGGACCCAAGCAATAATTGAGTGTGAATGAAGCCATTATAAGAACAGGGATTAAGGAGACAAGGTGATGAATGACATTTCATTAAAATTTTTGAAGATCAAATTTGATTGGAAAGCAAGAAGTTGGATGAGAGTTTTGCAAGCGAAAAATACACGAGAAGAAACTGTGAGCATAGAACTCATAGTTACTTCTAACAATTTCACCTCTAAAATGATGAGGCCTAGCTGCCAATCTGGTACTGTGCTTAAATTCATAAATTCAAGGTACCAAAGAGAAGAACTCACCAGAAAAATTACCATGGAATAATTATAGAAAAGGCACAGAAAAATTACATTATAGTGGTGGGGGCGTCACTGAAGCTGAAATGCCAGGTCATGACGGCTAACATGCCAGAATCCTCTTTGGCATTTATCCAGAATATCTAAATACACAGCTTTTTCACTAAACTAGATATGGCAGTAATATTCAATGTATGGATGAATGGTAAACTTATAAATGTTTAAGATAGATTCTGGTGGGAAAACTTGTCTCACATAACACAGTGAACCAATTTTATCTCACAGTTGATACAATATAATCCATCCGCTTCATGTCAGTAGAAAATGTTAACCTGAGAACAATGATTAATTCTCATGGATGTTAGCATCATCCATGCTGATGGAAAGCAAAAAATTTTTCCCTAAGACAAAAGAGAGCACTTTCATTTTGGAGATGTTAAAATAAACAACCTATTTCTTGCACCAGTTAACAATAAACTGATGGTCATTTTTTAGATCAACTGTTAAGATGACTTTATTGAATTTATCAGACTTGCCATAAGAACAAAAGTAAAAAGTTGAGTCATCAGCATAGATACCAAGTTGAGAACTGATGGCCCAGTGGAAAAAGCATTGGCTGATTGATCCAAAAAGTGCTTTGACCCAAAGAGTTGTGAGTTAAATCCATGGCCTCAGTGGAGAGAGCTAAACTTGGAGAGTTATCAAAGCAAATTAACTAAAACTGTGATATCCAAAGGTATGGCATATGGGATTAGAACAATTTGCATCCATGGACTAAATAAAGGGTTCTATAAGAAATTCCAACAAATGATAAATAATGATATGTTAGAAAGAGAATAAGTTTATTTTCTTTCTAATGTAAGTTGTAATGTAAAAATTCTGGTATTCATAATGAGGAAAGAGGGCTTGGAAAATTTGACACTCACAAAACATATTGTAGGTAAGAGGGAAACAGTGAGAAATGTATCAAATGAGCTTTTCGGAAATGGATGGTAAAACAGGGCATGTCAGCAATAGTAAAAAGATACTGATAAGAGCTACAAAGGATAGGAAGTTGTGGAGAGCCATGATTTTCCACATCTTGCATGAAGATGGCATATAGAGGAATATTGAAAGACAGTGAAGAGAAAGAAAACACATTAAAATAATTTATAGATTAATAGCTGAAAACAGGGATAGACAAAAAAAGAAATACCCAAAATAAACTTACGTTAATAAATGAATGAAAAATGCAAGAGAATGAAAGAGAAAGAAAAGAAGGAAGAATGATATATATATATATATATATATATATATATGTGTGTGTGTGTGTGTATCAAAGTCATAGAAGAAGTGAACAAATGAAGACAATATAGGACTATAAGAAAGAGAAATGCCAATAAGTACAAAGATAATGTCTAACAAGGAAAAGAAAGAGAGAAAAAACTGAAAAAGAGCTGAACAGAAATACACAGAGTGAAAAGGAGAAAAAGTCATAACAGAAGGAAATGAAAAGAGAGAAAATGAAAAAGAAAAAAGGGCTCTGAAAAAGTGATAAAGATTAACAAAAATAAATTAGTACGTAAATGAAAAATCTATAAAGGAAAAGAACAATTAAAGAAAGAGAGAGAGAGAGGAAGGTAAATGACTGAAGAACTTGAGAAAAAAATTCTGCAGTAGTCACACCAATCAAGAGAGAGAAATAGAAAGAGAAAAGGAAATAACCAGAAGGTGTTAGTCAATAAGAGTCAATATACATTTGTTTGGTTCTCTTAATTATCACTTTTTCTTATATGTTTTGGAAGTACCATTTCTTTTGTCGCTTCCTGGCATCCTTTTATATGTTTGTCTGCAAATTCGAATTGGGAGGTCCATTCAGACTAATCAGCAATTTGCTGATTTACATGTAACTGCAAAATGGTCTTTTATTATAGAACTTTTATTCTCTGTTGGTTATTATGAATAATCAGCTCTTATTAGGATATGCTTTCATCACATATACAAACACTCACACACATATAAATATAAATATGTTTATGCATATATATACATAGGCATGCATAAAAGGCAGGTAGTATACAGTTGATAAAGGGGAAAATGAAAACAGAAAATACTGAATCTAATGTAGTTTTATGTGTAAATTTGTTATTACCATGAAAAAAGCAACACTTTTTTTTATATTTACACACATGAAAAAACATTTTTTTTTGACACATAAGATTACACAGACGTAGTGTAATGGTTAACAAGCTTGTCTTGCTAGATTAATTACGACTGAGTAGTGAGTTTGATCCTCACTGGGTGCTCTACATTTTTGGCCTTGTTCTACATCTAAGCTACACTTGAAAAATGTCTATATTGGGTACTTCGACATGGTGTAATGGTTATCAAGCTTGTCTTGCTTGATCAGTTACAACTGAGTAGTGAGTTCAATCCTCATTAGGTGCTACACACTTGCAACATCAAAACCACATTCAGAAAAAACCTAGGGCACTTTGACGTAGTGTAATGATTAACAAGCTTATTGGTCTAGATCAATTATGTCTGAATAGTAAGTTTGATCATCATTGTGCCTCATACTTTTGGCCTTGTGCCACATCTAGGCTATACTTAGAAAATCACCATATGAATAAACAGATATATAGATTAGCAAATCTGGTTATGTCTACAGTGGCATTCTGAAGAAGGAGGTAGTCTCAGGTGTGAAATAAAAAGAGAGATATTGTAATAAATTTTGGGGAGAGGTTGGAAGAAATTAAAAAATGAACATTGTCAGGAGGGCTTAGAAAAAATAAGAATCTGTACTAAATAGGGGAGATTCAGTCAATGGTGTGGTTGGGAAATGATTAAAAAGAAGTCTTTGAAATTAAATAACATCAAAGAAATTCAACTAAATCTCCATCAATGTCTTTGAGCAAAATGCTTGAACAAAATGTTAAATATCTCCGCAAAGTCTTCACATTGTCACAATATAAATAAATGTTCATCAATAGACATAAATAAATCATATGCAAAAAAAATGTTCCAAAGTAATATCTAAAAATATAATTTTTTGAAAGGATATTTTGTCCAACATTATTTCTTATTACTATAAACATTATTTTTAATGGGTACATAATGTCAGATAAAAAAAATCCTATTTACATTATTCGGACTATTGTCCTCATCTTTGTTGCCATATTTATCACAATGTTTTGGCTGTTGTACACTCCATCCTTCTTCAGGTGGTTGGCATGTCAAACTGAACCCTTTATTTCGCTCGCTGGGGTAGACTGTTTTAGTTCTACATGCCATGTCTAATGGATGTCAGTTATCAATTATCTCCTGTTAATTCAATACTCCAAGTTCTCCACTACCTTAACCAGGTATTGAACTCACAACACTTTGGGTCCTGTCACTGGATCTAAACAATGCCTTCATCCACTGTGCCATGTGTATGAATTTCTGGGACATATAAACTTAATGTCTTCAGCCACCGTTTTTTACCAGTGCTCATATTGTAATTTCACAAAATTATTGTTGTTTATATTTTGGGTATGAAACTGAAGCCAACTCATATAAATTCATAGAAATCTCAACAAGAAAAACATGTCTTTTTTAACAGGTTATTCTGACTTTGTTCTCTCAATCTGGCTCTATGACCAAACTGATAGAGAAACTCTTCAGTTTAAGAAGTGGTTTCTCATAGGTAAAAAGGGGTGCAAGTTCAATTCCTGTTAGTGAATTAATTTTCTTTAGTAAGACTTCTCAGTTTAATAATATAAAAAAAAAGAAAAGTTTAACAACTCAAAGAGGTGTACTTAATCAAAATAATATTTATTTTAATAAGAAATCTTAAAATGTATAAATGAATTTGAAAATATTTCTGAAATGAAAAATATTGGTTTTTCATTTTCTTGTTGATTTGAACTCTTGTCTGCCTTCTAGGAATCTGGGTGGAATCCTCTGGAATGTGGGTGTTGGAAAAAATTCCCAAATTAACAAGTGGAAGAGGTGCATTTATTTAACAGTCAAAATTATACATCTAAGAAGAGATTTTGTCTTATCTGTGAAGTTTGTTATTAATTTAATGAAATATAAACTGAGAAATAGACTAATTTTTATTTTTATAAATACAGATAAAGCAATGACAAAGATTGTATTTTTCTAGAAAGAAAGTCAACCATTGTACAAATGCAAGAAGTGCCTTGTCAGTTGTCTCTCTCTCTCTCTCTCTCTCTCTCTCTCTATATATATATATATATATATATATATATATATATATAATTGACTCTCCCACTGAATTTGACATATGAGGATCAAGCATATGAGTTACTAGGAACCAACGGCCTGGCATCAGCACATGATATCTGATTATAGTGGTGAAGGTTTCGTGCAGAGCCATCCACACTTTTTGAAGAGCAGAATACAGAGACCTGGAGGCATGGTGGAGTAATGGTTAGTGGCTTGAATTGAGGAATCAGAGAGATAAGTTCAAATTCCAGTCAAATCCATTACATTCACTTACGTGCTAATACCACTGGGAAAGGTATGAATCCTCTTCTTCTCCCCCACCTCCCAGCGATGGGTAAGTAGCAGGACAGACTGGGTTCTATAGCGTTGGATGGCAACTGTTCTAGGAGAAGGACAACTCTAAATTAAAAACCAGCGGAGGGTGGTTTGGGGACCTTGTGGCATGTAGTGCATCAGGTATATATATATATATATATATATATATATATATATATATATATATATATATATATATCCCAAATGAGAACAAATGAAGTGTAATTCCACTGCCCATAACATTTAAATTACAAGAAGGCTCAATACAGTGTAGAGTTAAATATTATTTACATGTTAAAAATATGCTAAAATAAATTATATATATATATATATATATATATATATATATATATGTTTTAATTTTATAATTTGTAAGTAATATATATTACTTACAAAGAATAAAATTAAAACATGCTGAAGGATCATTCTGATTTTAATTTGAGTGTAAGAGATGCATGTGCAGGAGTGCAAACATTCTGATGAAATATTTTCAATCTTCAAAAAGCCCTTTTAATATATTTTGGTAAATAGTGATTGATATCATGAATTCAAGTGCAGTTATAGATTGGCAGCTAAATCTAATCATTTTAAAGTTTAAATTGTCTAATGTGACTGTTAGTTGTATGTTTCTTCTCTTTCATTTGTTCTTCTGGCCTCTTTCTAATCAACTTTGATCTTCAAAATTTTAAATAAAATGTTAATCATTTTGTTTTGTTAATTCCCATTCTTTTATTATTTTCTCTCCTTAATTATGTTTTTCTTTTGCTCTTACTCTTTCACGCACAACAAACCTTTGTGTCTTAGTGGCTTTACTATCTTGCTTGGGGAGAAATGATAAAAAATAAACTGCAATGATAATTATCTATCAATTGATAAACCATACCATCTTTGTAAGAGCTTTAAATAATACTTGCCATTCTTTACCTTACAATGCCCTGATTTTAGCAACCATCTATACTCTCTGATGGTATGGAAGTTTACCTAAATATAGGAATGTTCCTTTGAGAACTGCAGCTAATATCAAAGCACCAATGATGTGTCACTTCCAATATGTGCAGCAATTCTTCAAAATGTTCATCTTGCTTCTCATGGACTCCCAATTCAAGCCCTCTCAAATAACTCTAATTGAACAAAAGGAGCAAGTGCATTTCTCCATGGCATGGTACAGGCTTACACTGTATGTTTTTACCACTGTGAACCTTTTTCAGAACATACAGTATAATGTAAAGCTCAGACAGAAACTGTACACTGGTTTGAATGAAACTAAATTACAAATTGGATGAAGACTTAGAAAATTTCATTAGAATATTTACACTTCTGACCATCAAATTATCCTTTAGCATGCTTTAATTTTATTCTTTTTAAGTATATATTTCTACAAATGTTATTTTTAGTAATTTGGCTACAGAGGCAGCATTATAAAGCAAGGTTTGAATTTTCACTTTAGGAATGTGAAACTCAGATTTTATTTGTAACAAAGCAACAAAAATGATGTCTTATTGATAGGAATGTCCAGCATCTTCAGTGATACCACCAACAAGTACTCCTGATGCCATGGAAGAAAATTACAAAATAGAAGACATCTCTAAGCATGACTACTTCAGAAATTGTAGGGAAATCAGGTTGGGTTGAAAACTTTTCAGCCCTCCTTGCATGTGTATATATTATTATTATTATTATTATTATTATTATTATTATTATATTTTTATTATAAGAGATTATGATAAAAACCTCTTGAAATCACTACACAAAAGCTTTCATGTTTCAACACTATGATTGTATTTCTTCAGGCAATGGTAAGTAACTGGTGATTCAATGATATTTAAGGAAATTTAAAAACAAAGTGTTACTTTTCTGAAAGTTAAAGCTGGGGAACATAAGGTCAGAATTAAAAATAGACTTGTGGGTATATCTTGATTAGCTTATTAAATGAGGGTGAAGTTGGGTGAGCTATTTTTTCATGTCATGATAAACTGGAACATAGACATGGCATCATTGATGATTGCAGAAAATATGCCAGTGACAAATGTATCTTGATTGTAGACAAATATGACATGCTTTTTTTGAAAGGACATTGAAGAGTGGGGTGGGATAATCAGATGTAAAATTAACAGAAAAAAATTAAAAAAAAACTGTATATATATGATTCAGTAGGCCTGGCTTGTACATGTACATGTCTGCATATATTCAACCATTTTATTTATCTACTCTACAACTATATATATATATATATATATATATATACACATACACACACACTATGATGTCAAAAAATGGACACACTGATAGAAAATCAAATTTTCTATTTTTACCAAGTAATTAGTAGAATTGGTTTATTAATACAGGGCATTAATACAGGTGTACATATGCACATTATACAAGTCAAAAAATGATCTATTACTTGGTTGAATAACCTTTTGATTTAATAACAGCTTTAATTCTTCATGTCATACTACAGACTGAATTCTTTAGTAAGTCAAGGTCTTTCACCAGATTTTTCCAGCATATCTTTAATTTGTGAAAAAGCTCATCTTCTGTGTTAACTTCCCTATTACAGGCACACTTGACCATTATTGCCCAAATGTTTTCAATTGGGTTAAGGTCAGAACTCTGACTAGGCCGCTGGAAGAATTGCAATTTACTCTCGTTGCAATTATTCTTTAAGACAGTATGCTTAGGATTGTTATCATATTGGAACATGAAGTGTTGACCTTGAGCATAAAGTTTTTTGCAGAAAGCTACATTTGATTAAGAAGTATGTCGTGGTATTGATGCTAGTCCATGATTCCGATGATTTTGTTCTAATTACCAATTCCTGCTGCTGAGAATGCACCCTATCTTTTTTTATCTTGTTTAACATTGCCCTTGGTAGTCACTGGAGTATTTGTTTCTCTGGGTGTACACCAAACATGTATTTGTCCTTCATATCTAAGAGTAAAGGGGCTTTCATCACTCCACATAACATGTTCCCAATGAGATTTTGTCCAATGTAAAGGAGCTTTGCACTAAGCCAATCCCCCCCATCAATTTTTTCCAGATACGAAAGGTTTCTATTTTATGTATTTGTAAACAATGCCTTTTGCTTTAAGTCTGCATCTGATTGTTCTTGAAGAAATCACCAAACTAGCTATTTTGGAGACATCTTATGCTGTTATGAATCGATCTTTTTGCATTGATGAACCAAGTTTCTATCTTCCTTGTGAGGAGTTTTTAGCAGTCAGCCAGATCTGCTACATCTATTATATGTTCCAGTTTGATTTCTCTTTTTGATTAATTTGAGGACACATGACTCACTTCAATTAATCTTAACAGCTATCACTCTATTTGACAGCCCAAAATCATGAAAAGTGGCAACTTGACCTTTCTTGAAGTCAGAACAATGCCGAGGCATGTTAATAAATGTAAATACAAATGTAGTAAGCTTTATATTTTGTTCATCATCATTTCTGAGTGTGTCCATTTTTTGCTTCATACTGTGAGTATATATATATGTATATATATATATATATATATATATATATATATATATATATATATATATATATTTAGGCAACATATCTTCATTCAAATATGTTTCATTGAATAATATAAACATATTATGTCTATTTATTTTTATAATAATCTTTTCTAGTTCTCTAATCACTTTCTAGATTTTAAGATGAAATTCATCAAGGAAGGTGCTATAGTTTTTTTCTTACCCAAGTAAGAACCTGGTTAGCTCCCTTACATCGAGATTCTTGTTTAGCAAAAAAGTTCATAGCTACAATGGATAAAATTTAAAATTTTAAAATAATTATAACAGATCTTGTTCATGTGTCTTTTTAAAAAACACAATCACAATGATCATAGTTACAATATGTTTTGTCTTTGTAATTCCCACTTGAAGATGATCTCAGAGGAAATTGAAGGTACTTAGGTAATAAAAAAACTATGATGCCTTCCTTGAGGAATGGTTGAAGAACTAGAAAGGATTATTAGTCATAATTTGGAAAATTTGGTCAGTCAAATCAATCAACACAAAATGTCTGTTGTCTTTAATATATATCATGTTTTCAACTGACTTGAAGTGGAATGAGTACATTGAATCAACGGCTGCATCTACTGCAAGGAAAGTTAGGTCACTGTATCATGCCAGAAAATTTTCTCATCAGAGCCCATGTTGCACATTAACAAATCTACCATTTGTCTTTGCATTACCTGCCATACCTAGTCTGGTGTTCTGGCTATTCATCTTGAGGTTCTTGCTAAAATCCAAAGAAGGATCTGTAATGTAATTGATCCTGACTTGGTATCTCAACTTCAGTCACTTTCTCACTGATGTGGAATGGCTTCCCTCTGTCTTTTCTACAAATAGTTTCATGGCAACTGCTCTGAAAAGCTCTTTTCCCTGGTGCCTTGACTTTATGAATTTGAGCATGCTACTTGTTTGACATCTAAGTCCCAACATTTTATTGTTAAAATAACTAAATGCAACCACCACTTCTACTCCAGTAGTTTCTTTTCTTGCACTACCTGCCTCTGGAACTCCCTTTTATTGACTTGCTTCCCTGATAAAAATAATCTTCAAAAATTTAATTGCAATGCCAGTCACAATCTTCTATCTTTTTGAATCTCATTCATATTTGGCCCTTTCTTCAATTCTCACTATACTCAGTGTCTTTTCTCTCATTTTCACTCCCTGTATTCCCTTGCATATTTGTAGCATTCCTGCTTTGCTTGGAGTGAAATTACATATATATATATATATATATATATATATATATATATATATATATATATATATATATATATATGGAGATACAAGTAGCATTTTATATGTATACTAGCAGTATAACCCATCTTTGACAGGTCTTTCATTTCTGGGAGCATTTTAAGTTTAAAGTTAGCCCACCTGAAAATGAATATTACAAACAACAATTGGTTGCAACTGAGGCACATCCCCAAATGAGGGGTTAATTTGAATGGGGGTAGGTGGCCCTGAAAAGTGCTCCTTTTGTGTTCTCAATCTTGTTTCAGCCTCATGCACAGTAGCAGTTTAAGAGGCATTTCTCCTCAGCCTTTGATTATCATTTTCAACCTCATACACAGAAGCATTCAGGTATGATCTTCTAGAAAGCCGATGGTTATGTTGATGTTTGGACTCAGCAAATACCAGAAGAGAACGCTGTAAAGCTACAGGGATCACTAAGCTTGAATAACTTTAGGAAGGTTTGGAAAAATAAACGTTGAGTTATAAAAAAGCAAGCTTACTTATTATTACAGTGAATGCAATGCAATGCAAAAACTGGCAGACAATAAAAAATTTAAATTTGAAACAGCTATAAATGACAATGAAAGCAATGCCTTAAAACTGTAGTAGTAGTCTTTATACAATGAAAGAGGTAACTTTACTTGACAGAAATTGATGTCTTGGCCAAGAGAAGAGGAATGTGTAATTTGAACGCAAAACTGGCATTGAAGAACTATCTACCAAACAAAAAAATTTCATCAAAATTGGATGAAAACTGTGGAAACACATAAACAACAGCTGATTACACACACACAAACATACATACACACATACATTTTGTGAATTACAGATATAGATAATATTACTGTAATAATTTAAAGTATTTATTTTTATTAAATTTTTTATGAAAGATATATATCCAAGAACAGATAGCAAATAATAAAACATTGCTGAGAGTTATAATGGACTGGAAGTGGTAGAGAGCCATTGTCGCCAAGAATTTGGACTCAAAACTGGCACTGAAGAATTATCTATCATCCAAAAAAAATTCAGTAAAATCAGATGAGAACGAGCGGAACACAAAGAACATCCGATCACACACATATACATACACACACACATTTTGAGAAAAAAAAAAATATATATATATATATATATATATATATATATATATATATATATATTCATATATATATAAAATATAAGATTTTAGAGATTAAGTAATGGTCTCAGACAATTTCTGTTTCTTTTTTTCTTTGTGGAGTAAAAAAGATGGAGAAAAATTGGAGTAAAAAAAGAAACTCTTGGAAAGCGGATGTTCATTAATTTGTAAAATGTATACTTCAAAAATCAAATTTAATATTGTCAGGCATCTTGTTTTCCATGTCAAAAAGAAACTATACAAGGTTCAAAATCATACTATCAAAGACTATTTTCTGCTAAAAGACTAAAATTATGCATTGGGACATTTTAGTTTCTACAAAAATAATGATTTGATTTTAAACAGGAACAAGGAATCAGTTTCCACCAATCAGGTACTTAAAAGTTCTAGAACATGTCCATTTCCATATTTATCAAATTCATTCACTTATAAGCCCAAATTTTAATATGTTCAACATAATGTAATTTTTAATGTTTGATCATAATTTTTAATATCAGAACCTTCTCTAAAAATGAATAAATTGCAAATAAAGAAATATAGTAACAAAAATAAAATAGAATATTAATGCAGTAGATGAAATAAAAGAAAACATGAAAACATAAAGTGGATCATTTTAATTTGCAACACTTAGCAACATTCAGACATTATTGAATCAAACATGCTTAAATGATCCACATCACATGAATTCTGAACATATTCCTTGCTTTCATCTGGTCATATGTACTGGAAAATTAATTTCATGAAATACTGGCTTTGTAGATAAATTTTTTTGAAGCTCAGAATAAAAGAGAGAAAGACTTTATTCTAATTTCAAGATACCCAAGAAATTCTTTCTTCGAAAAGTAACATTTGATTATCAGTCTCTTCAAAATTAACACATAAAAATCTGAATGAATATATATATATATATATATATATATATATATATATATATATATATATATTTGGTCGGTGTGACCCTGGGTTTAGCGCTTTTGCGATCATCTGACGATCCATCTATCCAACTAAATATGTCAGCTCTATCTCTGATATTGAGCGCTTTCTAATAAGTACCATGCATATAATATATAAATAATTATATATATATATTTATTTATATTTATTAGGTTGGTTCAAAAATAATGATGTAATAATGTCGTTTTTGACGTTAAAAAATACGTCAAAAAACGACATTATGTCATTATTTTTGCACCAACCTAATATATACACACACTCTTCACACACACACATATATATAAGGAAAAATTAATGTGTTAAGAAAGGAACAATGAAGAGCAATGACTGTTTTTAACTCTGTCTGACTGGGTTCGATATTAGTGTCTACTAAACTTCTTAATTTTCTCTTAGACAGTTTACATTTCATCATATTCAGATTTTTTTAAGATTAAGACTTTATTTTCTTTTTATTCTAGTCCCATCTTCTAAATCAGCCTGTGAAAGTCTTTTGCTGGATATGGCTTTTGCTGACAATCTTGCAACTGATGCTTTGTCCTTTCATCTTGCTTTCTTTCACTATTATATATAGGAGGTCTTTTCTGCATCTGCTATTGACAGTGTGTTATCTGTATATCTTATATTGTTAATATTGTGACTGTCAATAATATTAGGTTGGTGGAAAAATAATGTCGTTTCCTCACATGTTACAATGTGAGAAAACGACATTATTTTTGCACCAACCTAATATATCCCAGTAGGACTTCTAATTCATGCAGAATGGCTTTGCTGTATTGGTTGAAAAGGTTTGGTGGGAAGAGACATTATTGTCTTACTCTCATTTTTATTTTTCTATTTTTACTGAACTCATTTCCTATCTGTATGAAGGCAGTTTGTTACCAGTATAGGTTCTGGATTATTCTAATATCCTTCCCAACTATGTCAAGGTTATCTATAGCAGTTACAGCTATTAAATTCCAATAAAAACAACCATGGATCAATAGAAATAATTACAGTCTCCAACCTCACATTCTTCAGTGCATATACAAAAGAAAATTATTGCACATGATTGATACATGTTATTGTAGAATGTAATCTAAAAGATATCCTACATTAGAATTTATTTGATTCAGTTTTAAAATATAAAGACACTTTAAGACTTGGATTTATTTAAGTGGAAAAGACTGTTACATCAACTGTCAATCTTATCAAGGGATAGCAAATAAATATTTTAAACTAGTGTACCAGTCCTAAGTAGACCTAAACATTCCCTGATGAAGTTCAGTTTGTTCACACTTTCACATTATACCAGATTTTATATGCAAGTCAGTGGATTTACAATAAAATTTAATTTTATTAATTAATGGTGGTACATCAAGGCATGGTGGAGTAATTGATAGCTGCTCAGATTGAGAAACCAGGGAGCTGAGTTTGAATTCCGGTTGAGTTCATTGCATTCACTTACATGCTAATACTCTTGGGAAAAGTATTAACTCATTTCTTCCCCCAACCTACGTATATATACCAGGACAGAACAAGTTCTATAGCCTTGGTTGGCAATCAGTCTGCAGCCTTGTAGGTCTTGCCTCTTTAGGCAAGAAGAAGGGCAATTCAAATTTTAAATTCTAATTCATAACTTGCATATTGAGCTATCAGTTATGCTCATGATCATACATTTCCATCTTCTTATTGATGGTTTGTATAGCGTGTTCCAATAACTTGGACTGATTTTGAAGTTAATTGACGTTTAATTATCTTGTGATTATAAGAAGGATGACATTGTTTTGAATGTAAATAATGATAACTCCCCATCACAGAAATTCAGGTATAAACAAAATTCCTTGAAAGCAAAAATATCATTTTTTGTAAATATAGATTAAATAGGGCCAAAATATTAAAACAGTGGACTTGTCTATTATTATTTACCTCAAGATATCAAGAAAGACATTGAGACTAAAGAACTTGTAAGCATTTCCATGTATGATTGTATATGTGTGTGCATATATATATGTGTGTGTGTTTGTGTGTATTAAAACAACTAAAAAATATGTCTACAGACACCTATCACCATGACTCTGAGCTTTACACCAAAACTGTGATCATCTGATAACAGCTGTTGATTGTAGTTTTGATGAAGTTATAGGTTGGTGTCTCTAGACACATATCCTGTGTGTTATTATTACAGCTCTGTCTAGGTTCAGTTTCCCACTTCATGCTTCTTTATACTTTAAGCATAGAGAAATGTTGGTTTTTTGATAAGGTAGCTCTCTGTTTTTTTTTTGCTTGCTTTTTATAGGTAGAGTTTGTGTTTGTACATTCTATTAACCTTTTAGTCTACTTAGTCAATTTTCATAAAGTTAAATCAATGCTAATTTGTTGATGGTGCGAATTGTTAGTTCCTTAGAAAGAAACTTTTGGCATTCCTTTATCAAACAAAAAAACCTTGCTAACCATTACACTACTTCAAATTGCCGCACTATATATACTATACTCTCCTATCCATTTTTGACGTATGAGTTTCCTAGAAACTGACAACCAGACTACTTGCACAAATCATTTGATTATAGTGGTGTAAGCTTCGTGCAGAACCAATCACACTTTTTGAAGAGCTGAATACAGAGACTTGGTGCACCATGGGCCACAAGTTCCCCAAAAAACCCTCCACAGGTTTTGAATTCAGAGTTGTCCTTCTAGACCAGTTGTCATCCAAGGCTATAGAACCCAGCCTTTCCTACTATTTACCCATCACTGGGGGGGGGAAGATGATGATTCATACCTTTCTCAAGGGTATTACCACGTAAGTGAATGCAGTGGATTCAACTGGAATTCAAACTCGGATAATACAAATAACAATGAAATTAATGCATTGCTGTATAAAGTACCCTTAAAATTTTAGCACTTTTGGCTAATAGTAATCTTAGGGCTGGAAGATATTAAATTTTAACCCTTCTTGCTAAAAAATTGGATCAAATAGTTTCAGTATCCTAACATCATCTTCTATGTGCCGTGTCCCTTCAGAATGTTGGCAGTTATGACTCTCCACAATTTCCTGTCATTTGTAGCTTGTAATAAATTTTTATCTTTTTTTGTTATCTCTTGTAAACCCTGTTCTGCTATACATTTATACAAGTCACTATGTTAGTTATACTTTGTTTTTCTCCATCCCTCTTGCCTTCAATATGTCCTGTGAGTATCAAATTTTCCAAACACTCTTTCCTCACTATTTGCCCTAGAAATTTTAACTATCTCTTTCTGATGTTAATTATAAGTGTCCTTTTTGTTAACATATTCTCTAAAACTTTGTCATTGCACACACATTTGGTCCATGGTATTCTCAGCATCTTTCTGTAGAATCATATTTTTGTTGCTTCAAGTCCATTCATTTATGTAGAGATTATTCAGCATTCAATGCCATATATAAATATCTTTATACTTTGCTTAGCTTTTGGAAAGCACCTTTTGCTATCCAAATGTGTTTTATGTTCTGTTCACTGTTAAAAAACTACCCAGGTATCTAAATGTTTCCTTTTGCCAGACATAGGGAGTTCCAGCAGACATCCTCTTGATCCAGGATAGCACTACCTCCTCAAGGCACTTGATGTAGGCCTCCATGTTAAGTCTGAGGCCTTGTGAGAAGATGAATGGAGTCATAATGTTTCCATCACTTGTGATCACGCTAAACACTTTCATAATCACCATTAGACTCATCCAACTCTTTCTGAATCCTCTGCACTGAACTAAGACTGACACCCAAACACTCTGCAATGTTTATATTGGAGCATTCGGTATGAATGCCAAGCAGTACAGCATGCGGTTTCCAAATTTCTGGCAAACTGAATTGCATCATGGTGCTTTTTTTCTCACAGCCAGTGCCCAACTGACACTATTATATTGCGCATTCAAGAAATTAAAAAATAAACAAGGTGCATGGATGAAATTAAAAATATAAAATGATGACAATTTATCCATTGCAACATGTAATATAAGTAAAGGCTGGTCACTTGTATCTGAGTATACCTGTTTGATACCTATGCAGATAGGCACATTTCTGTTTGTTCAACACCTGCAGAGCCCACATGTAGTTCATACTGGGAGAGACTGTGTATAATCTGGTATAATCAACAGTTTGAACAAAGCCAGCATGCTCAAACACTTGGTCACAATGACTTGCAATTTTGTGCTAGTACAACCACTGATGGCTCCCATATAGTTATGTCTATTAAATTTTACTTCATCATAATCATCCTTCCACCTCCTACTGTTTGGTCAAAACTCCACTGACAATCCCTTTCCACACTGTTCTGTTGCTCTTCTCAGATCCCCAATGTCCAGCCCTGAGTCCCAAACTATGGTGTCTGGTAAAGTCAAATTTTGTGAGAAGACATTTCCAGAAGGATGCCATTGGTGTATGGATGAGATGATTTTCCTGTCTGCATGGTGGCAGGGGCCAGCAAACTATAATTATTTTTGTTTGAGCTTGAGAGAGATTAGACTCAGTTCTTCATAAATTGTGTTAACCATTGCATGGAATATCCAACCAATGTTCTGGATTTTTCTAAGTAGATTTGCATATGTTCTATTCAGTCATCTTTCAAGATGATCAGATAATGTCCAAGTTTCTGATCTATACAGTAGGACTGGTTCAATCAATGTTTGAATGGTTTGGACTTTTAAGGAGTGTGGAAGGTTTGAGTGCCAAATCTTGTGAAGTTTGTTACATGCTTCTCATGCAAGAGCTTTGCAGATATTGAAGTCTTTTTCAGAATCGTTTATATGAGATTGAAGATATTTGAAGTCCTCAACTTTTTTGATGGATGTATTATTGATTGACTTCAACTCGGATAATTCAGGGGAAGCTGTGATATATTCTGTCTTACATTACAATAGACAAAATTTAACTTACAGGGCTTGTGTCAACTTGTTGTATGATTTTCAAGCACATTTCAAATGTACTGGATGCTGGGATCTCTTCTACAGCCTGATAACATCAAGAAGTCACATGGTCAGAAAATGAATGTTCTAATCACTCAGACACGTGCCCGTATCACTATATATATATATAGAGAGAGAGAGTGAGAGAGAAAGAGAGATCTGTATATGGAAAAGTATAGTTTTAAATATTTATATATTTTAACCGTTTTCATAAAACCACAGATTATTGAAGAAAATGGGGGTCCGGATTGGGATCATAAATCAAATTTAGTTTAAAAAAAACTCTACTTGAAGTCCTGCCGGGAAAAAGAACTGTTTCTAGATTTCATTATAAAATAGAATATCACAGAAGTACAGAGAAAACTGAACAAAAGCATTCAATAATAAAGACATTCAAAGTGGGATATACTTTGTTTTTTTGTTTTTTTTGTTCTTCCGCTCTTTTATTTATGAAGGGAATAAGCATGATGTATTATAGTTCAACTCACCAGAAACACCCCGAAGACATTCATCAAAAATTATTAAATTGAAAATAAAATTACTTATTTGATAGCATTTTTAGCACCTATTTTTCTTTTTTAGTTCTTGCTTGTTACTTTCATCATTAGAACTTTTGACAGATTCATTTCTTATTTTCTTGGTCTTTTCACAACCATTTTTTTCCCCTCTAAAGTTATGTCATAAATGCAGGTTTCCATAATTTGAACTCATTTGAGCTGATAGAGTTTAAGTCATCAAAAATAGTTTTTATCAATTTGAAGTAATAAACAAGGTTTTACTCAGTAGAAAAATGAAATTTGAAAAAAATATCCTTACTTAATCTCAGATATCATGCATCAAGTATTATTTAAACCAAATTATATTTAGATAATTTACACACAGTAAGAAAGAAAGATTTTGTTAGATACCCAAAAAACTACTGAAGTGTCACATAATATCAATCCTTCTATATGGCAATGAATGAAGGACAATTTCTTCATATATGAAAAATAGACGACAGAAGGATGCTAAGAATACCACAGACGGAACATGGGAACAATGATAAAGTTTTAGAGAAAATATAACAAAAACATTTAAAACTTAGTTGAAACTTCTAAGGCAAATAGTGAGGAAAGAGGAGTTGAAAAATTTGATTCTCACAGGACATATTGAACTTTAGAAGAACTACAAAGGACAGGAAACTGTGGAGGGCCATGATCATTAAATTATCACTACCATGTGGATGTGCATGTAACATAGTGGTTATTAACATGGAAGGTACCAAGTACAAATTCTGAATGAGTTTTTTTTGTGTTCACTTTTACTCAAATCAATCTCCTCCCCCCAGTTATGGGTTAAATAGCTGGGAAGAGTAAGTTCTCTAGCTTTGGTTGGCATCCAGTATAGGAGGAAGACAACTCTGAATCCAAAATTGTTTCAACACAGGGCTGGCAACCCCACTCTGTAAAAATCTACTTGTTATAGAAATCCCAACAGCAACACTTAGTGTGGTGAAGCCCTATCTGTATCATGGCGAGGCTCTAGACTTATTCTATACTGGACAGTCTAATAGCTCACAGGAGGAGGAGCAATGTCTACTATTAAAAATATTACTATTAAAATTTTGTAACCACTAAATTCCATTAAATTAGCTGCATCTATTATGACTGTGAAAACCTTCAACTATTCTCAATGAATAATTCTAATAGTAACAAATGAGTTTTTTTAACTGTTCAGGAACAAAGATAGCAAAAATAATTCAGGATTCTAATGCAACAAAGATAGCTATTGCATGCTGGGATATATAAAAACATATCTTTCATTCAATTAAGAAATGAAGTAATTATGAATTATGAGCAAAATTATTATGACAAATTTGCCTCAAATTTCAGTGTTATATTCCCCTATTTGACTCATTGCTTCCTCATTTATTACATGCTCAATTCATGGTATTATCAGCATATTTCTGTTGAACTACATATCTGTTGCCTCAAGTCTCTGATTCATTATTGAGAAAACTTTCTTGCATTCACTCTGTTATCGTAGTTATTATTAGATCATTGTCAGTGGATAATGTACGTTCTGTGTTCTGTTGAAAAACTACCCAGATATCTAAATTTTTGTACTTGTTTGATTTTCATCTTGATTTTGTTCTCCTGCTTGTGTGGTATGGTGCAGAATCCTTTTACCAGACATAGGGACTAATAACAGACACCCTTGTCAAGGTACTTGATGTAGGCCTCTATGTTGAGTCTGAGGCCTTGTGAGAAGATGAATGCAGTCATAATGTTGCTATCACTAGTGATCACTCCAAACACTTTGGTAATCACTATTAGACTCATCCAACTCTTTTCAAATTCTCTGCAATAGACTCAGACGGACACCCAAGCACTCTGCAATGTTTGTATTGGAGCATTTAGTATAAATGCCAAGCAGTATGAGAAAGAATATCCTGAAAAAGCTGTAAATGATATGCACTGAGTGTGAATAGTTATTCCAATTAATTTGATAAAACTGCTTTAAACTCTAGACAGTTTATCCACTTGACAAAGAGATATGATTCAAATGTCTGTCCAGATAAACAGCTGTCACTTCAAGTTTATCTTATAATGGTTGTTAAAGTTTAATGAATCAAAACACTTTTAAAGAGTCAGTCAAAGAAATTCATTATGTTCCTAGAGCATTAGCCATTTGATATCCACCACTTATTCCAATAGTTCATTTTCAAACCTTCTTTGGCTATGTAATTAATTCACCTTTAGTGCTGTGTAAACAGTGTTAAAAGTTAATTTTTTGTGTCTTACTGATGTTATTGAGTATTTTCATTTTAATTATGGATAAGCTTTCCTAATGATATTCAAAAATCTATCCTACATGATAGGATAAAATTCGCAATTTCATTCTGATGTCTTCGAGATTAATTTATATGAAGGCACTGATTTTGCTAACGATATCTCAGTTAAAATATTTACTTTATTTTACTAACATTTACTTCTTAAAATAGGCTCCATAAAAAATCTGAATATCAATAATGTGGGTTAAGCATAAACAACTGATCAAATGAAAGCCAAGACCTTTTTCAATTCCATATCCCTTCAGGATGTAGGCTCTTCACAGATTCTTTTCCTTTGTTATTTTTAATTGTCATGCTTCTTTTGGGAAGATAGTAAAATGATTTTCTATAGTTATCTCTTTGGTTTTGAATTCAGAGTTTTCTTTCTCTTAGACAAGTTGCCACACAAGGCTAGAGAGGCCAGTCTATCCTGTTATTTAACCCATAGCAAAATCTAAAACAGTACATTTTATGAAGGGGTGATGAAAAGTACACAACTAGAGCAAGAAGCTCTTCCAAAAAATGTCTTATGTTTGGTCATATTTTGGGAAGTAGTTCAGGCCGAGTACTTTTCACTATTCTTTTGATGTTGATGCATCATGTGTAATAACTACAGTCAAATGGCGAATTCTGTCTATCTGTTTGTGTGTCTAAAACCTCTTTAAGAAAGGCCACATTTGCTCTACATAGACATGTTGTACCTTTTTGAAATCAGGATAATTCTGGGACTAAAAATCATCCCTTCATCTGGCGCTTGAACATCCAGCATGAAGAGGGAACAGTTAAAAATGTAAATTTAAAAGAACTGAAAAAATTACTGATTTTAAAAGTTTTTAATTGATACTAAGTTTAAAGCAACACAAAAACTTTGAATTTAATTTTTTGTTTTAAATTCAGTTTAAAATGTCACCAAAATTTTATAAATTGCAGAAATCAATTTTATTTCTTCAAAATGCCAAGGAATCAGAGTTAAAGTAACATAACATGAAGTTTTGAAGAACTCAATTTTCAGCCTGAACTGGAATTTTGGTTAAACTTGGACTTTCAGCCCAAATTGGTCTTTTGACCAGAATTGGACATATAGCCTGGATCAGAGTTAAAGTGAGGTTTTGAAGTTCCATGGAGAAAATTGAAGAATTCAAAGTTATTTCTTCAAAAGTATCATTGCTAAGCGAGACTAGAGGTCCCTTTGGCTTTGGGCCAAAGGCCACATTAGCCTTCTGCAGGAGCTAGCTTAAATTACAGAGTGCAGCTTTTAAGTTAGTATATAATATTGAACAATGTGGATTTTTCATTATGCCTCTTTGTTCCTCTATCTATAATTTATATCAGGTTAAAACAAAAAGAATCAAGCATATCTAGTCTTGATTTAAACCTGGTGATAAGTCACATACCTATAAAAAAAAATGTATTTTTCTGCTTGTAGAGCAATGTAAAGTTTACTGGCAAATGCTAATGCAAAGTGTATAGGTACTCTTCTAATCCAAAACAGAAGGCTGAGGAATAACTTTGATTCAAGGTAGAATGCATAATAATCACACTGGTCCAAAGCAGAATGTTGTGAATCAGTACTTTGATTATCAGCAAAGATTGAAACTTCCCAAAAGGTTTTGACCTGACATATAATTATTCTTTCTTTAATTATTAACTAAATTTCTCATGAATTATTTTTTAATAAACATATATTTTGAATTATATAATTGGCTTTTAAGTAATGTGTTACAAAATAATTTCCGACCTGGGTATGATGATAAACTATAACCGTGTCCTGGGTAAGATGATAAACTATGTCTGACAGTAAGGCCTCTGATCAGGAAGTTTTGAGGAGCATGAAACCACCTTTTAAGTGCTAGTGACCTGAGGTGGTAGCACCTGTTAGGGTCCCAGCTATGTGCAAATAGTTAACCTCCAAACTTGTATCAAAACACTATGAAAGTGTAAAAATAGGTTTTAATATCAAAAATACTTTGTATAAAAAAATTATTACCAGCAATACATTTTTGAAAAACAAATATTACCAGCAATAGTTTTTTGAAAAAACAAAATGTTACCAGCAAAGGAAAATTCTTACCAGAAATAGATTTTTGAAGGAGAAAATATTGCCAGAAATGGATTTTTGGAATTACCAACAATGAAAATTTTGTTGGCATTAAATAACCCATTGAGGTTGATATGCCTTAAAACAAGACAAACCAACCAACAAAATAATTCATTTTGAAAAAGAGTTTTTTGTCTGCCCCAAATTTGTAAACCTCTGGTATAGATACTCAGAACTTAAGGAAACGTGTTAATCCATATAGAAATAGTCCTGTCATTTTAAGGGGTATTATCTTGCAATTAATCAGTTTAAAATAAATATGGAGAGTTCTTAAAAAATTTTAAACTCATAAAAATATATATTTGTCAGTAATAAAAACATCCCAAGACACAAACTACGAAATGAAAATTATAAAAAAATCAAACAAATATAAAAATTTAAATATCTGGAAATGTTTTAAAGATCATCATTGAAGTATCAGAGATGTGATTCTATGCAAGGATGCTGAGAATACCATAGTCTGAATTTAAGGAAAGTGGAAACAAAAAGGATACTTATACTGAGAATCAGAAAGAGGCAATTGAAATTTCTGGGACACATAAGGAAAAAAGAATGCTTGGGGAAATTGATTTCCACAAGAACTACTGAAGGCAAGAGGGAAACAGTGAGAAACATGACTTATAAGTTCGTGTAAATGGAAGTCAGAAGAAGGACTGGGAATTATGGTGAGAAGACAAACCTTACAAAAAGCTACAAAGAATTGGAAGTTGAGGAGAACAATGATTGCAAACATCCTGAAGAGACATGGCACAGAAGAAGGCAGCTTTAATGTGTATTTATGTATTCAACTTTCTGTTTTAAGTTTTGAGATGTTATAACTTTGAAAATTAAATGGCTAAGGCTTTATGTTTAAAGCACTGTCACAAATATTTATTTGAAACAAAATGAACATAGGATTATTGTAAAGAAATGTTCTGAGGATAATCCTTGTACTTTTCTTTTGCTCATGACATAATTTGTAAATATTTCATAGCTTACTTCTAAGATGGCTTCCCTGTGCCTCTTGTATAAATATTTTCAAGGTAATTGTTCTGATGAATTTAAGCACATTACTAGATTGGTGGCAAGGTCTCATCATTTTACACTTGAAATGGCTAGATGTAACTGTAAGTTCTATTCTAACATTTTCTTCTGTCACACTTCTCACTTGTAGAACTCTCTTCTGGCTTCTTGCTTCCTAGTCAACTTTGATCTTCAAAAATATAAATGAATGTCAGTATCTTCTGTACTCTTAATTCTTGATCTTTTATTGTTCTCTCTCCTTAATAGCAGTTTTGCTGATATTCTCCTCTAAAACTTAGTAACCACTTGTGATCTAGTGACCTTATTGCCTTGCTTGGGGTGAAATGATTACAAAAAAACAAATAAGAGCATTTAAGCTAGCAAGTAGGAAGACTATTACAGTATTTTATTGTAATCAGTAAGTATAGATTCACTGTTAGATTAATGGGTAGCAATTGTGTGTCAAGTTCATATATTTGTGTGTATATGTAAGTTCATATATTTGTGTGTATATATAAGTTCATCTTGGTAGTAACTAACCTTGAATCAACTTATTGATTATAGTTCCACATAAGGATTTCAATTCAAAATGGCAAACTCAATTTTGGACATTTTTTGCTTTGCAGATAAAGTTTAGCTGAGCTAAATGCTTGTTGGTGACAAACATTTTTCAGCATTTCTTCTTGGTGATTAAGATAAAAGAAATTACTAGTTGGCATTTTCTTGAGCTGAGTAATTGAATTATTAGCTTGTTGCACATGGCTTTGGCTTTATCCAATTACAGAAGTTTTTCAGTGGGAAAACTGCGTATTTATAGAATGACTGAATTAAAATGGTGTTGAAAGTGACTGTTTGCTGATTGGCTAATTGTCTTCTATTTTATCATTGGTCAAAAAAGATGAATGTTGTACTAAATGTAGTGGAAAAGCCATGCTCTATGAAAAATACTGAGCAAAATCAACTTCACTCAAATGACAGTGTAAAATCATTAATTAAGTAAGATGTTAGATTCATAAGTGCAAGAATACTGGCATTGTATGTATTTGGTTAAAAGAAAAGTTTTTAAAAAGTAATGTATTTGATGGCATATATGATCCTACCATCATTTATATTTAATATTACAGTATTAAAAAATTAAGCTAGGTGTTAGAATTAGTCATCTACAGTACATGGGTAAACATTAGATATTTCAACATAACACATAAGATCTTGGAGATTTTGATTTTTAGCTATTTTGTAAGAAAAAAAGGTGGAGTCTTATATGACCTTAAATATGATAACTGTTTTTGGTATGAGATGATCAAAAAGGTTTTGACTGAATAATGCTTTTGTGCAATTTTTTTGATTCAGACATACCGATTTAAAACAAATTAATATATCTTTATCTAAATTATTCGCATTCAGACTAATCCCCATCTTTTTTTTTTTATTATCACAACCTTTCAGCTGTTGTGACCCTGTCGTCTTCAGGTGTCTACTGAGAACAATCCATCCACACAGATTAAATAAATGTTTCAGTTTGAAAGTCACTTAAAGTTACAGAGACCAAATGACTGAAATACTGTTAAAGTAACAACAAAGTAGTGGATATTAGTCTAACTTTAAATTATGTAGAAAATGTGAACTCTTCATCTCAGAAATTCAGACAGAAATTACAATATCTTCTATTCATATACAGGCAATAATCTGAAACCCAGGTCATAGATTTCCATTCAAAGACTTTGCTTAGCTTGACTGCCATAATAGCACAGATAAAAATACTACTTACTTTACCATCCCATGAAGGCAAAGCATGACACATTGTTTATTTTTTAGTGTGAAGAAATTGGCTGCAGTGTGGGAGGAGACGTAATATCTATTCTATAGCATCTCCAAAAATTCAAAGGTAATCATTACTCTATTGATATTTCCATAGAAAATGTTCAGATGAGCTCCATTCTTTGAACCTTTAAAACAAGGTCATGCCATGCTACTTCCAGAGAGTTAAATAACCATCAATTACACTGTATTCCAATTGTAAGGAGGAAGTTCGTCTCAGATAACTTTTTTCCAAGAACTGCTATTTTATGGAACAGACACCCACGTGGATGTTTCCATGCAATCTTAACCTATTCAAGTCATAGGACAATCATTATGTGTACTCCTTAACACTTCCTGTCCCCCAGCTTTACATTTATATCACACACTTCATTCAGTAATGCTCTACTTTGAAGGGTTCTTGAGCTTTGTAAGAGGTGAACTTTAATAATAATAAAAAAAAGGTTTCATATAATACCCATCCAATAGGGCACATGACTGAATATTTCAATTTATTATGGATTTAAAATACCATGGAACTGTCAGCTATTGATGTAAAGTCATACACTTGACTTGACTTGAGTAAATGGAATGATTCTTTCTGGGTAGATCAATTCCTGATCACTATAGCTATTTTTGGTTTATGTCATTTGAAGACAAAAGTAATCAATTCAGTGACAAACACCTGTCCCAATCAGACAAATTCTTCATTATTACCATAATGTAAATTTACAAAAGAAAACTTTCTTATTCATTTTATAATAACAGAAAATTAAATATTTCATGTAGGTGTAAGACTTTTCTGCATACTCTATTTAAATTCATTATATCTAAAAATATAATAAAATTTTTTCATCTCATTTCTCTTGGTTTTTGTTGCTACTTTCACTGTGTTATTATACAATTGTTGAGTAAACTGTGCAGATTGGGAAAGAGAATTTTTATGCTTTAGAAGATTTCTTTCCATGACAGCACTGTTACTGATGTGGCTACAAAGAATTTACTGGCAAACATCACTCAAATCAGACATTTACCTGATTTCATGTGACTATCATGTTTATTTTATACACTATTAGAAAAGTTTACAGATTACTTAAATAAAATGTTATTAATTTTTGGCTAGTATTTCTTTCCTCTTATTTATGTTTTATATCCTAACTCTCAAATCATTACTTTATCATACAGATTATAATTGCATGGAATTGTAACAGGAGAGAGAGCTATAAAAGAAATATTTATTCTCTCATTTGTCTTTCTCCTGTTATGGACATTATTATATCCATGATGTAATAAAAACAATATTTCACAGAGGGGATGCAATGGATGAAAAGAAAAGGAATGAAAAGTATGCTTGGTTCTCAGAGAGACTTTTATACTACTAAGACATAACAAAAAATTATATATTATATATATATATACACATGTCCCACATGGAGAATGTATCACACAGCAAAGTAGAGTGTAAGGAGACACAAGAAGGAATGATCTTACATGTAATATGGAGATACTCCTGTGTCTGGAGAAGCTATGTTTAGGACTCCAGAATAAAAAGGGCAGGATTCATTTATGTTCCAGGCAAGGACATGTTCCATGCACAGGAAACATTGAGTCATGGGTTTCCCAAATTGAGGACTGTGAGCTGGAGTTTCATTCTATATCTGGGAAAGATATATTTCTATAATGGAAACATCACCATGGATGTGTATGCAGATGGGGAGGTAAATTTAGCCTCTGCCCAGGTAATGGGGGTCCCAGGCTAAAGAAAGTAACTTTACTGTTTTGCTGCTGAAATCAAACTTAAATTTGACTGCCAATATTATCACTTTATGGAGTGATGTCTTTAAGCAGTTGACATGTGACACATGTAACAAAAGGGAGATAAGTACAGAATGAAAATAAAGAATAATTAATAATAATAAAGTCTAATTTCAATTCTTATTCAGGTATAATTGTATATTTCTGAGAGTTTTTTTTTTATTTCATGTCCATCTAGGATATTGGTAAACCTGGCTCTCTGCAAATTCTTTATTATCTGTGAATTGCCGTTCAATCTTTGGAAAGATATCGAATTGGTTTCCCTTTACATTCTCCATGGTTTTGAATC
The DNA here is from genome assembly GCA_963932145.1 of Acanthosepion lycidas. Taxonomy (NCBI): domain Eukaryota; kingdom Metazoa; phylum Mollusca; class Cephalopoda; order Sepiida; family Sepiidae; genus Acanthosepion; species Acanthosepion lycidas. The sequence goes on along the minus strand of OZ010571.1, from coordinate 32,262,377 downwards.
CAGGCTGCTTGTCAACAGTGAAATTTATAAGAAATTTAAAAATATAGCATATCAGATCTCAGGGTTAATTGATTGTGTGAAATCAAGAAATGGTGGATCTGGACACTTATCATCAAAGATCAAGGAAAAGTTATGTATCATAAAAATTTATCTCTTTGAAAGAAATATCAAAATTTTTATATGAATTTTGCTTGATAAGTAATTTTAATTGCTGTATATGGGCTGGAATTCAAAGGCATTGATTCTGCTAGCTGGAAATAGCTAACAGATGATTGCAGCAGCTGGTGCCATGCTGAGGAGTCATGGAGGACAGGACAAAGAGAAACCAACTGTTGGTGATCAGAAGACAACACAGGAAGCAGAGAGAGCAATCTTGAACCTTCAGTCAACATTCTAGCTTTGTCTGCCATCACTTGCAGAAGAGATTGTCATGCAAAGACTGCACTTGTAGCTGTCTTGGAGCTGGTGCAAAGGGGTTAAGTATTGATAGGGATCTTATAATTCAATCTGCATTGGTTACATGGTATTCATCATATTTTGAAAGAAAAACAAAACCAGAGTTGCTGTATAGTTAATTAGAAAAATGGTTAGCAAGACTTATTTCAATTCTGCAGTCTCGATTTAGAAAAGAAGCTAGGCCAGACTTGTACATACTCCCAAATTCTTGTTAGATGCCACACAAGGTAGGTTTGAACGCATCATTGATTGCATTAGAATCCTCATGCTATTCTGGACAATTTTTTAGGATAGTATATACAATGTAAATCATTTTTTTTTCTTTCAGGATTTCTTTTTCTTTGTAAAGACAGAAATAAATTTACTTTTCAAGCATCAGCTGGTTCTTACAGTTGTCTTTACCAGAAGAAAAACCTTGTGAGTGGTAACAGGACTCAGACATTGGTCACAAAACGACTAAATTTTTACCAAACAGGGAGCTACCATTATCTCATGATATAAATGGATGCCTACTATTCTGATAAGGAACTCTAGATGCTTATTCTTCAGCCTTCTTCAAGAGTTTCTTGCATTTAACAATGTTGAATCTTGCTTTGAGAAGACATATAGTTACTCTACTATACATATTACATGTCTGCAGCCTGCACCTCCATTTACTTGGGATTATCTTCTCCTGACCTCTTGACTGAAACTGTGATCTTCCAATATCAAAATGTCCATATTTTGTGGGGAATAAAAAATCAAGTTCTTTCCTGTAATTCTACATTATGAAAGACAACTAATGTAGGAGAATTCAAGGTTTGATATCAACATCATTTAGGTTATATGTTTAATTAAAAAATGTTATCACTCATATTCAATTCTGAATTTATTTCTGAGAATTTTCCAAGAGAGAGATTTCTTCACAATTTCAATCTTTTCCAATTTCCTGATGCTTCCCAAATTATTCTTTTATGCAAGGAAACATCTTGGAATTTGATAAAAAAAAAACAAAACAGAATTTATGATTAAGAAGTCAGGTATTTTCTGAGCAGGAAATATTGTCATATGGGATTTATTTAATCATTTTATCTCACACATTATGCAATTTTCATATTTCTTTTTTGTCTCTACTGCATTTTCAGTTCCTTTCATTAAATGTTTTCTCATGTAAGCCTATGTATTTTTTAAATGCAAATGCAAAGGAAATGTTGGAAAGAGTTCCAAATTAGTTGACCTTTAAGATGAAATAGAAGATAAAACAGATTTCGCAAATCTTCCATTCTGTATAAATGTTACTCCTGACCCAAGGTCAGCTAGTCAGAATATGGTAGTTGGCAACTGCATACAATCATTATGGACGTTAAGAAACAATTTTCCAAGGAAAAGATGTCTACTTATTTCAGTGGACTGGAATATTAAAATTAAAGGAAAGAGAAGAGAAAAATTGCTAGGAATATTTGATAAATACATCAAGAATAATTTCCTGTAATATGTTTAACTATTCAAAAAGGAAATTGGAGAGAGTAGTTTCTTTTTATATATTTAATTTGTTTATATATATATATATATATATATATATATAAATTCAGTGTCATTTGTTCTGTTCTATTATTCTCTCTCTTTATTAGTGTTTTTTTTATTACATATTATATCACTCAGTGACCTCTTGCATTTTAGTGGATTAATTGCCTTGCTTGGGATGAAAATAAATATATATATATATATATATATATATATATATATATATATATATATATGTAAAAGTGGACATTGATGTCAATAACCAAGTGTCTGTTTCATGTTTAAACACATTCTTCAGGCTTGGAGATGGCATTTAAGTGTGAAACTGACTGACAGTGTTGACCTCAATGTCCACTTTTATATTTACATACACTCTATCCCTGAGCACTTGAAACCATAAATATAGGATACCTTAAAACAATATTTTTATCATGTGTGTGGGTATATATATATATATATATATATATATATATATATATATATATATATATATATATATATGTGTGTGTTTGTGTGTGTGTGTGTGTGTATATATATATATATATATATATATATATATATATATTAATTATATTTACTGAATTTCACCATTTTATTATTTTAGGCTCTTGTGAAACAGTCAGGAAATTTATTGTATATTTAGTTATGCAACATAAATACTAAAATACACTCTATCCCAGATATTGAGCACTTTAAACCATAAATATAGCATACCTTGAAAAAATATTTTATCATATATATATATATATATATATATATATATATATATATATATATGTGTGTGTGTGTGTGTGTGTGTGTGTATTTTACTTACATTAATTTTTACTTATATTTACAGAATTTCATCATTTTATTATTTTGGACTCTAGTGAAACAGTCGGGGAATTCATTGTATATTTAAATATGCAACATAAAATACAAAAAAGCAAAAAGAATTGGTTTATAAAGCAAATATGTTGAGTTTGCAAGCTTCCAAATTTTCAATATCAAAAATTCAAAATTTTAAAGAAAAAACATCAATCCAAAGGTATTCCTTTTTTCTTCTCTTTTTTTCACCTTCTTGCCAGAAATCAATATATGCTTCATGAATAAATATTTTATGCTCCAATGCAATACAATTTAAATTTTTATAATTTCAGAAATATTTTTTTGTTCTTGAAATTTTATGAAGGACAGTCAAGTACAAAGTTTGATGGTCTTCTGATTTATGCTAGCCTAACAGCAGTCAGTTTTAAATTTTTAATTTCTTACAATCTCACACAGGCCACATACACACACACACATACATATATATGCCATTGCTGGAAAAATATTTAAAATCTATTTTGTTTATAAACAGTAATAATTCTATCAAGATATTTGTAAAGTTTCTGTTATTAAGCTAAGACAAATATCAACAAATAACTGCACAAAAATGTTTGTATTTTTTAAATGCTATGTTATATATAGGCGATCATAGCCCTCCACAATTTCCTTTGTCTTTATTATTTGCAAATTGCTGTCTTCTTGGTGAATATAATATAGTGGTTACCTGTTTCTTTCTTCATGTAATTGACTTTTCAATTTTCCTTCGAGGCTGGTTAACACAGATTTGAATTCAGTCTTTTTTTTTTTCTAGATTGGTTGCAACCTAAGATTAAATAGTAAAGTCTGCCTTGCTATTAAACTCATAGATGGTGAGGGACACAAAGATGGAGTCATGCCTTTACTAATAGACTAAGCCAGAATTTTAAATTTTGGTTCCATTTTCTATGCTGACAACTATTATACTATCTTGGCTTCCTCATAAAAAAAGATTCCAAAGATTAAAACAAATTTCTTGGATAACTTTATGACTTTGAGAATTCTTTTGCTATCAATCAAATTTTTTACAGTTCTGCTTCCATTGTCATGTCTTCGATGTCTGGCTGGCCCAAAATACATTCAAACTTATGGAATAACATTTTAAAAGAGCATGTGGACATACATCTGTATATATATTATAAACAAATCCAATGAATCTCAACAAAAACCATAAAAAATACCAATAACTTAATGACTGAGAAAAATATTACATTTTCAACACTCGACGCTTGTGTTATCACAAGCAAAAAAAGATTAAAGAATTTTAAAAAATTATACCATATCTAATTTCTTATTTAATCATTTCACCCCGAGCTAGGTGACAATGTCACTGGAACACAGAGGTCACAGGGAGTTAAAGTGAAAGTGAAAGAGAAGACTGAGAATGGGTAGGATTGAGGAAAGAAAAAAAAAAGAACAGGGTTCAAGAAAACAAAAAAAAAATGGCGACTGATGGTGTATTTAAATTTTTTAAAATTGTAGTTAACAGGCAAGCAAGAAATCAGAATAGTGTTACACAGGTGGGAAGTTCAAGAAAAAAAATTGTTAGTGTATAAGTGGTAGTTGCATATAGCTAGTTCAACAGTAAAATGGTAAGAGCTCATTGCCAATTTAATAGTATGCTTAAATACATGCATTCTAGGAACCAGGAAAAAACAGTTGCCACAAAAATATTAGTAGAACAAATAGAGGGAAGCCAGGTTATGTTAGTGAGAATGTGACTGGAGACAAGATGCCGGCTCAGGATCAATTCAATTACAAACACGTCTTCAAATTTTGTTAGGAATTTTGAGAGGCACAATAGGAGCACCTGACCACATATGGCAACAGTATTCGATACATGGACAGATGGTAGATTTATAAATGTACAAAATAGACTCTGACAAGAAAAAATATTTTGACATGACACAGTGAAACAACTTTCCTTGCAGCAACAATTGATATAGCCACTCCACTTTTGTGGAAAACATGAGGCCAAGAAAGCATAGAGAATTGCTCCCATAGGGATCAGTATCAATCATCCTGATGGCAGGCAGAAAAGCTTATCTATGATGATTCAATGAAACTAATTCTGTTTTACTGGCATTAAAATTCACAAGCCATTTGTTGCCCCAGTTAAACACTGTTGGAGTTTGTTGCCAAGTTTTCCGCATAAAAGACATGGACATATTAGACAACCCCACTATTTCATTAGGGAATATTCTGGAAAAAGTTCTCAGTAAATTTAAGCATCTAAAATTTAAAACATGCTATGAGTACATTATGCCATATTACAAAAGTACTTTCAATATAGTTTCAAGCTAGCCAATGATAGGAGTATGTTGAGACATATGTAGGTTGGATGGATCAGTTGGTACCAACAGATCTCGCTGGTACTTTATAGCAATAATTCCTTTTACAGTATTGATAATAATATAAACCATCAATTAGTTATGTGTGGTATTGTTTCATTATTAATACTGTGGGTTATTGTTACAGCATTAATACTCTTGGGTATTATTATATCATTAGTATTGTGAGATATTGTTACATCCTTAGTACTATAGTGTTTTTAAACACTCCATTTCAAATATATATCATTGATTCTTTATTTCCTAGGTCAATATTAAAAAACTGAATTTATAAGTTTCAAAAAATTCAATCAAGCAAAAACGGGTTTCATTTTACTTTCATAATAAAATGCTTGTAATTCACAGAAATATTATGACTAAAACCATAAACTTCTTGTAGTTATTTGCAAAAAGTATTCAGAAAGCTATTGGACTAATCATGAGAATTGGAGTTGCCACTTGGGTAATATGAAGAAAAACATTTTGTTGGATGTTCAGCTGACCCACAAAATAAACAGAAGTTAAAGATTGGCTTCTTTGAATCATCACAGTTATGTGATTGTTCACCTTTGAAGATTATGAAACCAGTTCTGCATATGAGAGTAAATAATCATCCTGTTACTTGGATCTATATTTGAGGATTTTTGATTATTTAGAAAACAAAAAATTCTAGTAATTCATACAAATATTATGAATAAAAGCATAAACTACTTCTTACTTGACAGATATATTCAGAGAGCAACCTTGACTGACTACTTGATAAATAGTAAGGAAATAAATTATGTAGTGTGTTCAAACATCACATAGTAAAAATGAAGGGTTAATAATAATAATATTGTTTGAATAAATTACATTATTATGTCATCAGGCTAAGCAGAAGTGACTGTTTAAG
>OZ010571.1:32128853-32251353 GCA_963932145.1 Acanthosepion lycidas | reverse complement strand
ATTATTTTATATATTTGTGTGAGACTCAAATAATTTCATAGGTGAGATATATGAATTTATATACATATAAATTTCTCGTGTATATGAGTTTTTCTAATGCTATATTTGTGAGCATATTGATTTAAATTTCCATACCACAGACACTGGTGGCTCCACCTAGTGCCTGTTCCTATGACAACTCCAATCAAATATCATTAAACTTGAACTGCTGCCAAAAATTCTGCTCCAGAAATTCGGGATAACTGAAATTATGTTATTAGGCTCTTCAAAATTTTGCTGGAACCTAGTCTAGGATAATTGGGGGAGAAAGTTTGTTCAAATATAGCCAAAGATGTTGGCAAAATTAAGGAAATGGTAAAAACTCTGGCAGGAGACATGAAGACATGATGAGATGGAGTGGACTGATGGGTGGCAGCTGAAGAAGAGTTTTGCAGAATTCTCCATGTAAAGCCTAGAACCATGAGTCTTCTTAATGTTGGTATTGCTACTAATGTTCATGTCAAAAGTAATCCCAGAGTACAGGTAGTTTTTAAAGCATAAGTATGTAAATCAGACAAAATTATACAGGTTTTTACTCGAAAGTTATCATTTTGGTTACTGTTATGTGTAACTTGTTTAAAAGTTGTATAACTCACTGGACAAGCAGATTATAAATACTTATAAAAAGTATCTGAGTTACTTCTTAATGTAACAGTTAACAGTAGCAAGCAGAACTTAGGTCAAACTAATTCAGTGATGAAGAAATGTCTTTAAATTTAAGATGAGGCATAATTTCATTAGAAACAAAGAAAAGCATTCTGAACTATTAGATAACATTAGTTTTTCTATATGACCATGAATGCTGGAAAATCTCACAGATGAAGAAGAGACTTGAAGCAATAGAAATGAGGTTCGACAGAAGGATGACAAAGATATGATGGACCGAACATGTGAGCAATAACAAAGTTCTAGGGACAATGGTAACAAAAAGGACACTTATACTTAACATCAGGATGAAAGATCTGAAATTTTTAAGGGAAGTAATGAGAAAAGAGGGCTTGGAAAATCTGATTGAAGGCAAGAGGAAAGCAATGCATAATCTACTTTGTGAGCTTGAGTAAATGGATGTTGGATTAAGGATTAAGAAAGATAACAAAAAGACAAAATTTAATAAGAGCAACAAAGAACAGGAAATTGTGGAGGGCCCTGACTACTGTTTTAAATTTATAAAATCTCTCTTTTAAAATGTTTTTAAGGAAATTTGACTTTTCAAGTTCACTAAATGTGAAAGCCCTTTAAAGTACTGACGGAAGTTTCCTTCTATACATTTTGTCTAATGAAGTGGGGAAAGTTAACATTTTGATTATCTCATTATTTCCTCTTCTAGTTCCATATGCTATCCATTTTTATTTACTTTTAATTGGTTTGCACCAAGCACAGTGGAAATTCCACTAGTATGGAGGGGGTTACAGAGAGTGAAAGTGAGAGAAAAGACAGTATAGGGGGAGGATTGAGGAAAGGATAAAAGATGACTGGGATTCAAGGAGATAGAAGATTGTGATTGATGTTGCATTTAAATTTTTGATGAGTGTATTTATCAGGGAAGGAAGTAGATGGAAGGGAGTTCCACAGGCAGGAAGTGTGAGAAAAGAAACTTTTGGAGTAGAATTGGTGGTTGCACTTAACTATTTCAACAGTAAACGAGACAAAGATGCCAATCTAGTAGCATGATTAAATTCATGTAGTTGGGGCAATAGGGAAAAAAACAGAGAGAAGCCATGCCACATAAGTGAGAAAGTGACTGAATATGTCAAATCAGGATCAGTTACATTACAGATCGTTTTTTGGATTTTGTCAAGAACTTTGAGATGAACAGCAGGATCACCGGACAAGAGAATTATTTTTTGCTGTAGGAATTGTTCAAGCAATGTGATTTTTGTTTTTTGGTGTACATTTTTGTGATTTTGTAGTGCCAGTCTATAGGATTTGACAAAGGATTGTCTGTTTTATAGAAGTAGAAAAAGGCAGTGAGTAACTATCTGAAAAATTTTGTGAAAATAAAGAAAGAAGCAAATGGCATGAAAAGACAGAGAAGACATAGAGACAAAGTTCTGCTAAGAGAAACAAAAAATAGAAACGTGTGGAGAAACATCACTTCCCATATCTATAATCTACATTTTACATTGAGAATGATGTCTTTCCTCGGTGGATTTATACATCAAGAAAATCCAAATGGATCTACAAGACCTTTATTATCAGGGAACAACAACATAACAACATAAGATACATGAATGACTGATTGGAGGACTAAGAAAAGAAACTGACAGAACTATTAAACTAGGTGGTAATAGAAAGCAAGAAGAAAAGACTAACTATTAACTGCATATATATCAGCCAAGGAGAAAGCTCAAGGTATGTGATATGATTGGGAATGTCAAAATCAAGTAGTTAAAGAAATTCAACTAAGTAGTGATGTAACAGATGAAAGAAAGTATAAGAGGGCTCTGAACACATAAGAATAGTGAATAATGCCTTTGAGAAATTAAATAAAATATTAAGACAAAGGAAAATATTGTGAGAAACAAAGAAAAGCATAATGGACTGCAACATAATATATAATTTCCTATATGGCAGTGAACTTTGGACAATTTCATTACAAATGAAGAAAAAAACTTGAACCAGCAGAAATGCTAAAAATGCTATGTCGAGATCACGTGAACAATGAGGAAGTTTTTATGTAAAATAAAAACAAAGACATTTATTTAGAAACAGAGAAAGACAGTTGAAATATCTGGAAAACATAATGAGGAAAGGGTGTTTGTAAAATCTAACACTCACAGAACATAGTGAAAGAAAAATGAGGAGACATTGAGTAACTTGATAAGTTTGTGTAATTTGATGACAGAACGGAATCAAAGAAGGATAGTGATGGTTCAAAAATTACTTTGAGCCTGAAAAGACTTGTCCCATAAAAGAAGTAAATTTCAAAGAAATCATGGACATTTTTCATTTGTCACTAATAGTAATTTTAATTTAGTTAATTCTCTATTTTGTGGAGGCCACTATTTAATCCCAGTTCGTTCTTAGGTAAGCAATTCCTTAAATATGGTGATAACTGATCTTTTTTCTGATTTATTAGGCTTTTTCTCTTTTGAAGTCATATTATTTTAAGATTTATTCAAAGTTTCAGGCTGTTCTTTTGATAAGCATAAATCGGACAGGCATCTACTGCCTTTGGAAAATTTATATCATATAATATAAATAAAATATAAAGAATGTATACATACTGACGTGTGTGTGTGTGTGTGTGTGTGTGCTGTCAGCAAGTGCTGAAAGCTTTTAGCCTTAAATAAAAATAAAAAAAAAGAAAATTCCCACAAGTGATTTTGGCTTGGTAAAAGAAATAAAAAAAAATGAAAAAAAGAATAAATCTATAAAGTTATTTGAAGGATATTAATTGACTGGAGTCTTTGTATCTGATCCTGAATGCTTAATGATTAAATTGATCAACCACAATTTGGTCTTTTTTTATTATGTTGTTTTAATGGTTTCCAATTTCCTCTTCAGTTAAAATATAAAACAATACTATATTCATTCTTAAAATAGGGTGTATTAAAAGTATCTTCATTTTTTCACTGACCCTGACTCCTATTTTATATTATCAAAATTCTGTATTTTGCAATGGAACTATTTTTATAAAAAGGAAGAGATGCAGATAGATATCAATGTTCCTGAGTCCCTGTTACCCCTTAAGAGCATAGAGGCACAACAGGTACTGCAGCTGTAGTAGAAGTTGTGTGTCTTCAGCAAGCTTGATAGAGCCCAACCCTTTCTAGGCTGATTTGAATTCAGAATTTTCCTACTAGCCTGATTGTGAACCAAGGCTATAGTGTTCAGTCTGTTCTGCTATTAACCCATAGCTGGTGGGAGAAGAGATGGATTTATACCTTTCCTTATGGTATTTGCACATAAGTGGAGTAATGGATAGCAGCTTGGATTGCAGAATTGGAGAGCTGAGTTCGAATTCCAGTCAAATCCATTATATTCACTTATGTGCTAATAACCTTGGGAACTCTTCTTCTGCTGTCAGCTATGAGTAAATAGCAAGACAGACTGGGTTCTATAGCCTTGGTTGGCAACTGGTCTACCACAGAAAGAAATGGCAACCAACTGTGTGAAAAAATCTGCCTTGTCAGTCATGTATCGAAAGATACATGATTGCCTAAGTGTGTAGAAAACCAAATGTACTTTGTACCTACTTACCTGTTTCCAGTTCTCCCCAAAATCTGGTTTTAATTGGTCAATGTATGGTTATTTTAGGAGGTGTCATTAACAGATGGATGAATGAACAGAAGTCACAGAATTTTATATATAGATTACTTTATTTAATTTAGTTATTTTCTATAAAAATAAATTGACTAAATAAAATTTTAAAAACATTTAAATAACATAGATATTGATTTTAATATCAATTTTCATTTCAAACAGTTGAAGAAAAATGATCAGCTGAATAAGTGAATCAAAATATAAAAAAAGTAAATAAAGAAATTACTACTTGGCACTTAAATTTGAAACTTCTATAATGAGTTAATTTCAAAATGAAAAAGACAAAAAGCAAGTTAGAATAAAGGAAGTAATAAATAACAATGTTGAAGAAATGTGCATTCAAAAAATTATAATCTATGAAATACATTAAAAAAACATTAAATATTTATTGCTCTACCTTGTTGCTGATATAGTTAGCCATTTCCCTCTTGTGTTCAAGGTCAGGTAAGAAGTACAGGGTTCCACACATTGGCTTTCATTGATGAGTGGTGTAACAAAATATTCCTACCCAAAACTCTCTCTATTTAACCATAACCAATCTTATTATTGTCATATAGGAATAATCTGTCGTTGCTGACACTTGAGTTTGAACACAGATTGCCAGTGAGCAAACACAGGCTCTCCCATTATTGAATTAAGTAGACCACTTCACAACAGAGGAAACACATATATGTACGAAGTAGCTGACAACTAACGATTGTTATTCTTAGTCTATCCTTTAATACTATTTGGATCTGCATTTCTATTCTATCCTCTATTACTATTCAGACCGCTATTCTCTACTCTATTCACTATACTATTTCTCTATTCAGATCACTATATGGATTACTTTCTGAGCAAGTATTATGAAGCAAGTGCTATTAGTCTGAGTGATTCAAAGGCGTCTGACACCAGTATTGTTCAATGGTGTACTATAGCTGTATCCGCAATTACAAAGTCTCTACTACAATGAGCATTACGAAAGTGACAATGGGTATTCATTGACGTCACAAAAGTGGCAACAAGTATTCATTGACATCACCAAAATTATATATCAAAGTTCATATATTCAATCCAAATTGTGAGACAAAAGTTTTGATCTGGAGACCAGGATAATGTTTTTAATATTTAATGGTAAATAATAATAAATATTCCTTGTGGAAAAGACTTGAAAACAATTGTTGTAACATAGTGAAGGTTACTGAATAGAATAATCACATGATGGTTGGTAATGAATGATAATACTTAGGATACGAACAACACATATAAGATTTGCCAGTGTCATGTAAAAGTAGTCAATTGCTAGAAGTGAGTCAAGTGAATTCCACAATGAATCTCCAACTACTGCATTTATGTGAATGGGTACATATCCATTATTTTCCATAGGTATGCTACAACAACAATAATGGAAAAATTTATTGAAAATGTATTTTTCTAGACCAAATGTTTTGTCAAGATTTAATACTGCAACAAACTGTCAATATAAACTTGAAGGAATTGGGGATGTTAGAGTGGGGTGTGGGGAGTCTATAGGGACTTTACATTTAAATGTCTGTGAATTAATTCTGACATTTTGAGAAGCTGATAAGTGCTTCAGCTTAGGATTTTTATGATCATTTCACCTCAAGCAAGGTGATGCTATCACTAAGACACAAGGGGTTACTGAGAGGGAAAGAGTTTTAGTGAGGAGAAAGATCAATAAAAGTTTAGGGTTTCAGGAAGATAGAAAATGGTGATTGACATTGGATTTACATTTGTGAAGATCGTAGGTGGCAGAGAAGCAAGAAACCAGAAGAAATTCCAGAGGTGAGAAGTGCAAGAAAAGAAATTATTAGAATAGAACATACAGTTACATCTAGCTAGTTCAGCATTAAAACAATTAGATTGATTTGTCAATCTAGTAGTACACTTAAATTTATGCAGATGAAGTACCAAGGAGGAGAGTGCATTAGAACAACAGACATGAAGATATATAGAGAAAGACAGAGGTAAGCCATGTCATGGTGGTGGGATAGTGACTGAATTAGAGATGTCAGGATTGATAACATTGTTGGCCCTTCTTTGAATTTTGTCAAGAATCTCAAGATATATTGCAGGAGCACCAGACAAGTTATGGTAACAATATTCCAATTTGGTTCCTGTCTGTATGTTTTACTTTAAAAACTGACCTTAGATTTGAATAAACTTTCTTTTGTCTAAGATGATTGTAAGCCATAAGATATGCAAATATAAACTTTACAGATCAAGAAATATTTCTTAATATCAACATTTTACATCACAGGTCTTACGTGTGTGTGTATGTGAGAATTCAATCCTTATAATAGGTAAATCGATTGATTGACTGACTTTGATGATGGTTCACTGCTCATGCTGATCCAGTATAATATGCATCAATGAGAAGAGGTAAGGCAATTAGTTAAAAGAAGAAGGTAAGTGGAATGTCCATTAAGTGTGCTGTCAGAATGAGGTAAAGATGCTTGATCATTGAAATCATAATCCAGATGAATGATACTAAGAACTAAATTGTGGTGTGCATGTCTATCTATGCTTCTCCACTTTATGTCTTAAGTGGTAGAACATAGAGCACAAAACTAAGAGATCTGAGTCTGTAGCTACAGATTTAGGTTAGTGAAGGTTATTATTATTAATTCATGTGAAAGAAACTTGATTTCCATCAACCATTCTCCCTTGCATGGAGTATTGCTGCCATATATGGTCTGGTGCACCTTCCGTTTACCTCGGAGTTCTTGACAAGATCCAGAGGCAGATATGTAATATAATTGGCCTTGATCTGGCATCTCGTCTACAGTTGCTCTCTCACAGACACGTCGACTGTCTTTTTTACAAATACTTTCATGGTAATTGCTCTGTTGAGCTGCATTCGCTGGTTCCCAGACTTCATGAATTCAAGGCGCTCTACGAGGCTGGCATCCCGCTCTAACCCTTACACTGTAGAAACTTTTAAACATAGCCATCTCTTCTACTCCAACAGCTTCATACCTCGCACCTCTCACCTGTGGAACACCCTTCCCTATTACTGTTTCCCTGAGAGCTATAATCTCCAACTATTCAAATGTAATGTCAATCGACATCTCCATTTACTTTGATCTATCCACTATCCTTCACCTCATCCTTTCTTCTATCACTCCTATCTACTCTCACTCCAAATCGTCTGCAACTCCCTGCATCCTAGTGGCTTCCCACCTTGCTCGGAGCGTAATGCTTAAAATATATATATATATATATATATATATATATAGCAAAATGAACTTTATTCCCTTCATATTTTCCCAATATAAAGCTCAATAGCCACTCAAAGTAGAGAGTTACTGTTGAAATGGTTATGGTGATATGAGTTAAAAGGGAAGTGGTATGAAGTAAAGAATATGAGGATAATGTGTGTGCTATGAAAGAAAGGTTTATTCTCCAATTAGTATTTCCCTCATTATGGGCATTATTATATCCATGATATGATAACACTGTATTTCATGGATGGAATGACTGAAAGGAAAGAGAATGATAAACATGTGTTCCATGTAGAGAAACTCTATCATATATCTACACGACAAGTATAGTGCAAGGAGAACAACAAGATAGGATCTTCTGCGTTTCTGGAAAATTCATATATTTTCAAATAAAAAAGGCACCATGGGCTTGTAAGCTTCACTACATGGCAGCGGGTTGACCTGAGAATGGCAAACAACTCTTGTGTCTTGTCTCCAGGAAGCTGATTGACTGACTGCCACCTTCATCACTGTATTAAGTGATGTCACTTCCATACAGGAGTCTTTTCCACAAGCTCACAGTTCTTGGGGAAAAAAAAACATGTCTGAATGAAATTGTCACCTGATATTTAGAATGAGAAGGATTTGACTGTAGAGGTAGCATGGCATATCCTCACAGTTAAGGTCTGAAATAGCCAAACTACAGAATGGATCTAATCTGAACATTTACTAGGGAAATAGTGATCAGCTCATAACATAGTGAAAAGATGATGATTGACAATACACTATCTCTATTTGAGGCAGCTTGCAGAGAAACATGAACTAACTCTCCCCAAAGAGATCATCTTTGAGTGACTTTGTTTATTTTCCTCCCATTGCATGGAATATACAAGTCCATGGCTACTGAAGTGATCTCCTGATCACTGCTAATATATTTGGGTCTGCTGATCTCCTCTCCTGATTCCATGGTGTGGATCTTGAGGTGACCTCTTCTGGTTAAGAAATCTATGGCTTGAAATTTTTATATTAGTTTTATCATCTTATACTTCTATGCTTGTTTAGGGTAACTTGCAAGAGGGTGTTGTTCCCTAAAGATTTATAAACAATCAGGTTTAAAAATGGCTTTCTTCCTCAATAATATAGATTTACTTATAGTAGGTACCGACATGGGATTTATGTCTTCACAAGATAATTTTCATAGTGGATATCTTCCTTCTCCTAGACTGTCTTCACTGTGACTAAGGAATTCTATCTACCCCAATATTTTTTCCCAAAGGCAGTGAAGCTTTGAAATCAGTATTCCTTTTCTTGGCAATGGTAATACTTGCTGTCTTCTTACAAGGAAACATTTAGTAATACTGTTTACTTCTAACGAAACATTTTACATTTATTGACTGAGATGCCAATGCTACTGTTGGTTGAAATTTATAAAATCATTCTATTGAAATGATTTTTTCAGGAAAATAGGTTTCTCAAGTACACTAATATTGATAGGTGGTGGGGTCTTACTTCCTGACCTTATGTTTGAAGTAGCATGGAATGTCAACATCTTGATTATGCCACTATTTTCTCTTAAAGTTACAATCAATTTTAATTGCTACTGCAATCGAAAATCATTAAGTCATGTGATTTCTGCCATTTGGTTCTTTTTGTGATTATGTAGCACCAGTCCATGAGGTTCAAATAAGGATGATCCTCACTAAGACCTACAGGTTTCATTTGACATTATTAATTATTCATCAGAGAAAGTGGTTGTATACAGCTATATTTTACATATATTTTTATTTCTCAGAAAAAAGACGCCTTCTATTATAGACAATTGATATATCTGTGAGAATAACAGAATGGATCATTTGAAATGTTACCAAAACAATATCAATGACACAATTTAGTTTTCTGAAAAAGATCTGTAGGTAGAATTATGCACAGAATATATTGATACACCAATGAATACCAAGAATTTTTGCATGTTCTGAAATCTTTATTCTGATAGAAATTTATGATTTAATTTTGATTTTTACAGAAGCAGAAATCCACTCAGGAAATAAAAGAGAGAAGTAAAAGCATTAATTGAACACTTATGAAACTTTTTATAGTTGAGAAAATCCTTAAAGAATGCAAATTGATGGAAAAGAGTTGAGTATTTTCTTGGCATAAACACTGCAAGAGTTCCTGCCAGAAGCAGAAATGCCATTACTGAAGATACTTTAGCATGCCAAGAAGAGACAGATTCACCATAAGGCTAATTAAGAAATTCTGCTTGTATCTTCTTGTACAATCATGGCAAATATGATAATGGTCACTGTGGCTACTTAGATCAAGTATTGTTTTTGATGATGCCTCAAGAATTGGCAGAAACTGATCATCTTGACTGCTGTTTCCTTTGCCAGAACAGCCTTAACACATTCAATGCTGCCACTGAAAATTTGAAGTCTCTCTAATGCTGGCTATATATTTGTTATTTGCTAAAAGAAATTGTTACATAAGATTACTTATGCCTTAGTTTGATAAATAAGATACAATTTATTAATGCATTCACAGCTGCTTTGGATATTTGAACCTTTCCTTAATGCAATTGATGTATTCTTTAGTTGTCATGAGAAATCATTATGTAAGTCTACTTGTGCTCTTTTTTTCTTGAATAAAATGTAAAATATTAACAGATTCACTTCTACTTTGGATATTTGAACCTTCCATGATGTAGTTTTTCTTTTTAATCATTTCACCCCATGCAAGGCAGTAAAGCCACAAAGACACAAGTGTTTACTGAGTGTGAAAGAATAATAAAAAAAAAAAGTGAGAAACATTATTGAGAAGTGAGAACAATAGAAGAGGAGTCAAGAAGACAGTAGATAATGATTGTCATTTTCATTTAAATTTTTGAAGATCAAAGTTGGCTGGAAAGCATGGAGCCAGAAGAGAGTTCCATGAGCGAGATTTGCAAGAAAATTAACTTTTAGCATAGAGCTTATGGTTACATGTGTATTTCTTAGTTGTTATTATTAATTGTTATATAAGATTTATAGACTTTATTTTGATGAATAAAATTTAAAGTATTAACACGTTCATTGGATATTTCAATCTTCTTTGATGTAATCTATATATTTATTAGTTGTCATTAGCAATCTCTATCTATAAAAGGCAGGATGTGTGTGTATGTGTAACGAATACACGGCCGCAATTTTTCACGGATTTGCACCAAAATTTACATGCACGTGCTCCAATTTAGTGGGAAGGTCAAGACTGACTTTGCATTTCCCAACTCCCATCAATAGTGGAAATAATCGATTTTTTCATGCTTCTACAGCAGTTTTCATGTAGTTTGTAGCCATTTTCTACTGGCCAGAGTGAGAGCCTAAAGCTGGCTGCCACGAATAGACAGGAAGATTCTATTGGCCAGCGTGAGAGCCAACAGCTTACTGACACAAATGTTAACTAGCATGCTAGCATGCAAAAAAATTGATAGCTGCATTCGTCACAAGTGGGAAAAATTTAAATCTGCATGGCACTTTACTCCAATTGGCTCATTCACTTGCTTAAACTCAACGTTGATTCTGATTCCGCAGAACTAGGTTAGGTGTGAAAAAGTATTTGTTGTTAACATTCTTTTTTCATTCAGTTTTTCCAGTTATGAGTCCTTTTTTAAAGCTGATCTTTTTTTGTTCATTTTGTTTAGTTCTTTTTTCGTAACAGATTTAATGTTTAGTATAGGGCTTAGAAAAAATTTGCAGTGTGAGATAGGCAAGAAGTAAGGCATGTAGCAACATCAGCATGGCTAAGAGCACTCCTTTAAAGGCAAGGAAGGGCAAAAATATTTTAAGTCAAGTGATAGCTATTGCTGTACGAGTTGTACGATTTTTGAATCAAGCACGGGCAATGCTGGGCCATGCTGCTAGTTACTACTTATGCTTTATTCTAATAAATCAAATTAAATTTATTAACACGTTCACTGCTGCCTTGGACATTTGAACATTTCATAATGCTATCTCTGTATTTCTTATTTGCAATTGTTATATAAAACCACTTATGCTTTATTTTGGTAAATAGATTTAAATGTATTAACACATTTAATGCTAACTTAGATATTTGAACACTCCATCTATGTATTTCTCAGTTGCTACTAGAAATTGTTATATAAGAATATTTTTACTCTATTTTGATAAATAAAACTAAATTTATTAAAGTATAAAAAATGATGCTAATATGTGTCTTCTGGCACTGAGTTTGTTTTTCCTTTATAAAGCCATGTGATGCAATTGTTTATGTTGTTTTTTTATAAAAAAGAAAATAAAAGGCTATATATCAAGGTATATGATAACAAGAACAAGAAAGATATTTTTTATTGTTATTTAGAGAAATAACATTGGGAAAACTTTATAGAAAAAAATACATTCTTTTAATCTCAAACCATTTGTGTTTCTATGGTAAAAATAATCTGTTGGACACCCCTTCATTATTCAACTCAAAAACTCATAGTGCATAACAGAATAAGCATGTCTGTTGTTCAGTGCCACAAGGCAGAAACCAAACTGGTATAATGCCATTGCTATTTATATTACCTTTAATAAAATGGGCAATGGACACACATGTGTGTCAGAAACAATGGAAAATATATTACAAGATGTGTGATTTGTTTGGCAGTAAACATGTTAAGAAGGTGCTTGAAATATAACAGAGCCTTTCTGAGACTAATTTATTGTACCTGTATGCAAATCACAGACATGATTTGTAGATTTTGTATACATCAATTTACTTAATGAAAATTAAAATAAGAGGGGAAAAAATTGTTTTTTTTTTTATGGAGATTTTCGATCAACACGATATTTTAACGTTATAAAACTATTTGCACTATCGAAATATTAGGTTGGTGCAAAAATAATGACGTTTTCTCACATCGACGTTATTTTTGCACCAACCTAATAGTTTGGACCTGCTGTCCTCATATTTATTTGTTAATATTCACAATATTTTGAACATTGCACATCATGAATATGACAACAAAGATAAAGACAACAGATGCAACAATGTAAATAGTGAAATACAACTTTAGAACCTTAAAAATACCTTTGTCTTGTGCATGAATTCTTCTTCTATATGTCATGTTTCTTCAAGAGATAGGTGATCATGGATTTCCATAAATTCCTGACCTTTGTAGCTCTTAATAAATATTGTCTTTTTGCTATCACTCTTGAACTTTGCTCCACCATCCATTTACTCATGCTTGCTAAGTAGGATATGCATGATTTTCTTCTTTGCCTTCAATCTCTCTTGTGAGTATAACATTTTCCAAGCCTTCCTTCCTCATTATAGGCTCTAGAAACTTGCTTCAAGTCTCTTCTTCATCTATATGGCAGTAAATGCCATATAGAATGACTGATATCACAAAACATTTCAGTACTCTTTTCATTGTTTCTAATGAAATTTGTTTGTTTCTTAATTAGCTTTTGGAAAGCATCTTTCACTATTCTTATGCACCTTTGGATTTCAGTGTCAAACTTTCTGTCTTCTGTTAAAACACATCCCAGATATTTAAATTGTTGTACTTGTTTCATTTCAGTATTTTCAATTTGTAATTTGCATGTTCGGCTGTTCCTTTTTCTAACAATGATGCATTCTATCTTCTTGCAGTTGATGTTTACACCTTTCTTCTTGATTTCCTTCACTATCTTCTGAAAGATATCTTGTAGTTTCCATTCCATGTCTGCCATCAACATTGTATCATCTGTATATCTTATGTTGCTAAGATTGTGCACACCAATAATGTATCTTAGTGGGACATCTAATTCTCTCACAACTGACTCACTGTATATGTTGAATAAGTCTGGTGAGACAACAAACCATTGTCTTACAAATCTTTCTATATTTGTATATTTACTAAACTCATTTTCTACCTATATACAGGTGGTTTGTTGCCAGTATAAGTTCTGGATTATTCTAACATCCTTCCTAACTATGTCAAAGGTGCCGCATTTCTATGAATTTCTGGGATGAAGTATTTACATTATTATCATTAGGACTAATATCATCATCTTTGTTGTCATTATAAGAAAAATTCAGCTGTTTTGCACTTTGGCCTTCTTCCAGTCTCTATTGACCTGTGTAACTATTTCTTTTTTTAAGCATATCACCTCGAGCAAGGTGGGAGTGTCACTAGCACACAAAGTGTTACAGAAAGTGAGAGCAAGAGTAAAGTGGAGGTTTGAGAAAAGAATATAGAGAAGGATGGGGATCAAGGCATCAGAAAATGTTGATTGACATTATGTTTGAATATATGAAGATTATAGCTATCAGGGAAGCAAGTAAGAGGAAGTGAATTTCACTGATGAGAAGTGCAAGATAAGCAGCTGTTGGAGTAGAAGCTACATTTAATCGTTTCAACATTGGAAGGGTGGAACTGAGATACCAACCTAGTAGCATGCTTAAATTCATGCAGTTGGGGCACCAGTGAAAGTAGCTCATTGGAGCAGTTGCCATGAAAAGATAGAGGGAAGCCACAGCACATCTGTGAGAGAGTGAGTGTAGATGAGATGCCAGATCAGGACCTATCACATTGCATATTCGTCTTTGTTTTTTTTTTTGAGGGCCTAGAGATGAACAGGGTTAGTAGACAGAGAATTTTGAACTAAACACTTTATTTAATCTACCAGAATCTTTTGACAATGAAACAACAGTTAAAAATTGTTTTATACTTACAAGAGAATGTCTATATGCACTTTGTCTGAAACTTTACTGTATAATATTCAATCTATATAATTAATATTTACTATTACATTAAATACATAAATCTTTGTTGTAGCAAATACTTTTTTATAATGAAGCTGTAGTCTTATTGATATACTCGTGTAGATTTTTTGTTTATTTTATGATTTAAATTTTATAACATTATCTTTCTTATATTAAATTTATCATAAATTAACAGAATATACATAGATAAATCAATCATTTTGTAGCCTAATGATAAGAAAGCATTTATTCAACACAAATATTTTTGCAGAGTTTTATTTCTTGTTAATCTAGCAACTCATCAGAGATTAAAAATGTTGCATGATCAATTTTATTTTTATTTTATTGTTCTGAAATATCAACCAAAGAACACTGATATATTTTTAAAAATTATATGTTGATTACCAAAAAGAAAGAATAATTTCCAAAATGGTTATCAATTTTATGCTGAAAACCTCTTACTGCAGACGAGACAGACTTCCATCATTGCATTTGTATGGGTCAACTGCAATGATGGAAATTTCTAACACATTAAAAATGTTTTCTAATGCAGTAATCAGCATAAATGAATATTATTGGCTGGAAACTTTATTGCAATGTGCAAATCACCCTAATATATCTGTTATAGTTTCATCCAAGTTATTATCAAGTCTAAAAATGTAATTTTATATTCTGAATTTTAATTTAAAAAAATGATATGCAACCATTTAAATAAGATTCTTTCCTCAACATATGTTTTGAATCATTGGAATATTCCAGAATCAATCTGTAAGTCTGTAGCCTAAGTGAGTCTATTTTGATATGAAAGTTTCAGCGTATAATGTTCAATCTTTATGATTAATGGAGAAGCGTTAGGTTAAGTGCCTTAACAAAGCGATTATATTGTAAAAAGAATTGTTGTTTAAAATAAATGCTCCTTGCATCACAAAGTTACAGACTTATTGATTTAGCTATGTATATTACTATCATTATATAATAAAAAAAATAAAAAAGCTACTGAAAATTCTACAAAACTACCTACGCAAAAAGACGCAATCATATCATTATAATATATTCTCTAAGTGGAAAATTATTTGTTCTTTTACTTCATGGGCCAAAAATAGTGAAAATGAAATAAGCAGAAAAGAGAAAAATATTGAAAAGAAAAAAATAATAGACATTTTTACTTCTTTTCCACCCTTTGAGCTCTGGTCCACTCATGTAACTTGTATCAGACAGAGATGATAGATTATAAAGTCCAGTATTCATTCTACAAAAATCAGATCATTGAGAGGCTATGGAAGAAAGTAATAGCCACTTGTCAGATCTGCAGGGCTATTAGAGACAGAATGTATGTGAACAATAGGTCATTTCCACTGGTATTATCTCTTGCATGTCTATTATTTGAATCAACTTTATCACTTTCCATAATTGTGGTAGCCATCTTGAGACTAAAAGAAGTGAAACATATGAGGAAATGGAATCTTTACATTTCCTATTATTATTTTATTTTGTAATTTTCACTCATTTTTATTTTAAATAACTTTATTCTATATCTTCTTTTTAGTTATCTTTATTTCTATTTATACTTTTACTACTTAATATTTCTCCATCTTTTATTTTAGTCTTTCTTAAGTATTCCTTTTTTCAAAATGATATTCCTGTCTTTATTTACCTGCGATATTTTGAGCACAAAACTACTGGATTATTTTTCATGAAATTTTAGAAGTACACCAGGATGATGTCATTTATTTATGGTTTTTTGGCTTTGAAGGAAGAAAATATTTCAAGCAACAGAAATATGGTTCTACAGAAGGATGCTGACAATGCTATTTATTGAACATACGAGCAATGACAGTTTTCAATAAAATCAAAACAAAAAGGACACACATAAATCAGAAAAAGACAGTTGAAATTTCTAGCGCACATAATGAGGAAAGAGGGTTTGGAAAATCTACACTCACAGGACATATAATATGAAAATAAATGGGACAGAGGAAAACAATGAATAACCTACATAGTGAGTTTGAGTAAATGGATGGCAGAAAAGGGTTTAGGAGAGATGAGAAAAAGATAAAATTTATTGAGAGCTACAAAGAACAGGAGAAGAAGAGCCATGAGTGCCAACATTCTGAAGGGACAATACATAGAAAAAAGCTTTGTAATGTATGTTTGGTATTGATAGTTATTAAATTTAATTAAAGATATACATATTTTTTTAGCATATAATGATCCCAAGAAATGAGAAAATGATTAATTTCTTCCAACTACAATCAATTTTTTAGCAAAATTCATCTGTTATTTTCTAATATAATTTTTATTCAAGGAAAATAAAATTATATCACAAAACTTAGTAATTCTCTAATGAAGAGTTTATATTCAGAGAGGAAAATATTTCTTTGCTTACTTTAAGATGTATGTTTTTGTTTTTTCTCATTGTTGTATTTTAAGAGATAAAGATATTCAGTTTGTAAACAATCTATGCTTCCACTATTTGATTTTTATAATGCCTGTATACTAAAAGATAAATATATAGGGTTTGTAACAAATCTAGGTTTCCGCTATTTGCTTCTTATAATTGTGGTATATAAAATGATAAAAATATAGGATTTATGACTAATCTAGATTTCCTGTATTTGTTTCTTATAAGTGAATTTTGACTCAGGAGCTCAGGCAGAAGGGTTAAAATTGTTCAGAAACACAGGGTTCAAAGGGCTAAGAGATAAAAATATTGGGTTTATGACTAATCTAGGTTTCAACTAATTGTTTCTTATAAGTGCTATATATTAAGGCATAAACATAGGGTTGTTGATTGATCTAGACTTTCCACATTTTTTTCTAATTGCTATATATTCAGTGATAACGATATAGCATTTGTAATTAATCAGGATTTCTACAATTTGATTCTTCTCATTGCTGATTTAAGGAGTTATAACTCTGTGTATTAATAATATACATTAGAAGACCCCTTAGATTTATATATACAAAACTATAATAATAAGAAATAGAAAGACTTGGAAACATTTTTATTTTAATTACATTTAACACTAAAATTAATTTTTATTTATTTTTTGGACATGACACTGTGACTGTATAATTAATCTTTTATTTCTTTCTTTCTTTATGGTCATGACACTGTATATGAAGAGATAAAAATATAAGGTTTGCGACCAATCTAGGTTTTCAATATTTGTTTCTTATAATTGCTATATATTAAGAAACAAAGATATAGTGTTTTTAACTAATTATTTCCACTACTTGTTTCTAAATATTATTAATATTATATTAAGTCTAGAGGCAAAAAGGATATGCTTCATAAACCTACTGTGAATATGGTCAAGTTAAAGAAAGAAGTAAGTGACAAGATAAGCTACAAAGACACAGATTGGCTTGGACAGCTGCACCAGTTTGTCTCATGAAATTGCAAATATGGTCTTAGTGATTAATAATGTTTGACACTAATACGCACAGGGTGTAGATAGATCAGAGAGAACCATGTGTAAATATGTGTTGACAACAGTTTTGATAAAGTGTTTTTGAATCCCCAAAGATGACAGTTTGTGAAATGAGAATATGAAGTGGACACTCAACTAAAGCAAAACAATTCAAATAATCATATCTTCATGAAAATCAATTCATGTCTTCGGTTCAAAGGAGCAAAACAAATATTTCTGAAAAGAAAGATACATACTGAAAAACGTTATTCGAATTTGTAAATATTTTCAAATGACTTAATTCCATACAAGAAATGTTCTACTTTCGTGTGCCATATTCTCCACAACTTCTTGTCCTTTGTAGTTCTTCATTTTATTTGTCTTTTTGATATTTCTCCCAATCCCTGTTATGCCAACCATTTATACAAACAAGTTAGGTATGTTATTCACTGCTTTCTTCTCTCTCTCTCTCTCTCTCTTGTTTTCAATTTATCTTGTGGGTAACAAATTTTCTAAGCCTTCTTTTCTCATTATGTACCAGAATTCCTTGTCTCTTTCTGATTTTAAGTAGCTTTTTTCCATTTTCTGTTAAAATTGATCACATTTTCAGTCTATGATATTCTCAGCATCCATCTATAGAAGAACATTTCTGCTGCTTCAAGTCTCGTCTTCATCTGTGATGAGATTACCCAGAAATTTTTCTGTTTTCTAATATATTGCTGAACTTTTCAAAGGCACCACTAAACTCAGTACTTAGTAGTTAGTGTTTCCTACAATGTCAGAATGTGTTTTCATGTCAACCTCCACATTCCAACTATTTCTACACACACACACAAATTTAATTCTTGTGCAGTGAACCTTTGAGTATTGTCAATATGTTACAATAAAATAGAATTCCTGACACTTGGACTAATTAACACTTTGTTGTCACAAACTACTTAACACTTTGACATTCCCAATTTTTGACAAAAAAAGGTTATGATCAACAATTTTTGGGACAAAAATTACTGTGACTATTCACATGATCATAATCAACCAACCAGCCAAATTGGATTTAAACAGCAATTGGATCCATTTTTTGCATAAAACAGAAATAATTCTCCAACTTAGATGTTAGACATATCATGGCATAGCCACACTTTTCTCCATATAAATTTAACTAAAAGTTGCTCTGAATAAATATTCTTAAAATACTTCAGCTGCATTTTCAATTTCATTTTCCTATATTTTTACCCACAAGGGATATATAAACAAGCTTATATATATATATATATATATATATATATATATATATAGATAGATAGAGAGACAGACAGACAGACAGAATTGTTGTTTATATATATATATGTGTGTGTGTGTGTGTATATATATATATATATATATATATATATATATATAGTAGATAGATATGCTGCCATGATTCTGAAATATAAATGAGAGAAGGAGTTATTTAAATATCTACACAATCATTAAACTGTTATGTTTTTTTTCTTAAAGATCAATAATTAGAAATCAAACACGACCTGAAAGAACAAAACACAGAAGTTCAGGACTCTTAATAAGTGTATGCAAATTTTCATATTTAATTAATTAATCTTTTTTAATCAATTAGTCTTTTGCTTGCCAGTTGTTTGACATCACCTGAGGAGACACATTTGTGGTGTCAAACATGATTGTAATCATGTAGTGACTTTTAACTTGTTTTTTTAATAAATAATATTTAGCTCTAATCTGTATTATTTAAAAGAGGGCTATATATATATATATATATATATATATATATATATATATATATATATATATATGTTTTAAAATATCTGTTTTTAAAGTGATAACAAGATTATTTAATTTAACTTTCATTGGTTGATTATTCCATACGTATGAGTGAAAGTTCCTTGGCAATCTTGTATGATTAATAAAAGATTTTTTTGTGGGTTCTATTTTTTGAAGAGAATAGGGTTCAGTTTGAGTTGCCAGCTCATTGGATAAGAGCAAACAGTCTACAGGCCATTGGTTAACTGATGGAGATAGAGGGGCACTAATGCATTTGCTTGGTAATTCACTTGGCTGCCACAGCCAGGTTTCTTTCGTGTTCCAATCGAAAGCAATTTACTGAGCTTCCATGTCAATAGAAATTTTCTGTGCATTAAAGAATCAAACAAATGGCGTATGTATCAAATAGATTTGCAAAGTGGGAGGAAGTGTGCACTTTTAGGCTTAGATAAAGAGAAGTGAATGAAATGTATGTATTAGTGCAAGTACATATAAATACAAGTCTACAGGCCTTGTAGACATATGTATGTACGTGCCCATGTCTAGTATAAACTTATGGTTTTATATCTGCAAATGTATATAAATATATATTTATATATTACACTGATTTTAAATATAGCGATATATTTTTAGCTATCTATAAATATGTCTGCTGAAGTGTATAAGCAGAAATGGGACAAACTAAAGTGTGAAGTAGAATAAAAGAAATATGACAACACAGTGAGCTGAAATAACATTGTATAACACATGCAAATATCATGAGGGTGGATCAGTAAGTCAGTAGCCTGATGCATATTTCTTAACCTATTGTGTATCTAAAATTTTTCACTGTATAACGTTTGAATTTTAGGATTAATATTTACCATTGATTTAAGTGAATTGACAAGGAAATGATGCTGAAAAATTCAAAATAAAAGGTTATTTTTATCATGAGGCTACAGGCTTAGGCCTATATATATATATATATATATATATATATATATATATATATATATAGAGAGAGAGAGAGAGAGAGAGATACATAGATATATGTAAAAAAAATCATATATAAAACAATACATCTGTAAGGACAAGATACATAAAAGAGGAAAACTTTTCCTTATCAATATGTTTTGTCCCCTTGATAAAGATCCTTAGAGACCAAACTGTGATGCTAATGGCAATATTAGCCATTTCCTTATTAGTAAACATTCATCATTTATTGGCCAAGCAGCCATTGTCGATTTGAGTTCAACTTTATAAAATCTCTCACTTTAAAATTTTTTCAGGAAAATAGGTTTTTCAAGTCCTGTAGTTGTTATTGCTCTTTTCAGTACTGATGCAACCTTTTATTTATGTCATTATTTTCTCTTTGAATTACTTGCAATATTGATTTTAGTTGTTGCTACTCTTGTTAATGCTCAAGGAATTATTTGGTTCAGTTCTTTCTGACAGTAGGTATTATTGGTGCCATAACCTAAACTTTCATTCAGCATAGTGTGAAAAGACAGCATCTTGATTATATCATTTTCTCTTTGAGTTGCATGTGCTGCCCATTTTAGCAGTTGCTGCTGTTGAAAGTTCTTAAATGATGCAATATCTATGTGTGTGTGTGTGTATATATATATATATATATATATATATTGGGGAAAAATGTATGACAATGTTGAAAAAGTTTTCTGTCATAGATTTTTCCCAAATATTGTTCTCGATAAATAAAAATATATATTGTTATCTTATATATATATATATATATATATATATATATATATATATATATATATATAGAGAGAGAGAGAGAGAGAGAGAGAGAGATGGGGGGGGGGCTTACACAGATTTATAAATGTAGTAATGTATAAATCTTTGTGTACCGAAGAAGTGATTTTTGAAAAATCAAATAGGAAAGAAGCAGCTATGTAATACAATGCTCTACACAGACACTCAAGCTCTACCTACACGCATCCATCTCTATGTATGGACACACACACACACCAATACATGTTTACATGTCCCTGAATAGAGAAAAATGGCTGGTTGTAAAGAATCTGGGGTTGAAAAAAATATTATACGTCTACATTAGGGTAAGTGAATTAAGGAAATTTTTAAAAAGTATATATATATATATATATATAGAGAGAGAGAGAGAGATAGTTAGATAGATAGATTTATATCTATGTATATAAAAATTATGTAACTATATATGTATGCCTATGTGTGAGAGAGTGAGTTTATCTGTAGATATGTATTTGAATAAGAGATAAAATGAATACTTAAAGAAAGTTGAAGGATAGTATATAAGAAGTTGATGGGGAGAGTGTGGAGAAAATGGATGAGGGAAATCACTTGAGTAAATAAGTAAAAGTATTTGAAGGCAGTGAAAATTTGTGTGCATTTATGTATATACAAAGTATCTATATGTATGTATGAGTGTGTGTATATATATATAAAAAACTATATTTCTTCATATATATATATATATATATGAAGAAATATGAATTTTAATATGAAGAAATATAGTTTTAAGGTGAGCTATATTTAAGGGATAAAGTGCTCAATATCAGAGACATAGCGTATGTAAATATAAAAGTGAACACTGAAGTCAACAATTAGAGGTAACAGTCTGTTTCATGCTAGGCGCAATCGTCAGGCCATGAGTGCTGTTTTTTTCCCAGCTATTTATATATACGAGTCAGTGGTGCATTGTGGGTAGTCTATTTTGGTGGTTATTTTGCTGGAAGTCATTTATTTGTTTATTTATTTAGTTGGGTTAAAATTTGCTTGTTTTTATTTATTTTTATTTTTTACTTTCATTTCTTACCTTATATATTTATTTATTTATTTTAATCGGTGTTATATTAACATAGTAAAAATTTGTTTATATTGCTCATTTAATAGTTTTGTTTTGGTTTGAGAAGATAAACCTATTTATTCAATTTTGGGGTTAATTGTTGGAGTTTATTCTAACTATTATAAATAATAAAGAAGAAGTAAAATAAATTAATCCAAATAAATAAACAAATAAACTGAGCCCAATAAATTAACCGTTAGATAAAAACAAATAAAGATAATCAATCCAAATAAATACAAGAAGTAATAAACAAATTAAAAATGGCTCCTGCCAAAATAATAGTTAGAATAATATATATATGTAGTATATTTATATATGAAAAATTGTCAATCGGGATATTTCCAGAAGATGATATTTTTAATCAAATGTCATTAGTTTCTCTTCAAGTTATATGTGATATCCTTTTAGTTGTTGCTACTGTTGCTACTAAATGATGTAGTTTCTGTTATTTTGTTCAATCCTTTGTCTGTGATTCTGTATGTGTTATCCCATTTTCCAGTATCATTTTTTGAGGGGGCGGGTCTTCTTTGTTATTCTGCTGTGGCAGTTCACAATGTTCTTTGCCAAGACCCTGAGGCTTCCCTTGCTTGGGGTTATTTTTAACCATTGATCTTAAAAATTACTTGTATACAGAGTATGCTATGTTTATGCATAAAAATGCTCAATATCAGGGATAGAGTGTATAAACATAAAAGTGGACTATGAAGTCAATACCAAGTGGTGACGGCCTGTTTCATGCTCGAATGCAATCTTTATATATATATATATATATATATGTGTGTGTGTGTGTGTGTGTGTATGAGATAATTGTTATATTCCGTGCTAATAGGAATATATAATTGAAAAACATGGGTATAAAATCAATGAAGGTTTACTGTAAAAACCAGTACAATAAGAATAAAGGTTATGCGCAAGGTCATTGCAAGTCAATCCAGTAGTGAGTGCTATTATTATAAGTTTGGTAGTTCTCGTGTAAGTCTGAGTCATACTCAACAGATCCCAGCTAGACTCTGTAGTCTGTTGACTTACAGATACTTATAGGTAGTTACAACCTAAAGTGTATTCACTCATGGAGGTGATAGGTTATTCCATTACATCAATAATAATACATATTTTTATATATCAAGAACCATATTGGAGAAATATATGATAAAGTTGAAAATGTTTTCTTGTGACACATTTGTCCAATGAATTCCTAAAAACTTTTTCCACTTTGTCATACATTTTCACCAATATATATAAATATATGTTCATAAATATATCAATATATCTTACGCATGCACATTTGTATATATGAACAGATCATATAATCAAACAAATTTCCCAAAAACACATTTGTAGATTATCAATATTTGATTAAGAAACAACTAACCATATTCAGTGTGTAATTGAAACTGTTGAATCAATATTAAGTATGTAAACTTTCTCATTTAGAGGAAATACTTTTGTGGCTTCTCTTTGGTATATATGAATTTACAGAATCTCTATTTCAGGGCTTTGGGACTATAATTAAGTAAAATTTTTAAAAATTTGAATGCCTGGGGTTGATTGCAACTAACTCAAATTGTGGATAAAGTGGTAGGTGCTATATCAATATTTAATTAACAAATGAAAAATTTTATCCAATTTCATTGCTAATTCATTGTTTATTCATACTTTTATTGGAACAGTATCAGTAATTTAATATTTCATTAATTATGTAAGGAAAAAAGCAGATTTATTTAGTGAAAAGGAGAAAACTGAAACAGTAGAAAAGAAAAAATGATTGGTGATATATAGAAGGAGAGTGTTTGTAAAATAATAAGATGAAGAGACAAAAAAATTAATGATGAAACTAGTAGAAAGTAGAATATGAGAGAGAGAGGGAGAGAAAGAAAGAGAACAAATATTGTGTGACCAGATTAATAAGAAGGAGAAAGAAGTATTGTCAAGAGATATATAAAGAAAACAAAACTTCAAAGAAGGGAAAAAGAGAATGAAATGATACTGAGAAAGTGGGAAGATGGGAAAGAAAGGATGTTAAGAAGAAAGAACAGACAAGAAGAAGAGAAGAAAAAAAAAACAAATTAAAAAGAAGGAGCTGAGAGTGAAAAGCAGAATGAAAAGATACTGGGAAGGAGTGAAAGAAAGGATAAGAAAAGAAAAAAGAAATTAAAAAGAAGGATTTGAGAGTTAAACACAGAATGAAAGGATACTGAGAGAGAGGGAAGGCAGAAAGAAAGGATATTGAGAAGAACAAATCGAGAGGAAGAAAAGAAATTAATAAAAAAAGGAGGAGCTGAGTGAAAAAAAGAGAATGAAAGGATATTGAGAAAGATACAAGATCGGAAAGAAAGGATATTGAGAAAAAGGGGAAGAAAGAATAGAGAGAAATAAGCAATAGCATAGCGAGGAGAAGTGTGAAGAAAAATATCATAAGGTAGAAAAGAAAGTGCAGAGTAAAAGAGAAAGAAAAGATGGTGTGAAATGATGCAGAGAAAAAGTTTTGATTTTTTTTTTTTTTTTCTAAGATAAAGTTTACCTCCAAAAGATGGAAACAGGTGGGTAAGTGTTTATCAATAAAACATGATACTGCCTACTGCATACTTAAGTAAAGGAAAAAAACGACCCAAAGGCTTAAAACCTTAAGAATCTAAATGCATAGAAAAATAGGCATTAAAATTCAGGAAGAATTTAAAAAAGAAAATGCCAATAAAATAGCTAAGTGAATGATAGACAGAAGTACACTTTCACTGAGAGAGATAAAAGGAAAAAACAAGTTAGAAGATAGAATGATAAACCGTGTATCCTTTTCAGAAGTCAAATATTTCCATGCATGTCCTCTCAAGTAGAGCACACAGGAAATGGACCTTAACTGACAAGTATCAATTTCAGCCAATGCAAACTTACATATGTACAATCATGTATGAATGTACAAATGTCTGCACACAGACAATAAATGTGGGTTAAAACTGATAGCTTTTATATGTATGTATGTGTTTTGGTGAGTGCATATATGTACACATACATTATACACGTCTACTAGATATCTCAGTTTGTGTCGGGATAAAAATGTTCTTTAAAGGAACTGAACAACTAAACCATTTTACATAAAGTATTAACTATAGTCTACAGGTGGTGTTTGCAGGCTTTTTGCATTGACATTTTTTTTAACTGAATTCATCTCAAGCAAGGCAGTAAAGCCACTAAGGTACAAGGGGTTACAGTGTGTGGAAGAATTAAAAATTAATTCATAATTAATCAAGAATGAGAACAACAGAAGAGTAATCGGAACGACAGTAGAAAACAACTGACATTATATTAAATTTTTTTAAGATTAAAGTTGGCTGGAAAGTATGGCAACAGAAGAGAGTTCTACAAGTGAGAAGTGCAAGAAAAGAGACTGTCTGTATAGAACTTATGGTTAGATCTAGATAATTCAATTGTTAATTGATGAGACTTTGTTGTCAGGCTGTTACTGCACTTAAATGCATAACATCTACATTCCATAGTGAAGATCTTATCCAAACAACTACCATGAAAGTATTTACAAAAAAAAAAGAAAAAGGCGCAGGGAAGCAACTTTACGGCAGTGAGAAAGTGACTGAAGCCAAGACACCTATAATATTACTGATTCTTCTCTGGATTTTATCAAGAATCACTAAATATATAGCAGGATCACTGGACCATATGTGGCAGCTATATTCTAAGCATGGGTGAATGGCAGACTTATTTATAGATAGATTCTAGAGAGAAAAATGGTCTAGTAAATCAACTTTCTTAGCAGCTGATCTGGATTCAATATAGTCATTTCACTTTATGTCAGCCAAGAATGTTAACCTGAGAAAGTGCAATGAGTCAGTTCCCTGGAGGTCTGCATCAGCCATACTGATGGAAGGCAGAAAGGGATCTCTAAGATGATTCATAGAGAGGATTTTTGGAATACTTCAGCTTACATAAATACATGCATCAGTCAGTCAATTATGTACCAGGCATAATACACACTTAGGCAATCATGTGTCTTTCGATACATGACTGACAAAGTCAATTTTTTCCTGCAGTAAGTTGCCATTTCTTTCTACAGTAGACCAGTTACCATCCAAAGCTATAGAACCCAGTCTGTCCTGCTATTTACCCATAACTGGGAGGAGGAGAAGAAGATTCATACCTTTCCCAATGGTATTAGCACATAATGGATCTGACTGGAATTCGAACTTGGCTCTCTAATTCCTCAATCCGAGCCACTATCCATTACTC
The DNA here is from genome assembly GCA_963932145.1 of Acanthosepion lycidas. Classification (NCBI taxonomy): domain Eukaryota; kingdom Metazoa; phylum Mollusca; class Cephalopoda; order Sepiida; family Sepiidae; genus Acanthosepion; species Acanthosepion lycidas. The sequence continues at coordinate 32,224,873 of OZ010571.1, read as the reverse complement.
CAACGTCATGCATGCATAAACTTAAAATATGATTATACAATAAATCCAAATGATATATTATAATTCTGCCTCAGATAAACAATGTGCTATTCCTGTTTGTTTCTGAAGATAGAACTAAGTAAGGATATATCAAAGGTGCTGTTTGGCTTTAGGGAAAGAAAAGATAGAGGTGGGTGATAATGCTCTCATGTGTATAATGTTTGCTTCAGTGAAATAGAAAACCTGTCAATTTTGAATCTTTTCATTTGTACCCTCTTACTTCTTTAAATAATCACCTGCATTCATATTTATGATTGTTATTGTAATATTTTGTTAAAGTTCTTAAGCGCAAACATATAATGATGAAATAGGAGAATTTTCATGTACATCTTATAATTGTAGAACTTGCAAGAAGATTATTCAGTCTTTAACTTGAGACATCAGAAAATTAAAATAGCAAACTAGAAATGTTCATGGGTACTTAATTGAGTGAGTGGGTGGCCATGTTCCAGCAGGACACTGTGATCTGACACATGACCTGCAGGACCCAGGAGTGTCTGGCTAAGAATATTTGTGATAATGTCAACACACCAACCTATGACTGCTTCACTTCCTTCATTTGAACAGCTGAGCAGAGTACTAAGAAATAGAAAAATTTTGCTAGAAACAAGGAAAAGAAAGCTAAACTGCTACATGATATCTGCCTTCCTGTATGGCATTGAGTTCTGGATGATCTCCACAGAGATGAATTGGAGACTTAAAGCAACAGAATGTGGGTCTACAGAAGGATGTTGAGGATACCTTGGACAGAACATGTGAGCAACGACAAAGTTTTGGAGAAAATGGAAGAAAAAGACAAAAAGGAAAAAAATACTTAACATGAGGAAGAGGCAGTCAGGTTTCTTGGAGTATATAATGAGGAAAAAGGAGTTGGAAAGTCTGATTCTCACAGGACAGATAGAAAGACAGAGGAAAGCAACACATAACATACTTGAATTTAAGTAATATTATTGGTCCTGATCTGGCATCTTAGCTTCAGTTTCCCACCACCATGAAGTAGTTTCTATGCGTCTTTTCTATAAATACATTTATGATAACAGTTCGGATTAGCTCTTTGCTATAGTACCTAAACTTTACGAATTTAAGCACAATACTAGATTGGCAATAAAGTTTTGTCAAGTTACAGTTGAAAAACATGATTTAAACATAATTTCTATGCTAACAGTTTCTTTTCTCACACTTCCCACTTGTGGAACTCTCTTCTGGCTCTAAGCTTTCCAGTTAACTTTGATCTTCAAAAATTTAAATGCAGTGTCACTCATTATCTGGTGTCTTGCTGATTTATCTTCCATTGTTCTCACTCACAAGGTTTCTGTTTTCTAATTCTTTTATACTCTACTTTTGTTTTAGGGGCTTTACTGCCTTACTTGGGGTAAATTTGATAAAAAAATATTAATATTCTACAAAACATCCAGTAATTTAAAAAATTGTGTTAATAGCAGTTCGGTACTTTGAAATAATTTCTTGTTACCCTTTTGATACAGAATGACAAAATGTTGGATATTAACAGACAGTTCTACAATTTTAATGTCATATTTTATTTTTCTTTGGGTTTTAATACTTCTGTATTAATGGTAAAAAAAGAATTTTCAGAAACGTAGAAGAATAATCAGGACTTTATCCTGAAATTTGAGAAGCTGTGAAACATTGAAGGCTAGGATTGTATCACATTAGTCGTGTTGGAATCATGTAAAGGAAAAAAAAATACTTTAGAGACAAGATTGGATAAATTGGCAATTCAAAAAAGGATCAAGACTGTCCTGGCAACAGCAGTCGTGGATATTTTCTGAGAAGGCTTGCTGTCAATCAATCTTCAGCTATAACCAGCAGAAATCTGGTTTGAAAATGCAAATACATAAAATGCAAGACTCAAGAAAATAGCAAAAGTGGTCAAAGCAGTGACAGAGATGAAACTGTCAATCATTTAATAAGTGAATATAGCAAACTATTAAGCTGTATCAAAAGTATTTCCATTTTCTAATCAACTATCTTTTTTTTAAGCTTATGTAATATGCTATTTATGTCATGTTTTGATGATGATCTGAAAGTTTTTCAGTGCTGATAATCAGGATTTCGTCTCTCATACATTTAAAGAATTATTAACAAGAACTGGTGATTGTCTACTTCCGATTGGTTTGATTGCTTTTGTTTTGTGACATATCGAACTCTCCATGTTATTTAATGCCAAAATGTAAATATTTTGTGTTCAATTTTATGATCCTATATGGAAATTCTGATTCATATGTATCTAATCCTGACATTTTTATGTGTATTAGGTATATTCATATATTTAAAATATCACTTGTAAAAACATTCTAATAATTATAAGAAATTAATAAACAAAATACTGTCATTTTTTATGGTTTGGTTAAAGTAAAATTTCCAATCAAAATTAATATTATTAGCATGTAATGACATTTGTAGGATTAATTGTTAATTTTAATGCAAGAGTGTAAAAGCTGTGAATTATAATAAAGAAAGAAAGTGAGATAAAACAGCTCTTATCTCCACTTTATTTGATTCAAAAAGAAGAGAATATTTTAGAATAGATAGTTTATAAACTTCAGATTTTAATTGGCCTCTCTACTTTGTCGTATTTTATCCATCAAGGTTACTATGTTGGTGCTAGTGATCTATACACAGAATTGTTTTACTCTCAAAGACTATAGAATTCAATTGGAGTTTAAGTGGAGAAATTCCTACAGAAATACTGACTTCAGCTTATGAGAATTAAGTAGAAAAGACATATGTAAACACAAATTATCATCATTTATTCATTTTTGTTACACATGACCTATTATGCTAAGGTAATTATTCTTTATAGTATCTCTCAGGGCATTGGAGATTACTTAGTACAGCTCATTTCATCCCTAATTAACATGCAACAGATTATACTAAGTTAAATATTACCAGCAGCAATGAATAATAGTTGACCTAACCTACAGTATTTAAGATACATTTACTTATAACTTGACTTTTATGTTAAAATCTGCTTTCTTTCTTTATATTGAAGGGAGTAATATATGTAATATATGTATGCATGTAGGAAGTATAATAGCACCTGAAACAAAAGTGATGATGAGACAATGTGTAAAATTTTATTAACAATTCATTTTACTGGGGAGAAGCATATGATTTCTTTGGCTTCCTCAGGTTAACAGGTCAACAGTCTGGACATTAAAAGATGATTAGCTAAGGTAATTAATTTGATTTATGATTCCCACTTATCCTCAAAGATCCTATAGAACTTGAGGAAGCCCAAGAGAGCATACGTTTCTCTGGTTGAGGAAATGTGTTGTTAATAAAATTTTCCACTTTGTCTTATCTTCACACATGTACATAGTTTTTTAGGTATACTATTTTTATGTGCAGAGTATCAGGAATACAGCATGTTTTTTTTACAATGATGTTCACCCAGTATGAGGCCCAAGGGCCACAGAGCAAGAAGCACAGCTTATGGGGATATATGTGAAAGATAAGTTAACCTTAGACTTGAATAGGTTATGATTGTAGCAATCATGGAAGCATACTCGTGGGAGTTGGTTACACAAGGCAGTTAAAAATCTATACCAACAATTTCTTTTCTCACATTTCTAGTTTGGCCCGAAGATTGCATTCAAGCATGAAACAGATTGCCATCGCTTGGTGTTAGCCTTATTGTCTGCTTACATTTATCCACTATAGAGAAAAGTGAATTTTTAATGGCTGCTGCTACTTTAATGCATTACTCTTTGTAAGAATTGAGTGCTATAGTGGCTGGTATGGTATTTATATGGCACATATATAATGCATTAAAATTCCCTTTCTCTGTCATGTGCCGATAGCCTAGGGGTAAGAGTCTCTGATCGATGTCAAATTGATCAAGTTTTGATCCCAGCTTGAAGCAATTGAATGTCTAAGCTACACTGATGAGCTGTGATACAGCAAAACAAGCTGTCTGTAGATAACTGTATATATACATATATAAAAATGTATATATGTATTCATGTATCTGATATTTACGAGCTATACGTAAATATATTTAAATAGGTATGCATAGTTCAGTCCATTTAACTGTTTTATTCATAAGAGTAGCATGGAGTTCAAAATGTGCAATGTGCTTAACCAATCAGAGTAATTAATAGAATCTTCTCCTATACATATAAACTAGTCTTTAACATAGCCCTCTACCTTGAGTGGCGCTCGGGCCTTGTACAGAGTGAACCTTACTGTAAAAAAAATTTGGTGTTAGTAATTATTTAATTGGTATTTCTATTTTCATTGGCTAATTGGCAATATAGTACATGCATACTGTCAAGTTGGATGTGTCACTTAAAGCCAAAGTACTCTATCTGAAACCTTGGAAGTAAAATACTATATACTAAATATTTTTCATTTTTCCTTGTCTTTAATTCACCCCTTACAATGTCTAAAGAAGATAGACTGTCATACACAGCTAAATTCAAATTAATTTTGCAAAATAAAATTACTGAAAGTTATTTTAATTCATGGTGTTTTATTATTTTCATGTTTTGAGCTCTTTCATGTTTAGAACAATATAGACTGAGGTTAAACAAAAATCTTTCAAATACAAATAGCTGTTTGTTTCCCCAAAAATTTGGCTCCTAAATAAGGGTGCATTTTGTAAACAGGTGCATTTCATTTATACTATTTACATTGTTTGAGCAGTTGTCCTCATCTTTATGGTTATATTCACAATTTTCCGGCTGTTGTACACTCCAATTTTCTTCAAATGACCTATGTTAGAATTTTGAACCTAATCATTTATTTTGTCCACCAAAGTATCTTATTCTAGTTCTAAATACCATGCCTTTTCTGGATATCTCAGTTTTCAGTTATTTTGCTTTAGTAACTCAACTCTCTAAGTTTTTGTTCACCTGTGACCAGGTACTGAACTCATAACTCTTTGGGTCAAGTCACTGGATTACTTCAACCAATGCCTTTATCCATTGGGCCATATGGTCTGGTTAAAAATTCCAACATATATCATCTGAGTAAGGCCAGAGCGTACAACAGCCAGAATGTTGTGAATATGACAATAAAGAAAAGGACAACAGTCAAAACAATGTAAATAGTGTAAATAGATACAATACCTCATTTCAAAAGTTCAGATATTGGTGCATTTTATAATAAAAAAAAATATGGTACAATCAAAGTGATTCTTTTAAAGAGAATTTTCAGAGGACAGATTTCTTACTGACTGTTCTTATGACTTTGACACAAACTTTTACTCAGACTGTTATTGAGACTAGCTACTTGATAAATTGTCATGGACAGAGTATTAAATACAAAAATATGTGTAAATATTTAAAAGAAAATTCTCAGATCAATTTGGATGTATGTTACTTCAAGAGTATAAAAATCTAATAAACTTTGTAACTATACATGCTTAAAAGCTGATTAATAATATTATATATATTTCAAATGCTATATAAATTTTCTTTTTCATCATAAATTATAATCTAATTAAATTTTTATTTTAAGTTGGTATCCACTCAGTAGGAATATCATATTTTATTAATAATCATCGATAAAAAAAGTTTAAATTTTATTTGAAACTGATTAATAGAATATATTCTAATAGTGTGTCTACTGTAATTTCAATCTGTTTAATTTGTTAATTTAACTAAATCTGAAGAGCTTTTCTCTTTGATATTTTGATGACATGAATTTCAGTGCACAGTGGCAGACCTACTATGAAACTAATGAAAGCTTAAGCTTCAGTGCCCCTAATCCCAGTGGGTCAACTGAAGCAACTTTTTTTAATGGGGAATTTTTTCAACAAAAAAAAAAATCAACGGTTTTTTAAGTGTTTGTTATTAAAACAAGGCCATTTTTGTGAAATAATCCTAAGTCAATTGCTTGAAGTAGATAATATGCTTTAATGCCCATTTCATACAGAATCAAAATTTCCCTGTAATGTATCAAATTTCAAAATTTTCTTGGGGGTTTTCAGTGTCCGAACCCCCAGTTCTATGGGCTCACTAAGATTGCCAGAACCTATTTATAGCCTACATTTTGGCAGTTAGATCCTCAAATCTGTTGTTCTTAGATGCAAAGGAATCCCCATATCTGTTCAAGCTTCTGGGTCCACAAAATATAGGTCCACCACTGTCAGTACCAGTTGGCAGTTAAGTCTCAACATTTTACTGTTGGAATTGCTTTCCTGCTAACCAAAATCTTCAAAAATTTATATGCAACATCATCTCTCTTTTTGATATTCATTCTTTTATTGTCCTTTTTTTTCTCAAGAAACCCTTGTGTCTTTGTGGCTCTATTACTTTGCTTGGAATGAAATGAGTAAAAAATATTAATTTATATATATATATATATATATATATATAAGTTTACTTGACAAACACTATAGACTTTATGATAGATCTGACTTACAGCTGTGCCTTGGGAACATTATTATTAAATGAAACTCATGGATTGTTTATTTTGGTATAACTGAACCACACAAAATTAAACTGCTGATAAAAAGTGAGCCACTGTATGCAAAATTAATGATTTACTGAATAAGCACGAAGAGATATATTTTTTAAAGCACTGTTTTAAAAGTGGTATATGTTTATCTTTTTTTTTCAAAGTGAACAAAAATATGAGAATATGAAATAGCTTAAGATGAGTGTCTTTATCTTCTAGTTGGGGAAGGTGTGAGTAATTAGCCAGAGGTATTATTCATGACTTCACATTCAGTTACAAAAAATTCATTTAAACTTTCATAAAGCTTCACATTATCGAAGTTATTTTTATCAACTTGCTTATTTCTTTTAAGGTTTCTTCTTAAACTTTTCTTTTATCAAAAACCATGGGGAATGAAAGACTAGCTGAAGGCTTAAATCATTTTCACAACAAGAATTCAGTCTAAGTATAAAATTAACAGAGAAGCTGAAAGCGTTTACATTTTAATCAGAAACACCTTTCCCCTCCTTTACAAAAGAAAAAAAAAATTGTTTCTCTCTAATTTTTTTTCATGAAAAAAGTTTCTTCTGAGTTTTAATAATTTTTTTTTTCAGAGAACAAGGATTATTCTGAGCTGGAGGCTGGTTGACAAGCTCTCTTAGTCTCACACTATTTCTTTCAGTCTTTTACTTCATAAATTCAAATATGAAAGTGAAAAAGATCTCGCTTGCTCACATGGGGAGAACGTAATCTGTACAAAGAATCTTTTGAAAAGACAGCTTTAATAACTGCTGAAGCCATGGGGTGTAATATTTACATTGAACTTATTGGTGGATAAAAGACTGGAAACATACAGCTACGTGACTTTGGAATTTTAATTTTTTTCTCTAAAGGAAGACTTAATACAACCAAGCTTTAATTTAACATCCAATATTAGTGAATCTTTTTTTATTTGTACAAAGGTACACAGTAGAATACATATCTGAACATTTATTCAACACTTTCATACTTATTTCTTTTTAAATTACATTATATTTTTTCTTGAAAAGATTCATTTCTTTTTCTATTAAAATTTACCAAAAATAAAAAGGAGAACAACTCTCTCAAAGATTAAAAATGGTGTTCTGAATTTCATCTATTTATTCACAGGTTTCTTCATGTTCAGAAATACTTAATGATTTTTGGGTTACAACTTAATGTTTACATTGAAGAAAAGAGAAATAGGAAGAGTAATTATATAAAATAGGAAAACATTATTATTATTGCTATTATTATCATCATCATCATCATTATCAAAAGAGGAAGTTTGTTAAGTCTGCCTCTTCAACATGCCATTCAGGATGTGTATGATGATGGGTCTTTACTTTTGAATAAGTGAGCATTTTTAAGTAGGATTGCAAAAACAATCAATTGCAACAATAATAAGAAAAACAACAGAGCAAAATAATACAAGAAATAAATAATGTAGTACAAGGAAACTATACGATAATAGCAAAGTAAAGCAATTATACGACAGCAAAAAAGAGACAGTGTTCATATGCAAATAGGTAACAAGGAAAGTGACTAGAACTGAGTGTCAGGACCAATACTATTGCAGATGTATTTTCTTAAAGAATCTCTAAATATATAGCAGAAGCATCAGACAAGATGTGGCAGTGATATTCAATGCATGGATGAATGGTAAACTTATAAACATTTAAGATAGATTCTAGCAAAAAAAAAATTATCAAGCATCACACAGTGAAACAATTTTCCTAGCAGTTGATTGAATATATTTCCACTTCATGTCAGCAGAAAAGGTTAGTCCAAGAAGTTGAAATGAGTCTCCTGGGGGTTAGTATCAGCCACACCAGTGGGAGGCAGAAAGGGTTCTTTCAAATGATTAACAGAGAGCAGTTTCATTTTGGAGGCATTAAAATTAACAAGCCATTCCTTGCTCTAGTTAACAACAGATTATAGGCCATTTGACCTTATCAAACCAATCAAACTTACTTCTAAGACATGAGTAAATAGTTGTGTCATCAGTATAGATACTGAGTTGGGATAAGCAGGCAGGTATGTATGGCTGTCAGCAAAAGATACTGAGTTATTGTAAACCTGGGTCATGTTCTTAAACAACTGAGTCTGATTGAGACTTTCATATGGCTGTCGTGCATGTCACCAAACCTTAAGAAATAAATGAAGAATAAGAAATATCTAAACTGACAGCTGTATACTATCACTGTTTTCAGATCAAATGACTTTGAGCAAGCAAAGCCTGTGGGTCATCCTTTTTCAAATCTTGTGGATTGGTGCTATAGAATCACAAACAATAAACTGTACCAGAAACACATTACTTGAGGACTTCCAACAGCAGCAACAACTAAAATGGATAGCACATATAACTTGAAGAGAAAATAATGATATAAGAAGGATTTTTGACATTCCACAATAATTTAAAGAAAAGGTTACAAATGGAAGTTTAACGACCGCTACAAATTTTTGTATGCAGCAGTTAGCCGAATAATTTTATTAAGCAGGTGACTTAAAGGCTGGCAAATATGTTAATTCTTGCATTAATTCATGACCCCTAAGTAGGCATAGGAAATAGAATAGAAAGCTTGTGTTTTGCCATTCTTCCAAAGATAGAAGTTCTTTCTGCCTGCCTGCCTGCCTGGAAAATCAGTATTTGAAATACCTGTTTTTTTTTATCTTGGTGCGAAGAAATATTTTAAAAGAACCCAAGCAAAGAATTCCTCTCACTTATCAGACAAGAGTAGTTAGGAATTTTACCATGTTGATTTTTCCTATTGATTATATTTTAGAGGCTTTTTTTTGTGTGTGGGAGAAGTGAATCAATCTTCACAAAACCTTAATTTTTTTTTTAATGGTATTGTTTTTTTAGAGCATCTTTAAATGATAAAAAGCAATGAAAAAAATAAACTCTTATAAGATTTTAATTTTTTTTTGACAGAAATAATATTAGTTTTATTTTGACACCCATGAAAAACTTTTGGGCAAGGAATTAATTAGTGGAAAGATAAAGTTCAGTGGAAACATCTTTCCTTAACTGGGGTGATTACTGTGTAATTGTTACTCTAACTTGAAATATTCACATGCATAAAAGTTACATCATCATCAGACCCTTGACTGCTTCAGGACCTGATGGGAGAATAAACAAAAAAGCACCACTGATCTGATCTGTCGCTTGTGGCTCTAAGTAGTTCCGGCATTGTTATGTCCACTCTTTAAAGTTGTCTGACCAGCTCTTGTGTTGCTATCATGTCCTGCATACACTTTCAACAGTATCTTGCAGATATTGTCATGCAATGTGACAAGGCCAAATCATGTTATCTTCTGCTGTGTAATGGTGGCAAGGACAAAATGCTGTCATTCCATGAGACTTCTGACCTTGATCTGTATATGAAAGTTTAGTTATATTTAAATTCATGAAAAATAAAATATTTAAAAGAGGGGTCTCAAACTCAAAGATGCCAAAGGGCCATTCCCTGCTGAGAGGTACAGCAAGACAGAAGCATGGTTCTATAAGTATGGTTAGGTTCCCCAAACATGTGCCTATCTATTCTCTTATGGTTTCTAAACAGGGGTTCAATGACCCACAAAACTGAATTAAATCAGTTGGTAATTTTGAGTCATACGAACTGTAAAGGAGGAGAGAAGGAGAAGCTAATTTTGTTCAATTAAACATCAATGCCAAGGTTTCTCACTGAGAGAAAACAATGTACTGAAGATTGCTGGCAGTTGGTATATCACACTGGGCTCATCCAATGGGAAAGGTTTGTGGCAGATATACTTCATGTTGCTGGCAGACATACAGTTTGGATTTTCTCCAAGAATGTAAGCTAAGCATTACACACAAAGAGTTTTTTTCTATTTATCAGCCATCAAAAGGCAGTTACTAAATAGCTGTTTGGTTTCTTTCTGGTTGATAAAGGACTGATTATATATTAGTGTGTATATGTAAAAGCTATTGCATATTGATTTCACAATGTATTTATACATCTCTGTGTAGTGTTAGATTTACTTTTCATGATCATTTCATATGAGTGTGTAAATAGGTTTATAAATTGATATGTATTTTTACCTGTTTTTTGTATAGCGGACATCTATTGCTAAATGCGTAGTCATTTATGTGCATATGTTTATATGCATGAACATAAGTGAGTGCATATTGATTTCAGAAGGTGATTAATGTACATACACCTTGGTGTAGTGTTGCATTGTTTAATGTGCTTTTAATATGTTCATGTATATTTGTGTGTAAAATTAAGCATACATTTTGAATATTTTTATGTGCATATATATATATATATATATATATATATATATATATATATATAAGCAAATCCTAATGGAGTTTGCTATAGAGGAACACTGGGGAAAGAGAGTTCAATGCCATATTAATTGGCATTATTAACCTTAATATTTTTCAATAAATTCTTGATAAATGGTGTCTGATCACAACTAAAAGTTTTATGTATTCTCATGTAATCATCAGGTAGTCAACAGCAATTATTTTAGAAAAAGGGGAAGTTAAGACTGAAAAATCTAGTTAGTGCATAAATACTATACATATACCAACCAAACTCACTGAATAGGAAAATTGCCCATTCGGTCAATTAGAAATGCTATAAATTAAGCAAAAGAGAACATCAGAAAAAAGTTCATCAAGATCTGAGAAAATGCTTGATATCATGGGGAAACAGTATGTCCTCAGCAAAGGAGCATATTACTATAAGTAAAATAGTGCTCAAAAATACTGGGCCCTGAAAGTTCCTCATGACAGAGCATATAATATAAATAAAATAACCAATTCTTAATGTTGTTGACATCCTGATGATTGTGTGAGAATGCATGAAAGTTTCAGCTGGGGTCAGACACCATTCCCTGAGAATTTATTGAAAAATATTAAGGCTCTACAGCAGACTCCATTATGACTTGCTTATTTTATTTATATTATATATTCTGTCATGGGGGACTTTGAGGTCCCAGTGTTCTCTCCCTGAGAGAACACCTCTTCATTGTGACAAGCAAAAAATTCAGGGTCTCTTTGGTGATGATAGAACATCATTTGTTTGGTTTTCATGGCATTGAATGTGAGCAGCCAGTTTTTTCCCCCACTGAGTTGTTAAAGCTAGGTCAGAGGAAAGATCAGCTGCCAGGTGGTGGTCATTGGAATTTTTGGAGGTGAAACCATATACCATTAGATATTCAAAAGTGACTGGAGTATACTCTTAGGCAGATCATTTATTTAAAATAGAAAGAGGTTGGACTGAGAAGATTTGGCCTCAGAATACTAACTCTTAGCTACCTTCAGAGACCTACTTCTTAGGAAGGATTTGATAATTCAGAAGACTTTTCCAGTTATTCTCAAGTGAGAGAGCTTGTGCACCTATCCTCTATGCTCCACTTTATCAAAGGCCTTTGAAATATCTAATGTGAACAACCTTGAGATCTCATGCCTTGATCTATCTAATGTGAACGAACTTGAGATCTCATGCCTTGATCTATTTAATGTGAACAACCTTGAGATCTCATGCCTTGATCTATCTAATGTGAACAACCTTGAGATCTCATGCCTAGATCTATCTAATGTGAACAACCTTGAGCTCTCATGCCTCGATCTATCTAATGTGAACAACCTTGAGATCTCATGCCTAATTCTGAGTAATTACTGGATATCAGCAGTGGAAAGTGCTCATTGAAATCTATACTCTTTGTTGTTCAAGTGATTGTACCTATTGAGGTGATCCACAATCTTCTTGTTGATTATAGCTTCAAAAAGTTGGCTAATTTGCATTTAATTCTGTAGATATAGCAAAAAAATAGAAAGAGTGTTCATAATAGTGGCTAGGACTATATATACAAGGATTATTCAAAAGGTTCTAAGCCTCAATCAGAAAGAAGAGTCATAGCTGAACATTTTTGTTCAAACAACATGCTACCACTTCTTATAAAACTAGAAAAACTAATCCTGATTTCTGTCTTAATTTCTGTACAGGTGAGAGCCATACAAAAGTGAGAAGTATGAGCCAAATATAAAAATGGACAAAACAGAGGGTGAACAGTTACAAAGCATTTGCAAAAGAAAGGTATCACACCCAAGGAAATCTATGAGGACAAACTATAGACACTTCCTATACAACTGTGAAGTAGGCTGTCAAATTCAAGGGGGATAAGGACAGCACAGCGGTTGACCCTCAACCACTGATGTAGGTATGTGCGTGTGTGTGCATGTATATATATATATATATATATATATATATATATATTACTGTCTAGTTCAAAACTACTTTAGTATGTCTGAAGGATTTTCATTTGTCTCTTGCAGAATATATGTACACCTGTTGTCCAGTTCATACTCCTCTGTAGTATTTTGAACAGGAGTAGAGGTCTATCCTTTTTTTACTGTTTAGGATTGGGTTTCTGCTTCCTTCTATTCATTCTATTTCACTCTCAGTAGCCCCTTGCATGTTAGCTGCATTATTACCTAAAAACAAAAGACAAAATGAAAAAATACACGTAACAATCATGGAATATCCTTCAAAATCTTTATGAAGTCAAATATATAAGTAAGTGTACAGATGGTCAAAACTTAAATTCAAAGCTGACCACCTATTTCTTGTCCCACCACTTGCCTATATATATATATATATATATATATATATATATATAGTCATATGGCCCTCAATGTTGAATGTTAAATCAGATGTATGATCAATTTATTAAGGTACATGCTGTCTTTGTGTTTTTTTTTTCTTCTCCTTTATTTCCTGTGGAGACAGTTCTGTCTCAACTAAAAATAGCAGGAAGGAATCTGGATCACTTGCTGACTAGACATGATTGACGTCTTCATGGATTAAGTAAAAGTTGGTCACACAAAATCACTTAAAACATCACCATGTAGGATTTTTGGTATTGTTATTTCAGTTTCCTGATAATCTCTGACAATGACAGAATGCAAGAAAATTGACTCTCATCATGTGATCATGAGAGATATGCCTATGAACTTATTCCATTACTTGTGTAAAAAATAAGAAAATATCATCCTCAGGATCCTGGATTTTTTCAAATAATTGATTTGTAGTAAATAAAAAAAATGATATTTATTCCCAAAGTCTGTGGATCTATTTGACTACTTGTTGTGTAGAGAATAAAAGAATATCATAAGAGAATATAATGAACCACAATGAAATTGGAATTTGGCTTTCCAATTTCCAATTCTGCATATCCAAACTTATAGCTTCTGGTATTCCTCAGAGGTTAATCATTTAGGTAGTGTGTGGGCTCCACATTGTTTAACTTTGGTGATTGTATGAGAACTGGTGTTTCAACATGATATGGCTGTAAGCCCTTATTGACATTGCTGATGTCATATATATCATCATAGACGAGTGATTGCCTGTATGACTTTTTCACCCTTGATCTTTAGTTCTTTTTATGCTTGTGTGTGCAAATATATCTGTTCAGTTTTTTTTCCTCTATCATTTCTATTCATAAGGAAAATAATACGTGACACTTCTCTTCAAACTAAGTTGAAAATAATTCATCAGCTGAAGTCTGACAAAGATAAGTCTTAAAGAGTTATTTAAATTTTAATTAGTTTACCTGGTACCATAAAACTTATCCTTTACTGTTTTTATTTCAAAAGAGTTTCACAAAAGATGTGGAAAGCAGATAGTGCGTAAAAGTTTGTTAAATTTGTGTTATAAACTATTTCATGAATTTTCTTTATGTTACAGCCACTCCAATTTATTAGGTTGAATCACAAGTAATTTCCATTTGTTTTGGAACCAACTGAAATGGCCAAAGTCATAATTGTAACTCTTAATACTACAAAGCAATTTAGAATAAATTTGGAAGACACTAACTTAACCTGGTTTTTCATGGTAGTGGTAGCATATGCATTGGATTAAAGTAAAAATGTTTTCCTCCTCCATGATGATGCAAGGCCACATACAACAACAATAACACAGAAAAAAGGTAAAGTTTAATGCTCATACCCACAAAGAGATCAGTATGTCAAAAGGACAGTTTTTCTTTTGATACTTCAACAATTTTTATTGTTTAAAAAGCTATTGTTGAATTTTAATAAAACTCAAACATATGAAACTGGCTTTTTATGCATTCTCTTTTTTTCTTAAGAATTGACAACAAAAACCCTGTTTATTTTATTAATTTGTTTATTTACAAGAATAATTCTATAGTTACAAGTTTATAAAAATATGTTCAATATTTATCATTTACTATATTATAATGAAATAACTATGAAGATAATGATGATCTGTTGGGTCTGTAAAATTTGTCTGCTCCCATATATAGAAATAGATCACATGAAATGAGGTGGTCTTTCATTGGTTAATTAAACCACATAGGTCTAAAAAAAAAAGCTAACCACAAGGAGAAGTGATTCGAACATGTTCTGAAGTGACATGCAAGGAATTCTCTCCACCACCACGGTAACAGTTACCAAGGGTTTAAAGATACAAGCTATCTGGACCGATTTCACTCCACCAGATGGGTAAGTCCATCCGATATATTCTCTATATATATAGAAAAGTACATTAACTTATGTTCATCATGGTATTCATGTTTCTAGATATAAATAAATAACTTTATTAAATATTGATGAAGTTTTCATTCTTATTCATGTTAGCCCCAAAGTAACATGAGACTAGGACAACAGATCCTTTTATTAATAAATTTGTAAAAAATGTCTGCAAACAAGAAAAAATTAAATAAACAAATAAATACAAGTAATTTTAATTATAAATAAATGCATTTTCTGGAAATTTTCATTTGCTGTTGCTACATAAATTCACTAGAATATTTTTCAAATATCTGGATTTATACATTTTTTTCTAGAGAATTGATAAAAATTGACATTTTAATTACAAGAATTTAATACTTTTATTGTTAATTCTCAAGCAGAAAGAGAATACATAAATTCAGTTATGTTTGGGTTTTACTGAAATTGTAAATATAGCTTTTGGAAATAAAAATTGCAAAGAAAATAAAGAATGATAAGCCTCCTCTTCATCGGTGAGGTAATTGTCCAGCAGTCATTGATATACATAGTGTGTACAAACATACCAAATGTTCTGCATTTCTCCTTAAGGAACTGTGTTCCTGAACAAACTAAACTCACAAATAATTACATTGGTCACACTATTACATACCTATTCAGATGACTTACATTACACCTATTCGACCACATCTCTGTTAGAGCTTATTTAAACACACAAACACAAACCTATCAGACTCCATTTGAAACATACTAGTAGAAAATACAAGTATAATAATCTCATCCACATATAAAAAGGATAAAAATAATGGAAGCCTTAATAATATAAAAGAAAAACCAACACTCAATAGCATTAAATACGAACACATGTTTGGGAAATAAAACTTCCCTATAAATCTAGATAAATACACACAACCGATACATTCAGTTATAAAAATAAAATCTTCCTTGATAATGGCTAAAAAAGTATAGCCAAAAGCGCTTGGAAATGAAGAACATTTGGACAGTTTTTACACCTTTCGTGTCCAGAAAAGAAAACACCTGTACAAACACAAGAAAAATTAAATAAAAAATCTTAATTGCAGTACCTTGTCAATCATCTTTCATGAAACATGTATAGAAGAGGGATTGCTGCATAAATACACAATATATATAAATAAATATATATATATATATATATATATATATATATATATATATATATCTCAAAGTTCTTGGAACTGATTTGAGTTTTCATGAACAATATAAGCTGTGCTTGGTCACAGTTAATAGTCAGTTACTCATGCAGTCAGCAAAAAGAACACCTACAACCTATTTTTGTAGATAAATGATAATTCATCCTAAACATCAAAGATACTGCCAGATTCAATACGACTTCAATCCTCAACCAAAAGTAAAAATTCTTGGCTTAAATATTTCACACACAAACACAAATTATTGCTTACAAAGAAACTGTATCAAAATTCATTTTATTTCTTTTTTCACTTTTTACAAAAAACTTTATTTCCAAATTTCAGCCTAAAAACCTTATCATGTAATTTAGTAAAAAAAAACAAACTTTTCTCCTCAAAAAGAAAGAAATTACTGAAATAATTTTTCTTTTAAAGCCAAGGAAATAGAAAATTGGAAAATGTTCTCATAAACAAAGCAAAGAATGCTGAAATTCTACGTAACTCCTCCTATATGGCAGTAAATGCTGAATAATTTTCTCTCAGATGAAGATACCTGAAGCAGCAACAGATATGAGGTTCTACAGAAGGATGCTTAGAATACCACAGACAGAACTTAAAGTAACAAAGAAGTTTTAAAGAAAATGAAACAAAAACGATGTTTAAACTTAGAATAAAAAGGAGACACTTGAAATTTCTTGGACACACAATTAGGAATGAGGGCTTAGAGAATCTGACACCCACAGGACATACTGAAGTGAATAAACATCTAAGAAGCTGGTAGAAATAAATGGCAGAGTAGAGAGTGGGAGCAGGAGAGTACAAAGGCATTGCTAAGAGATACAAAGGACAGAGAGTTGTGAAGAGTTATGTTCACTCATGTCCTGAAGAGATATATTTGCATAAAAGAAGGTTTCAACACATATTTTCACCTTCTTGATCTCTGTGCTTTTCTCTCACAATAATAAGAATTCTTATTTCTTGTATGTTAAGCAAAAATTCTTGTTCTGTTTGATGTTAAATACCCTTAAGTCAAATACAAGTAATGCCAACTTGAGCTATAACATAAACCACTACAGCCTCAGATCAGATGGTAACAAACACAGATGCAAAATATGCAGATCATACATATGTTTTTTTACACTGATGAGGCAAGAATGTGTAAATCTTTTGTGTAGAAGCAATGTAATCTTCAAAAGATATCCAGTTCCTAACCACCATCCCCTGTTCCCAGTGACAGGTAAAACTAAGTGGGCAGATTGCATTAGCTATGTTATGCCTACAAAATGTATTTTCCCCATGTGCATGACAGGTTTAGATCTACTGACAATGCCTGAGAAGTGACCTTGATGATGAAGATGCAGTCAAACTTCATCTAGGCATGTGTTGTTTGTAGCAATGCTCACATGGTCATATTTCACTAATAACGGTTTGGCATTTTAAAATCTACTTCCTGAGGAACTGAACTCTGTGGATGACAGACCTGACAAATTTCAGCAATGTGAATGCACAAGGCCAATATTGAGAGAAACTTTATCAAACATTTCAAGTCCAATGCAATAAGTAATTCTCACAAGTCACTTGAAAGAACATTCTTACACATACAACACAAGCTATACAGATAATTTTTGGAGACATGACTTAATTACTGCTCTTGTTATTGTTAAAATTGTTAATTTCTGCAAAATAAAGGTGATTATGTACATTTAACCTTTCAATTCTCACTTTGTCAGCTGACAGCCTAATTTTTAGAAAATACTGAGTTGTGACCCTTCCATGTACAAAGCTAATTCAACCTAGATTTCAATTGACTTCCATCCCTACCATTTAGGTAGTGAGCAGCACTACCATGCTTTCTCTTTATCAGGTTAAAAGCTACTATAGATCAGTCATTAGCCATAACAGCTCCAACAAACCTGTCACATCAGTGTATTTTAGAGGCCCCGAAATAAAATATATTATTAACACTGGTGCTAGCATTTTAGCATTTCCATTTTCTCTTGTGAACATAATTGTTTTGAAACCAAATCTCATCTTAATCTCATCCACTGGTAATGAGAAAGTGTTCTGGAGATTGAAATCCCTTGTTTAAAAGTATCTTTCCAATAATGTTTTCTGTTTGTTTATGTCACTACTCCTTTACTAGGCTTTGCTTTTGAACAACCTCGGTTTAAACAGAGACTGTAAAAATAGAGTTAATCAAGACAATATTATAGAAGGGATAAATTCAATCAAATATAACCAGAAAGTGATAAATTTAATTGTTAATGATGTTAGACTTCTTCAATTTGTGAGCAAATGAATAAAAACTATCCAGGTATTACATCACTTCATGGAAACACTAATGTAATATACTGTAGAGTTTATCACACAATAGATACAGGAAGCCATACATTAGCTTTTTTAAAAACTCAATAAAGATCTGCAAAAAAAATCTGAAGCAGCATAAATGGAATCTGTAAGCTAATGAATTTGAGAATGATATCTCCTCAAAGTTAATGGATAAATTCCGCCCATCTTTTTTAAAAAGGAGTAATTGATACTGCAGTGCAAACCTGAATGATATCTTATACTTCATATCAAGACATTTACCCATAAAATAGCCAACAAAACTATTTTTCAAAAATAGATTAAACCTCAACATATCACGAAATAAAAGTACAACCTGATGTTGGGCTTAAGACATCAAGATTTTTCAAACTGTTCGAATGTAAAAAAAACATTTTGGTACTTGGTGGACAAAGTATTTGATAATGAAGATTGTATCTCCTAACTCCACTTTCTCTCTTCCTCACTGAAAGACTATGTTCATTTCCTTACAGTCAAAGAGAAGAATATTCTAACTTTCATTTCATAAGTAATTACAGTTCAAATTTTTGTATCTTATGTTTAAATAAATATCATCATTTTATTTGAACACAATCTTGTCTCTAATTTTTTTTTCAACAAATAGTCACTCATAGAATCTTCCCCCAGCAGATATACCTGTAATAAGACTAAAAGAAATATATTGGTTGCTTCTGTTTTTCAGAACATTTCTTTCTTGTTTTGATCATTTTAAGAATGTGTAACTAACAATATTCTTTATGATTTAACAGAGCAATTAGAAACATTATCTTGCTGCAATGACTTAAGAGCAATTAACAACATTCTTTATCTTATGATGATTTAACAGATCAATTAACAAATTAACAACATTCTTTATCTTGTTGTGATGATTAAACAAAGCAGTTAGCAACATTATCTTGCTGTTATGACATAACAAAGCAATAAACAACATTCTTTATCTTGCAATGATAATTTAACAAAGCAATAAACAAACTTCTTTATCTTGTGAGGATTTAACAGCACAATTAACAACATTCTTTATCATGTTGTGATGCCTTAAAAATCCTATTTAGATTATTTCCAAGTTAGGAAATAAGTTAAAATTGTGTGAAAATCATTTTAAAGAATGAAACACAAAAAATAAAAACAGAAAACAACATGGTGATCCAATTTTGACATAATGGTTCATTTTCTTAAAGTGATCAGATTAAGATAGAACCAAGAATGTGTTAGAATAATGATGTGATTGGTAAATGATTATTATTGGCATCTTTTAGTTGCAAAATCTATTAAGATAAACAAAACTTTAGGCAGATGGGACCAACTTTAAATAACTTGCATAATTCTTCAATTAAATCAATTCAAGCTTATTTTTTTTTAATTATATGCTTGAATTTTTTTCTATTGATGAAACTGACAACATTGGTGCTGCCCAAGTTAACTGTGGTGCAAACATTCACATATTTTTTGTTTGGGTTATTTATTTTTAAATCAACTATGAAATAACAATTGCAACCCCGGGTACAGGTGTAAAGAAGTGAAAACTTTCCTCTGGCCTATAATGCCTGTAATGCTCTCTCTTAGGATATAACACAGCTTCTTTTTATGAAGTAATGATACAGAGTTATTTGTGTGAGCACAGGTGGCTATAATTTTGGGATGTAGTTTTTAAATGTCTCAAAGTAATTTTAAAATTTTGTTCTTGAATATTTGCTGAATGTGTACATGTAGAGAAGATACTGATACTTTATTTTACTATCATAATCATCTTAAAATCCATTGAGTACTGAGCTGCTATGTGATGTCTGTCCTCCTATATGGCAGCGAATATTGGATGGTCTCCTCAAAGATGAAAATAAGACTTGAGGTAGTGGAGATATGGTTCTACAGAAGGATTCTAAGGATATCATGAGGTTTTAGAGAGAATACAAACAAAGAGGAAGCTTATGCTTAACATCAGGAAGAGGCAGATAAAGTTTCTGGGATGCATAACGAGAAAGGAGGGCTTGGAGAATCTAATGCTCATAGGTCAAATAGAGGGAAAGAGAGACAAGGGAAAACAACGCATGGCATACCTAGTGGGCTTAGGCAAGATGACAGAACAGGGCCTGGGGGAAGTAGCTAAGGGACAAAACTTATTGAGAGCTACAAGGGATAAGGGAAAGTGGAGAGCCATGATTGCCTACGTCCTGAAAGGACATGGCACATAAAGAGAAACTGTCAAGTCCAAGATAATCTACAATTTTCTAAAAGGAAAGGGAAATAATATTTCTTTTGGAACACCTTGTAAATGTTAATAATTACTGTATGCAGGGTGCTGGATGTAGCCATTATTCATTTTATCATAAAATAAAAAAAAGTTTTAGGTTTTAGTTTAATGACAGTTTACAGGTTGATTGTTATATTTATTTACAATATTATACATATATCTAATATTCAAAACAGCTATCCTTTGTTTTCATCATAGCCCTTAATCTCTTTTCAACTAAAGCACTTGATTTCATCACCCCCTCTTCACTCATATTGTATCACGGCTCTATAAGAGATTCTTTCAGGTCTGATTCACTTGAGTATATGATACATGAAACATCTCTCTCCAGCATGGGCCATTATATATATCCATAGGATTAATGTCAGGACTTGATTGAGGCAAAAAATCCATTGAAATGTCTCTTGCACCAGTTCGGTGTCAAACTGGCTGTGTGTGTCGGAGCTCTGTCTTGAGTGAAGACACAGTAATTTCCAAATATGGCTGACAACCAGGCCAACACTTTCTTCTCCAACATTTGTAGGTAAACTCTGCTATTCACTTTCTGTCATTCAATGAATACCAAGGGTGACTTTGGACCATCCAAAGCAACAGTAGCCCAAACCATGGCGCTAGTTGGTTTCTGTTATTTGAAATGTGTTCTGACGCCTTCAGGAATATTTCCTGGTGAAGTGGCATAGACTCTATCGTTTTGGCAGTAAACCACAGCTGCTGCAGTAAAAAGATACTCTTCCAATCAAGCAAAAGCTTTTTCTGTACAAAGTACAATGCATCTCCACCAAGATTTTCTTCTTTCTACCAAGCCATTTCTGCTTAGAGGCACTTGGGCACAGCTGTAATCACTGAATCTTGTGTAGTTTTAGTCTTAAATCTTTTTACATGATCCTCCTTAGTGATTTATCTGAAATATCCAGATCTTTTGACTTCTTCCTCATACTTCTTTGTGAATTTCTCTTCAAACTCTTCTTGATAGCTTCAGTGAACTTTCTATTAGGTTGGTGCAAAAATAATGACGTAATAATGTCGTTTTTTGACGTATTTTTTAACGTCAAAAAATCGTTATTACGTCCTTATTTTTGCACCAACCTAATAACACAAGCTGAATAGTTTCTACCTGGAACTGGATTTCAAGAAGTTGTTTGCTCTTGAACTTTTAAAAACTTTTTTCACACATAAAAAACAGTTTTTTATGACAGCATTTATTGTTTTAACACTTCACACCAGCTATTTTTAATGCAACAATTTGATTAAATTTATTTTGAGCTAACATATTTAGTTAAACTATAAATAATAAAACAAAAGAATGTTAGGAAGCCTTATACAAAATCTGAAACTATTTTCATAAGTCTGCTTCAATTTATATTTAAAGAATGTCTGAATGTTTATGTTTAAATAATAGGAAAGCATTTATGGTGTACTTGGTTCAGACATTTACAGCTAAGACTTGACATGCTATGTTCAAAGTGTTAAAACAAACTTATTCCTGCCATATTTCATTTGAAGGGATAAAATTCTATTCAAACTGCTTTTTTTTTCTGACAAACCACTGCTTTGTGGAACGGATTCTGGTATGGATATTGCTTCAAATGATACCATCATAATATTTACAAATCAAAAGCCTATTATTATCTACCTTCCATATCCTGATAATCTTCATTTTTTATTCATACATTCATGTCACATATCTCACTCATTAACAGTTCACCTTGAACTGCTCTTGAATCTTGCACTGAGTGAAGTTTACATAAAACTCAGTCCATTTCAGTAGGAATATTTAGAAAAATGTTTGGCTACTGTAACTTCAACAAAACAACTTTTTTTATTGGACTTTTATTACAAATTTATGAAATGACCATATAGACAATTGATATTTTTATATTGATGGATAGAGAGCTTACTCAACTGAAATCAAAGACTAGAGTAGGAGATTCCCTTGATGGGCTCAATGGCAAGTTTTCAAGTCAGAAGACACAAGATATGGTCTGACCTAGAGAGGGATAGGCTTGACCTGTTTTGTATTGCCCAAGGCACCGTAAAGCAATCCTATCAACACACCCAGTCATTAGAGTTATGATGTTGATAGTGGTGGTAATGGTGATGATGAATATTAAGGAAAATAAATGGGTTTTATATGCCATCAAATAGATAATATACTAAACTGTATTTCTTTGCAATAACAAAGATTTTGCAAAATTTATAACTGTGACAAAATATTCCAAAGTATTTAAAAACATAATTAAATGATTGATGAAAGCATTTAATGATTCTATCATAAAAAAAAAACAATTATACATAACTTGAAGAGTTATCAACATATTAACCATTGTTCAGAGACACAAATCTGTTCTTTGTATATTTGCTATTGTTTAAACAATATTTTGGAGAATACATTCTACAACACTAGACAGGTGCAATCTGAGAGAAGAAAGGAAATCTTTCCCTCAAGGGCACTTTTTATACATTGTTCTTGAAGAATTCACCTCTTAAGAGCTGAATAATATACTAGCTAAGATGTTGTATATTAACAACATTAACTATACAAACATGAGATTTGAGCGTCCAAATAATGTTCAATATGATATTTTTAATATCACCGACTGAATAGTCATATATAAAAACAAAAAGAATCTTATCCATCCTTCATGACCATAAAGTTTAAAGTGTAAGAAAATCAATGCACAATTTTCAGTTTTATTTTAAATTTTATAAAAAATGACTTTTGCCGACAGAATCATTAGTTTGCTTTTATGAATTTTGAATTGTTACATTTCCTTCACAGATGAAGAAGAGAACTGAGGCAACAGAATTGTGGTTCTAGAGACTGATGCTGAGAATAGCATGGAATGAAAATGTGAGTAACAACAAAGTTTTAAAAGAAATGGAAAAAAAAAACTTTGAACCAGAAAAAGAGAGTGGAAATTTCTAAGGTACATAATGTGGAAAGAAGTCTTGGAGAATTTGAGACTCACATGACATATTGATGGCAAGAGGGCCAGAAAAAAGCAATAAATAATCAACTTAATGAACTTGTGCAAATGGCTGAGAGAACAGGGATGAGGAGAGCAAACAAAAAGACAAGCCTTACTAATAGCTACAAAGTCTAGGAAGTTGCAGGGAGCCATGATCACCCAGATAAAAGAACAACATATAAATGTTAAGATCAGTAAATTGACAAGTCATCACTATTAATATAAACTTATAGAAAAGAGAAAAAAAATTAATTTCAAATGACAGAAAACTGTTCTCTTTGGTTGATTTAAATGCTACTGTGTTTAAAAAGTTTGAATATTTCTTTAAAAATTATGTCCATTCAAGATATAAGTGATAATGCTCTCCACAGTTTCCTTCTCTTGGAAAATATAAAAGTGTGATTTCAAGCTACCCTCTTCAAGTTTTGGTATTTCAAGTTCTTGTTCACTTAGTCTGGTTGGTCAGTCAAGGCTTAGAAGCCCTGTCAGCCCTTCTATTTTGCTCATGGCTGTTAAAATAAGAGAAGAACTCACTCCTTTCTCAAGAGTTTAAATACAAAGTAAATTCCCTAGCTTTGGCTTGAATTTTAATTCAAACCATAAAATTCATTATCTATGGCGACAGTTGTTTCACTAATTGTACATCCTGCGAATAATTATTAATGTTAATAAAACAGATATGAAAAGAATTTTACTTGGAGATATCTTTTGTCATCACACACACAAAAACAAAACTTAAAAAAATAACCTGCATCTTAGATGGTAGGGTTACTCTTTTGCAAACACTAGTTCGCTCATGAACATAGAATTAAATATATTTGATTCTAAAAGATTAAACTATGATTGCAAATCAAAATTAGGATAAAAAATAAGAAAAAGAGAAATACATATTGATGAATCATAAGTTGAATATTATTGGATTTTTTCCTGAATATTTCTTGTCAAATTAAAGGTTAAAGGTAACACTGAATGGATTAGGCCAATAAATATGGTCGTTAAATATTAGGTTGGTGCAAAAATAATGTCGGTTTTTGACGTATTTTTTAACGTCAAAAACCAACATTATTTTTGCACCAACCTAATAGTAGACAACAGAAGGTTAAAATATGAAATTTTATTTCAGCTACAAAGAGAGAAGGGCTCACAAACACAGCTTGAAAAGGAAATAAATCGTGTTTGAAAATATAAAAATATCATTTATTTTTCAAATCAGTCTTTTAGTTCACTATCTCTGATTCAGCCAATTGTTAAAATTAAATGCATTTTTTTATCCCAAGCATTCAGTATTATTTTGGCCTGTTGCCAGCGTAAGTTGGTCAGATCTGACACTTGGAGAAAACAACTATTAAGATTCTATAAAAGACATATAAGAATCTGAATTTAAGGTTGTTTCCTTCCTTGTTTGAATCCTAAGATCAAAATCAACACAGTAACTGACTTGGAAATATTCTCCCATAAATAACTGGGCATTAAATGTCTTCATAATTTTAGTCCTACAAAAAGAAACTGTTCTTTTAATCATCTCAGAGAAGCTTTTTTGCTGATGCTAACCTCCAGAAGAGTGACACAGTGTGGTTTCTCGGGCTAATATTTTCAGCTGACATGATGTATAAAGGTTATATCGAATTAATTTCTAGGCCTGCTAAGAGAGAATTTGGTTTATGGAATTCTGCTAGAGAATTTTTCTTGCCATAATATCTGAATTTATAAGTCTACCATTTATCCATGCATTGAATATTGTTGTCATATCTGGTCTGGTCCTTCTGCTATGTATTAGGTTGGTGCAAAAATAATGATGTAATAATGTCGTTTTTTTGACGTAACGTCAAAAAACAACATTATTACGTCATTATTTTTGCACCAACCTAATATTTAGATGATCTTCATAAAATTTAAAGAAAAATCTGCAATGTTATCTGTGCCTTTTCTATAAATATTTTCTTGATAATTGTTCTGATGAGTTTTCCTCTTTGGTACCTTGACTTTACAAATTTAAACCAACTACTAGATTGGCAGCTAGGTTTCATAATTTTGCAGTTGAAATTCATAGATGTAACTATGAGTTTTATGCTAACAGTTATTTCTCTTGTGGAACTCTCTTCCATCTTCAAAGATTTAAATACAATGTCAATTTACATCAGTTAGACTGTTGTTCTCATCTTTATTGCCATTAACGATGTTTCAGCTGTTGTACCCTCTGGCCTTCTTCAGGTGATTGGAAAAACCTTTATTTCGTCCACCAGGTAAACTGTTCTAGTTCCACGTGACATGCCTCTTCCTGATGTTTCAGTTATCTCCCTTTAACTCAATTCTTCAAGTTTATGTTCAAGCCAGGTACTGAACTCACACCTCTTTTGGTTAAGTCACTGAATCCAACCAACACTTTTATCCACTGGGCCATATTTCCTTGAGGACATCAAGTGTATGAATTTTTGGAATTTATAAACTTAACGCATCAGTAACCATTTTTTTTACTAGAGCTCATATGGAAATTTTGTTGTTATTATTGCTTTTCTCTAGCACTCCTTATTACTGGTTCTAATATTATATTCATTTCTATGCTTGGCCAGTGTAGGAGATTTCTGTGGCTTACCATATATGCTGATTCCTAGACAACAGAAATCTTCTTGGAGACTTGAGTCAAAAGAAGATAACTGAGACATCTGGAAGAGGCATGGTACATAGAACTAGAACAATCTACCCCAGTTGATGAAATAAAAACTTCAGTTAGAAATTCCAATCATCTGAAGAAGGCCAGAGTGTACAATGGCTAAAACATTGTGAATATAGCAATAAAGATGAGTAAAACAGTCTGAACAATGTAAATAATTACAATACCTCATCACAGAAATACAGATAGGCAATGTCAGTCATTATATTCTGTATTTTTAATTTCTGTTATTTTATTGTTCTTTCTCTTTAAGATTTTTTCTTATATTTTTCATTCTCAGTAATTATTTGCATATTAGTAGTTTTATTGCTTTGCTTGAGAAGATATGATTTTAAAAAATATTAGAAATTTGTTGTGAAAACAAGATTATTATTTCATAATTTTCAAGCATAAAACATATTATTAAATTCATCAGTAGTTTTTATCAATGGTTGTAAAAGATAACGCTTCAAGAAATTAGATGATAAATAAACAAGTGAGAAGGAAAGCAGTAGAATTTCAGTTCAAGAAATGATAAAAAATTCATGGAAGTAATATTTTCCTTCTAACTGAGAGGCAAAAATATATTTTCTGCAAATAAATGTAATAAAATAAAAAAATATTATTCTCACCTGAACAAAATGTAAACACCTCATTTCCTCAATGAAAACGTCAATCAACAAAGGAAATAAACTTACCTGCAAATAGAAGATAAAAAGGTTTGTTAGCAACGATATACAAAATTTTTCACATTTTTATAAAATTTATAGACTGCATTTAAATTTTGCTTAATTATCTGCTCATGCATTCTTTACAGGGACAGCACGTCTTACCTCTGAAACAAGGGGTTACAAGGTGTGGAAGAATTAGAAAACAGAAAGATTAATAAGGAGTGAGAACAAAAGAAGATCAATCAGGAGGATAGTAAATAGCAATTGACAACTGCATTTAAAACTTTGCAGATTAAAGTTGGTGGAAAGCATGGTACCAAAAGGGAGTTCCACAAATGAGAAAGGTGAGAAAAGAAACTGTTAGTATAAAAATTGCAGTTGCATCTAGCCAGCTCAACAGTCAATTGATGAGATCTTGGTGCCAGTCTAGTACTGCACTTAAATTCAAAAAGTTTAGGTACCATAGTAAAAAATTAATCCAAAGAATTACTATGAAATTATATATAGAAAAGATACAGGGATGCAATGTTATGGTGGTGGGAAAGTGACTGAAGAGGAACTGCCAGATCAGGACCAATAATATTGCTGATTCTTCTTTGGATCTTATCAAGGAGCTCAAAGTAAATAGTAGGGGTACCAGACTATATGTTGAGGCTGAATTAGCAATAGCATTTTGGCAATTAATTTATTTTATATATTTAAATATATCTTCATACTTTCCCAGCTTTTGCTGATGTTCATTATTATAATAAATATATACAAATTTTAAAATAATTAAACACCTCAATCTAGCACTTGAACTGATAGATATTTTCAATTAACCAGATCAATTTCCAGTATTGATTGATTGATTTGGTTTTCTATAGTTTATCAACATTTTGCAGATTATTTAAAGCCAAGAAATAATTTTTTTAGATTGTATTTTTTTAAATACTGATTTACTGAAACAAATCCTACTAATTAAACAATAGTTGGTGGGAAAGAAGTGTTAGATTCATACCATTTCCAAAGGTATTTGAGCATATGTGAATATAATGACCACAGCTGGAATTGGAACTCAGCTGTCTGATTTTAAATTTTGAGCCATTAATCGTTATGCTAACTGTACATCAAGCTTACAGCACCTGGTATTCCCAAGAGTTACCCATCTAGGTAGTAATAAGGCTTGATATTGCTTAACTTTAATGATAATATGAAAACCAGTATTTCAATGTGATATACCTGATACAAGTTCTACTAATTAACTACTGAATATAATGAACACAACTGGAAGTGGAACTTGGCTCTCAGATTTCCAATTTTGAACCATTATCCATTACACTAAATGTACAACCAAGCTTCCATTACCTTGTATTCCAAAGCAGTCACCCATCTAGATACTGACCAGGCTTGACATTGCTTAACTTTGGTGATCATATGAGAACCACTGTTTCAATATGATATGCCTGTAATCTGGATTTTCCAGTAGGTATGTTTGCACATAATGAATCATAGTAAATGACCATATTGAACTGAGAACAAAAAACATTCAAACAATAGTATTTTGTACATCTAATATAGTCACAGTGTTTTATTACTTACTTCTGTAAACAAATTAATTACAATGTATCTTTCAGCTGAGTTGGTCAAGTAGAACTCACTTTACCTGATCATCTATGAAAAAGAATTAAAAAATCCTAAACTCATTTTGTCAAAGGGTTAAATACAAATGGAAATTACTTAAGCTCTAAAAAAATAACTCAAGATCTTGAGATGACGTTTAATTATCCAATCAAAGAACCTTTCTAACATTTTGTCTAATAATTTAAAGAAGCCTTTGTAGTTCCTGTTTCTTTTTGGTTTTTCTTATCTGTTTTACTGGAAGTCATAATTTTTTTCATACTGAAATTTGATCAAAGACAAAATAGCCAGAAGCAGAATAAAAAGTATTATTTTAGTGTAGGGATGAATGTACATGAATTTGATACATCAAAGAGTGTTTGAATCTTGCTTTAAATAATGTAATTTGTAAATTTGTCAGATTACAGTGTTTTATTCTCAATTATTTTTCCCTTTTTCTTTGTTCTAAAAGAGGATTTGTTAGGTTCTTTGCTTTGGGCTGACAATATCCTTTCTTCAAGTTTTTTTATAATATATTCTGTTGTTAGAAAAAATACTCTCAGTATCTTTTCAGAATTATCATTCTTGATTCAGTTGAACTTTTGGAAATCTTCATCATTCATATGAATACTATTAAAATCATTTCATTATTAGCTTTATTATAAGAAATAAGTTTGAATGACATTATTTTCATTAAGATAAATTGTTATTCTGCAACACTTACTTTATCATCATTATTCTATTTAAAATTACATCTATTTGTGTTGAAAACAAAATCGACAATTATACTTAATATCAAGAAGAGACATTTGAAATTACTTGGGCACTTCATAAGGAAAGAATGCTTGGAAAATTTGACATGGTTATTTATATGCAGCATTATTAGAAAATAAGAGTGATAATTATAGTAAATTTAAACCCAAAGTATCAAAAATTCAATAAAATATTATATTATGGAGAATATTTTCCTAAATTTTTAAGATTGTTGAGTATTTAAAAATTATATATAAATGGTGCTCATGTTATGTTCTTCAATTACTTTTTTTACAGATAAAGCCATCCCCTGCCCATAGAACAATATTAAATAAAAATCCATCTGTTATCAGCTGTCAACATATCAGCAGCTTAAATAAACAGCTACTGTCATATTAAAAAATGCATTTCTGCAATATTTTAAATTTAAGTAGATAATATTTGTTTCAAATTAGATTAATAATACTTGAAATAAGCTAATATTTTTCAAATAAATTTTCAGAAAAGTATACTTTATTTTTGGAAGATTTTTTAATAAAAAGAATTACATTGCAATAAACACGGGTTAAAAATGGCATGGAAATCAGATATTTTATAAAAAAAAAACTCCTTTCAGTCAACTTAAATTAGTTTTGAAATAGAACAAAATATTTTGATTATTGGAAATAATAAATTTAATCTATTAGCTTGAAATTAATATGAAAATAAAAGCTTCAAGAAAGATTTTTTATTTTTTAAAATTTATTTTAAACCTTAGATATTGTGAATCTGTGGAGGTACCTTTTTCCATTTATCTACACAATGATGATTTTGGAAAGTAAAAGTTTTGCTGAAATATGTTGGAAAACTTCCAAGTTTTCATATCAATTTAAGAAAATACAAACTTGAATCAAAATATATGGAAAAATTAAGAATCAATTTAAATTTGCACAAGGCATATAAGAGTTAAGGCTAGAATAGGATTATTATTATTACAATCATTAAAATAGTAACTATGAAAAATGATAGTGATATTTATAGATTAATTGGTACTTCTGTTGAGGATCATCGTAATGATGCATTCTGACTTGCATTAAAATGAAAGTGTTTCTTCCAGGTCCTTTACCACTAATCAGTAATGTACCTGTGCCAAACTTGTTAATTTTATTTTACTGTTCACACAGCAGAATATTTACATAATAGATATGTCACTTGTCTGATTACTTCCAAATCAGAGTTTTATATATGTGTTCCTTTAGCATGATAAGTACAAACAGAGAAACAATAAAACAGAGAGAAAACATCACAGTATTAATTATTAAATACATGATTATTTTGCTAATTACTTTAAGCTGAAAGTATTTTTCTTTTATTTTTCATCATATTATTTCTGTTATCATTTCTAAATATGGTAAGCAATTCAGGTTTGCCATCATTGCAATGATTATCTATGTATTTATAATCAACAGAAAATTATTATCTTCTAAATATCAATGAAGATGGTTACATGAAACAGGCAGTTATTTTATAAGAAACAGATCTGAATGCTTTTTTTCTGGAAATGATACATCTTTCATGTATTACAACTTAACTAAAATGATTCCTGTTTTGAGAAGGAAAAAAGGATAATATAAATTAGATGGTGCTATAAAGCTTAATAAAAGATAATTAAATTCCAAATTAAACTAGTTTAATGAATGTTTAGACTTGGAATATAATAAGTTAATTGTTAAATTAAAAAATGCTTTGTCAGGTAAAACTCAGCATTATTCTATCAAGTAGATTAGTTAATTATCTGATGCCAATATTGAGAGGAACTGTTTAAATTACCTCATAAATTGGGGTTAATCCTTGAAGACACAAATTACATTGAACTCACTCTTCTATCCTCCAAAGCTGGCTCAATCGTGAGAAAATCAGCCTGATATCTACAAGGTCTCTCCAGAATGCATCTTGAGAACAGATTGCAAAAACTTTATACTACTTGGCAACCAATTACAGGGCAGTGAAATCTTACTACACATATGGACAGAAGCTTTTCTGAGAGGTAACTTAGTGAGCAGTGAAATGTCATTGAATGACAGCTGATCTCTGATTTTACTCTAACAGTTCAATAGGGAAATAATTTGCAATAACTTAAAGCAAGTGTCATTTCATAATCACAGATCAGATTCTGAGTTTTTTCATCATGAAATCTGGTTCCACTTCAAATGAGGCTCCATGTTTGAACATCTCTTGGATATCAAGTTCAATCCAGACCCCAAGTGAAACTCTTTTTTCCAATGTATTGCAAACGATGTTGGAAAAATGTTTGGCTTGTTTAGTCACTGCAGGAAGAATCTCACTACTTCTCCCATGCTTTTAGACATTTAGGAACATACACCCTGATTAATCAGCCAATCAGGAACATGTACCCTGATTATAAAGCCAATCAGGAGTATACACTCTGCGTAACCAGACAATCAGATATTACTAAACAATCAGATTCATATAAACTTTTAAAATGGCATATACAGATACATCAGTAGGATTAAGAAGTTCATGACTAGGGAAAAGGATTGTATATCAATTTCCTCAGAATAAATAGTACTGAATAAATAAAACTTAATTTCCTGGTTTGGTAATTCAATACCACCTGCTGATAGAATGCATAACATTATACAAAGAGAATTCATTCAGTATATCACAACTTACATTCATTCAAATTTCCTATTGTTTCTGATTGGAAAGAATAAAAAAAATAGCTGGATATTCATGATTGATTTTGAATCCGTTAGATATAGACAGAATTTCAGCTTTTTGCATTACTGCCCACTGACTTTGCTGCTACTCTTGCACTTTCTCATTAGATTCAGTCATTTTCTCTTGACATAAGGAAAGAATCAGGGGAAGTGATGTAAATCTTGACATACTCTTAAATGAAAGTGAATTAATATTTTTGTTATGACTATCATATATATATATATATAGGGGATAAATATATTTTTATTTATCAAGAACTGTTTTGGAGGAAAGATGTATGACAAAGTGGAAAAAAGTTTTCGGGTGATGAGTTTTGTTCCTGATGACTTCATCAAACAATCTTTGTTTATGTTGATGTGACTATGTTGATGTTGGGAATTTTAAGCTTAGAAAATAATTTAAAGATTGTTTTTTTTAATGATGTACTTTGGATTTAGTTTCTTTAAGAAAGTGTTTTCGGTATATAACCTACCAAATTTTGGGTATATAATCTACCAAATTTTGGGTATATAATCTAACCAATTTCACTCAGTTGCTTTTTCTTTCCATCATCTTTGTTATTAAATATCCCACATTGTGATAACAGAAGATCTGCCAAGAATGGTGAAATGTTGAAGGGAACTGGGTGCAAATTTACTGTGGATGAACTAGCAATTAAATCATTTTTTTCAAAATTTAAAATTCTCATTGTCTCTCATTGATGTACATGTGTAGTCAAATAAATATTAATAAACCTAGTCTGCTGAATTCCTATGGGATGAAACACATCACATGAAAATCTTTTCCACTTTGTCATATATGTAAATGATCTTAAAAATGTATAAATACTTCATTGTATTTATAGAGTAAAATTGCTGGATATTCTTAAAATCACCTGAATTTTATACTTATGAAGTGGGGCATCTAAAGGAACCATTAAATTGTACTGAAGTTTCATATGATGCAGTCATTCTTAAACCAATGCTTTTTGTCTCCAAGGAAAGAAATTTGAAATCTAAGAGGCAGAATTTCAAACCTATGTATAATTCATGAGTATAATAATGAAAAAAAACTTTGAAATAACATTTCAAAAACCAAAGATCACAAGGGGAGGAATGGGATCTGGGACTCTGAGAAAAAAAACAATGTGATTCTGAAAGCTAAAAATATCTATTTGATCATCTGAAATATGTGATAAGATAGCTTTCTGTGTCAGTCAATATTCAGTGAAATAGACAAAGGAGTTCAATAATACATCACTAAAGAACAGAATTAATTATATCAGGTAATAACTCAGCATGTGACCATGTTGATGATGAGCTGTTCTGCATTTTTTAAATAGAAATATAATTAATAATGTGTTTACCAGTGTAACTGGAATAAAGACAAAAGTTTAGAGATCTAGAAAGGATTGGCATTATCAAAAAAAATTTTTTAGCCTTTTTAATATGATACCACAGCAGGGGTAGAAAATAACAAAAACATTTCAGATTAAAAAGCAACGTTGATTTTTAATGATTTTAAATTCATTTCCATTTGCCCTCTGGCCAATTTATTTTATTTGTATCATTTTTTTTTCTTACTCTTTTTACAGTATCCTCAACTTGTATGACTCTTTGAGTACCTCCACTCAACTTCCTTCATATCTTTTGTGAATGAGTGTAAAAACCTGAACAGTTGCACATGAAACAATAAATAATTAATTGTAAAATTAATTGCAAACAAAAACTTAGCCAATTAGAAAAGAATGATGAATTTAAACAAGCAGTTTGGTCATTATAATAAAAAAAAACAACCCAGAAATCTTTTAAAAAATGTTTTTAAATTATCATTTGGATAGAATGCTTAGGAAATATGTGAAACTGTATTTTTCTTTAAAAGTGTTTTTTTTTAGTTTATCATGTAATTCACTGACCTGCTTTCAAATTCAAACTTTGAAAAATATTTGTTTGTTCAGAAGTTGCACTAATTTTAACAGACAAGTGCTTGAAAGAAATTTTTATCATCAATTATTAGAATCATTGTTTATCGGCCATATCCAGTTTTTCAAAAAAGTTATTCGGAAAATGTGGCACTGTAATCCAAAAACACATTGGGACAGCTAAAGAACATTCCAAAAGCTAAGCAGAGTATAAGGAATAGAAAAATTTCATAAGATACAAAGAACAACGGTCATGCAATATCAGTTCTCCTATATGGCAGTGAGTGCTGGACAATCTCCAAACAGATGAAGAAGAGACTTGAAGGAAAAGAAATGTAGTTCTACAGAAGGATACTGAGAATACGATGGACTGAACATGTGAGCAATGACAAAATTTTAGAGAAAATGGGAAGAAAATGTTATAATCAACATCAGGAAGAGATGTTTGAAATTTTTAGGGCACATAATGAGGAAAGAGAGCTTGGAAAACCTGATACTCACAGGATAGATTGAAGACAAGAGGAACAGAGGAAAACAATGCATAATCTCCCTAGTCAGCTTGAGTAAATAGATGGTGGGACAAGGTATAAAGGAGATAACAAGAAGAGAAAATTTATTAAGAGCTACAATGGACAAAACATTGTGGAGAGCCATGATTGCTTATGTCTTAAAGGGTCACATAGAAAAAGAAGATTATCTGGAAAAAATACTACAACTTACAATATGTATTTGATCATCTTGTATTTGATATTTGATCATAGGAATTTCAAACCTATGTATAATTCATGAGTATAATAATGAAAAAAAATTTTGAAATAACATTTCAAAAACCAAGGATCACAAGGGGAGGAATGGGATCTGGGACTCTGAGAAAAAAAACAATGTGATTCTGAAAGCTAAAAATATCTACTTGATCATCTGAAATATGTGATAAGATAGCTTTCTGTGTCAGTCAATATTCAGTGAAATAGACAAAGTAGTTCAATAATATATCACTAAAGAACAGAATTAATTATATCAGGTAATAACTCAGCATGTGACCATGTTGATGATGAGCTACAATAAATTTTCAGTCATTTATATTCAACACTAATCTGCAAGCTGGAAAACAATGGTAATTACCAATATTCTAGATCAGTGATTGCCAAAATGAGTAATAATACCTGCTTGGTGGAACTACAAACATTGAAAAGTATTCAGGAGAGTTACGGTTGCTATAATTTTAACGCGTTATAATTATATCTAAATTTAAATGTACTACTAGATTGGTGGCAAGGTCTCATCATTCAGCAGTTGAAACTTCTGGATGTAAATGTGAGTTCTATGCTAATACTTCTGCCTTGTGGACATCTCTTCAAGCTTCTGGCTTTCTAGTCAAATTTGATCTTCAAAAATTTAAATGCAACATCAATTGTTATATCCAATCTTCTTACTTCCTGTTCTTTTATTGTTCTCTCTCCTTAATAATGTTTCCTTTTTCTTATATTATCTCACTCTCAGTAATTCCTTGTGTCTTAGTGTCTTTACTACCTTACATGGGGTGAAATGAGTAAAAAAAACAGTACAATAACATTTTATCTCTAATCAACATTTGGCTCATTACTATCCCTTTGTCCTTGCACTGATGTCCATTTATGCAAACACATTAGTTAAGTAACTCGTTGTTGCTATCTAACTCTTTCCCTTAACATGTCCTGTGAGTATTAACTTTCCCTAACCTTCCTTTCTAATAATGTGTCTGAGAAATTTCAATTGTCTCTTTCTGATTTTAAGTATGAATGCTTTTCTGGTTCCCATTTTATTTCCAAATTTCTCATTGCTCACATGTTCTGCCCATGGTATTCTCAGCATTCTTCTGCAGAACCACATCTTTGTTGCTTTGAATTACTTGTTCATCTGCAAAGATATTGTTCAGAATTCCCTGCCATATCGGAAGGCATATATGACACAGCTTTTCAGTAACCTTTGTTCTTTCAAGACATTTTCTTATTTCTTAATACTTAGTTTCTAGAAGGCATCTTATACTAATCTGATGAGCATTCAGCTTCTGTATAACATTTTCAATTATCATTTAGTATGCTATCCAAATAGTATATATATATATATATATATATATATATATATATATATATATATACACATATATATATGTATATATGCATATTAGGTTGGTGCAAAAATAATGATGTAATAATGTCGTTTTTTGACGTATTTTTTAACATCAAAAAACAACATTATTACGTCATTATTTTTGAACCAACCTAATATATGTGTGTGTGTTTATGTATGTATGTATGTATGTATATGTATATATGTGTGCATATATATATATATATATATATATATATATATATTTATGAGATAAAATAGAGTTTTATGGTATGCTACATTTATAGGGTAAAAGTGCTCAATATCTGTGATAGAGCATGTGTAAAAATAAGACAGGTGAACACTGAGTGGCGTGACAATCTATTTCATTCTTGAATGCAATCTTCAGATATATATATATTATATATATACATATTTGTACATAAATAGTTTTAGACAGATACAATATTTTATTAGCTTAATAAAAACAGATATATTAAAAGAATATTTATGAGAAAAAGAGGGTTAAAAATACTTATTCCTGTAGATTGGTAATACCAGCTGATCGGTCCTCCCTTATCAGAGCCAAAATTGAGAACAAAACATAAATATGCACAATGGCTAAAAAGAATATATAACCCCAGACTAACGTTATATACAAACAAAAATTTAACATGAACGTCCACCAACCACTCCTGCTTACAGAGACATAATTTGTAGGACTTAATTGATATCAATTTCAAAACATTCAAGTGATAATCAGTATTAGGTTGATTTTAACAGCATCTGATACATATGTAAATTTTCCACTTTTCCCTTGTGAATAATGGCTAGACTGCATTGATTGATTCCTAACCTTTGACCCATTCTGCCTAAATGGCTAGTATTGCAATGACATCTGAATTTGTACATTACAGAACTAATATGATGGGTAAGCAAAACATCTTTTTGGATCTGTTTCAACAGAAGGTTGTTCTTCAACTAGTTGGTACTTTTGATTTGAAATATCTCTCTCTTTAATTGTTTGACCTCCCCACTCCTAGATAGTTGGTGAAATGGTGGGTCTTTCCCATAAAGCATATTATCACTTGTGCCGTCACCAATATTGCACCAAAAATCTGTCTGTAACAAAACTGGGAAGACTAGCTCCGAATTTGGCTGGCTAAATATAAGTTATGTGATTCTTCATCCAACTAATCACTATTTGCTTATTGAAAAAAAAAGATCCTTATATGATAAGGTTAGTTTTAATATCTATTTGATTTTCTTGTAATAGGAAATATTTGAATTTATACAAAGTTAAAACTTAATAATTAATATCATACTCTCAGTTTCCTAATTAACCTTAACACAAGTATTTGAAACTAGTCCTACACCCCACCACTCTTACTTCTGATCTTTAATTTCCTTTCCTGGTTAAGGGATTTGGGAAAATATAAATTGAAATTTTTGCGATTGTTATGGCATGAGCAAAAAAAATTTAAGTTCAATATTAAATGCTAATTCATAAGGAAGTTGGCATACATACACAGGAATGACACTTTAAAAAAATTGTAGTAAATTTTAAATCTTTTGTCCTGAAGTTAGAGGGAGTAAAGGACCCACTAAACCCAGGTCCCTTAAAAGGAGAGACAGTGTGAAGAGAATAGTTGTTTAAGATGATTGGCAGAGCATTAGACTGTCAGATTTGAAAATAATTAAGTTGTAGTAATTGGACTGACCAATTTTTTTGATCATTTGTTCTTAGGAGGTGTGTAGTTTTAAATTGAAAAATGTAAGAAGTTTTTGGTTGTTAATTATTTAATTGATTCTTTTTTTTTTTGATAAATGCCAGGTAAAAGAAAAAAAAAACTTTACATATTCATTTTTTCCATGAGCACCTTTAATCATACATAAGACCTCCTCTTCTACTTATATATACATGTGCAGTTAAATCTGCACATTTATATATGTTTATGTGTTTGCAATACATAAATTTTTTAATTTGCTTAGCAGAATCTAGTATACGTTTCCTTAAATTTCAAATTTCATTTCATTCCCATAATACCTGTAGGGTCTTTTTTTTATTTCACATAAATAGAAAGTGATAATCTATGCTTGATGGGAAAAATCCACAACATCACCTCCTACCTTGGTGGGGAGGTTAAGAAGTTAAAGACAGAAAGAGATATTTCAAATCAAAGTACCCCCTGGCTAAAGAGCAACCTGCTAATTTGAGTGGGGTGCATTTATAATTTCATAAGTCTGGGATTAACGATAATCTTCCCCACATATCCTGCATAAACTGGCAATCTCACTCTGTAAAAGTCAAACTCAAGGGTGAGCATCATTGTAAAAAAAACAAAAACCAACAATAGATCAGGCATCAAAAACAATATGTTGATTTGGTAGAAAAATAAAAAAAACTTCTTACACCAACTGAATTTTTCTTAGTAAATCTCACAGTCACCTGACCAATTTGGATATGAAACTTTCCCCAAGGCACATAGATGATATGAAAAAGGGTGAGAGTGACATTTTGACTCTAGGCTAATCACACATTATAGTGAACCCCAGCAGAGGTGTTGATCTATATGTAAATATCCAATCTTTTTCATGGTGAATATATATATTTGCACACAATTTTTTATATTTAGTGGACATTTTACAGGTAGAAGTTGAGAGGAAGAGATTTAAATTAAAAAGCAAAGAAACAAGACTTTCAGCATTTTTGCGATTTTTTCTCATACATATATATATATATATATATATATATATATATATATATATATATATATATATATATATATATTACACATGTTCACACATCCATATATTTTAATGTTTGATTAAATTAAACTGACAAGCTCTGGTTGATTTTTTATTGTACATTATTCCAAACTTTGCTTCATGTTCAGATCAAAATGGTGATAAACCATGTGAAGTTCATATTTTTGTTCTCTTTGTTCAAGATGTTTCAGCAGTCTTGCTCATTGTGAAGAGCTACATATTGTCAGTATCAGTCAAAAGTTTTGTTTACTACAACTTGGTATTTTTCAGAAGGTTACATTTCAAATTTAAATATATATATATATATATATATATATATATATATATATATATATATATATATATATATATATGTATTGTATCAGTGATATTGATGGTTTGACAGCACCAGAAAATGAATATATTACATATACTTATAATTATTTTATACACATTTAATAAAACCTACTTAAATTCTTGCTGCTTATATATATATATATATATATATATATATATATACACACACATACATACACATATATATGTATATATATTTGTGTATTTAGGCAGTAATCATTCTTACATGCACATTTCAATGAATATGACAGACAATTGATCATGTGATCTAATTTTGTTTTTTTCTTTTCAGATGATAGATTATATAAAGACTGTCTACTTGTTCTTTTTATCTGAATGTTTTTGGCTATACATTTAGCCATTTTCAAGGTTGAAATATATTAACTGTTAACAAGAAATACATTGTTGTATGTATGTATTTATATAATGTTTGCCTTTTCACAACACTGTCAAGATATTGTGTCTATGCACATACTTGATATTATTAAGTGTTGAGTTTTTGTTTTTATTAATAAGGCTTCCATTATTTTTAGCCTTTTCATTTTTTTAATTATTATAAGGGGGCACAGTTGAGTGAGAGACCAACAAAACTCCTTGTAATACCAATGATGAACTGAAGGCAAGGATTATGGCAGCATTCACCAAATTAAACAAGGAGTCTATCCAGAAGAGTTGTAGAAGATTCCAAAGTCATCTGGAGGCCATGGTTGAAGCCAATGGTTATTTTATTGAATACATTTACTCTTTAGTATATCAAGATAATTTTCTATAGTTTTGGTAAATATATCTCTTAAAATGAGATGTCCACGTTATTTTCATTTTTGCATAATTTTGACAATTTATCCATCACACACTGTGTGTATATATATATATATATAAAATCATGCAATTTTCTTCTTTCTTTCTGACCAAAAAAGGCCTACCTAATAATCAAAGCATCATACAGTTTTGTTCTTTCATTCCAACTAGATGACACCAGCCTAACAAATAGATATTAATGAATTAGTATTAAAATACACATTCAAAGATTTTTCATTCAATCTAAGACAAAACATGTAGTTAATAAAAGTTTCCATTTTGTTTGATTTATGAAAAATATATATATCTATGACAATATATTATATATGTTTTAATAGTGTGTGTGTGTATATATATATATATATATATATATATATATATATATATATATTGAGAGAGAGAGAGCGAGAGAGAAAGACAGAGGGAAAATTAATATGAAAAAGTTTTCCCACTTAACTCATGTTTACTTTGGAGTTTCATGGCTATAAGTATTCTTTGGAACAGAGTTAACTCTGTTCAGAAGATTGGTTATACCTATATAGCCATGAAACTCTGAAGTAAACATGAGTTAAGTGAAAAGAACTTTTTTATATTTATTCTATTAGCACTCTATCTCTGTCTCCAATATTGAGAACTCTACCAAAAAGCCTATATATATATATATATATATATATACACACACACACACACACACATATGTGTGTGTGTGTACATGTGTATGCTTATTTGCATACAACACTTTCCACAGAGTACAACAGGTACTACACTCTGATCTTAGGTAAAGAATCAATGAGTTATATTTTTATCCTCAACAAAGTTCTTATCTAGGTGCAAACAATCCAGTCTTTTCTTATCCATATTATGCTAATATAAACATCTATTTACATATGTAATTTCTTATATTTAGGATATTTAAAGCTGCCAGAAAAGAAGAAAAAACAAAAACAAGAATTGCAACAATTCTGAATAAAAATATTCCTTACACCCATATGGCATTATATATGGAATTATGTTGCTCTTTCATTAATACAAAAACAAAACATTACACAGACACACTAATGCACACACATTATTTTCCTACAGTCATATATATATATATATATATATATATATATAT
This sequence comes from Acanthosepion lycidas, assembly GCA_963932145.1. Taxonomy (NCBI): domain Eukaryota; kingdom Metazoa; phylum Mollusca; class Cephalopoda; order Sepiida; family Sepiidae; genus Acanthosepion; species Acanthosepion lycidas. Next base: position 32,183,768 of record OZ010571.1, on the reverse strand, counting down.
ATATATATATATATATATATATGAGAAAGAATAAAAGCTGTCCGCGTGCAATCTGTGGAGTTAAGCTTCAAGATAGGACATCTAACGTAGACCTGTTTAACAGGTGTAATATTGGAGGAATTGAGACTTTTATCATACAGTCTCAGTTACGCTGGTCTGGTCATGTCTTGAGAATGTCTGATGACAGGATACTCAAGATCCTAATGTACAGCCAGTTAGATCAGGGCTACAGGATACAAAGACAAGCTGAAAAGCAACTTGTCAGCAGTTAATATACCATATAACACCCTTGAGCACTTAGCTTTGGAGCAGGTAGAATGGAGATCAACATGTTTTAGTGGACTCAGCAATTTTCAATTTGCTTGTCTTAATCATCTTCAAGAAGCGAGAGCAAGATCTAAAAGGTCAGCCAATCTAACGGTGATCTCATCTCACAATTCTCACATCTGCTCCATATGTGGCCTCTTTTGTAAATCACTAGCGGGTCTTAAATGCCACTTAAGATTATCTTTCATAACTGAATCAATAAGCTGGCAGATGCTCATACGTCGAAACTGACAGTAGAGTTCATTATATGAGAGAAAGAGAGACATATAGACAGATATGTATATATCGTACTGTGGTTGATGATAAATAAAATGTAATTTCTGCTTCACTCTGCACTCTTAAGATCTGCTATGACAGAAGTGGACCTAATATTTTGGGATGACCTCGTATAGCCAAATTCTGAGTTTTCCTGACAGAGGTTAAGGAAATGATTTTGTATATTTTTCAAACTTCCCTATTCTTATACTACTTTAGTTGGTAAATTGATTGATTGATTTTTTAGGACTCAGCAACCTTTTGCAAGTCATTTAAAGCCAGAAACTTTTTTTAGATTCTAAGAATATTTTGGAGATTATAATGATTTACTGATAAAATCCTACTAATTAACCCATAGTTGGAGGGAGAAAAGGTGAATCCATAACTTTCTCGAAGGTGTTTTTGCATGAATATATATAATGAACTTAAATGGAACTTGGCTTTCTGATTTCCAAGCTATCATTTACACCACCTGCACATCCCAACTCACAGCAGCTGGTCACCTATCTACGTACTGACCACTCTTAACATTGAGTGATCAAATGAGATCCAGTGTTTCAATGTGATATGACTATATGACATACTACCCACATATCTAAGCTTACAGCACCTAGTATTTCTAGGTAGTCAACCATCTAGCTACTGACCAGGCTCAACATTGATTAACTTGAGTGATTGTTCAAGAACCAGTGTTTCAATCTAATATAGCTGTAAGCCTTTAGTTGGCAAATTCACTCCTGTTAAGATTACTGGCAGCAAAATATAAAGGTAATATTTTTTATTTATTTGATACAGTCATTTGCCTGGTTGACATCTTGAGGGTTCACTGTTTTCCAAAAAGACATTAGCTTGTCAAGTACTAAATTTCTCTATTCTTTGGTTGTGTTATAGATGAAAAAGAGATGTGAAGTGACAAAAATATAGTTCTCAAGATTAGAGACTAAATACGACAGCAACAAAAAGTTTTAAAGAAAAAGGCAACAATAAGATGCACATTTATGATCAGAAACAGACAGCTGAACATTTCTTGGAGAAATAATAAAGAAAATAGGTTTGGAGAATTTAACACTCAACATACTGAAAGAGAGGCTGAAGGAAACAGTGAGTAACCTAGTGAATAAGTTCATATGAATGGATGGTTGAACAGTGACAAATGTTAATATTGTGAGTTGAAATTTAGGAAATCTTTTTTTTTTAAACATATTTTTCTAGAAAATAGGTTTCTCAAGCCAAGTAAATATTATTGCTCTTTCCTTCCTAACCTTTTGTTTGTAGTTGTGTGCAAGGTCAACATTTTGATCATACTATTAGCCTCCCTTAGAGTTACTTGTGATGTCTATTTTAATTGTTGCTGTTTTTGAAAGTTCTCAAGTGATGATTTTTTCTGTTATTTGTTACACTTCTTTGTTCCTGATTCTGCAGAATCAGTCCATGAGGTTCCATAAAGGATGATCCTGTCTTCACCTCCTTGAAACCATCTTTAACCAATGATCTGATAATGCAGATGTATACAACTGACAGTTTAGATATATCTGAATGGGTTTGGCATCATGCATGACATTCATATCAAAATCCCAATCTGATAAGGCTACATAAGAATGTGTTTTGGTTTTGTAGCAATTGGTGGTGTTAGGCAAAACTAACATCAATGCAAACTATCTTCATCTTCTATACTAAATTTGATTTAACCAATCAAAATGGTCAAATAATGCTTAAAACTACAAAGAAGAGAATGTTAAAGAAATAGAGCTCATAAAAGAACAACACTGAAATTTGTGTTTAATTTTTTTTTTTAACCAGTTGCTGAATTTTTGTATTTTCCTTTCAGTCTTTTTATTCAACTGACACTGTTTACAGATTCTAATCTTATTGTACCAAGAATTTGTATGATTATAATATTTCTATGCTTATTTATTATTCTAATGAGAGCATTTTTTTTCTAATTTCCACTTTCTACTTGTGGCCATACAGATTGATCATCTGCAAATGTCATATGTCGCATTTTATTCACTTCTTTATGCTTATATCTTTTATTAGCAAGTTTTTAAATCAATGATTTCTAATTTATATACAGGCTTTCAGGCTCAATTTTCATTTTCATTTTTCCTTGTACTAAATCAAAAATTTAAATATGGTGGCACAAAGCCAAGCAAATTTTCCCAATCAATATACTTCTTAAATGGACTAATTACATTGAGCTAAAATGCTGATAGAGAAAATGATGGACATTTTAAGCATGAACGAGGTATTCTGAAATGAATGGTAAAATATATGATCCCCATACAGTCACAAATCTTCTGAAAAGCTTTCTCCTGATAATATATGGATTAATTTGTTATTACAAAAGCAATGTTTTCTATTCTATTGGATCATGCTGTTATCACATGAATTATGTGTTTTAGTATTTCTATCTTTGTTGTTTTCACTACACTGTTTTAGCCAATACGTTCTCCACACTTCCTCAGGTTTATACCATTCTTCTTCTTTTTCTATGTGGCATGTCCCATGAGGATGTCAGTGATCTTGTTTCACCATAATTTCCTGTCCTTTGTAGGTCTTAGTATATTTTGTCTTTTTTAATTTTGCACTGAAAAGTTCATCTGCCATCCAATTTCACAAACTCATTCGGTATGATGTGCACTGTTTTAATCTGCCTCACTTACAAAATGTTCTAAAGAAATACTAAGGTTAATTCTAAATAAAATTATATATATATATATATATATATATATATAAAATGGAAATAATAGAACAAAAAGGAAACACTTTTTACACTTTATCCTATTATCTCTATGACTTTTTTAAGGCAAAAATGAAATCGAAATGTTTTTGTTGTTACAGTTACATTAAAAAATCCAAATTCAAAAAGAATTAATCTGGGAATTTAACTATATATATATATATATATATATATATATAAAATGTAAGTGGAGTCCTTAGAAATCCACTGGTAATAATTTATTTCATGTGATCGCAGAATTTTTTTTGCCTGTGTCTGGATAAATCCATTTATTGTTGTAAAATTTTTTGGTCTGAAGAGGTAAATTATTACCAATGGATTTCTAAGAACTCCGCTTTTATTATTATATTTGCTCTGTTCTTACATTGAGCTCTCTTTGGAATTATCCCTACTAATTATCAAATATTATATATATCTATATATATATGTGTGTGTGTGTGTGTGTAAACACATGACCAAATGTGGTATAAGCAGACATGTGGCAAGAATGATAGTTAATAACAATGGATGTTGGATGTAAGTTAGCCTTGATTTTTTTTTCATTTTGATATTTTTCAAGGGCAAATACTGATTGTGATGATCTGCAGAGTAACATGGCTTGTGGGAACATTCACATTCAGTTGTGGCAACTACCTACTGGCAAGTTCATCAAGTTGAGAAGCAAATCAAGATTTATTGCCAAATATGATCAGAAAATATCAGGACAGTTGCTATGGTAAAAGTGTTAAAGCATGCAGAGTGAAGCCGCTTGTACCGACTGATCTTGAACTATGTTGCATATGCACACTAATTTATAATGCTCACTTACAATATTTATAGCAGTGTGGTCATCTCACTGTGCCACTGAGGTTTCATCAGTAACCATGGCATAGAAAAATTAGCAGAGAATAGGCATCATATTATGCCAAAAGCTTGGTGATATCTACACAAAGTTGCAGAAAGTGTATGGAGATGATACCAATGTATAAGTGGTTCAAATGCTTTCAAGTTTGCTGATAAAATGTCAACAGTGTTGCAACATCACAGATGCACATACAGTTGTTCAGAAAGACTATCTTTCAGAGGATTTGAACATTTCAGTTCATTCATTTGGTTGATGAAAAAAATTCAGTTTCAGTTGTGAAGGATCTCCTTGTGTTTATGTGGACGAAAATGGTCATAACAGTTGATGAATCATGGGTCTATGGCTATGATCCCAAAACTAAGGCTCAATCTTTGCAGTGGAATACCTCAATGTATTAAAGACTGAAGAAAGCACAAATGAGTCAAAGCAATGTGAAGACACTGTTGAAAGTTTTCTCCAACTACAAGGGCAATGTTCCACCTGGTCAAACAGGAAACAAAATGTACTACTATGACATGTTGCAGCATTTGTGAGATGCTGTTTGTTGGAAAAGAACAGAATTGCATGCATCTGGTGAGTGGCAACTTCACAATAACAATGCAACTGCCTTTTAGCACAGCTTGTGCAGAAGTCTTTGGTTAAGGACAACATTCCCCACATTCAGTAACTATAATATTCCCCTGATATCGCTCCTTGGGTCTTTTTCTTCTTTCCAAAAATCAAATTCCACTTGAAAGGAAGAAATTTCAAGATGTTGAGGAAATCCAAGAGAACACAATGAGACAGTTGCTTGCTATCACAAAGAAGGAGTGTCAGGAATGCTTCCATTAATGGAAAGTGTGTGGCTTCAAAAGGTAACTACTTTGAAGGTGATTAAATACTGAACTGATATGTGTTGTAGTTTCTTTTTATAGTGCATGTCCCAATATTTTTTCATTAGATTTCATATATATTTGATATATTATAAATCTCTAAAACTATACAAATTCATTGGTTTCCTAAACAAACCAGATCTGGAATTTCTACTGAATGTTCAGTATTATCCTAGCCATATGAGACAGAAATTAACAAGCCAGGACATAACGGCATCATGGTGTATGATAATATTGCTAAAAATAATGAAATGGGACAGGCATGAATCAGTGGCAGTTCTAAACAGAGTCAAATATTCAGAGAAAGAAACTGAGATGAAAACAGTGCTTGGAAGGAAAATGTGTTGAGTGTGATCATCTCACCATAACACAGAGGTTTCAAGAGTGACCATGGTTTCTGCAGCAGTTTTTGGTGAAGCACAATATTTTCCAAGTCTCACAACTACTATAGGATTTTTGTAACTTTTTCCTCTTCAAAAATCAAAACCCACTTGAAAGGAACAACATTTCAAAATGTTGAGCCAATCCTAGAGAATGCAATGCGGAAGGTGCTTGCTATCCCCCCCCAAAAAGTTGCAGGAATACTTGTATCAATGGAAAACAATGCTGGATAAAGTGAGTGGCTTCAGAAGGGGATTACTTCAAAGGAGATTAAATGCTGAATTGATATGTGTTGAATTTTTTTGTTTTTATAGCATGAGACCCAATACTTTTTCATCAGACCTCATACAAGTCAAAAGAATTAATTAAGGTGGAGGATGAAATGCATATCTACATTGGTTTTTATAGTGTATGGAGCTACAAGACAGACAGTGTCCTCGTTAACCAGTTTTTAAATGAGCAAAACAATGGTGAGTCTCTATCATAAGTAAATTTAAAAAGTTTGCTTGCTCCAAAGAGTCTCAATCCCTTCTGAACAAGGTGAATAGTAAAGTAGATGAGTCATTATTTTTAGAAAATGATGATGACAAGGTGTAATATATAAAAATAAACCTGTAAAGTTATCATGATTATTTCACCAACATTCGGCTGTAAAATATTGGGTTCTATCATTCATGTAGAAGCTACCTTTATCAAAAAATACTTCTCTGCTCAAGATCAAGTACACTTGCTCATGGTAACAGTCATCTATGTTGGTAATGACTTCTTTCCATAGAACAAGGTGCCTTATGCTGTTGCTTGAGTTGTACATGTGGCTTCACAAAAATGAAGAAAAGTTGATTTTTCTGCACTATTTACTCACATCCTCATATTTCAATACCATAAAACAGTTAGAAAATATGTGTTGGACCAAGAAATTAAACCTGGAGAACATTTAACGTAATTTGCACCTGTTACAGAACCTACTATTAACTTACTGACATCAGATCCCAGATGAAATCTTGTTGAACAGATGCCTGATCAAGTAAGTGCTGTTTAGGCAGGGGATCACAATTTAGGTTAACACATTTAAACCGGCACATACACACACACATACACAAATTGGGTGATATTTAAAAACTACTGAATGTATTAACAAAACTATAGAATGCATCAATCAAAATACTATTGTGAAAATTAGAGATAAAGCTATTTCTCTGAATAGTATACAGACTAATGAAAATTCTTTATTTTGGAATTTCTTAAAACACTTGGCATAAAATCACTGGCTGGAATTTCTAAGCAAGAATGAGGCATAACAATGACGAATGTGATATCTTCCCTGTTTGCAACTCCTTCAGTCTTTTTCTTTATGTGACCTGTCATGCAGAATGTAGGCAATCATGGCTCTCCACACTTTCTTGCCCTTTGTAGCTTTTTATCAATTTTGTCTTTCATAATGTTATAGTCTATGCTAATAGGAATATATACTTGAAAAACAAGGTGGATAAAATAAGTAAAGGTTTATTGTAATAAAAAAAAGTACAATAAGAATAAAGGTAACAGTTATGCACAAGGTTGTGGCAAGTTGATCCAGTAGTGAGTGCTACTAATAGAAGGTCGGTAGTTCTCTCTTCCTGATGTTAAGTACAATTTCTTTTTGTTTCGATTTTCTCTGCCATTGCTCACATGTTCAGTCCATGGTATCCTCAGTATCCTTCTGTGGACCCACATTTCTGTTGCTTGAAGTTATTTCATCTTTGAGGAAATCATCCAGTATTTACTGCCATACAGGAAGACATAGGCGGAAAAAAAAATAAAGAGGAGTAGGAGTGATACTAGATGAAGTCATGAAGAAATGCATTCCGAGACACTGTCAGTTATTTGAAAGACTCCTTTATTGCTGATAATTATTACAAGCCTGTACTCTCTGCAAAAGATTGAAAATCCACTTCCTTCTAATGTCTTCTCATTTTCTTCTACTCCCAGTAGCCACTTCCATCTTAGTGGCATTATTGCCTTGCTTGAAGTTAATTGATTAAAAAAACAAATGAAACATTTTCACCTAAGCAATCAAACATCATGTTACTAGAAGTATATAAAAAAAATAATAATACAATTCTGTAAAATGAGATGTGCTTGGTGTCACTTAAAGTCGAGAAGTGTAATGTTCAAGATCAATAAGATGCATTACAAAAAATTCTTATTTCCAAGAAACTTATTATTCTTGAAAACAGTAATAAAAGTAACAGGAGCAAAAGTTATTACATTTTCTTTCAATAAAGACTTTAATAAATTCTATAGTAAATGATGATAAACAAGAAAAATAATAATTTTATCAAATGAAAAAATATGTTTATTAATAAAACACTTTTTATTTACAATTAAATCTGACAAAACTATTTAGATGAGATAATATCTAAAAATGATTTTCTTAAATAAATGCATAAATTAATACATTATTTTATTGAAATTATTTAAGCTTACCTTTCTCCATAATAGCTGTTAAGTTTATTGTTTGGAATTTAGTTATTATTTTACCAAAATTAGTATGTTATTTAAAGGGAATAACTGATTTTTAAGGTATATACACTCAAAATATGTTTATAAGTTTGTTTTTAATTCATAATATAAGTATGAAATATTATAAGAGAACTGAGATTCTTAGGTTTACATCAACATTGAAAGACCATGGCAAAAAGGATTAATCAAAGTATGAAACAATAAACTGAGACATAGAAAATGATTTTTAAGTAAAAGATAAAGAAGTACTGAAAAATGGTTAGTCAGATCCGCTTTACAAATTCTTGGTTACATCTCATTTATACAAATTTTGGTCTTATTCATTTTGTACAAATTCTGGGTCACATTTGCTTCATACAAATTTTTGGTCTTATTCATTTTGTACAAATTCTTGGTCACATTTGTTTCATACAAATTCTTGGTCTTATTCATTTTGTAGAAATTCTTGGTCACATTTGCTTCATACAAATTTTTGGTCTTATTCATTTTGTACAAATTCTTGGTCACATCTGCTTCATACAAATTCTTGGTCTTATTCACTTTGTACAAATTTTTGGAGTAATTCACTTTAAAAAAGTCTGACAAAATAATCAAACATCAGAATATCTTTTGGATATCCAAGAACTTCTGAGCCTATTTTCATTTATGATATTTTGATTGATATAAAATAGATAAATGGCAGGTGTGTAAATTACTGGTAGTAACTTTGACATTTGCTTTTATGTTAACATTAAGTACCATAATATATTAACTCTGTCATAATATTTACAATCTTCTTCCTCTGTATAAATATTACTTCTCATTAATGCCAATGGCATCCATTTCACATTCATGACAATGGCTGAGAAACTGTTGTCAGGATCAATAAGTCTTATGTGTTAAATCTGGCAAGTTTGGTTTTACTTGTCAATATTGGCCATAACCTTTCACCTGACAGGATAATCATGTGAATTAGCATATCATTAAAAGAAAGAATTCCCACCTGGTATAAATAACGGAAAAAGGATATATTCATTTCTTTTCAAACTCTTTCTCTTTTGTTTTCTTGCTGATATTGGAATATTTTGTCAGGTCTCTTCTTCAGTCTCTGTCAGGTGTACAATCCTGAAGAAAGTGGGAGAATCTTATCTCTTCACAAGTATCAGATCAACAAAATGGTATTGAAAATTTCTCAGATCAAACCACTTCCAGAAATCCAGGCATTATTTTGCAGCAGCAACTGAAAGAATATTATTTTATATTACATATCCCAACACTTAGGGTATATCTTTATTTTTTCAGATGTGAATATTTTCATGGTAGTTGCTCTGATGTGCTTACATCTTTGGTAGCTAGACTTTATGAATTTAAGTGCAGTACAAGAATTGTGGCAAGATTTGATGATTTTACAGTTGAAATGGGTAGATGTAACTGTAAGTTCTATGATGACAGTTTTTTCTCTTGCAATTTTCACTTGTGGAACTCTCTTCAGGCTTCTTGATTACCAGTCAAGTTTGATCTTCAAACATTTAAATGCAATGTCAATCATTACCTTCTGCTTTCTTAATTCTTGTTCTTTTATTGTTCTCTCTTCTTACTAATGTTTTCTTTTTCTCATATTTGCTCACACTCAGTAACTTCTAGAGTCTTAGTGGATTATTTACCTTGCTTGTGGTGAAATGATTAAAAAAGAAACAGGAAAGTTTCTCCTGGTTCAAATGGCAATTCTGGAGGAATTATATCCTGCTGTCACAGCCAAGCTTCACACTTTAACTCTACCAGTTCAGAACTTTATAACCAAAAATATTCATTCTACAGTAAGTTTTTATGACTAAGTGTTTTTATTGCCTTGCTTGGGGTGAAATGATTTAAAGAAAACAGATGGTGTATTTAAGATATCCAGGGAATATGTTAGATTTATAATTACCAAGCAGTTGGGTAGGCAGTAGCCAACAAGAAGTGCTACTGAATGGATACCTTGAGGCTGATGTTGTAGCATTTTCAACAATCTAGTGATAATTTTTTTCTTTAAATGACTTATCACTGTTGATGCAACATGTTTTCCCTCTATGATTTGGAAACCAAACAACAGTCTTTGCAATGGCAGTACTCAACCTAATGGTGTAAACAAATGAATTATATTTCATATTAAATAGTTTTCTGTATAATTTCCTTCCAAATTAATACACTTAATTCAGTGTCTAATATTAATCACATTGACCAAAACAAATTCTTTTTTCTTAAGCATTTCACCCCAAGCAAGGTGAGAGTGACAATAGCATGCAAGGGGGTTACAGAGAGTGGGAGCAAGAGTAAAGAGGCATGATAGAGGAAAGGATGAAAAGAAGGATCGGGAATTAGATCGAGGCATCTGGAGATGTCGATTGACATTTGAATAGTTGGAGATTACAGTAATCACGGAAGCATGTAAGAGGAAGGGAGTTCCACAGACAGGAAGTGCAAGACATGAAGCTATTGGAATAGAAGAGACAGCAACATTTAACTGTTTCAACAGTGAAAAAAATGGGACTGAAATTCCAGCCTAGTAGAATGTTTAAATTCATGCAGTTTGGGAAGGTAGCTCGTATATTTATTATATTGGGTTTATTTATTGCACTTATCAATATATTGTTCATTATAAATGTTTTATATATTTAAAAACCATTGATTTTTTTGGAGCTTCTGAAACACATAGTGTATATAGTATTTGTATATGTCTATTATATATGTATCCATAGCCAAGAGTGATAGTGAAGACAAGCTCCCACTGTCTATAAAATAGCTTCAATGGCATGCCTCTCAAAAAGCCTCTGACAACTAAATCCAGCTCCAAGTCGAAGAATAGGTGGCTAGAGGGAACTTGATAGACAGAAAGACAGTCTATCTAGAGGAAGAAAAGCCATACATCATCACCCAGGCCTACACAGTTAAGAGGTCTCTCCAGTTTCACTACCAATTTTGACCACACAGGGTGCTATTTTTATCTTGAAGGATAAACAGATATCAACAATTTATTATACGTGGTCATTTTTGTCAAATACTATATATTCAGATAAAAATTTATCTAATAACTATGTATCAGGATACAAATTTATTGATGCATTCTCATATATGATATAGAATCATGGGAATAGAATACATTTCAAAATATAGTATTGTCCTCAATGCAGATTGCAAATTCATGCATCTTGTTTCTTTTCTAAGAATTTCAGGCACTGTGAGTATTTTCTCACCAATTTGTCCCTGTTAGTAGCTGTTTAATTTTCCCAAAGGAACATGAGGTTCATTTATCCAGGCTGATATTATCAAGAAATCAGCTCCTTAACTAATCAATCTTGGTGAGATTAAGACTATACTCTCATGCAGTTAACCTAACCATTTGACCTTACAGTGGACTTGCAGTAGTTCAAATAAGTCCAAACTAAAATTTAACTCAAGAATTCTATTGTTTATACATGGAAAGATCAAAGCTGTACCTTTTGATCTGCAACTCAAAATGTGTTATTTACTTTTATATCAGATATTCATTGGTGTCCATTAAAAATGTTATTTGCTTTAAGTAAAACCTTAAGAACCAATTTTACATTCAAATAAGGTACAAGGAAATTGGTTCAGAAGCCCCCAACAGCTACTTCAGCCATGCAAACAATCACATCGTCTTAAAGAAAGCTTTGTATATAAATCACAGTATAACTTTCAAAGCTTTATTAACTTGAACAAAGAACTCATCTATTGGCTTGAGGTTGGAAATGTCTTGATGTGACATGTGTAAATCAATTACATCATACAGAGAAGGAGATTATCTTGGCATGCTTTCTCATCCCCAACAGATGATTCAACTTGAAATTGTCGACTATCAGCAGTCGCACCATATTCTGGTTTGTTTCTGAGGGTTTATTCTTGAAAAGGATCTGTAATTGGTAATTGAGGCCTTATATCTCTCTTAAGCACTAACATTAACCTCTGGCAAAAATCAGCTTTGTTCTTATATAATCCTCAACTTTCTTGAAACTCCCTATTTGTACTTGGAGCCTTGTGGATCTAGATTAACATGCTGATCATTTTCTACTTGAAATTGTTGAAAACTTCAGAAATCTTTCTTTTCACTTAGGCAAATGTTGTCTTAGTCTTGATGTTGGATAACTGAAGAAAGGAAGACAAAAATTTAAAGCAATGGATAACATATGAGTGATGCTCCAAAAGAAATGCTTCTTATCTATTTCAATACAAAAGGTACAGGATGCACAATAATAACATTGTTGAGCGATTATTTTCAGCATTTGAATAATATTTTTTTTCATTTTTCTTAACTCTTCTCATTTATATCTTTTGATTCTCTTATAACATCTACTCATCTTTTATAAGTATGATGTCTTCCTTCTAAATCATTGTCAATTGAATGTATTAAGTTTATTCTTCTCTGAAGAATAAAGAAGCACATCGGTCGTTATTTCTTTTGACTTAATTCATAACAACTCCCAAGCCAACTATCATAACCTGTTATAAAAACACAGTCCATCTATGATCACATCTTATGACAACTCACAGATCATCTATGATGACTGCTTATGACAACTCCCAGACCACCTATAATAATGTCTTATGACAACTCCCAGTTTGTCTATGATGGCTTCTTACGACAACTCCTAGACCATTATTCTATGTAACAAGCAACAAAGATCAGAAACAAACCGTATGCTTCAGATAAGATTTCAACTCACATCCAATAAGTTCAAGAGTCAATATTTCTAGGGTTTTATTAATGTTAATCAAACCTCAGTTATTCATGAGTAACCTTCAAAATTGTTGCCCTTTTGTAAGAAAATTCTGTGTTGAAAATTAAACATTTTTTTTATAGAACTGATGAATGTATCTGTTTCTAAGTTATTTTATGCTAAAAGCCATTTCACCTTTTAAATAACCAACTTTGATTAAATTGCTATGTTTATATCTGTGGGATTTTTTATAGGAAAGGTAATTTTATCAATTGATCGAAAATAAAGCTTTAGAAAATTATTTTAAATATCCTGCAGTTTTTAGATGGATTAATGAAAGAGGAATGCATAGAGGGGTACAATGAATACCAAATTAGAAAGGGGAAATGAAGTGAATTCAAGTTCTGGTTTATTCTGATGCATTTTTTTTTGTATTAAATTCATTTCTTCTCCATTCAACTATAGGTCAAACAGCAGAGTAGACAAAACTCTCTAGCCTTGAGTGGCTGCCAGTCTAGGACAATTCTGAATTCCAAACTGTGAAAAAGGAAATAGGGAACCAGTCCACTATCTTTCCCAGGAAATTATTGCAATTCACAGATAATAAAGGAATCTTTAGAAAAACATCATCACCTATGTCATGAAGGGATACAGTTTTTAAAAAAGGAGAAACTGAGAAAATAAAAAAATAATTGATTAGGCTGGTATATGCAAATTGCTAATGTTAATGATAAAGCAATCAGCTGTTAATATGCTAAAATGTTTTCATCATTAAAAAAATAATCTAACAAGCTTCCAATTGTTTTTACATAATACTTTCTGGAATTAAAGACAATATATGATGATTAGGTATGTTTCATTTATAAACATTTCGGAAATATTTACTTTATCTGGACACAAACAGGTATTTTCTTTCTTAAACAAAAAAAAAAGTTAAAATATGATTACAAAAAAAACTTAAAAAACATTTCTAGTCACAGACAAAGCAATACCAAGTATAGCTTGATAGAAGGGTTAAACTCTATAAATATATATGCAAGTACAAACAAGGTAAACACAAGCTTCAAAGTGATTAAATCAGGCTTGTCCATTTATACATTACTACAAACAGATGTAGCTCAAAATTTATTTAATTTGTATCAAAAGCAAAAATTTCAAGAAATGATAACAGTTACTCTTGAATACCTCCATTCATCTCCCTACAGGGCCTGAAACACAACATGAAGGCCTACAGGCAACAGGATTCTGCACCATGCCTTGCAAGCAGAAGAACCCAGTCATTGCTGTTAGACAATTTCTGCAACCACATCACTCCTTATATCTGGCCACCTAATTCCCTAGAAAACAACCACCTTGATTATTATGTGTCAGGCACAGTTGAGATAAAAATCCAACAAAACTCCTTGTAATACCAAAGATGAACTGAAGGCAACAGAAACAAGGAGACTGTCCAGAAGAGTTGCAGGAGATCATCGTTGAAGTCAATGACGATTTTATTGAATTAATTTACTCTTTAGTATTTAAGATATTTTTGTGTAATTTTGGTAAATATATCTGCTAAAATGAGATGTCAGTGTTATTGGAATTTTTGCGTAATTTAGACAAGAATTTATCCATCACCCCCTGTATTCTGAATTCTCTCATATTTAGAGATAATTTATGTGAATTAATATCTTGTAATATTACAAAACAAAAAGATAAGGATAAAATATAATACTTTAGAATTGTCATGTGAGACTTCAATCAAACACCAAAAAAATTCTTTAAATGAAAATTCATTTTCCTTCAAAGACAGCCTTTTGATATATTTTTGCCAGCCAATAATTAGAACTGAATGACTGTCTTGTAAGAATAAGCACAATGAATTAACAAAAGAAAGACATTTTTCTTTTTCATTTTATTATTACATTTATGTCTTTGTATTTATAAGCCCATCCATTATTTGTTCAAAATTGTAATGATATTTTTATGGATCAGAACAGATGACAGAATATATGACACTAAAATCTGAAGGCATGGTGGAATATCAAAAGATACCAAAAGAAAAAAAAAAAAAGTAAAAAAAAAAATGTAAGAAAGCAGAAAAAGTCATTAGAAATAAAGAAAAGAGTACTGAACTGATATCAATCCTCCAATATGGCAGTGAGTGCTCAGAGATGAAGAAAATATTTAAGGTAACAGAAATTTGATTCTGCAGAAGGATGCTGAGAATACCATGGTTTGAATATGTTAGGAAGTTCAAAGGAAAATGGCAACACAAAGGACATTTGTAATTAGAATCAGAAAGATAGATGAAATTATTAAGGCACATAATGAGAAAAGAGAGCTTGGAGAAACAGATACAAATAGGGATACACTGAAGAGGCAGAGGGAAACAGCAATTAACCTACCAAATGAGCTAATGTAAACAGATGGCAGAACAGGGACTGGGAAGGATAATAAAGAAACCAACATTGCTAAGTGCTACAAAGAATAGGAAGTGGTAGAGAGCCATGATTAACTGTGTTCTGAAGAGATATGACAAGAGAATAGGTATGAGAAATCTTATAAATATGAATGACACAGTAGAGACCAAAATGAAGATGTATTTGTGTGTATTGTTTGAAATTGTTAAATTATGAACAATATAAACTTAAACAGAAACAAAAATATGAAAACGATTGCAGACTGCTTTTGTATATATTGTATATACTTGAGCATCAAGAGACATAATTTTGAAGCTAATTTGACTTAAGTAAATGGATATATAGTTTGGTCAATGTCATAGCCAGAGTCAGCAGTACAGCATGCTAATTTTATATCTCATGTATAATGTGACCCTCTTAAAATTAGCTTCAAAATTAGGTCTTCAAAAGTTGTATGATACATAAATATATACGGTATATGATTGTTACTGTAAAATGTGTCAAGTGGAGTTGAATGATAGACTTTTAAGTGAGAAAAGAATTAAAAAGGCCTCTTAATTGAACTTATTCTTTTATCATCTGATGACTTTTACATGCCATACATGATACATGTTTTGGCAATCATGTATCTTTCAATACATAACTGACAAGGCAGATTTTTTCCTGCAGTAGGTTGCCATTTCCTTCTGTGGTAGACCAGTTGCCATCCAAGGCTATAGAATATAGTCCGTTTTGATATTTACCCATAGCTGGGGGGAGAAGAAGAGGATTCATACCATTCCCAAGGGTTTTTTAACACCTAAGTGAATGTAATGGATTCGACTAGAATTCAAACTTAGCTCTCCGATTCCTCAATCCAAGCTGCTATCCATTATTCCACTGTACCTCCCTTATATATATATATATATATATATATATATATATATATATATATATTGGGTACTTAAAAGTAATGAAGTTTAAAATTTCAGATTTTTTTAAAGATAATGAATTTTTTATCTTCATTTTTTTATGCCATTTTTGAAGAATTAATGAAAATAATTTCTAAGAAGTTATACTATGTAATTTTTTAAAGTCACAACATAATTTGATTAGAAAATAGAAGCTTGCTGTCAACATTAATAACCTTCTGGAAATTCCTGCAGTTGAGCTGGCACCAAATATATTCCTCTGGATCTTGCCATTATGGCCAAGATGGGAGCTGTATAGTCTAGGAAAGCCCACTGCCTGCATATACTATCACTCAAGTTTGTACCTTGGAGAGGTTACTTCAGTCTTATGACCTGGTGAAATTACAATTTGAGAGAGCAGTTAAAGGTGATAAGTCCATACTTGACTGGTGACCTGAAACTAACACACATCAACCCAAGTAGATAGCAACAGCTAAGAGACAACCAAAGTTGCTGTCACAACGCTGTTCAAGAAGGTATTATGAAAAGCAAGAAAAGGTAAAACTAACATTTGGAAGTCAGAGGGACAATCTCAAATCTTTGTTCTACATTTCAGATTTGTCTGCAATACAAAGATCAGATTGCTAAGCAACTTCAGGTGTACACAAAAGGGCTGAATTTGGATCAAAATGGGTACCAGCATTATCTCACAAGATAAATAAATGCCTACCTATCTAGTAATAATCTTGGCCTATTTTTTTATTACATGATGATAAAAATAAACACATGAACCTCAATTATATATTATTTCCTGATTTGCTGTTTGATACAATATTTTAGCAAGTCTTTTAGTTAAAGGAAAGTGTTTCTTAGATAATTATAGAGCACATTATATAGAGAGAGGTTTCCTGGGCATGAGACTGGTGTTTATGAAAACAATATTTTGTGTATCTAATAGTGAGCAGTTTCTGTGGATTCTTTTAATTACTATATCAGTATTCTTTTTAATCATCCTTTAGTGATTAGCTACTTCAATAATTGAATGTGTAATATTTATCATGAGAAGATTTTATCGTACGTTAAATAAAGGTGGTGAAAAGAGTACATGCACAAAAAAACTGACCAAATGATTTGCAATGCAACAATAACATTAATTAAAACAAAATTAACTAAAGTAAAATTTAGAACAAGAGTTTCTTTTGTTAGACATAAATTGTATATCCAACAAAATGTTCATTAATATTTTATAGTGGGAACGTACTTTGTTGGTGTGTTTTATGGGTGAAGCATTTTGCAGCCCTTTTAGCTTTGGAGTGGAAAGTTCATGTCAGCAGTTTGAAAGATGGAAAACCCAGAAAGGAAGTTACTTTAGGGTTCACATGATTTTTATATTCAAGTTGCTATTGATAAATTTTATTTTAGAGTAGCTAATGCTACTATCTTTGGGGTCACTACAATCTCAAATGCCCTGATTATTATTGAAATAGTGATTCTGTTTAAATACCACATTCTTGTAATTTCTATTTCCAAGCTCTTATATTTCATACGTTTGTAAAATTCATTTACTGAAATATTATTATTATTATTATAATACTGAGAGAGCAGTATGCCAATGAATTGATGCTGGGGTACAAATATACAAAAACCTAATATATTCATCATAATATGTAGATTGATAAGAGTATACCAAGCACAAGAATCACAGATAAATTTGTGCAATGTGGTAATAGATTTTCATAAAAGCAGTGCATAATCTTACAGTTAGAAATACTTTAAATTGGGTAACCCAATCCACTGAAATACTCTCTGATTAAGGGTTTTTTCCAAGTATCTCAAGGTGACTCTGAAATCATTATGATTACTATAACTTTATACTTTAAAAAGCAGCCCAATTGACACCGAGGCATGATGTTCCTCAACTCCCCCTGCTCATGGAAAGAGATGCACAGCACATCAGCCCTTAGGGAATATGACCAACTGTTTATGATCAGGTAAATGACAGGTAAATCTCTGATACTCAAAGGGTTATTTAGCATAGCCGATCTTAATTAACCGATGCAAAACATGTCCTGTTCTGACATCACAGATTCAGTCACTTTCTCACAGCTGTTACATAAGTTTTCTGTGCCTTTTCTATAAATATTTTCATCATAGTTATTCTTATGTCATTTCCTTTAGAGTTAATAAATTTAAGCATAGTGGTAGATTGGCAGCTTAGCCTCATCATTTTACATTTGAAATTGCAAGATGCAACTGTGAATTTTATGCTAACAGTTTCTTCTCTTACACTTCTCTCTTGTGGAAATCATTGTCTTTTGTCGTCTTAATTCTTGTTCTTTTATTGTTTACTCTCATCAATATTGTTTTTTTTTTTCTCCTGTTCTCTGACAAGGATTTTATTAAGATATTTGTCAGTACCTTTCTTAATGAAACCCACTAACCAAATAACCATGGGAATATTCTTTGAGTTTAAGTGCCACATCTTTTGGATATTTTAATTTGAAGGTCTTTCTCATTACATTAATTCTTAAACCTTTTTACATACATATTCCAATCGGATGGCAATCTCATATCACTTAAATGGTAGGTGTTTGATCCTTGATAATTATATATGGCATGTTTGCCATAATTGTTTTTACAGTATGTTGGTGAAAATAGCACTAGGGTGGTTCAGACTGAAAATAATAAAACAATCTGGGGTCGTAATTCCAAGGGTCGTAAATCAGACTTGAAAGCCCAAAGTAAAAATTGTTGGCTTGTTAAGTCAAATCGGATAAAAAATCTGTATCCAAATTTTACAAAGATAATTTCTTACTTTACTGACAATGAAAAAAGACAGCCAGTTTTCTAAAGTAGTGTTTCTTTTAATGGGGTAAGAAATGTTGACATGAGTTGACACTGGTGGGGAAGCACAAATAATTACCATCATATTTTAAGGCCAACTAAAGTCAACCTGATCTTTTTACTGATTTTCCATTTTGAAAGACAGCAGAGAGATCACATATTTTGATTTTGAGATAAGACTTTATTTTCTCCTTCATCCCCACACAATATTTATAGTAAAGTAAGTGTAATGATATGATTTTAATTGCCTACCTTGATTGTCAGACTTTATTTAAATAAAGTTATCTTTGTTTATAAAAAAGAATACAGAAAACATTGCTCCAACTAATTGTTTGTTGTCTGTCATTACCCAATATGTTTACAATAATGACCTATTCAAACATGTCTTAGGTGAGAGTTAAAACTTAGGAACTAGAAAAAAAGATGTTTTATTGTTTCAATATGTATTTCACAAAAGCGCCATTTTGTATTAGCATCATTTTTCAAAACATTTCTCTGATAATTATGGATGAATAAGCTTTGATCATGTATTGCCAATATAAACCTGTTTCTGCTTGGAGACAGTTTTAAAGCTATTGATATGCATGTTTTTGGTCTATATAAGTATCTTTCTTTTGAAAAGACTATTGCACATGCAGATGTTTCTGTTCTGAATTTTCTTCAAGTTGTTTTTGGTTGCTGTTTATGGACAACTTTACAAGCTGCTGAACATTTCTTTTTCATCTTTTCTATCAGATCAGGAAGTTTATGTTCATTTTTTTTATTTTTATTTCTGAGCTTACTTCTTTCATGTTTCAGTGTTTTTAATTCCATTTTAACATCTGGTCTTCAGTGATCTTGAGATCATGGACTACTCTAATTGTTTATTTTTTTTATGTCAGTTCAAGTTTTATCATTCACCTGTCACCACAGTTTCTAGATAAATACAGATGTTAACATTCAATTTGCAGTGGTGCAATATTGTTAAATTAATCATTTCTAATTCCCCTCAAACTTCATTTATTTATATTTAAGCTAAAACTATTATGGTATGTATATTTATGGCCATTACTTTATTGTACGAATTAAGTTTTGTTTCCAGTTCTGTACTGTACTCTCTTAAAACACTTGTAAAATAATTTTCCTTCATACTTACATTTCCATCATTATTATTAGTTATTGCTTTTTCCTATTATCAGAGGATTTTTCAAAACGTTATATGACTTTAGAGACACTGCGATTTTCTAATTTAAAATGAAAATGTAAAAGCAGCCTTTTGTGATAAACTAAAGTTGTAATCCTAACCCTAAACCTCAAACCAAACAATATAGAAATATCAAATCATATAATCATAGCTTCTTCACCTGAAACATGTGAGGCCATTTTGAAAGTATCTAGACTGAAAAACATTCTCTTGTGAGTTGAAAAGACTGATAGAAGAAGCAAACAAACAGAAGAAAAAAAAATGAAAGGAAGAATACATAGTAACTAACAAAGAAAATACAAAAGAAATAGTTAATGCGCCAAGAAACTAGTTTCTTTGGGAAATTGGAAAACAAATTATTAAGACCAAACAGTAGAAATTATGTGTTGAAAAATGGAGAAAAAGCAAAAAAAAATCAAGATAATCTTATACAATCAAAATTGAAACAGAAGAAATATCCTGGCCTCAAAAACACTTTCAGCCACATTTAAGCCCTGACAACACTAATCTCAAGGATGTCTGAGGAAATAGAATATACACCAGTATATATCTGAGCTTTACAAAAATCTGTCTCCAGAAGTTTATGTGTGTGTGTGTGTGTGTGTGTGTGTGTGTGTGTAATTTCTAAAGTTGTAATAACATTTAAAGTCATACAATCTCTCAGATTAATAAATAAAAAATCCATTATTTTTAGAAATTTCTTTCATTGTGTTTGGATATGAAACTGAGCAGCTATGAAATTTTGAGAATCTGTGATGTGATGAGAAGGATTTTACTTAAAGGCATTATTCAGCCTTGATTGATAGGCAAATGTTCTTCATGGCTGAGTTGGTATTAGCAGATTGGATCTATGAAGTTTTTTCCTGCTAAGAGGGATGCAGGTTCAAATCCTGCCAGAGGGTACATATTTTTCTTTAATAAGATTTCTCAAATATTCAGGCCAGCAGACAAGAATAAATAAATGGAGAGTCTATTCAAATATGAGTATTCACTAAAATAACATTTAAAGTGAAAATATATGTGTGTGTGTGTGTGTTTGTATATGTATATATTCAAACTTAGTAATTGTTTTGTTTAAAATGTGGGTGAAAGAAGTATGCATGTTTTATTGGAAACACAGAATGTGTGGACATCTGTTACCAGGTGGCGGTTGTATGAGGTTGGTAGTGTATGAGACTGTGTGAGTCATGAATGTGTCATATTTTGACTCTTGGAGAATTGATAAAATTAAGTCATTGATTCTGATTTAGTTTGACTTTAAATCTCATTAAATACATATCTAGAGATCCACTTCAAAATTTCCACTAGGCTTCAGATTAGCTCCTGCTTAGTAACCTTATATCCTGGTTGAGAATTGATCTTATTTCTCATTCACTGGTTAAACTATGATGCTCATATCCTGGTCAGAAGTGTTTCTGATTGATTGGTTGAAATATCATTCCCCAAGCCTAGCGATTCTAAATAATTTACTTTTAGAGATGGTGAAATTTTGATCTCCTTGTTATTTGTTTATTTTTATCTCACTACAATAGAACATATTATTATGCTATTAATATTTAATAACTCTTTACATTATTATATATTTTTTACCAGTCAATAAATGAAGTTAGATACATTGATTATAAGTTGTTGTAAAATTCTTTGACAGACCGACTTTTCAGCACCCCTTATATGTATGTATGTATGTATGTATGTATGTATGTATGTATGTATAGCTGGCCACTTGTATTTGAGGATAAATGTCTACCAGGGCAGCTAGCCAATCTCTATTGCAGATGCTTGCTCAGATGCATTTGTGTTTATTCAACACCCACAAAGCCCACCTGTGGTTTATACTGTACCTATGCTGAGCAGACCTTAGTTACAGTTTCTGGGAAAGTGTGGTTATCTTGCATGATCAACAATTTGAACAAGGCCAGCATACTCAAGCCCTCAGGAACAAACACTTTTGACTTTGTGCTAGCATGGCTACTGATGACCCCCAAGGGTTCTGTTTACCCAATTTCACTCACAAGGCTTGGGTCAATCCATGGTCTGGTTTTCAGGCACTTTCTAAAGGTGATGCACTCTGGGATCGACCCCTCCAGTCCAATAATATCAGGAAGTCTCCTTCCTCATAAATTGACCATGGTGAGATTCAAATCCAAGTCTCATGCTCAGAATATAAATGTTTTAACCACTCAGCCATGTGTCCATATATTATTATTATTATATAATACTATTTCTTGCCTCTCTATATTACTTTAATATTCTTAACAATCATTATATATTAATTTTTTCACATTCATGTCCTCATCTAGAATGTTTTTATTATCATATTTCATCTGTCATATCCACTAGCATTCTTCATAATTGGAAACTTTTTATTATATCCCTGGCAGCAAACTTTTCTTAATGCTAGAGGATACCTCATCTCAATTAATTCTATCTAGTTAATTCATACCTGTGATGTTGTCTGCCTCATCCAGTACTTGATTCAGTTATTGCACAAATTTTTGTCAGGTAATGCATTCTATTCTATGCTGTTATCAACTGGGCCTCATGTCCTGCAGGAAAAAATTGTGGTGGAAACTTTAAGTCTTAAATCTAATAGCCCTTGGTTGCCTATTCAATTGAACTTGAGTGTAAGACTTTTACTTGTACTTGAATTAAGCAATAGAATTTTCCAGTAATCAGCCTCATGGATTTTTTTCTTTCTTAATTAATGCATGGTTGTTAGCAAAAAGATGAGCCCAAAGTGCAAATTGTAAATCAGAGACACCAAAAATCAAACAAGCACAAAAATTTAAATATCTAGCAAGTATTTTAATAGAGGATGGAAAATGTAACACTGAATATTTGGATAGCCAAAGACTGATTCTGAAAGATAAGCAGAATACTAAAAAGTAGAAAAACTTTGTGAGAAACAAGGAAAAGAGTACTAAACTATTATATAATATCAGTCCTCCTTCCTGACAGTGAGTGCTGAACAATCTCTGCAAAGATGAAAAACAGACTTGAAGCAACAGAAATATGGCTCTACAAAAGGATACTGGGGGTACAATGGATCAAATATGTAAGCAATTACAAAGTTTTTATGAAAATGGAAAGGAAAAGGAAACTTATACTTAATATCAGGAAGAGACAGTTGAAATTTCTAGGGCACATGAGGAAAGAGGGATTGAAAAATCATAGGATAAATTGAATGCAAGTAGGACAGAGGAAAACAATGCATAACATACTTAGTGAACTTGAGTGAATGGATGGTGGAACAGAGTTTAGGAGAAATGACAGAAAGATCCAACATATTAAGAGCTACAAAGGGCAGGAAGTGTTATGGGGTACACCCCTTTTTTCATATGAGTGGACTCTACCAAGTGTTACTTGGACTGCTGCCGTTAAATACCCAGAGTCGATAGTCCGTAGTCGGATAGAGTGAGGTAACCTCTTGTAGAAGTCAGTTACAAGCACGTAGACTCTAAGGAAGTCCTACTTCGAGACTGTATATATCTATCTGTATTTGCTACTAACCACGTTCCTGGACTTACTAACAGTATTACTCTTTGTATGATTGTGTAAATACATTTTATTTCTTATATTTAATTATTGCGTTTGTCATTCCTTGGAGAACGAATTAATCTCAGAATCCACAACAGGAAGTTGTGGAGAAACACAATCAACTATTGTCTTAAGAAGACATGGCACATAAAGAATAATAATCAAAGCTTCACATATGTGTTTATTTTATAATTGATTATTAGAGCTTAGCATATGTGTTTATTTTATACTTGATTATTAGAGCTTAGCATATGTGCTGATTCTTTGAACCATTTTAATTTCTAATGATGTCCTTTTTTTTCTGATTATTCTGACTTCATTCCGCACTTGTTTGTGAATCCTTTATCCACGATACCTGATCAGTCACATCCTATTTCATCATCTCAAGCCTTACGTTTAAGTCGGCTTATCTCACCTTTATATACTCTACCCTAAATATAAGGAAGAATTTAAGTAATTCTTGGTTATATTCATTTCTGAGTGAGGCTTAATTTAGGAGAGAGGTCTCCAAATGGTAGAACAGTTTTTGAATATTGTACTGATATTAACTTCTGTAAAAATTCTCAACATGCCTCTGATATAAGGTAGATGGGCTACGTGAATTTAAATCGATACTGAGCAAAACAAATTGGTGTATACTAATCACTTGATTATTATTATTGCATTTTCTTCTTTTGCACACTTTTATTGTTTTCCACCAGAGATCTCTCATGATAGTTGTTCTCATGAAGTTGTATAAATTCAAACAAATAGCACGTTTTGCAAAATATTTACAGTTCAATCTAGGGCTTTAAGTTCACTGGTATACACCCCGACACCACATTGATAAGTATCATATACTGACAGTTTCAATCTGGAGGTCAGTGTATTTCTTAAGCTTGGCAATTTCTTGGGCCTTGATATTATGGTCACCAGGAGCAGCCATGTCAATAAGAAGGTATTTTCTTATTTGTTTTTGCCAATGATGGTGATTTCTGGTTTGGTGGCCTCAAGAATGTAGTCTATTTCAATGTTGAAATATCTTGACTTCATTGTTTTTGATCAGCTTCTCTGTCTTGTGGCAGTTACATTTCTTACTGACTAGATACTTCCTACATTGGTGCCAATGCAGATCAGAAGTCACTTTATCATGGCAGTGCTTCTCTCAGCATTATTATTATTATTAATAATAATATTTCTTTCCTTTTTGTATGAAATAATCATAGCTCAAAGAGTACAAAGAAAATGTTTCCAAAGTTCATTGCAAAAAAGAAAAAAAACTTTCAATATAAAGTTTAAAAAAAATTTACATTTCATCTAAGTGAACAGTATAGCTAAAATGCAAATGAATGTACACCCACTTTATCAAATACACACAGTGGATTTTTGATCATTGATGGTTGCAAGTTAAAAAATATTAACAGAGCATCTTCAATATAAAATATTCAAGCTATCAAATCTCTCTTCTCTATTTGTAACAGTTCATTAGTTCATGACTTGATGAAATAAAAAAAAGATATTATAAAGATGCACTGAGTTATCAGTGATGTGTTCAGGTTTCACTGCAAGTAACCCAACCTGCTTCTGAAGATAGCTGGCTTTTGCCTCGATTGTGAGAATATGAAAAGAAGAACAGTTTGAGTATTAATTTGAACAGTTAGGCGATGCTGCACCAGCCAATCTAGACACTCCACATTTTATGGCTTTGTGTCAAAATTGGTTGAAAGGAACAAATGTTTGTTGCATATTGTTAATATTATTAGCAGAAACATGTTTGACTAAAATCATTATCATTATTTACCTTATTTACATTCACACTATTGTCCTCATCTTTGTTGCTGTTATTACGTTTTCAGCATTGTTCCCTTCGGCTTTCATCATACCGATCTGCATAATCTACAGGGAATTCTCAACTGAATCCTTTATTTAATCTATGAGGGCAGACTGTTGTCATTTGATTGCCCATGTCTAGGGATATCTTATCTAGTTCTTATAGTACTTGTCAGTTACTGCTTACTCTGTTTCCACTGAGTCTAAATACAGACTTTCTGGCCCATTGATTGAACTCACAATCACTATGTCACCAAATTCATGAACCAATGTTTTAATCCACTAGGCTATTGTTATGTAGGTTACCTGATGATCACTGGAGGGCACAATGCCTAAAGATGAGAACAATAGTCTGAGTCTAAATATTTTAAATAAATTTAATTTATTCAAATAAATGTAAAGTTAACTAGGCAAAAGTTAAATTCATTTTTTAAGCTCAGTAAAATATGAAAATCTGTTGTCATATAAAAGTGAAAATTTTTCTGAACATTTTTAATCCCCATTCATGACTCTGGTAAATCTTTATTCAATTAATTGAATAGTTAATTCAACTTGGCCAAGGTAAATCCATTTTTAAGACATGCAGAATTACAATAAAGCATCCAAGCATTAGCAATGAGATGCTATAAAACCATTTTAAATTTATCCTACATTGCTGAGACACCACCAAAAAAAGAAACAGACCTATTAAAGGCATCCTAAACACCATCAAGAAGTCTAAATGGTATAAACACATCATAAGAGCCAGCAATCTTTCCACTACAACCCTTAGGCAAAAGAAGAAAAGACAAAAACAGAGGAGGCAGACAGAGGAAGAAAAGGGAGTGACAATATCCCTGCAGAAGCTTTTAGAAGCGGTTCAGGTGCTCAGCCTTCTTACAGCTTTATGATCGCATTCAAAGGACTGATGACAATGTTTGGACTGAGTTCAATTCTCACTTGGTTTTCAGCTATTGTAACCTTTTTCAGGTAAGGTGAAGCATTGGAAATATCAGTAAACTAAGATCTATCTAGTTTACTTTTGCACAGTATAAACAGTCAAACCACAGTGAAAGTATAAAGTATTGGATGATGAAAATGTATGTTAAATAGACAAAATATTTTAAAATTGATTTTGTACAATAGAAACGTGACTGAACAATGCATTGATAATATTTCAGACAAAGAACAATGCACAATAGATACTTGTTGCCTTTCAATCAACTTTGCCACAAGGCCATAGAATGCAGAGTGAGGAAGAAATTCAAAATCAAAGGCATGTTAACCATTTTATGATGCAGTTGCTCAAGAATACCAATAAACTGATAATGGCTAAAACAAATGATATCAAGATATAACTAAAGAAATCTATACCTGTATCTTCTGAAAAGATAATGTTACTTTTACAGCTAGAAAAGAAAATGAATAGCATGTAGCATCAATGACAACCACAGGAACAGGGAACATTGTAACCAGCAATAAAAAGAAACATTCTATCTAGATATTTACAGGGTGCGATGGGTAAATTGTCGCTATGTATATTTTTAATTTCATGCATGTAACCCAACCTGCCTTTTAATTTCATGTATGCGCATTGTTTGTTTTTCGTTGAACAGTGTTTAGAGTGATCACTAGAGATGGCGATATTGTACTTCCATTCATCTGCCCACGGGGTCTCAGACTCAACATGGAGGTCTACATCAAGTGCCTTGGGAAGGTAGTGCTGGTGGAAGACCCAATGTCTGGCAACAGGACTCTGCACCATGCCATACAAGCAGAAGAACCCAGTCATGGATGTCAAACAATTTCTGTGACCACATCACCCCATATATTTGCCTACTTGACTCCCCAGACTCCAACCCCTTTGATTATTATGTGTGGGGTGCAGTTGAGTGAGTGATCAACAAAACTCCTTGTAACACCAAAGATGAACTGAAGGAAAAGATTATAACAGCATTAACCAACTTAAACAAGGAAACTGTCCAAAAGAGTTGCAGGAGATTCCAAAGTCATCTGGGGGTCATGGCTGAAGTCAATGGCAATTTTATTGAATAAATTTACTCTTTAGTATTT
The DNA here is from genome assembly GCA_963932145.1 of Acanthosepion lycidas. NCBI lineage: Eukaryota > Metazoa > Mollusca > Cephalopoda > Sepiida > Sepiidae > Acanthosepion > Acanthosepion lycidas. The sequence continues at coordinate 32,156,433 of OZ010571.1, read as the reverse complement.
CAAGATATTTCTGTGTAATTTTGTCAGTATTGTTTTCATTTTTGCATTATTTTGACGACAATTTAACTATCGCATCCTGTATATTTAATCATATAGCCTCAAACAAGGCAATAAAGCCACTAAGTCACAAGGAGTTACTGAATCTGGGATAATATGAGAAAAAAACTATCAAGGAGAGAGAACAATAAAAGTACAGAAGGTAACAATTGACACTCCACTCAAAATTTTGAAGAACAAAGTTGAATGGAACAGAAGAAGCTGGAACATTTATATATATATATATATATATATATATATATATATAACACCACACATTGAATGATGATGTTAACAGTATAGTGGTCAATGTAATATAACAGAGCTATCAATTACATATTAATAAATATAAATTTTTTTCACTATTAGCACAACTTGGAGTTTCATAGAAAAAAAATGTATATTATATGTATTATTTGAAGTGAACATTAAAATCAACACCCAAAGGCAACAATCTGCTAAATGCAATTGTTAGGCTATATATATATATTATATTATATTATATTATATTATATATATATATATATATATATATATATATATACAGATACTACAGGTGATTTTGTCTAACACAGCAAATTATTAAAAAGCAAAACATTGACCAGAAAGTCATACCCATAAATAGCCTTGTCAGATCAAGAATTGCATGTAGATACCATACATAGTACCAGACTCATTCAGAAATACCTAAATTGTCAGCTATATACAACTGATTTCTCAGACTGTTAAAAGTATGTATATTACCTAATCCTATTTTATAAATTTATTGTCATTTATCGTCATTGTCAAAAATTTTCATTAAATAATATTTAAAAATAAAAATAAATTTATAAAATAGGATCAGGTAATATACATACTTATATTTAACATGAAAAATTAATTTTATATACTGTAATTCTATTATATTTAATTGGTTTTTCCTAAAAAATAGTCTATTAAAATAATTGTGAAAATATTTTAAAGTTGTATTTAAAATTGTAGTTAATACGAATTCTAACCTAAACATCTTTTAAAATTACAGTTAAATAAACGTATTCTAACCTAAACACCCCTCCAAAAGAAATACCGACACTCAACAAATGAATCCTATAAAACACCTACAGAAAAATGAAATTATGACGAAAAGCTAGAGGATGTGGACCATTGAATGACCCATGTCCTTTAGTTTAGTTTTAGTAATATATAGTTTCACCTGTATGTACAAAGTTTATATTTTTAAAAAAATAAAAAAATATTTAAATATAAAATTTTTAAAAATCGTAATATACTTGATATAGAAATTAAATAAAATATAGTCTATATAAAAAATTAAAAACTAACAATGAAAATATTTTAAAGTTGTAATTATAATTGTAGTTAATTAAAATGAATTCTAACCTAAACTTCTTTTAAATTGAAATTAAATAAATAAATTAAGTTTACTAAATCAGTGAAATGAATTAGCTATTTTTGCCATAAAAAAAAAAAAAATTACTTAAATAATATTTAAATATAAAATTTTTAAAAATTGTAATACAAACATACTTGATATAGAAAAATAATTTTACTTATTATAAGTAATTCAAATATTGGGTTGGTACAGAAATGGTGGCGCAGTGATGTCGGTTTTTGACGTATTTTTTAAAGTCAAGGAGCGACGTTATTGCGTCATTGTTTCTGCCCCAGCCTAATACATTTACTTCTATTAAATGAAATATAGTCTATAAAAACTCACAAGGAAAATATTTTAAAGTTGTAATTAAAATTGTAGTTAATTAAAATGAATTCTAACCTAAACTTCTTTTAAATTGTAATTAAAATAAATAACTAAAGTTTACTAAATCAGAGAAATGAATTAGCTATTTTTGCCGTAAAAAAAAAAAAAAAAAAAAATTAAAATCGTAATATAATTGTAAAATAATTTTACTTACTGTAAGTAATTCTAATTCTTAAATACATTCACTTAGGTAACTTCATGAGATCGCTAAAAATAGAGCATAGCATGATGAAAAAGACGCCAAAGTTGATGAAAACAAAATTTTAGCGTCTAAATGCTTATGTTATTATTGAGAGGAAAGATCAAAGTATTTTTTACTTATTTTTAAAAATTTTTCCTTCTTTTTTAGAACATTGTAAATTTTGATTAAAAAGCCTTGTTTCTCTTTTTATGAAGTGGGCTTATAAAATAACATAAAATTTTAGCGCGTTTTTTTCCTGTTTATACACATTAATTTGGAAAATCTTGCAAAAATAAAAATAATTGTCGGATTTTAGCAAAACTATCAGAAACTATTCATAAATGATGGAACTTAAAATATCTTTTAGTTTAGGTTAGAATTCATTTTAATGAACTACAATTTTAATTACAACTTTAAAATATTTTCATTATTAGTTTTTAAACTTTTTATAGACTAATTTCATTTAATAGAAGTCACTATATATATATATATATAATATAAAATGATGATTGAAAATACTCAGAACACTGCATACAATTTAGGAAAGTACCATTACAAATCTCCTTTTGACATCAAACAACTTATTTGACTCCAGGAAAAACTTAACAAATACACAACAGACATTCAACAAGATTTGGACAATTTTGCTGTTACGCACTGTGTGTGTGTGTGTGTGTGTGTGTGTCTGTGTATATATATATATATATATATATATATATATATATATATATATATATATATATATATATACGCACCTTGTAGATGTGTTGGCAATATAATGGATACTGTCACAGAATGTGTAAGCCAAGTTTACATTCCCATTGATTCTGTCTCCTTCACTTTGAACTATTGCCACTGGAAAAGGCACAAATTGATCCTCCTTTAGCTATGGATTAAATAGCAGGTCAGACTTGACTTGACTTTTGGTGGCAGCCAGTCTAAGGGAAGAAAACTCTGAATTTAAACCTGTGTCTAAACCTTACATACAATTTAGGAAAGCTCTATTATAAGTCTTCACTGGATATCAGCAACTTATTTAACATGAGGAGAAACTCATCATAAGGATTAACAGAACAAAAGACGTTGTCTGTTTGATTCAAAAGAACATGTTCTCACAAAGGATTGCTCACTAAATATGTTATGTTTAAATATTGCAAATTTTTATGCTTTACGAGATGACTGAATTGTGCATCTCTGTGTAATGGACTCAAGAGTTTTTTTAGTAGAAATGCTGCATGTTTATAGTTTAAATACTGTAGAATTAACTGAATTTGTTTCTAATCAGACATGATTTCTTATTACTCTAAACATTTTATTGGATACTCAATCATATCTATCTAAATAAATAATGTTAAAAATAACAGAAATACAGATTTAAAGGAAGTCAAGTTGTGATAAAATAGAAAAATATGCTTAAATATTTGTCTTTTTGAAAAAAACACAGTTTCAATAATGACAGCTGTTTTCATTTATAACATGTAAAGGGTAAAGAGAATCAACTGTTAACATTACTGAATTTCATTTTCAATTGATTTTAAACTTTAACACTCTGCATTATTAATATAACTTTTCTTTCCACTGCATTCTTTTTCAAGGCCTCAAAATTGCAATATTTGTATTGTTAATTTCCCTCAAAGTTGTTCACTGTTGTCATAGTAGGATATGACAACACAACTATGAAATTCAAATACAGTATTGTTCAGGGATCAGAGTCAATTTCAGTACTTTTTGTACAGCAAATGATGTCACATACAGAGTGATAAAGGTTAATTTTCAAAAAGTAAAATACAGAAGCAATAAAATCCTGAGTGATATAAATGTTTTGATATCATTTAAGTATAATTATTCAGTTATGTGCCATGCATGATACATGAATAGGCGATCATGTATTTTTTGATACATGACTGATGAGGCAGATTTTTTCCCACAGTAGGTTGCCATTTCTTTCTGCAGTAGATCAGTTGCCATCGAAGGCTATAGAACATGGTCTGTCCTGTTATTTACCCATATATGGGGGGAGAAGAAGAGGATTAATACTTTTCCTAAGGGTATTAGCACATAAGTGAATGTAATGGATTTGACAGGAATTTGAACTCAGTTCTCTGATTCCTCAATCCGAGCTGCTACCACTTACTCCACTGTGCCTAAAATACTAACTCTTTAACAATATAGTGACATTTGGTAAGTACAATATTATAGATATTTTTAGTGATAGAAGTTCTAGTGAAGGTCAATCAAAGAAAAGATAGCAAGCGGTTTCCTATTTTTGTTTTCATAGTTTGAATTCAGAGTTGTCTTTCTCCTAGACTGGTTGCCCTATGTTATGGTAATTTACCCACACATGCATGGACTCTCCAAGTTATAAATAGGAGCAGGTACTGCCTTTTAGAGATGGAAGTTTCCAGCAGTCAGTTCTGATAGTCGGACCAAACATACTTGCTGTAACACTCTCATTTCTATATGTTTATATTACTGTTTCTGTTAATATATTTGTTAAATTAGTTCCTCTCTTTGTGTCTTTATTTCTGCCCCTACAAGGCCACAACACCCTCCTAAGGATAAAGAGCTCTACTATTTTCTCCATAGTTGGGAAGAACAGTAATAGATTCATAATTTCCCCAATGGCATTTGTTGGGAGGGGGATTACAACATCCTTGGTTGGAAGTGAACTTGGCCTGCTGATTCAATTTTCCACACCAATAACTATTATACTCTCTTCATATAATAAAGACAAAGGAGCTGTCCAATAAAGTCTATCAACTGTCCAAACAAACCAGTGCCTAATATCTGACAAAATCTATATAAAATTGATTTAAAACAGAAAAAAAATCAAAAATCAAATTAAAATAAGCAGATATATGCACATACTGATAACAAATATACATCAGCATATTTTGTTATCTACAATTTTAATCTTTTCCTTCGATTTGTTAAATAAACATTAAAATATTATGAATCATCATGTTACTTTAATTAAATTTTAATATCAAGGAAATTATATCATTTTTACAGATCTTCTCCAATCTGCAATGTCTCAGGACATGGGTGATCATAGATTTCCACAGTTTTCTATCCCTTGAAGATCTTAGCAGTATTTCTCTCTTTGCCAAGAATCCTGCCAAACCATTTCACCACCTTCTATTGCTCTCTATAGGCTCTGTCAGTGTCATGTTCTTCAAGCCCTTCTTTCTCATTATATGTCCAAGAAATTTCAGCTGTTTATCTCTGATTCTGAATATAAGTGTTATAAGTGTTCTTTTCTTACAAATGCCTCACTTACTCATTCTGTCCATGCAATTCTCAACATCCATTAATAGAACCATGTATCTGCAGCCTAACATTTTCTTTTCATCTCTGTGGAGATTCTTCACCATTTACTCTCATACAAAAGGATTGATATTACAAAGCAGTTCAGCATTTTTTCTTTGTTTCTAAAGAAATTCTCTTGTTTCTTAATACTTTGTTTTTTGTTTTTGGAATCAAGCTTGTTTGGATTTCAGTGTTACACTCTCTGTTAAAACATTTCCCAGATAGTTAAACTTTTGTACATACTTAGTATGATATTTCTTATAATCTTTAAAGATTAACCAAAATTTAATGACAATATTATTTCACAGAATTTTTACAGATACTTTAATAAAAAATTATGGTCATGATATTATGTCAAATAATTTTTAGAGATATTTTAATAAAAATTTAATGGCTATGAATTTATCCCCTACAAGTTTTACAGATTAACTTACATCTGTAATTGATATTTCTGATTTTTGTTTGATATTCATGTCATTTATTTCCATTAAATCTATTATGTTTACACTGATTTAATAATAATACTACATCTGGACACACTAGTATATATTCACATATAATTTCTCATTTCATTTTATCTATCAGTGTAATCAATATTTTATTCTGTTAACCTCCAAGCCTCGACAAATGGTGGAGTAATAGATAGCAGTTCAGATTGAGGAATCAGAGAGCCGAGTTTGAATTCCAGTCTAATCCATTACATTCATTTACATGTTAATACCCTTGGGAAAGGTATGAATCCTCTTCTTCTCCCCCCATCTATGGGTAAATAGCAGGACAGACCATGTTCTATAACCTTGGATGGTAACTGGTCTACCGTAGAAAGAAATAGCAACCTTCCGCATGAAAAATCTGTCTTGTCAGTCATGTATCGAAAGATACATGATTGACTATGTGTGTATCACGCATGGCACATAACTGACTGACTATGGGTAAATAGCAGGACAGACCAGGTTCTATAGCCTTGGATGACAACTGGTCTAGCACAGAAAGAAATGGCAGCCTAGAGCGGGAAAAAATCTGCCTTGTCAGTCATGTATCGAAAGATACATGATTGACTATGTGTGCATCACACATGGCACATAACTGGCTGGACAAATTACTTGGCCATTTTATCACCAAAAAACTACAAAGAAAACTGTAATCCAAAGAGCCTGTAATTTTACATATCTGTTGATTCCATAACCAATTAGCAGAGAACAAAAATTTCATGTAGCAGTAATGTAAACCAAAATAAATGCTGATTATCTGTTTTCTTAAAGAATATATAAAAGTTAAAAAAAAAAAAGCAAAAAAAATTGCACTATAATTCAAGCATATACGATGCTTCCCATTTATTTGACTCAGCTGATCTGACTTTGTTGCTTGTATTTATGAATGTTGGGTAGAGAAAAATAAAATTTATCATTTCTTTTCATCTCAGCCACATGGGAAATTTAGATTTATTTTACTTATACCAGATGTAGTGCCTAGAAATTGTTAGAAAAAAAACAATATTGCAGCAAACATCATGGAAGTCAAATTATGCCTAGAAGATTTAGATCATGAGAATTGTATTGTTGTCAAAAAATCATGAAATATAAAGCAGAAATACAATGTCTGAAAATTGACTTTCAGGCCTGTTTCTGCATTTGATAATCAAAGAAAAAAAAAAACGAAAATCCTACAGTACAAAAAAACAATCATTCATACTTAGCCATACAGCATCTTCAAGCAAAACCTGTTTTCCCTCTTCATTAGCATATTGGTAGGAGTCAGTTATGAAGGTAACATGGTTGTAGATATTTAAGGGAAGACAGTAAGGTGATTGGTATAGCAGTAAACAACTGTACTATAGGTATCATTTGAATAAAATACAATCTCTAATGAAGCCTACAGGATGGTCCCAAAAAGATCAGTGTTTAACATTTTCATATCTTAAATACATATAATTCAGGTCAATCAATTATATGCCACTATTTTATACATATATATATTGATAAACATTATATTTTAGGTTTGAAATTTAGCCCTGTATTTATCAGGATTTTAATATAAAAGTTAACACAACTAAATTGGTTTAGGTTTAAAGCAGTCATAAAATGAAATTTAAATCCTTTTGGCTTCTAGCTGTAAATAGCAATGGAAATATTTAATTATTTAAAGAATCAATGCTACAAACTCATTAAAATAGCAGTAAAGTAGGTATCTTTTAGCAAATAAGAGTTATTTCCCTTAAATTGAAATAAATAAACCTAGCATCCCCCCCTTACCTACATGAGATATATGTCAAAGTGCCTGAAAATGCAAGAACTATCTTACCATTTGTCCATGTTTAGAATATGTGATCTCATGCTCTTGCTACTTATCTAGAGCTCCAGAGAAGAAGCAGCAATATTAATGGCCATGATCTGGAATCTCTGCTTCAGTCACTTTCCCACCACTATATGTTTGTCTCCTTTTGCCTTTTCTATAAATACTTCAGATGACCTCTTAGCAAGGGTGCTGAGACTCTTTGAACTTAAGCACTGTACTAGATTGGCAACAAGGTCTCACCAGATGGCTAGATGTAACCATAAATTCTATGCTAACAGTTTCTTTTCTTGCAATTCTTGCTTGTGGAACTATCTTTCTAGATCCATGCTTTCCAGCCAAATTTAATCTGCAAAAATTTAAATGCAATGTCAATTACTATCTACTGTTCTCTTGATTCTTCTTCTTTTGTTCTTGCTCCTTACCAATGTTTCTGTTTGTAACTTTTCCACACACAGTAAACCCTTGTGTCTCAGTGTCTTTACTTACTTGCTTGGAGTGAACTCAATTAAAAAAAAATGAATGCTAACCTCCACAAGAGTGAAATATTATTCCTTCACTAGCTAATGTTTCCTGCTGATATGATGGGGAAAGAGTATATTGACATATAACAATGGAATTATTGTTAGCAAGAATAAAAAGTGAAAGTGATAAATGAGGATAAGATGCTGTTGAGATAAGTAAAAGGGTTTTTACTTTCCATTATCTGCAAGACTTGATCATTTTGGGGCACTGTATATCAGTCATGGGAGACTGAGTTCATTTGAGGTAGTTATCAAAATAGATATATAGAGAAAATCAACATACATTATCACATTGTAGTAGTCAATAGTTAGTCTCTTTTGCTGTCTCTGGTTGCACTGCTGGCTGAGGGCATCACTGTTGATGGAAGTGACTGATGGAGTGGTTAAGCTTGCCTTTGGGGGTGGCAAAGGCATTGATTTTATAGTTGCTGGGTGGCTCAGAAAAAGCAGCTGAGAAAACTGTGTGTTCTGATTGGTCAGAAAAGATGTTTTATGACCCTGGCATTTTTGAATGATATTCCAGAAGTGGGAGCATGGCATTGGAAAAAATTAAGGCATTTTTTTGCTGTATGAAATGTGGATGTTCAAGTGAGTACTTCTGTTAGAGGTAAAGAATTTGGGTTCCAACAGGGTACAACAAGGAAAGTTGTGTCATTTTTCTCACCAGAATCTTACACATTTATTTGGCTACCATTCATCCATGTGCTGAATATTGCTATGACATCTGGTATGGTGTTTCTGCTATATATTTAGAGATTTTTGATAAAATTCAAAGAAGAATCTGCTGTCCTCACCATACATTTAACTTCAATCACTTTCCCACTGGAGTAACATAGCTTCCCTGTACCTTTTCAATAAATATTTTCATGGAAATTGTTCTGATGAAATTTCCTCTTTGGTATCTTTGACCATACGATTTTGAATGCCATACTAGACTGGCAGCTAGGTCTCATCATTTTATAATTGAAATTACTAGATGTAATCATTCTAGATGTAAAAGTTCCATGTAAACAGTTTATTCACTTGCACTTCTCACATAGGGAAATCTTTTCAGATCACCTGCTTCCTAGTCAAGTTTGATCTTCAAAAATGTAAATGCAATGTCAATCATTATCTTGCATTCTTAATTCTTGTTGTTTTAGTGTTTTTATTTTTCGCATATTCATTCTCAATCTGTAGCCACTTGCATCTTAATGGTTTTATTGCCTTGCTTGGGGAGGTATAATTGAAAATATAGACAGTATATACTTAAATACTTCTGATGAATTTAGGTGCAACAAAAATAACTATAAAAATATAACTATATATTGACTTCAAGTATATTTGTTCTTACAATTAATCATATGAATCTGTTTTCTTTCTTCATAAAATCAACAACTTACACATTTTCACTTAAAAGGAAGAACAGATTTTCTTTGGCATATCTGAATTGCACTTTGCAACTATTATTAAATAAAATGGATGAATTGTTTATTTCCATATTTAACTGTAGGTAACTGAAATAGTAAAAAGCAAAACTTTAGGGGTAGGTATGTCATATAGCTGTTTTTAATTAGGTAAAGTTAAGAACTTCATATGTCAAAATTTTTCTCCTTTATTAAATGCTATGCTCCTTCAGGAGGTAAGTAAACATAGCTCTCCACAGATTTATCTTCTGTGAAATAGTTATGCGTAACTTGGTTGCCACTCAAGGGTAGAAAATCCAGTCTACCTTACTATATCATAATGACTTATTAATTTCTTTAAAATCTCCGAAGATTGTAATAAGGTCAGATTTAAAATAAAAGTTTTGATATTTTTTGTCTGTTCCTGTATTTCCAGTTGAACACTTTTGCACATTTTTGTTTTATTTTGATCACTTAAGTGTCAAATTTTATATTTGTATTAATTTTATATATATATATATATATGTGTGTGTGTGTGTGTCTTCTCAATGAACAAGAGGAACCACCCAACAGGCTTGCAGTGGATGAAGTAGCAGCACTGAAGTCTGAGGCTTGATGTTTCCTGCATGATTGTTTATAGATATTCATAGCTTGTACTATGCAGCCTCTAAGTATCAGACAGTTTTGATCCAATGACAAAAAAAAGATAATTGGAAACAGTCTGTGCCAAATATGATTCAACTAGGATGATTAATACCTGAGTGATATAATATCACCACGGGTCACAGTACGGGATGTTCTCAAGTGTGTGTATGTATATATATATATATATATAAAATTTAATTTATGTAGGTAATTTAGGCATTGAGCACTTTGCTGAATAGTTAGGTATTTGCCTTGAAGTCTTTTCATTTTTCTTATTGCTGTCCTTGTTCAAGATTTTCTCTTGATTAATGTTTTAGGTCTTTTGGCAAGTCATCAGTTTGTACAAGTAACATTTGTTTTCTTATATATATATATATATATATATGTGTGTGTGTGTGTGTGTGTACAGATACACTAAAGGCAAAAAATTTTTGGGATATCCTGTGGATTTTGAAAAAGTGCCTAAAAATTGAAGATTGCATGTCTTTCCCAAAACTAAGTTACTAGCTCATTTTAGAGCCAGAGAGATTTTATCTTTCTGAAACGTTTCATCACATATTCAATACTACTACTACTAATAATAATAATAATAATAATAACAAAATAAACACACTACAGCATAAAGTTTCCTTTTCGCCTAACTTAATTTACTGGCTTGTGATAATCTTATGGACGATGGATTATAAATTTTAGGTAAGCCCCTCTCTAAAATAATTGGATGTCATGTATTAATGGCTTAAAAATTTTCAGCACCCAAGCTTACTAGGAGTTACTTAAACCAGAGAAAGTAGGAAACTTAATAATTATTAAATACAATGGCTGATACCAAACTTTTCGCCCATAGTATACACACACATGTATATATACATAACAGAATATTCTTTATATCTTTTTCTAGAGTTTTTCACAGTTGACTTTGTTTTTATGTTTGATTCTTCATCCTTGTGGTACATTTTGAAGTTGATGCTTTTCTTTCTGCCGCCAAATATCAGAGACGAACAAGAACACGAATCAAATAAATAATTCCAAAAAATAAACAAAGTTAGGAAGGAGAAGAATCTGATGCATTTTTAGCTGGACTGTTTTATTTTTCACCATGTGAAAGTCATCCTTGGATCAAGAAGGAAATGATTTTCCCATCCACTATCCTGAAGATTTAGATTTATTGTACTTTGGAAAGGGGGAAAAAATATCAAGTAACCTCGCTCTGAGTACTACCATCGAAAACAATTTAGAAATAGATGATTTTTTTTTTTTTTTTTTATTCTACCCCTAAATAGCTTCACTGATTTGATTGTGATCATTCTCCACACCACTCTATCATAAATGCTGAGTGCCGCATGGGCATAGATGTGGATTACCATAAGAAAAAGACCCCCTCAACCTCCTTGACTTTATAAAGGCCAAAATAACAAAAAAGGAAAAAAAAAATAGAAAAGTATCAATTGTTATTTATGGACCTACTGGTGATTGTTGTAATGTTTTTTTTTTTTTGTTTTTTTTTCTTTCTCCTGGTTGCACAATAGACCCATGCAGAAGAGGTTAAATTATAGAGCAGCCTGCAGTTCTGTTTAAGTGACAGAGTTTGATGCTTGTTGGCTGATTTACTGAGCCGTTTTAAGCTGATTTAGGCTCTGTAGATGTCAAAGCAATTTCCACCCTGTCACTCCACCACTTATTCTGCTGCTTCAATAATAATAATAATAATCTCACTAAAATCACCATTACTGTTTAATGACGATTGAATAACACAAGATTGATGAAAGAATCAACTGATGCAAGGCAACCCAATGACACAGGATAATTTGCTTTACATAATAAATAATAATGAACTCAATAAAAGATGTATAATTTTAGGTATCTGTTCACTAAATGGTAATTGTAATTTTCTAAGTATAACTTAGATGTGGCACAAGGCCAAAATTATGGTGCATCCTGCGAGGACTGAACTCACATTTCATTCATAATTGTTCTAGCAAGATAAGCTTGCTGGCCATTACACCCTGTCAAAGTGCTTGATCTGTTCACTAAATGACAGCCAAAAGAAAAATATATATCATATTGAAGTTCGTATTTTAAAAAATATTAAAAAATAAATGATGAAACAAACTTAAGTGACAAAAATTTAGACAGCAATAAACTGTATTCTTTTGCTCTTTTTCCCTTTGTAGAAATGAATTGTGTGTGACATAATAGTTAAGAAGGTAGTGTAGTTGTGGCAGCCATTGGAGAAGATCAGGATTTAAAACCCTTTTGCTGCAGAAAGATTCTTAAGGCTACAAAGCTGTTTGAGGGTATATGAGGAATGTACAAGTTCTATACAGACATCAGTAACATGCTAAATCTGCATATGCCTGCAGCTCATGCATGAACATGACTTCTAGTGACTCAGAAGGATAGTAACAACTTAATGACTACATCAAATTAAATACAGCATACACTGTGTTTCATAGAGTTCCTTAGTTTTCAATCAATAAGAGTATCATTAATGAAATGATGGCATTGGTTATAGTGCCTCGTCAGGTCTACAAATCAAAGCCACTGAAGCAAGGAAGACTGATTCTGTGTCACCTGATTTAACAATTTATCTTTCTAGTTATTTTAGGTAGACAATCAAATTCATGTGTTAAGGCAAGTGCATTAGTTTATAGATCAAGCACATCAAGTTAATTCAGGTTCTAAAATGATGTTAGGTATATTCTGTTGGAGGTTTCAAGGGCCATAAGTAAACTCAAGTTTCTCTTAAAAGGTTTGCCATAGCCATAACTTGTTGCAGAATATTTGTACCGATTGTATTCACTGTTTCTCATGGTGGTGATGATTAGGCACAAGTGACACAAAACTAGTTCCAGCAATACTTCACTTACTCATTAAATTCCCTGCAGTCACACCCAGCTAAGAACACTCTGGACAACACTGGAATATATCAAGATAGATATACTAGTAGTAAAAATAGCTAGTTCCAGCAATATCTCACTCACTTCTGGAAAATTTAAAACCAACTGAACATTGACATGACATGTTGCTGTTCTCATTAAATTCCCTGCAGTCACACTCAGTTAACAATACTCTGGACAGCACTGGAATATATCAGGATAGATATACACATACCCTGACTCCATTACTTGAAAGATTCTATGCCTTATCCTGTAGCTGTTTTTATACAAGCAAAGGTAGGATCATAGAATGTGCATCGTCACAGATCACAAGGTGATAGACAAAGTGAAAATAACTACTTTTAGTAATGTACTTGACTCTTTGATACCACTAATACAGGACTCACAAAATTGTGCTTTAAGAATCTGATTACTGGAAAGTGAAGTAAAGGAAAACCAAAACAAAGGTAAAAGGGTTATATAATTTTCTAGTCACCAACATGGCAGATACTAAATAAATACTAATACTAAATAAGCTTACTCAGGATCATAATTGGTGAGAAAATGTTATTTTAGTCTGCAATCACCTGTAGGTGGTAAGAACAACTAAACATGTGAAGCTTCATGCTTTTAGATAGCCAACTTTAAATTTTAAACACTTCAGTTTACAAAAGAAAATGAAACTGGTTTGAGAAATTTGTTTTTCATTTCACAGTGAAACAGGTTACTCTGTTATCATGATTTTCTTATTGCATAAAAAATATTATTAAAATATGAGGCGGTATTGGCAAATTCCCTTGATTAAGATGTCTTCACAAATTCCATAACTCATTTTTGTTACATGAGAAGGCTAATGGATAGTTCAGCAATGGACTTCATCGTTGAGTTCACAAATTTTGTCCATATTTTCTTGAATTTTGTTGCTGATTGGTCACCTTCAGCTACCACTCAGAAATCTACTTTCAGCCAAAATAATTTTCACCAAAAGACAAAGGTTTTCAAGAGTCTCAATTGCAGATTTGCTGAAATTTGTTAAATTTATCATCCATCATGAAAACCAAAAAACTGTTTCAAAACAACACTGAAAAATCTTGTATAATTGCTGAACATGAGCTGATAGTAAAAATCCAAGTGTCAGATTGAGTACAAAAACCATTAACCATATATGTATTCCCATTGACAGACACAATCACAGACTGAGACATTTCAGAAAGCATCTTGGACAAAGTTGGACCTTCATATCTGTAAAAAATGCAGTTTCAAATGATTGTTTTTTTTCAATGACAACACTATTATTTTCCCTACCTTCACTCTCTTAGTAATAGTTACTGTTTTAAAAAGTGATGATTAAAATTTTAATAAGCCCTAATTATATGAAAGTGAATTTAAGAATTGGTAACAAAAATAATAAACACTATTAGATTGTACACTATTTACATTATTTGGACTATTGTCATCATCTTTGTCACCATATTTATTACAATGTTTCAGCCGCTGTATGCTCCAGCCTTCTTCAGGTGGTTGGAATGTTGAACTGAACCCTTTATTTCACTCACTGGGGTAGCCTGTTCTAGTTCCACGTGCCATGTCCAATGGATTTCAGTTATCAGTTATCTCCTGCTTAATTCCTTAAACAAGTTCTCCACCACCTTAACCAGGTATTGAACTCACACTCTTTGGGTCCTGTCACTGGATCTAACTAACACATTTATCCATTGTGCTATGTGTCCTTGACAGATACTATTACATTGTTTATTGCAATGGCTGGCAAAACATTGGCTAATTGCCAACTTTATAAAAGGTTAAATAATAAGGATTTACTTGGTTCACATATTTTAATAACTTAGTAAATGTTTAGAAAATTATAAAAAATCATTTTAATATTTATTTTTATGAATTGATAAATGATAAACATTGAACTGCATTAGTTTTAATATTAATATTAGATTTTAAAATGTTGTAAATATAAAATTATTCTTGTAAATAAACAATCTAAAAGTGTTTAATATTTTTATTGTAAATTCCCAAGAACAACAAAAATGTATAAATTCACTTTCATTATATGATTAGGCTTTATTACAACTGTACTCATCACTTTATAAATAATAAACATTGCTAAGGAGTGAAGGTAGTTAAAATAATACTACTGTGAAGGGAAAAGCCCTCCTTTTGACACACTGCTTTTTGCCAGTATGAAGGATCAAGTTTGCTTCAAGTTGTATATTGTTCTCATATATCAATCAATTTGTTACAGATTTCTCTTATTTTCAGGTTAACACCACAAGGTACATGGATAAACTGACAAAAGCAATCTCAGAAAGAAAACTGAAGGAAATATGAGATAAGGCTGTAAAGGAAAGCTAAAAGAATGGATAAAAGCTGTGAGTAAATGAGATAACCCAATCTTTGAGTTATGTACTGGGTAAATCAATGTCATGCAAGTATGAAAATTTAACTACTTGGATAGAGTTGTAACAGAAACACAGATATCTGAACACACATCTGAATAGCGAAAGATGTTTTCCATAAACGAATAATATTGTTAGTGTTATATTGCAGGAAAATAAAAGACAAGTGTATTTTAGCACATAATAAGATAACTTTTATTCATTTACTACCTGAGAACAGCAAGAGTTGTTTAGATTTAAACCATGAGTTCTACATGTGTGTCAGCTTATCACCATATTGAATTTGGAAATGCTGTGGTCCAACTGGTGGACAAGGTATGTAACTCAATTGTATTTTGAGTTATTGTTTTTTTTAAGGGGAAATAAGTAAGCACCCACTAACAGTTAGAAATAAAGAAAAGAGAGCCAAACTGCTATGTCATATTTAATCTCCAATATGGTAGGGAATGTTGGACAATTTCCTCACAGATGAAGACAAGACATGAAGAGACATGGTTCTACAGATGAATGCTAAGAATGCCACATATAGAATATGTGAGTAACAAGGAAGTCTGAAAGACAAATCATAACTACAAGAAACTAATATTTAAAGTAAGAAAGAAAGAGTTAAAATTTCTGGGAATATAACAAGGAAAGAATGCATATGGAATTTAACACTCACATGAGGTAATAAATGTAGGAGAATATAGTGAGTAACTTAATGTTGCTTGTTTCTGTTTGGCAGTATGTCAACCATTTGCACATTATTTAATGCTGAAATCTAAATATCTTGTACACAATTTCATTTTACTTTTGGAAATAATAATGGTTTAATGACACAAATACTACTAATTAACCCATATCTAGGGGGAGAAAAGGTGGGTTCATACCTTTCCTAAGGGTATTTGCATGTAAATGAATATACCAAACTTAACACGAACTGGAACTTGGTTCTCTGATTAGCAATTCTGAGACATTAGGTATTACACCAATCACACACCCATACTTACAGCACCTGGTATTTGCAAGCAGTCACCCATCTAAGTACTGCCCAGGCTCAATGTTACTTAACTTTGGTGATTGTATTGGGAATAAGCCTGAGGGTAGAACAAGGACAAACAGAGATGGTAAAGAGTCACCTACTGAGACAGACAAAAGACAGAACGTTGTGGAGAGCCATGATTGCTGACATCCTGAATATACTTGCTATATAAATGATGATAAAGCAGAAGTGTACAGATATGTTGCTTTACATTTTTAATTAATATTTTGTTCAACTTAATCACAAAGAAAATACAAAATAGTCTCTTCTGCTCCAGACAGAATATTACACATGAGCAATAGATTAATATAAACTTTTAATAATTATTGTATGACAGCATATAAGGCATACTTTTTCCCTAAAAATATCTTTTAAAATTCCCCTGCAGCTTATATGCCATATGTAGTTTTAAAATTTGCAATAGTTGGCCGAAATTAGCTACCTGGCAACTCCTATTAGCTTAGACTTTAGAGTAACTTTCATATACCTATTGTCATTATTTAAAAGGCTGTTATGCAGATTAATAGTGTTATTTTTGATAATATTCATTATATTAATTTCATTACGCTTAATATTAGTACTTTGCTTCACTAAAATTATATGCAGTAAATTCAAATTATATATTTGTAGAATATATTTGTTTCATTAATATTTTTCTTGCGATAACTTCCAGTTGCAGTGGTATAAATACATTCAGAATTTGTATATCCTAATTATTCCAATAAGATGTTTACAAGACACAGGTTGCACAGATCATATAAATGATATAATAAAGTTTTTATAGGCTCATATTCTTTTTTCCTATTATTTTTCATTTAATTGTAATCATGGCTTGTTTAACCAAAATAATATCTCATAAATATAGCCTAGGTTGTACCATTTACTAATAATTTTACTAATTACTAATTTTTCTTGATTTGCCCTGCTGAAATTGGGGTGTGTCTTATACACCTGTGTGTCTTATATCCCATCAAATACGGTAACTTTAGTATGTTTTAATAACTTTCTGCAGCATCATTGAGTAAACATGGAATTTTCATCTATCCCAATGGATAAATGTTCTCTCAAGGAAGCCCCATACACTGAATGCTTACTGGGACACAAGTCCACCTCAGACCTCAAGTAGAACTTCTACATTTGATCCATCAATGAAGATGCTGGAAAAATGGTCAGTTCCCTGTACCATTTCACTAAGTATTTGACTCCTTCTGCCACACACTATACTAGGGGTTGCCAAACTTGCTTAATGTAAAAACCACATATGATAAAGTTCAGATGTTTGCGAGCTGCAAGACATGAACAAAAAATACACATGCATTTTTGTTACAAACACATTAAAATTAAAATTAATTTTAAACCAATGGGATTTCAATTCATACTCAGTAAATAATTATAAAGTATGAAATTTTTTTATTTACCTTTTATATTAAATGTGATAAGGAGCTCAGCCAATATATTTGCATGAACTGCATATTAAACATCAAAGAACCACAGTTTGGCCACCCCTGTTCTACATTTTACAGAATATGGAGTATTGCTACTATATCTGGGCTGACATTTTAGTCTTGAGTCTAAAAGTGTCTACAAGTCCTTGTGAGTGATGTATTATTTTCCACCCTACAACTCCTTTCCTACAGATGAAACATTGCAAGCCTCTTGCTACATTAGAAAATGGTCAAACACACTACATTCCTTAGTTCATTCAAATGTAATCCTCACAGCTAAGACTTACCACACCATGAACACTGAGGCAACCCACCCTCATTTCTTTCATATTCCATTAGTGAGAAATTCCACTTGAATAGCTTCTTCCCACAAACTGCTATTTTGTGGAACCAACTCACAAGAGGTTGCTTTCCCAACCACTAGTATTTTAACCTTTTCAAAACTAAGGTTGACCATTATCTTTCCTATATAAACTGCACCTCTTATGTTATACTCTGATCTCTTACACAACAAACCTCATTCAATAACTCATCCTGGGCATGACAGTAATCTACATCCATGTCCTGGGTAAGATGATTAATTATGTCCAACAGCAAGGCCTCTGATCAGGAGGTTTTGGAGGGCATGGAACCACCTCTTAATTGCTGATATTCCCAGGTCCACCCTGACCTGGGGTGGTAGCACCTGTCAGGATCCCAGCTATGGCCAAATAGTTAACCCCAAACTGGAGTCAAAACACTATGAAATTGTAAAAATAAGTTTTAATAAGAGAAATAAATAACAGAAATTTTTTTGTAAAAAAAATATTACCAGTAATAAATTTTTGAAAAAAAATTATTACCAGCATTACTTTTTTGAAAAAAATATTACCAGCAATAAATTTTTGAAAAAAAAATTATTACCAGCTATACTTTTTTGAAAAAAATACTACCAGCAATACATTCTTGGAAAAAAATATTACTAGCAATAAATATTTTGCCAGCATTAAATAATCCATAGAGGTTGATAAGCCGTAAAACAAACCAAACCAAACCTTCAGTAGCATAATATCTTGAGTTGCTTTCATCCTTGTATAAGTGAATATTAGCAAAAAAAAAACTATGTTTAATTTGGTCCCTGATATTCCTAAGTGAAAAGCAAAAATAGATAAAATCTAATGCAATCCCCACTTTACTATGGATAGCAGGTGTAGAATGATCAGTTTTCAGTTTGTGCAATGAAACATCTTATCATTAAGATAATTTTAAAAGCCAGTGTCAACCCTGGATTTGGTTACTTAAGAACAGGTAAGAATGAGGCTTCATGCCATGTAAAAATATCTACAAGCAATATTTATAGGGTGGCTATTCATGAAGAGTAAATTAACATTCCATGTTATTCTAACCAAAAGAAATATTGTTATATATTCAAGTTGCTCATTTCTAAGAGCAGCCATTTTAATTTAACTGTGATTTTGTTGATATAAGTTAATTAATTGCAAAAATATTACTACTACATGATGCGAACCTCAATGTTGGATTTCGATCCCGTTTCAAAATGTTGTATATGATACATGAATAAATATGGCAAATATATAGATAATATTTTTAGAAAAATAAAGCAATCACGTTCTTATCTACTTATTAAATAGATGAAAAAAACTATATTATTTTCATGAAAATATTATCCATATATTTATCAATTATAATAGATAATATAAAATATGAAAGTCAAAATTGGAGAGAATAAAACCAGTCATTTTTTGCTGCCTTTGGGAAAATTGTTTTCTGAAGAGGTGTTAGAAACTTAACCTCTTCAAACTTGGTTTGGTTTGTTTAATGGCATATCAACTCCTTATGGGTCATTTAATACCGGAATTTAATTTTCTTGAAAGTTTTGGTAATTTTTTTTTTACTATTTAAATATATTGCTGGAAATTTTGTTTTACTATTAAAGTCTATTGATGTTTTTTTTTTTACTATAAAAAGGTATTTTTATACTTTCATAGAGTTTTGACCCCAGTTTGCTGTTTGTCCATAGCTGGGACTCTAACAGGTGCTACAACATGAAATCAGTGTGGACCTGGAAACAACAGCAATTAAGAGGTAGTTCCACGCTATTTCCCCCCTCCCCCCCACACTCAGACTACAGAACTTGCTGCCAGATGCAGTTTGTTGTCATACACAGAACAAACATCTTCAAGTCAAAGGTCAATCATTATTTATCCTCCTTATCCTCATAATCTTCAGTATTTTTTTAACACCTTTTACATACAATGTGTGGTGAATTTTAATAAAAAGAAAACAGTTTTCATACTGACTTGTTTTATAATTGAAATTATTTTTAGAAGATTAACTCTGTATTTAATCATTTTTGGTGGATTAATTATTTGTCCAAATTAAACTGAGGAGCTAGGAAGAGAGGGGAGTCTAAGGGTAAAAAAGGTTGAAATAAGGTATTTTGGATATTTCAGTATTTTGGATACTGAAGTAAGATTTTATATCTGAAAATATGATTAATATTATTTCCTTTTCCAAATTATATTTAAAAAAAAAAAAAAAGAAGCAACCTAAACCAAAACATAAAAAAACTAGTTGAATAAATTTTACTGAAGTACTGATTCCTTGCTAGCAAAATCTTTCCATATCACTTAATTTCTGTTAGGAGTAAACAATTTGTGAAATTTTTACACCTGAGTTTGTTTATTAAACAGAAAACTAAGTCATTGCAGCAAAGAAGACAAGCAGCAATGACAAAAATATACTAAATATCATATATTTGACATTTGTTATACAACTCAATAAATAATACACAGTGGCATGATAATTACTACATCACATGTGTTTCCTGAAATGGTATCTACCATCAAGATGGTAATAACAAGCACTCTAGGTTGAAAGTTGATGCTGCTGACTGTAACAAACACCCAATGGGCGTTTTTTGTTGTTTTTTTTTCCATGAGGTAAGCATGTGTACCTATAGGAGTAAACATCTAAATGCACAATATAAATTACCATCTGGAAGGTGGGCTGCATCAAACAGAAAGCTTCTTTGGAGACGCTTCAAGAATCTCTTTTAATAACACCTCTTAGAATTCAGATGGTAAAATTCTAATGTGTAGGGGATTGCTGATAGACAAATAAGTATACTTCCCCAACATTATAACAAAGGAGTTGACAGATAAAAACTTGCTTTTCTGTCTTTTTAAGGAAAGTGAGAAAAAGGAATTAAACATCAATTGCAAGATGACAGAATGCATAGTTATTAGCAAAAGGACATGTCCAAAGTGCAAATTGCAGATTGGAGAGATCACAATGAAACAAGAGCAGAAATTTAAATAACTGAGAAGTGCTTTAATAGAGGATGGAGAGAGTGTCACTGCAATCTGAAGGAATATTTGTAGAGCCAAATATGCATTCTAAAATCTAAGCAGAGTACTAAGAAATAGAAACATTTTAAGAGAAACGATGAAACAAGTACCAAACTGTTATCTGATATCTGTCCTCCTGTATGACAGTGAGTGCTGGACAATCTCCTCAAAGATGAAAAAGAGACTTGAAGCAACAGAAATGTGGTTCTACAGAATGATGCTAAGTATACCATGGTCTGATTATGTGAGCAAGTTTTAGAGAAAATGGAAACAAAAAGCAAACTTATAGTTAACAACAGGAAGAGACAGTTGTGGTTTCCTAGGGCACAAAATGAGGAACAAAGGCTTGGAAAATTTGATACTCACAGGATAGAGTGAAGGCAAGAAAGACAGGTGAAAACAATGCATAACATACTTTGTGAGCTTGAGTAAATGGATGGTGGAGCAGGATTTAGGAGAAATAACAGAAAGACAAAATTTATTAAAAGCTACGAGGGACAAGAAATTGTGGAGAGCCATGATTTAGGGGACACATTATATAAAGAAGAATATTCATTATCAGATCTGTTTTTTCTTTTTTTTGTTTTTTTTTTTTAAAGAGAATATAGGATCTTATTGTGCACCTAATGCCCCAAATTCTTCTATGATTTTGGTATTAAACTAAATACGACAAAGTTCAATTCTTATTGTTGACAAAGTAATCTCTTCCTTGGGAATGAATATTAAAAGCAATGAAAAACAATATTCCTGCATTTTATCAATAACAGCAATAAAGGTTAAAGACAAAGTGGCAATCATTGACAAAATCTCTAGAGTTTTACTGTTGTCTCTTTTAGAAACAGGATAATGTAGATAATATTTTGCACAATACTGTATTTCAAAATAAAATTATTATTATTAATATTTTCGTTTTTTTTTGTTTTTTTTTTACAGTTAGGTTCACCCTGTACAAAGTCTGGGATCAACTAAAGGTAGAGAATTATATTAATGGATAATTTATATGGATAAGAGGGGAAGATGACAGTTGACTTGAGCAGGTTAGAATTTTTAAGAATTGGGAAAACATCCTCTTGGGAGTCTGCTTCACAGAGCAGTGGTTCATGGGGAAAAGCTGTTTGAGTGCAACTTATTTCTCGTTGATGGAATACAGAGGGAATGCAGGTGTTTTGCTACTATGTAAGTGGCATGGCAGGTCCTAGCCATGAAGGTTAGACCTGATGGAACCAAGGAATGTAGTTTATCTGAGAACTTTTCATGGTAGCAGAGACAGAGCAGTGAGAGACTCGCCGCTTGCCACCTGTGAGAGAGATGTTGCAGGGTGGAGATTAATTCTTCTCCAACAAGGACTTGGAGTTGCTTTTGAGCTCTATCAAGACTGGAAAGAGAGGGCTGAGCATCTCCTGCCTAAGAATGGCAACAGTTCTCCATTTTGGGCCTGATCTAGCTCTTATAAAGGTATAGGATAGTATGCTGCAAATTAAGTTTAATTGAATATAATCATTGCAAAATAAGAATCAGTGAACCAGCTTCAAATTCCAGTCTAGTTTGTTGTATCCACTTTCTCACTAATCTCCTTGGGAAAAGCATGAATCTATTTTCTCACCTGCAAATAAGGTATGGGTAAAATAACAAGGTAGGCTGGACTATCTCACCTTGGATGGCATAAAGTCCACAACTGCTCTGAATTCAGTACTGTATAGATGGCAATGGGAAATTGTTTCACTATTTTCCCCCAAGAAGTCACCCAGCTCATGGATAATAAAGGAAAAGATATTTATCGGAATATCTATGATCACCTATATCCTGAATGGACATGGCAATTAAAAAAAAGAGTTAAGTCCTGATCTTCCAGTTTAGAGATACAAAGTGTATCCGTGAGTGAACCAAAATAAATGTTAGTAAATGCTACCAACAAAGTAAGGTTACAAAATAGAATTGAATATCTGAAATTTTCATCATTCATTTATAATAGAGTAAAAATAGCTGTGTATAAATTTGCAAAATTTTTAACAAAATGAAGCATTTAAACTTTATTAAATATACTTGGAGTTAGCAATTATCATAGTCAATTTGCTGAAAACTAAAACAAATGACTGACACAGACAAAGTTGCATAATATTTAAAATTGAAAATATTTAATAGAGCTATGACCTTCCCACTACCAGTGGATGAATGAAACCCTAGCATGATGGATAGAGCAAACCATTATATCCTATCTTTTCCATCCATACAAGGGACTGATAAAAAGTTGTTTGTCTGGACTACTTCTCAAAATGTGACCAACTCTGGAAAACTGAGGAAATAACAGTTCTTCACCCCATTGTGCATGACTATGATTAAGTTTGATTTATAAATTAGGCAAATTAAGAAACTAATGACAATAAATAATAGAATAGTTATAACAGCATGTGACAGAAAAAAGAAGATTCATTCTTACCAAAGCAACTTCTTAATTCAGTGAAGAATTCTGACCATTTTTCTCAAAGGAAGTCCTTCAGAACTTCTTTTTCATATATCTGAATCCCCATTGTCATGATTTCAGATTATTATTGTTATAAAATAAAATAAGACATATCTCGGCTGATTTACAGGCAAATACTCAAGAGTGAGAGCCGGATGTGAACGGGACAAAGCCCCGTCACAAAATGACCATTATCTTCGTTTACAAATGTTCCTGACACACGAGTTCCGGTTGAAAAATAAAAAAAATATTTAAAGTGTTCTATTTTTCATCCAATAAAAATGCTTCCCTCCTAATTATACTCGCTTCGTTTTTCGAGCCTGTTAAGCTATAAAAAACGCTATAAAAGGGGTCACACAGAAGTTCAACAGGCAGTCAACAGGTGGCCAGGGAACAGACCTATCATGGTCAGGCCGAGCGGTCAGCAGCTGTCAGCAGGGGAGCATCAACCACCGTCAACATGTCTGAACTACTATGAGAGATCGACCTAGATCCGAAGCCGTCTTATGAACTATACCACAAGGTAGCTGTCCCAAACCCTCACGTTCCTGTTGAAATAAACCACATAAATCTATTTTTCTTTCTATGATTAACATCAAGTAAACAAAATGCAGATTTGATAAGATCACTGCATGAAACATAGCACTTTTACCATGTCATGTAATAATTAATATCTTTTTTTTTTTAATTTCAAGTTATTAATGTATACTGATATTTAAAATATGAAAAAGACAGTGAAAATTTCTGGAACACATAATAAGGAAAGAGAATAGAAAATTAAATATCCACAGGTCATATTAAAAGCAAGATAGACAGAGAGAAACAGCAAGTAACCTTCTTTGTGTAAACAGATGAAAGGGAAAGGCGTAGAGGGATAGGGGAAATATAAACATTGCTGAGAGCTACAAAGGATTGGAAGCTGTGGAGAGTCATTATCTCCATCATCCTGAAAAGACATGGAACATAAAAGAAGAAAATTTTGTACCCATACAGAATTAAATAAAAATTATTTTATGAGTATTTTTCAGAAATTTATAGACGAACATCTATTTACATGTATGCTTGTGTGATAATTAGAATATGTAGGAAGACCTACACACACAATATATGTAAAATCTAATCTCTTTTTGAACACTGAAAGTGAATAAAAAATAGGCCTGAGAAATATTTAAAGTGAGCACAAAGACTTTGGCCCATAGAAGCCACGTTGCTGTATTAAAAACTATAAAAATACAGACAGGTCAAAATTGTGCCATTCTTTGACCAGCATGTTGTTACTGTACAGATACAATTTACCACTCTGCCGATTAAATAGGCAAGAAAAATCTAATTAAAAAAATGGCCTTCAAATAACATGATCTGTTGATACCTACCTTGTCTGTCAAAAATGAGATCATTATAGCCTCACTGTCCAGAAAATTCAACCCAGTTTTAAGTTTCCCTAAATCCCCTAACTTTTTCATCACAAAAAAGGATTTAGGACCACCAAAGAAATATGAGGGAGATTGGCAAATGGTGTGAAAAGATGGCAACAAGGTCTGATATAATTTCAGTAACTTTTGGCAGGCTGTGTTTAACAATGCATACAGTCCCAGAAGTGACATCCCACAGCTGTATGCATTAACCATCAAAAGATGCAGCTGCAGTTCCAATGAGAGAATAATCTCCTAATTATTAAAAAAATACCTTAGATCAAAAGAAGGCAAAGTCAGTGGCAGCAGCTGCCTCTTCCAGTATCCCCTGAGGTTAAAATTACTTCATCTGTCAGATACAATGACCATTGCTGTTAGTCCTCCTACAATTGTCACTACCTCAGTAAACTGAAGAAAATGGGACCCCAAAAATTTGTTACTACAAACTATACCTGTCTTCCTAACCCCAACGATTTTACACTTAACAGACATTCTTCATTTGTAAATCTCCTAACCAGTACACAAAATCTTTGTCATTTTTCCTCCAAAATGCTGCCCTACAACTGCCTTAGCACTTCTACTATATTGATTAATAAACATTAGAGCTCCCCTTATGAAAGTTCAAAAGAGAAAAACAAAACAAATACTACACAGAGGAAGACATATGCTGTGTGGATCTGGACTTAGTGGAAAAAAGAATTTATGACAGTAATTTGAGAGTTACCCACAATTTTAGAGTAGCAGAAAACAGGTTAAACTTCTCTCTGGCCCAAAGATATTTGTCAGAATTGTCACTAAGGAAGTGAAATAAAATATTTGGGTAGATGCCTGTACTAACTATTGTCATAAAGAATTCAAACATCTGAGTTGTTCCTTCTCTGTGACTTAAACTGACATTCTAGAGAGACATTAGGCTGCTGTCACAAAATGGTGCCATCAAGATAAAATGGATTGAGGGATTATATGATCAGTTATCAGTGACCTAAACTCACAGTATGTTTTTCACAGTTGACCAACACTAATAAACTGATAATGGCAATCTATTTAGATACTGTGAATGACTAAAGGTTGAGGTCAGAAAGGGCTAGACTATTCACAGTCTTCAGCACCTTAGTATGGATATATTGTGTAGGAGAGACCCAGCATATTGAAAGTGGTTACGAAAATTTTCTCTCAAAGACATCTGAAGAAAAAAAATTGGAAACAATATGAATGAGAGAAAAAGACAACATCAATATGAAATATAATGCCAAATTTTTATGTAGATCCACTAGCTCAGACTGTCATGTCTAGGACTGGCCATGCCACAACCACAGAATTAAATTATCCTCATCCCTTTCATATTCTTTTGGTAAGGAAGAGATTCTACTCAGGCAGCTTAATTTCCAGAACTGTTACTCTATAGAACAAACACCCAAGAGGATGCTTAATCTTTAACTCTTCAAGCTGAGGAGCAACCGATATCTATTCTATACATACACAAAAGATGCACCACTTCCTTCTACCCTACATCCATACAACAAACCCATTTGAATGGATCTTTGACCTTGTATTAGTGAATAACAATAATAAAAAATTCTTTTAGAAACTGTTTATCCACTGATTTTGTGGGTTGATGAATTTCTCTATGTAAAGCAGCTTGATCGTATTAACTGTAACAGCCAGCATTGTTTTAACTTTTGCTTGCTCTGAAGTAATGATGCATTATTTGTTATCGGACAAATCAAGATATTTTTTTACAAATATATTTATTTACATTGGCACAGACTCGTCCTGAGTATAACAATAAAATACATTTGGCAGCAAGGCCTCTGATTGAGAGGTTTTGAGAAGCTGTTGTTCCAAGGTTTACCTTGACCTGGGGTTGTAGCACCTGTTAGGATCCCAGCTATGGACAAATAGTGAACCTCCTAACAAAAATCAACAGTACATTTTTATAGTCAAGTTACTAACAATACATTTTAAGACCTAGAAAATATATATCTAAACATACCTTTACTCTGAAACTATAGAATTATGTACAGAATACCTGTTGATGAAAGCATAAAATTTACATACAAAATAATTAGATTTTGGCATTAAATAACCCATAGAGGTTGATACACTGCCAACCAAACAACCAACATGAAAGAACTTTCATGGCATTAGTCTACAATTTCTTAAATCAAATGGTATTCCAAAATATAACGTCAACAAAACTACAAGATGAAACAAATGCATGTCCGTATCTCTAGTAATCACGTCCACACAAACATGTATATACAAAAAAGCTGAGTATCATCTACCATGGATTTAATAGTGAAAACAGAATAATGTCTGTCAAATTTTTATTACTTTAAGCACTCCCAAAAATTAAAATAAACTACATTTCATTTAAATATTTAAACCCCAATAATATTCTGCCTCAACAATAATATATCTCACATGAAACAGCAAATTTAAAAAAAAACCAAAACAGTGTCAACCCAAAATATAAGTA